>CM042688.1:370802537-371523618 GCA_023614405.1 Avena insularis | reverse complement strand
TGATGACTAGATTTGCAGGAAAACTTATTTTATTGCCTGCAAAACCATCAAGAACAAGTGGGTTGGAGGATAATATAACCAAGGGAAAAAGTGGGCTTTTGTAGTCCTTAGGATGTTTAACAAGATGGTTCAAGTGGATTACCAATAATGCACAAGGGTTGAAAGGAGGCATTCAAAAAGGTGAGGTTGAAAGAGTTTCAGACTTGGTCAAATTTGGCGGTTTGAGGATTTTACTAGAGTATGAGAGGAATGTTTTTGGATGGGTTGCAAGGTACCAAGCATCATCAAGTGAATGATTTTGAAGTGTAGATTGAGTAGAAGGGATCCATGCTTGATATTGGTCTTCATGGACTTGGAAACTTCAAGAATGGAAATCTTCAGAGTTTATCTGGTTAAGGGTTTTAGATGATCACCATTAGCTAGGGATCATATCCAGATTTGTATTCTTGCTTAGGGGGTGATGATTTGTAAACATCTTGATCCTAGTGATGAGATCCTAGAGTCGCTCATACTACTTCCTAAACAAACAAGTCAAACAGCAGATCAAGGCAACACATCTTATAAACTAAGCAAATCCACTACTGGGGTTACCATCAAGCTTAGCTTGAGGTAAGGTTGGGGCATTTTAAAGAGGTTGGGGTTGGATTCAGGTGAGAGTCCTTGGTACCTCTACCAAGAGTAGAATTCAAATGCTTTGAAAATAAGTTTTGGGAAAACTAGAGATAAGGTTAGTTGAGGATTCTGTCTTGAAAACATAAGGAGGTTATAGCTCTCCATAGTTTTGGCAATGGAAGCTACTAAACTAATTTTGGTTACACAAGCATCTTGGCTCAGGTTTTGAAATACCAGAACATTTGAGAATATGTAAATTGAGCCAGGATAGTTTTGTTAAATAGCTTTTGTCAACTTCTGGGGAGGTAAGGAGTATCATATGGTATACTCACATGCGTATAAACAAACAACAAGCACACCATGCTTTTTTGTTCCCCTGATTTTGAAGCATGAACATGATTTTTTTGTTCCCCCTGATTTTTGCATTCTGGTCAACTAATCAGGGTTGCTGAAATTGGGATGTTACATTCTAGTATGATGGAAAAGTGTGTTTTGAGAGGTTTATGCATAGTGCATTCATTGTGTTCAATACTATCAATAGAATATTCTAGATGCTAGAATGGAAAAGAAGATCCAATGGCTAGAAATGCTCGGATTCACAGTTTGATCCAACGTCAACATTCAACGTTATCCGTACTATATAGTGGTAAGATAAGATAAGATAAGATCATGTAGAAGTCAATGATTATTAGCTAGAGAGAATATTCTAGTATGATGGAGAAGTGTGTTTTGAGGTTTGTGCATAGCATTCATTATGTTGAAGACTATAAATAGAATCTTCTAGATGCTAGAATGGAAAAGAAGATCCAATAGCAGGAAAAGTTGGGATTCACGAGTCTTGATCCAACGGTCAATATTCAATGTTATTCGTACACTATATAGTCGTAATATAAGATAAGATAAGATATCTCTATCTCTACTACTATAGTGCAGCAATTTTGAATTGGATCCATAGCACCAATCGACCGTTGGTACATTGGATCCAATAGTTGAGAGAAATTTGATTCGTGTTGAATAGTACCTAGAGCAAACTCCACCATGCATGTTCTAAGAACCATCATGTCACCACCCCAAAATTTCATATGCAGTGGCTGCTTATTCTCTCTACTCATACTACTATAGTGGGCGATTTTGAATTAGATCCATAGCACTAATGCGTGGCCGTTAGAACATTAGATCCAATAATTAGGAAGCAACTGGTTAAATTAGAATAGTACTCCTCATGAAAATATAAGGCACCTAAGGATTAGTCAAAAGTCAATATTTTTAGTTTGATATGATTATACAAAAATATAAAATTTAGAGTACTAAATTAATATCAATAGGTTAAACCATAAGTATATTTTCTTAATATGTCCATTCAATATTATGAATGTAGATATTTTCTCTCAGCATGTACATCACGTGGACAAATATGACCATACTTCTAAGGAAAAAAATATCATTATTACTCCGCATTATGTAAGAAAGGCGTAAAATGACACACACACCTTAATATATTTTACTACCCATTAAAAAAAAATAGCTACTATATGGCATCGCTAAGGTTCACCTTATATAGTGGAAAAAATAAAGTTATCTCTTTAAGCTAAGATTGCTACCAAGCTTGTGGCTTTCCCATAGAGAATGAAATATTATTTTCCCTTTCTCTCCTATTTCATGTGAACCTTTTCAAAAGGGGTTCAAAATTTTTCAAAATTTGGGTACTTTTCTTTGAGAATGCAAAATCTTATTAGAAAACAAGACAGTCATCATCAATTGAGAATATTTCTTTCACGGTGAACGGACACTCACACCCGACTACTTGCTGGAAAGGCACTTATACCTTGAACAATTAATTTAAGACAAATCTATATCATGCTTCCTTGTAGCTCAAGTTTATTCATTTTGATAAGCATCAAGATGCAAAATCTTAACGAAGATTAATTTGTATTGTGGGCAAGGAAAGACAAGCCAGATTGTGCATCCATGACTCTTGAGGATGAAATCGATGGAGGATGGATGGTGAGCAACAAAGGAGAGAGAAAAGCATAACTTGTTTTTGCGTGCATATACCTCCTACTAGTAGTACTGGTCCATACATTTACTACTATTGGGTGTACCCTATACTTACCTCTCGTCATGACAGCAACCCATCATTAGCTTTGCTCGACATGCCGCACGCCTTCAAGTCCTCTTCTCGCTGATCTTCTTGGCATTGCTTTTTTTGAAAGTCTCGCGGCGCCTCTCTTACTTGTGTAGCAAAGTTGGCTGGAGAAGTTTTTAAAATTTGCAAAACATGGGAATATCGAGAATGTTGCTTTCACGATATGTTGGCGATAACTCCAAACAACGCGCCGTTTACTAAAAGAAGATGCACCCATCTACCTTCAAAAACAATTAATCCAAGAGTAATCTATCACTCTTCTTGCCAGCTCAGAATTTGACCTAATTTCATTAAGTTGTCAAGATGAAATTTCTTAGCAAGAAGTTGAGCGTGTTGTCAAAATTTCCAGACCCTTTTTATTTACTATATATATACATGCAAAACAAATTATGTTTCTCTATCCTTCTTCTAACACCTCATCACCATCCACGCCTGACCGTGCTTGGGCTAATCTCTCCCTCGTCCACAATGTGGTAGCTACCCATGTGTGTTGACCTACCTTGTCGTTCCATTTCACACCCTACGGAGAGGAGAAGCACCAAGCACATCCCCCATCACGTTGGTTGAAAGTGTGAGGAGCGTAATTTTTATGTATGTAAGCCAGTATAGTAGTAAACCCACAAAGGTATGGCCTCGAGTTTCTCGCTCAAAGGGAAGGACCCACCTGCTTTTCCTTGCTTGCTTTGGGGCCTTTGTACTACAAGTTATGGACCTCTACATGTAATTTTCTCTTTTTTGAGGTCTTCGATCTAAACCATACTCCCGCATCAATCGTGTAAAGAATTTTAACTACAAGTAAGCACGATAGATAGTTTCATCTTAAAATTTTCAAAAAACTTTTTAAAAGCTAACCCGAAATTTAGTACATAGAAAATCACCAAAAAGTTTTTTGAAAAATTTCTAAAGCAACCTCAATTTACTTATAGTTCAAAACTTGACCTAATTTCCCGATAAATTATTTTGCATAGTCTCATTCCGGTTAGATAGAGATTAGCTGGAATTTTTAAAATTACCATGGCAAAACATGGGAAAATCAAGAATATTTCTTTCTTTGATAGTTGGAAGCTCACATCAGCTGACATCATTTACTAAAGAAGATGCACCCACCATACTACCTTGAAAAAACCAAAGAATTATTCAAGAAACTACTCTACTCACACTTACTTGTAGCTAAGAAGATTTGACCAAATTTGAATAAGTTGTCGATATGTGAAGTCTTAGCAAGAAGTTGAACCTCATTTCAAAATTTCAGGACCTTTACTATATACCCAGTAAGTTTGCCGCGTGTCTTTTATCTTGCCGTGATACTTGAATAGTAGAGCGTATGGCATATCTATATACAATTATAATTGGTAAACACAAAAAAATATAATTTGATCTGACATCTGCATAAAGTATGGAGGTGTATATATTTTGGTCATATTGTACTGTATCATCATGTAGATGTAAAAGATTATTAGCTACCTAACACATGAAATTTTAGATAACATGGTCTAGAGAAACAAAGGGAAAGATTCTAGTATGATGGAGAGGTGTGTTTTTTTTGAGGTTGTTGCATAAATTCATTATGCCCAAGACTATCAATAGAATCTTCTAGATGATAGGATGGAAAAAAGAAGATCCAATGGCTCGAAAGGCTGAGATTCGCGAGAGAGTCTTGATCCAAAGGTCAACATTCTAAGTTATTTGTACACTATATAGTGCAGTTTATAATGAAGACTATCAATAGAAGATCTTCAGGTGCTAGAATGGAAAAAGGAGATCCAACGACCAGAAATGTTGGAGTCCATGAGCCTTGAATCAACGATCAATATTCAAAGTTGTTTGGACGCACTATATAGTGATGCAGATCATGTACCAGAAGTCAACGATTATTAGCTTTACTAGTAAGTTGCGGTGAGAATCGGATAGTAGAAGTATGAAGCATATGATCATCACTTATATACTGATTATAATTAGTGGTAAAGCACAAAAATATATATTTGATCAACATCTATAAATTATGGGTGTATATTTGGTCCTTGTACTACCTGTATCATCATGCCAGAAATCCAGAGATTATTTAGCTACCTAACACATGAAATTTTTTGATAACATGGTCTAGAAGAGAAACAAGGAGAAACTTCTAGTACCTGATGGAGAAGTGTGTTTTGAGGTTTTGTGCATAGCATTCATTATATGAAGACTATAAATGGAATTCTTCTAGAAGCTAGAATGGAAACATAAGATCCAATGGCTGAGAAATGCTGGGATCATATAGTCTTGGTCAATAGAAAGCATTCAAAGTTATTAAGTACACTATATAGTGGTAAAAATAAGATAAGATGTGCATACCAAAACAAGTTGTGTTTTCTCACCTCTCCTTCTCTGCCTCATCACCATCCACACACACCCCGATGACTGACCTCTCCATCATCCTGGCGTAGTGCTGCCACGATGCCTCGACACCTTATCCTTACATTTCTGCCACCTGCAAGAAGAAGCACCAGACACCCCTAACTGCGCTCCATTAAAGAAAGTGTGAGGGCGTTTTGTGTAATGTGTAAGGCTCAAATACCCACTAATTACAAAGGGTATATGTAAATACAAGATTTGCTCTCTCGAGAAGTTGACCAAGCACTTTTCCTTGCTTAACTTTGAGGGCCCTTTTATGCTTTAAATTATGGACCTCTATACTGTAATTTATTTTTAGGTCTTGATGCAAAATCGTACTTTCTCACACCGTACATATCAAATTTTAACTACTAGTAAGTACCGATAGATAGATTCCTCTTGAAATGTCCCAACTTCAACTTTTGAAGCTCGTAGAATTCATTACATCAAAACCACCGAAAAGCTTTTTCATTTTCGCCAAAACTTCCAAAAGCAATCTATAATTTTACTTGTAGTTCAAATTTGACCTAATTTTGATAAATTGGCACAGTAGTCTCATTAAAGCTCGGTAGAGTTAGCTAGAAGTTTTAAATTACGCAAAACATGGGAAAATTGAGAATGTTCTTTCGTTTCCCATAGTTGGAAACTTACACCTAGAACATCGTTTACCTAAAAGAAAATGCACACACATCTACCTTCTCGACAAGACAACTAATCCAAGAGCTATCTATCACACGCCACTTCTGCTCTCCAAGTTTGACCTAATATAATTTTGTTAAGTTGTCAAGATGTAGAATCTTATCAAAATTTGAACCTACTATCAAAATTTGAGGCCTTTACTATATATATGCACGCAAAACAAATTGTGTTTCTCTCTCCTTTCCTCGCCTTTCCTTTCACCATCCACATCTACTAGAAGCAGAAATATAGTGGCTACGCACCAGAATGCCCATCCGTGGCACTAGCGATGCCTATACGAGCCTGCGCCTGGTACTGCCTCGATATGGCGCACTACTAATCTTTCCATTCGGCCCACATGCGACTACCCAGTGGCACTTCCACGGTATCATATGATTTGTAGATAGGGCGAAAGATAGGCGCCACGTAGTTTGGCGCTTCCTCTCAATCGCATCTGAGAAGTTTGGGGATAGTGCGTGGCGTACCATACCACTTTCTTTGAGGTGCTTTCTTCCACTTTCTTGTATCGACTCACGCCGCACACCGGACATGTGGTTTTCTCCGCGTCCTCGCCTCTCGATAAATGATGCAATCGTTGATGCATCACGTGATATCTAACGTCGCAGTAGATCGAGAGTGAATGAGATGATTTTCTGGCATCCTCGATACTAGTTGGACATGTGTTCCCTCCGGAGAGCGAGATCACCGTGCCCGGAATGTCATCATATCGCCCCGAGACTTACGTCGCTCAATTTGTGCTTGCCTTCATCTCCATTAGCCTTGAGGCGTTACATTCAACCGGGTATCACTCGGGCCTGCATCCTTCATACAATGGAGTAACCGCGTCTTTCTCAAGTTGGCGCAGCTTGGCGCTTTCTCTCTAGCGGCAGCCACTGGCGTTACTGGCTCCAGTCTTTGGCGAGAAGCAGCTCTTGCATAAGGGTCCGCGTGACCTAACTGACGTTGTTCCATCGTCAGTTCCGCTCCTCGACATCCTACAATCATCATCATCGCCGATGCGCTTCCGCACCTTCACCATCTCCGGGGAATTTCTCTTCATCATCTACTGCCCGTTCTACGCCGGTATTGATGATCGTAAATCATCATGTCGGCCACCTTCACCGTCTCCATCATCTACGTCGCCGCTTATCCAGAAAGTGCATCCATCCATGAAACCATGGCAGGCGAGAATTAGCGCTCGCAGATTCTCGGAATCGGGTCGATCCACCGATTGAGTTTGCATCTTACGCTGCGGACATCTTATATCCGAAATCTTGTTATTTCACATTATCATCGTCGAAGCCGTCGCACATTTCAGAAATCTAGCCACAATGCCTTCGCTCATTATCACGAGACCATTTTGGTACTGCAGTGACGGTATGCAGGTACAAGACATTTGAAGTCTATTAGAACCACATAATGAATGCATGCATACAGCCAATGGTGCGATAGAAAATTTCGGCGACCTATCCTAAAATTGAGGACCTTTGCAGTGAATGCCAAAATCTTGCCAAAATGGAAAATGAATCAACATTTGGAAAAACAAAATGGCAACTTGTTCACATACAAACACAAGAGAGAGAGAGAGAGACCGACCCATACACACATGAACATATCATTATCCTCCATACACACATGAATGAGCATCATCGATACTCTCCATATACACACATATGACCATCGATCCTCTCCACATACACATCATGAGAATCGATCTGTCTACATACATATGAGCACATCATCCATATACACATGAACACATCCTTACGTTGGACAACTTACCGAGATGAGAGACCGATCGCGAGAAAGATGGAAAGGAGGTGCCAGAGGAGTCTTGTGTCGGCCAGGAGAAGGATAGATGAGAGACAGAGAACTCCTCTATTACATGTATATATGTAACATCCAAAGCAAGTTTTTACATGCTAAAATGGTGAATGTGTGGAGAAATTGAGGGTGGGAAGGAGAAGATCCCGACTAGATCTAAGGAGGAAGAAGAAGGGGAAAGTGAAGTGTTGGGGTGGTGGATGTAGTCACATGTGCACATAAAGTGCTGTCATGAAATAATCGACACATTCAAGTGGGCGCTGCGGACCCCTAGTGCGCTATGCCTGGGGGAGTACACACCTAAACATCCGTGGCGCGACTATGCCATGGCGCGCATCACAGATGTTTTACTCCCCTCGTGGGCGCACTGGTGAAAGCCTTGTCAGAAGCAATCTTATCACAATCAGCCGCTTCGAGGGTAGGCAGAGGGAGGGCATAAAAGGCATGGGCGTCGGCCGCACTAGCCTGCATGTGCGCCTGCCGGATGACCCTAACAACTGCGTGGCGCGCAAGACATGACTATAGTGCGCTTCATGGATGTTTGAAGCGGCGCTGGCCAATAGGACCTCGCCCACACAAGCCATATCATGGCACTATAGCCATGTGCATCATTAGCTTGTTCCTGAATAGTTATTAAGGGCCTTGCCCCGCGGGTGAGCCACGCCTGTTTACAGGTGATACGCCTGCTCACGTGAGCTTACGCTCACTTTAGCTGCGTGGGGCACTTCAACCATGTGAGCCATATGGATGTGCCTGATTACCCTATATTGCCGTTTCCTAAATAGTGACATACCACCAGCCTAGTCTCGTCTGTGATCTCTAAATACACCGGCTCAACGATGGTCTTTACGCAGCGATGCATCGACTTTGCATTGTTGTTCCATTTCTTACCTTAAAGAGGAAGCACCAAGCACACCGGCCGCGTTGGTTCAAAAGTGTGAGGGCGTTTTGTGTGTGTAGAAAATATAGTAGTAATCTGAAGGGTATGGCTCAACTTGTCACTCGAGAAGGACCGAGTGCTTTTCCTTGTAACTTTAGGGCCCTTTATTGCTAAGTTTATGGACCTCTATGTAATTTTCTCCCTACCATGTCAAATTTTAACTATAAGTAAGCATGATAGATAGATTGCTCTTAATATTTTCCAAATACATTTTAGGCTAACTAGGAATTCAGTAGTACATTGAAAGCTTTTTCTTAAAACCTCCCAGCTTATAGACAAATTCGGCCACCATAGGTGATGCCCTAATACTAATATGAAAATAGAAATTTGGCGTGATGAGCAAGTACTAAGCTAGGAAGTGACATGTTTAATTTATTGCACAGGGGCGAGTTTTACACGCATTCACGCTTAGCCGGTCTCCTTGATGCAGCCGCTTCTTACAGCAGAAGAAAATAAAAAACCTCTTTCAAAAATCCATCCTATCTTCCCCATCTCCATTTAGTTTATCCCCACTCGCCAATGCCTTTGGCATATCTCGGTAGCATGCTTCACATTTTACTCCCCATCTTGCATTTGCTGCATCACTCCCTCAAGCCACCAGCCCCTCCTCCAAAAACCACCAACAACTCTACATAGATCCACCCTTCCCCTAATCCATCCGGACGGGATGGAGGATTCAGGTGACCAGTAACCTTGGAGAAAGGTCGGTGCGTCTTCAACAAAATCACTATGCATCACGGACACTACTCGGCGTCGTTAGGCTTGCTGCATGCTCAAGGAGCTATACCGCTAGGTCGCCCGTGGAGAAAAGGTGCAGGTGCCCCCAACGACCCATGTTGTTCATTGGTCTCCTACAATGACATCTCTGAGCACAAGATCTAGTGCTCCCACACACCCCATGACACCTTTTACCCGGGCGAGGATGTGAGTTGTCAACCAGCCATTGACTTTTGCACAAGCTCTTTGACCACAAAACTTGCCCATAAGATGTACTATTTGCACCAAGTGACCTACTCAACATCTGGTACCGACTAACGGTGCACGCTTTTGAGATCATAAGCATCGGGAAAGAGGGCCTGAGTTTGCCGCCCTAATTGGAGGGTACACCGAACATCTTCCTATCATCGATGCGTACGTTGGTGGCGTTCGAATCACGCGGTACAAGGTGATGTTATAGTCGCTGCCATCATGGAATAAGCTCCATTCGGTGGCAAATGGTAGCGACATCTCGAGAGGACAAGCAAGCCTTCGTTAGCTGAAGTGGTGCTGAAAGGGCTCATGTCGTACTGCGAAACCGAGGCGTTACCGAGCTTCTCAAGATATTATGAATTCCCTGGATTACAACAATATCAACCAAGAGTGAGTTAACATATAAATATTCTTGTGATGTTCCTAATATGAATATATGTAATATCGTACTAATTAATTACTTTATGTTGGTGGCCAGATCCAATTCATTATGGGCTGTCCCGACAAATATGTCTTCATGTTCAATGCTCATGATGGAGTCCAATGGAACTACGTGGTGCCTAGGCTGAGTTTGCCTTAATTCCATTTGTGCTCCACTCTCCTCGGAAGCCCACACCATGATGGTGCATTTTACACTATGGTAGGAAAAGGTAGGTAAATCGGGTTAAGGGTTCATTGACCGCGGTGATACTTGTACTTATTGTGGTAGCGATGATGTCATCTTGATATCATCGTGTCGTCAGGCTATTGCGTGTATAGCGTGATTCATATGGTGAAGTTGAGATCTACACATCCAAATGGCCTGTGTGAGAAGGATTCTATTCAAATTCTAAAAGCCACTTGCTCTTTGTCGATGTCGGTCTAATATAGTTGCTCATAAATGAAATCGACCATCGGAGTTCACCGTGTATTACGTAAATGCAAGGTGGGATATGTGGGAACTTCTAAACTAGATCTAAACTAAGTGGGATAAAGCGGGATAAGTGAGATTTGTTAAATCCTACTTATGCATTTCAATGTCTGTATTGCAGAATCATCAATTCCTTTGGTCATTATCCATCTTTAAATCGGTCACTTTGAAATGAAGCTAAATCTATCAGTGGCTTATTATGAACTATGAATCATTGATATTTTTGTCTTATTACAAACCGCTGAATCTTTCAAGTGCCATTGAATCATTGATGTTCTATTATTTGCTATTACTAAAGTATTTTTAGAAATAATAGTGATGTATTGGTACTTGTTTACATCAAGACCATTAGATGGTCTTGCTCTTCTTACTGGAACATGGCCAGAATATGTTCTGTCCTTTTTGAATATGGCATTGCTACATCTATTGGATTTCGATGTCTGCGTTGTTAAATCATTAATACTTTTGGTCATTATGTCTTTATTAAATCAATCACTTTGAAATGTAGTTGAATCATCAAGTCTGTTGATTATGTGTTTTGAATCTATTGATATTTTTCTGTTTTATTAGTGGTCTTTAGATCTTTGAATAGTAGTGAATCGCCAAATATTACGTCATTTTATTATAGTACTAAAGTATCTTGTAGAACTAATCTTGACGTGATACTTTTTAGATCAAGGATAGTAGATTGTTTCTTGTTCTTTTGAAACATGGCCTTGTCACAATCTAGATGAGGCTGGGGCATTTTGGTTTTGCATATGTGGGTCACGATCATTGATGTGAGTAGAAAATATGCAAAGAAAGCGAGATTGATGGTCGATTTTGCTTGCTCCGATGATCGAGTGTGTTAGGGCGGTGATCCCTTTCCAAGGTTTTTAGTCTTTGAAACAAGAATTGATTCGCGTTGTCACGCTATTGAATTTAGAGTCATATTGCTGAATGGTCACTTTGAAATGTTGCTGAATATGAGCTGGGAACACAATAATTTCACCAAGCATGATGCAATTTAGGCCATGGGTTCTTGCCTTTCTAGAAGTTTCAGCAATTTTATCAAGCTTGCCAATCTTTGCAAAGGGGTAGCTTTCTAGAAAGTTCATTTGAGGTTCAGCATCTTGGTATTTTGGTATGTACTATGAAGTACCGAAAAACATAAGTGACTCAACTTACAACTACTACATCTAGCTGATGTGAATCTAGACAAAGTTGAGGCCATTAGAATCGAACTTGAGGAGTAGTATAAAAATGGAAGCAGTAAATAAGTCATCTCTCAGTTCTAATAACTAAGATGTGATGAGAGAACACACCATGGCAGCGTGCCAGTCTAGAGTACCTATAGTACTCCCTACTCCATAACTCTAGTTTGCGTGCTCGATGTAGTACACACGTAGAAGACAGCGACCATAGAACACGGCAAACCCCCTCCTTAAGGTCATTCCCAACTCACGAGAGGCCGCATTTGGATCTTCTCTAGCGTGCACTTATCACATTTTTCTGCCATCTCACCGCTACATTGATCCTTCTAGGCCGCCACCCTCTCCTCCAAATAAGCCCAACAATCATACATAGATCCACCCTTGCCCCCAATCATTGAGGAGGTGATGGTCGATTCGAGCCGGCTGAACAACGTCTGGACGAATGTGGGGACAATGTCTTCAGCGAAATAGCTAATGGTCTGGACACTACTAGTAGTCCGTCTGGCCACATGCTCCAAGGAGCTGTACCACCAAATCGCTAACGGAAAAGTTAGTAGATACCCCAATGACTTCTTGGACTTTGGTCTCCTACAAGGACGTCCACAACCACAAGATCGCATGCAACTACTTGGTCTTTACGCACGGGCCGGATGCGAGTTCACCAGCGTCAAGAAAGTGTTCGTCGAGCACCTCATATCTTCCCACTCGATGTGATTGCCTGATACAGCCCCCAAAATGGGACCACGTCTGTCTGGTTAGGTGCATGGGATCGCTCGAGCTGAGGTCACCAGCATCGGAAGGAGGGCAAGTTGTTCATCAATGCCAGAATTATGACATATGCGGACTTGCTCCACATCCGTTGAGCCGTTCAGGTCGATGGCATCACGATTCACATGATGTCTGGTGAGGTTTTGTTCGCTAGTTTCAATCGAGGTTGTAGTAAAGAGGTCACGAGAGACAATGATTAGGCCACGGCCAACACTGCGCAGGAAGTGCCATGTCTTTTTGGCCAGCCACGTCTTCTTGGCATACTATCGAACATGTCATGGACAAAGATTCACGGTGAGATATCACATCTTAATCCTCTTGTGATGATCCTACTATGAGTGTATATAATGTTGTACTAATTAGCTAGTTTATGTTGGTGGTAGATTCCCTTCATAATTGGAATTGGTGAAATTAAGGATCCCGAACTTCCTGGTTTGTCGTATGAATTTTACATGTATATTGTTGACCTAGAGGCCAGCGACAATGAAATGAGAGGCGCGTCCTAGGCGGAAATCAAAGGCTGCCCGATAACACTGACACGCTAAACATTCTCGTTTCTTGAGTATGTATGATGGGACATCTAGTGGTTCCTAGCTTTGTGTAAGCTTGTAGTTCTACACTTCTACTAAGTATTTTGTATGGAGTTCAACTACTGCTAATCTATTTTGTAGTAATACCTATGTACTTGGACTTATTTAGATCGAGTGGAGAAAATGCATGGTCCTTTCCTTTTGAAACTTGACTTTTACATTATTGTACATCCATTGAATTTCAATGTCGGCATTGCTGAATCATCAATTCTTTTGGTCATTTTCGCCAATTGTTGAATGGTCACTTTAAATTGCTATTGAATCTATCATGTCTTGCTTTGAATGTGAAATAGGCAGTGTCGTTATATGTACCTGACCGTGTCACAATCTAGATGAGACTTGGGCATTTGATTTTGCATATAGAGGTCACAGGCATTGATGTGAGAAGAAGGTAATGAAAGACTTGATCGTCAGTTTTGCTTGCTCCAATGGTCGAGTGTTATTGGTGAAAATGACAAACTGATCGCGCGACAAGGTTTTTAGAGCTGAAACAAAAACTAGTTCTCTCTGTACTACTATTTGTATTTCATTGTCGGTATTGCTAAATTGGTCACTTTTGAAATGCTACTGAATTAGTCAAGTGCTCCTGAATATGAACTTCGAATCTGTTGATAATTTTTCTACCTTATTTTGTCTTGCTGAATTTTCATGAATATCTGCCAAAAAGAATTATCGCTTTTCCCCTCCCTCTCGAGGTCTTTGTTTGAGATCCGAGACACATGACAATGCAATTTTTATTAACTAGGAGAAGACATCTAGTACTCGCAGCTCATTTGGCCCCTCTTAGCCTGAACATTTTTATTCGGTCTTTTAGGGATCGGTGGCTCGACCACACCAGTGAAATTTGAGAAAGGAGCCCATGATGCGTAGCCGAGAACATAATAATTTGGCCTTTTAGGGGTCAAATCACGAGCACAGCCTACTAAAATTTGAGAATGAAGCCCATGGAGGTCGCCCTACAAAGTATAACACCGTGAGCAGCCCTATATAGAATGGCCAAACTCTTTTTAATTTGGCCTTTGGGCATTACCTCTCAAAATAAAAAAAAACTTTGCCTACCCATGTTTTAAGAAAATAATCCATTATGTGGCATTTTATAAATTGAGATGCCGGGCTGCCCTTTTATATTTTAAAAGAGATAAACATAGACACCCAAAATATTTTAAGAACACTAATACATAAATTGTAGTAATGAAAGTTTAATGATATTTATTCTATAAATATCTTTGTTGTAGTAGCAACAGATCAGTTTACATTTATTTGATTTGAAGGTCTTTTGTTTTGAATCGTATCTTGGATTTGCCTTTTTTCTTCTAGCAATATCGCATTATGGAGAGGTGACATCACAGACCCACCAACATGCAACGTCCCTGGAGTTTATTTTGAGGTGGGTTGAAAAAAAGTTTAAATACTTGTATAGAGGCTCGCATCGAGGACCACCAGGCAGAACATAAAGGCTGCATCAGGGACCCACAAGCAAGAAAAAGGCCGAGAGGTGACATAAGGGCCCTAGATGCAAGAACATACACTGCCATAGTGAAAATAAGCGAATGACGACGAAAAAAAGTCCATCATACACACATTGCACTTACGGAGAAGCTGACATATGAGGACCTAGCAGGCCCAAGCATAGCCCATGAAATTAGCTATCAGCCCCAAGCATATCCCAATACCTTCTAATTCGGCATTTTCATGGTCTTGTGGCCCGACCATAGCCTATTCAACAGGAGTGAGCCCATGGAATATAAGCCATGACCGAATAGGGCATCCATGAGTTTATCCCAAAATATTTTTAATTAAGCCTTTATGAGCATTTTTGTACTCTAAAGGCTGACATACAGGACCAAAAAATAGTCCGAAATACACCGTTTCTTTAAATAGACATTCGGTGGGAACCATCATAGACATGTTTCCTCTGAGAGAGGTGGTTGACATCTAGGACCCAACAAGTTGCCAAGGTCAAAACAGCGGACATGGCCAAAAGAAATTCCATCATCTGCACATTTCATTTATAGAGGCTGATATGTGGGACCCGGTACGACCTTATCTGAATCTTTTGCATCGAACAGCGTAGCAAGTTCAAAACAGGGATGCGGCGAAAAAAGTTCAACATGTACACATTTCTTTTAATGAGAGATGAAATGGGGGACCCAGCATCGTGAGCAAACGACAGATTAAATTAGACGGCAACATCTAGTTGAACAGGGTAGCGCTAGAAGAAAAAAATTCCATCGTACCCGATTCTTCTAATGTGAGGTGACATAAGGGACCCACCACCTGAATAAATGGCTGATACGGCAAGCAAAGCTATGAAGTTGAAACACGAAGGCGCTATAGAGGTAAAAAATCCATCATACACACGATTCTTTTAATGAGAGGATGACATATGGCGCATACGTGATTAAGCAGTAGATGTATCGAACATTGCTATCAAGTTCGGAATAGGGTAGCGCGAGCCAAGGAAAAAACTCCATCATACATACATTTCTTCTAATGACAGGATGACATGTGGGGCTCAGGAGGTTGGTTAAATGGTAGATGAGTCGAGCAGCGCTATCAACTCGGAACAGGGTAAGCGCGTGAGAAAAAAATCCATCATACGTTTCTTCTAATGAGAGGATGACATGTAGGGCCCAACATCGTGATTAAGCGGTAGATGCATCGAACATCACTATCAAGTTTGGAACAGGGTAAGCGCAAGCGGTAAAAAATCCATCATACAGCGTTTCTTCTTGAGAGGATGACATGTAGAACTTAGGAGGTTGGTTAAGCAGTAGATCGTTGAGCAGCATTATCAACTTGGAGCAGGGTAGCGCCGTGAAGGAAAATATTCCATCATACACACGTTTCTTCTAATGAGAGGATGACATGGGTCCGGGAGGTTGATTAGGCGGTAGATGCATCGCGGCACTATCAACTTGAGCAGGTAGCAGAGAGAAGGAAAAAAATTCCATCATACACACGATCCTTCTAATGAGAGGCTAACATGTGGGACCTAGCAGCCTAACTAAACGGTAGATTCCTCGAGCAATGTTATCGAGTTCAAATCAAGGAGGCGATGAAAAGTATGGTCCGCTAGAGACAACGGCGTCCGGGACCCATCGCCTCAAAAGACTTGATGAGTCAACATCGCGTGAGGAAACGAAATCTTGCTTACGCCAGCACCGAGCTTCCTCCATGTTTTAGCAGATCCGTCGTAGTAGAGGCGCGAAAATGGAAAAAAGTTTTCATCGGCAGGCGAGCTAAAATTTTGTCACGGAAGGCCTTCTCGACCATCGGTAATTCATTGCGGAAGGAAACTTTTCTTGTAGTGAAAAAGGTTGATGACATTGATGGTAGGGTCCAATTCCTAACTAAGGTTCTTGTTCAGATGGCTGATGATAGGAAGATACTCTTCAAGATAATGAAAGAGAACCATGTTAGAATTACAGAACTATCGACTCGTGTTGCATGTATTACCCATGCTTGCAGCCTCAAAATGGAAGAATAAGAAGAATAGGATGATTTCTTTACCCCAGAGAAGGAATAGGTACCCACAAGGAATTATGTGATCTTCCACAGCTTGATTCTAAGCTTGGGGGGTCGGTTTGGATCTTGTAATCTATTTTCTAGTTTTTAGCATGTTTTACTTTCATGCATGCATGTTAGGTTCTTAATTCCAGAATTTGCATTAGCTGCATCATCAGTTTCCTTTGGTATAATATAAGAATTATATCCATTGATATTTTGAGACATTATGATATTTGAAGTGATTTCGAATGATGGTTATTGTATTTGATGCATGAATTAGGTTGAGTGTTATGATACTTGTACCACTTTAATGATTTTAGGGTCTTCCACACAATAAAGTATCGATAAGTTATGAAAAGAAACGTTTCATAGCATGTTATAATCATTTGTTTGAACCAACAAGATCCATAAAGAGTATTAACATGATCCAATGTTATTGTTAGAGAAAAAAGAAAATTATTTTCTATCAAAAAATTATAAGAAAAGAAAAAGTGCAAGTTGACAAAAGGTACTCAAGCAAGGATCATGAATTATTCATTACTCAATCAAGTGCTCATCTAATTGAACTCGATTATTTTATAATATGCCCAATCTTCGAAATTCTTATAAACTATTGATACAAAGGTGTGGAAGCCTAAGTCATGTGATGTATGAGAGTGTGATATAACTCACGATGTAGTTCTATATATGATATTGTAATTATGCTTCAATTTCCTCATTTATTGTAATGACTAATGCCACATGAACATGATGACATTCTCCATAATACACCATCTTGCTCGTGGATGAAAGAGTCTAGCTTAGGAAGTTGATGAGTTTGATTTGAAGCATATTTACTTTATATTTTGCATAAGTGGAGTAAGATTTATGGTATTTACTGTGTTTCGTGTGCACCTTTTGTCCTTGTCTCAATAGGATACTGATTCATTAAGTATTTGTGAATATATCAATTGGGACTATTATGTTATGCAATAATATGATATTTCTATGTGATAAATGTCATATAAATGATTTTTCCATGCACCAGGAAAGAGAGGATGCAAATAAAGGGTATAGAAGGTTTAATGACATGCGGAACAGGCAAAGCTTGCCGTGCCTTCCGAAATACCACATTCTATGATGTCCGCCTCGTCAAATACTCTCATCACGAAGACGGATCGAGATCTGGCATTCATAGAAACTTCTAGCCTCAAACACCACACTAGAGAGGGATCTAGAGGAGGAACTAGGAGAAGGGTGAATCCTTGCTACTTCACGGATCATTGGAGGACATAACATCATCCCTTCATCATCAACCGCTGCATCTCCATCACCATTATCATTCCTCTATCATCCATTAGATCTTGTTGTAATTCAATACAATTTTTTTGCACTAGATTTTCCTTTGCACTTTTGATCCATCCATATGAATATGATGATGTTGTTGATTTACTCCATGCGTGAGTAGTTCCCTTTGTTCTCGAGGATATTGATAAGCCCTAACATTATTATGAAATTAAATAAAGACGATCTATTTTGGTCCATTATCCATTGATCTATGATATTGTGTTAGATCCCTCTCTCTTTAGATGGTATGTGAAGTCGACCACATAGTATTTTTCCTGGACTAAAGAGAGGGAGATACCTTTGGGATGTGCGTGGAATTATGTCCAGTGTTACTTTGTGACTACAAGCATTTGTTTATAACCTGCACGCTTCAAGGGGGAATTAAGAGAGATTCACTAAGCTTATTATGATATCCATGGGGAAACCCTTAATTGTGGTGGTCTGTAGGAGAGATTTCTCACAGGAATCGAAGTGGTTATTTAGAGTTGGCTTCAATACCTGATTCAAGAAGCGACTGCTCACGAGTCTTGTAGTGAACACATTATTATGGAGCCTCTCCACACATATCATGATGGAAGAAATAGATTATCCTAATTATGAATTTGTCATATGCTAGTGGTGTATCCTACATCCTCGAGAACATTTTAGATTTATTGAATTCCAACACCATTTCCCAACGCTTTCATTACTTCTTTACTTTACTTGCTTTTATTACTTTCTTGCACATAAACACAAAACCTTTCAAACACCCTTTACTTGAAATCTAAGGTATCTTACAAGTGTTCTTTGGTAGATAGTGATGAGGGGCATAAAGACATTAACCAAATATCTCTCTATCGGTTCGATAACCTTATTTTGAAACTAGGTACGATCGATATGTGCTCTTTTAGTCATCACACACCTATGTCCTAGCTTTTATTTGGTTAAGATGAGGAAGTGGATATACGGGGAGTGTGGTCCAAATTGTTGGGCTAACCCTCCCCCATAATGCCAAAAGGAAGAAAAATCATTTGTCTTAATATCATTTTGTGATATGTGAGCTTACTTGACGAGTATTGGTTATGATCCCAAAATATATCTTCGCGGTGTCATGCCATACACTCACACATGGTGGCCTCGTCCACCATACTATTCTTTAATGGATCTTTTGGGTTTTCCTATCCTATGTTCTTATGGAAAACACACTCAATATTCGATTTTTGTTTATTTACCTCTTGCAATTATGGGTGTGAAGTACCACCATAGTTTCGTTATGTACACTGGAGCCTATCCCATATTAACCCATCTATCTTTCATGCACACAAGTACTATTTGTTGATACTTGAGGTTTTTGGGAAGTGTTGGCCTGAATTCTATGTATACAGAAAAATTCATAGAGGTACGGAGGGGTCAGATTATATGTCTCGAGCATTTGTCCCATATTTTCAGAGACTAGTGTCCCTCGAAGGAACAAGGGGTATGATGAGCCCTGAGTTTGTGAGGGAGCTGAACATGTGTTGGTCATCCGTCTCATGACGATGATGACGTGTGGAGCTCGCACCACGATAGAGAGCGCACGGTTTTTAACCTGATTCAGGACCCTCGTGAGGAGGTAAAGTCCCTACTAATGCTTGGTTGTATTGCTAGAGTTTTCACGAGGGTACAATGGTAGATGAGTCCCTAGGGTTTGAGATCGCAAGGATCGATCCTCCTCTAAGGTCAAGGTACCTCCCATTTTATAGGGGCATCGGGCCTCTTCCCCCAATCCTTCAGCGGGAAGGGTATCCACATTCTCGCCCAAAGGAGTTTGCGATCTACAAGGCTGCTTTGTGTGGACTTGGTCAATGACTACTTGCTTCCCCGATCCTTTGTAAAGTTGAGCTCGACACGTCCCTCTATGCGATTCTGCCCGTCCTCCTTACACCAAAGTGGCAAGCAACAACTCTATTGGTGCTAGAGTCACTCATGTCTCTTTTACAGCGAAGAGGAAGGACCGATTCCTCTTTACCGAGGTGAATACATGCGACCGGCTCGCTTTGCCGATTTTTCGTCTTCCTCGCTTTGTTGTGGGATTAGGAACATACGCTTGGGGCATGCTCAAGGTATCCGAGCCTGGGGACCAGGATAAGGTCGACACCTCTCCCTCGCGAGTTAACTGTTGCGTAGGCGATCTAGGCGATTCTCTAGGGTGGCTAGTCACCCCATACTCAGCTCGTGAGGCAACGCCCTTGGTATGTATAAGCCTCTTGAGGGTGTCGTGGTTCAGGCGGTGGGCCCAACAACCGTCGGATCGAGGTACCCTTGGTATCATGACTCCGACGGTAACTCCCGAGCACTTGCGGCACACATGTCCCTTCATGAACACGAAGGGGCAAGGGGCGAAATGCTCGGTGGGTCTTGTCACTGTCCTAGTCAACACTGAACTTCTGATGTGCGCATCATGGCTGTGCATGCGAAACAAAGGAATGCTCCTCGCCATTGGATGTTGTAGGGCCCATCTTACCTTAGAAGTTGCTCCCAACGATTTAACAATGCGTGGGGCTGACTGGCGGTTGCTGCCGCATGCCCGAGGCATCATGTCATCTCGCCCCGTTAAATGAGGGGACATAGAAGGTGCCTTCTCCCTGATGCCACCTCATCGTCTCCTTTCCTCCTTCTTTCTATATCTTCGAAGCTGAGGCCTCACCCCTCTACATGGAGTTGAACCGACTTTTCGCCGCCGAGAAGGTCAAGTTGGTGATGGTGGAGGCAGATGAGGTTCCGCCAGCAGTGACCTTGGTGACCTGCAGGAGTGGTCGTGGGAGGTGTGGCGTTGGCCAGGCTGGTGCCCCTTCTTCTGCAGCAGCACCGGCCGCCGAGGGGAGGCACCGGCAAAGCACGGTCGTGGCTGCCCTCATGGCAACGGCCGGGGGCATCACGACCGGCGTGGCACTACCCTATAGCCTACTATTCTTCTCCCAGTGCCTCCAGTGGTCGTGATCAAAGTTGAAGATGACCCTGAGCTAGATCAGGTCATCAATTTCGTAATTATCCTCTAGGATGCGGACTGGTCTACCCGGGTGAAGTTTCCTCGGCGCTTCACTCTTGTAGTTGCTGGCGACATCCATGGAGGTGTGTTGCTGAAGCACTTTGGCGGCAGCGACAGGTGGAGCATGAATGTCAAGGTCCCTACACTGGGCGAGATGTACCTCACCGTCGGCTATGAGCGCTTGGTCCATGACCATATCATCGTGCACAGCTCTATGCTGCGGTTTTGCTACCTCGGCGAGGGAGCCTTCTCTGTGTCGGTGTTTGATCCACTGATGTGCCGCGTCGAGTACCCGCGCCACTTCTATAGGGCCTAAGCGGGGCTTATGCCGCGGTCATCGGTGCGCCACCAGCAGACCATAGTTATTTTGCTTGTGTGGATGTGTCGTTGTGCTATTTTAGCCTTTTTCCTTGTGGGTGTGACTGTAATGAACTCCTTCTAGATGATCTTTCCGCTGAATGCCTTTTCCTATGTGTTCTGTTGATAGCACGCGCCGATGGTTTTGTAGTGAGTCCCTCCGCCACGAGTGCCCGTCCGCCAGGACTCCTGAGAAGGAAAACCCAAGGGCCTCGCGTGTTCTTTAGCTTCTCCGGAAATGTGCTCTTATAGATACGCCTTTGTCCCACGGCCCTTGGTCGGCCGACGTATCCTCTGGCTCTGGTTCTCTGTGGGAGAGGGCTGGGAATCTCATGCTTTCCCTTAAATCAGGCGGCTCTCCGAGGAGCCTCCCTCTTACCCTGTTAGGTGGGGGGTAGCAGATTTCCCCTGACTTTTGTTTGTTTCATATCATTGAAAAGAAAAAAGTCCTATGATGTGAACAACTAAGCACCAAGATCTATCTACCTAGATACAAGCAACTCAGTAGTATATACTATAAGAAATGTTTTCTTCCACAACGACTTGGCCCGACGATCGTCGTAGAAGGCGCGTCTTCCGCGACGAAATTCTCGGCTCGATCGTGGCTAATGCAAAACTTTTTTTCCAATTTCGTTCCCCTCTACTACGACGAAACTGCTAAAAACGTGGAAGACGCTTGACCAGCGCATGGGAGAAGCAATATTTCCGGTTCCTCACGCGTGTTGATTCACCGAAGTATTTTTAGGCGTGTGGGTCCCGGACGTTAGTGTCTCTAGTGGACCATACTTTTCGGTCACGCCTCCCTGATTTGAACTCGATAACATTGTTTGATGCCTCTTCCATTTCGCCAGGTTGCTGGGTCCTACATGTTTGCCCCTCATTAGAAGAATCGTGTGTATGATGAAATTTTTTTTCTTCACTATTCCGAACTTGATAGCGCTACTGGATGCATCTACCGTTTAATCATGCTATTGGGCCCCACATGTCATCCTCTCATTAGTAGAAATGTGTGTATGATGGAAATTTTCTCCTCGTTCGCACCTTCGTTTTACGAACTTGATAGCATTGCTTGCTGCATCAGTTGTGCTGCTGGGTTCCTTATATCTGCCTCACATTAGAAGAATCATGGGTATGATGGATTTTTCTTCTTCTCTAGCGCTACCCTGTTCCAAACTAGATACCGTTGCTCGATGGTCACGTAGCTAGGTCCCACATTATAGCCTCTCATTAGAAGAATTGGTTGTATGATTGACTTTTTTCTTCGCTCACGCCTCCATGTTTCGTACTTGATAATGTTGCTCCGTGATAAGCCGTTTTTTCAGGTTGTTCGGTCCCCCCATGTCAACCTCTCGTTAGAAGAAATGTGTGCATGATGGACTTTTTTCTTGCTCGCGCCTCCCTGTTTCGAACTTGGCATCATTGCTCGATACAAAACATGTATAAGTTCGCGCTGGTGGGACCCACATGTCGGTCTATCTTTAAATGAAATGTGTGTATGATGGACCGTTTTTCGGCCACGTCCTCTGTTTTGAGCTTTGCAATGTTGCTCGATGTAGCAACCGTGTATGGTCTTGCTGCGAGGGCCCCCATGTTAGCCTCTCTGATATGTTCTGGCTTGCGGGTCCCTAATGTTGCGTCGTATGTTCTGGCGGGTGGGTCCCTGATGCCAACCTCTCTGTACAAGTATTTAACTTTTTTCAAACCCGACCGATAAACTCGAGGGATGCTACAAGCTGGTGGGTCTATGATGTTATCCACTCCGTAATGCAATATTACTAAAGTAGAAGCAAAAAATGTAACTCAAGACTTCTAATAGATTTAAACTGTGTGCGTCGCCACTAAACCAAATATATTTATGGAAAATATATCATTAAAAATTCCTTAGTACCTTCAAGATATGTATTAATCTTTTTAAAAAGACTTTGTGTGTCCACGTTTATATTTTTTAAAATAAAAGGGCAGCGCTCCTTGTATTTAAAATTTATAAAATGCCACATAATGGACTACTTTCTTAAAAATATGGGTAGGCGGAGTTTTTTTAAGAGGTGGAGGCAAAGTTTTTTTAAGAGGTGGGGGGCAATGCTCAAAAGGCCAAATTAAAAATATTTTGGGCTATTCTACATGGTCCATCTAAATGCGCTAGACTCCATGCGCTCCTTTCTTAAATTTCACTAGGTTGTGCTAAGCATGGAATTAAAATGTTTTAAAATGTTCTTGCCTATGCTCCATGGGATCCTATCTCAAATTTCATTGTCTTGTGCTCAGAAGTTCCCAAACCCTCTAATGGCCCAAAATATATCGAGCTCGTTGGGGAACCCCAAGAGGAAGGTATGATGAGCACAACAGCAAGTTTTCCCTCAGTTATGAAACCATGGTTATCAATCCAATAGGAGCAAGGAAACACCTCCAAGGTGTTGCTAGCTAAAATTTGGCAGGGCGCAATACCGGTGCTAGCAGCAACGTGGAAACCTGCATAACACAACCATAGAACATTGCCCCCAACTTACAGTGAGGTTATCAATCTCACCGCTTTTGCTGAAAACAAAGGATCAAACATATTGTGTGGAAGAAAGTAATAGTTTGCAGAAAGTAAACAGAAAACAGTAAACAGTTGTAGATTGATGATAAAAGAAAGGACCGGGGTCCATAGTTCACTAGTGGTGGCTCTCCTTAAGATAGATAACATGTTGGGTGAACAAATTACAGCGGGGCAATTGACAAACATCAAGAAAGCAATATGCATATACTACTCAACTTGACTCCTTTGAGATTTGATTGGGCATTACAACATTATGCATAGACCGTAATCCAACTGCATCTATGACTAATAATCCACCTTCAGGTTATCATCCGAACCCCCTCTAGTATTAAGTTGCAAGCAACAGATAATTGCATTACGCATTGCATGTAAAGTGAATAATATGATTGTTCTATGAACAAAGGATTGTTGTTTTCTCCCTAGTAGCAACAACACATCTAGTACCTTAGAGATTTATGTCACTTCCCCAGATTACTAGAGGCATGAACCCACTATCGAGCATAAATACTAACTCTTGGAGTTGCTAGCATCTACTGGGCCAAGATAGCTACTAACAACAGAAAGCATGCAAGATCAGAAATAACAAAGACATGATAGAATCAATAATCAATATGAAATAGCATCTCAATATCCATCAGATCCCCGCAAACACAACATGTAGGAATTACAAATAGATGATCTTGATCATGAACAGAGCTCACAAGATCTAAACATGGTAGCACAAAGGAGAAGAACCAACCATCTAGCTACTACATGGACCCGTAGTCCAAAGATGAACTACTCACGCATCACACCGGAGGCTTGCATGGTGGTGAAGAAGGCCTCCTAGGTTAATTCCCCTCTCCGGCAGGGTGTCGGGAAGAGCTTCAGATCCCTCCCGATCTAGGAATGGAGATGACAGCGGCTACAGACTCTTTCGTGGAATTTTGATCAGGTCCTTAGGGTTTCTGTATCAGAGGCATCTTATAGGCGAAAGGGGTGGCCGAGGGGGTGCCGGAGGCAGCCAGACCACCCCTTGGCGCGGGCCAGGCTGGGCCACACGGCCAGGTGGTGTGGCGGCCCCCTGGCCCCTCTCTGTCTCGTACTCTGGCTCTTTGTGTCCCTCGGTGAAAAATTGACTTTGGCTTTTTGTCCCATCCAATTCCGAGAATATTCATTTTCTGACTTTCCTGGAACCAAGAACAGCAGAAAAGAGGCAGCTGGCACTATGGCTCTTGTTAATATGTTAGTCCAAGAAAGTGTATAAAAAGTACTCCAAAGTTGGAACAAAACATAAGAAAGTAGATAAAACCAAGCATGGAACATCAAAAATTATGGATACGTTAGCATCGTATCAACATCCCCAAGCTTAACTCCTGCTCGTCATCGAGTAGGTAAGTGATAAAAAGAAAGAATAATTTCTGAGGTGACATGCACCATCATAAACTTGATCAAAGTATTTGTAAAACAATGATAGCTGGGATCATAGTACTTCAATCATAATATGAAAGATAAAGTTCTAACAATAAGACAAAGCAACTATGTTCCAACATGAAAAGGCACAAACAAAAGATTCATGAATAACAATGCTTTGCAAGACGTTTGTTTGTTTCACATAAAGAAAGCATAGCATAGTAGCATTCAACTTGTCCCTCATAGAGTAGCAAACATAAATGCATAGGACACCTTCAAAGTTCATAAGAGTGACTAGATACAAATAGTTTAAAACAAGCAATATCAAAGTTATGCATCAATCAACAAGTCTTGGGACAATGTACATAGGACTAAGAATGGCCACTATGCTCTCAAAATAGGTGCATAAATATATAAGGTGGAGACTCAACATAAAAGTAAAAGAAAGGCCTTCATAGAAGGAAGTAGGAATTCAAGTTTCATAAAGAGCTTCCAAAAATTATGGTACTTATTAGCTTTCAGCTCTCATTGCCCCTATCATAAGCATCTTGAAGTGATTAAGGTTAAAGTGAACAAACTATGGTATATATGCTTGACGAAGTATAAGTTGGAAATCTCATGTCCCTTGAATACGAGGGCCGCTCCTCATGCTACTCAAGTTTAGTTACCGGTAAGTTCTTGTCATAGTAAGTACATGTGTATCATAGAGAACCGCCAACGTGGCACCCCTTTCCCGATGATACGGAAGAATCCCCATATCAAAATGACAAGGCAAGCAGACAACAAGCATCTCAACAATCTTCTTATTTACCATGGGAAAATGGTGCTTTTTTCTCTCTTTCCTCTTTTATCATATCTCTTTTTTTTCTTTTTCTCTTTTTGCTCAATATCTGACTCTTTTTTATAAGAAGAATACTTCATAGATAGCTCATTATGGTTACGCTGCAGGTTTCCACCATGACAGCATGGATTAGACCAGCGGCCCAGGCGTTTCTCTAACACACATACATAACTCCATGGACTTACAAGCTCCCCTTTCATTTCACACCGATGACATCCATAGACAAAAGAGCATGATATCAACTAGGTACAAAGTACAAGTGCAATGTTGAAAGTGTTCGCCTGATACATTGCAAATGTATCTATAATTTTTGATGCTCCATGCTTGGTTTTATCCACTTTCTTGTGTTTTGTCCACACTTTGGAGTACTTTCATATGATTTCTTGGACTAACATATTAACAAGAGCCACAGTGCCAGCTGTCTGTTTTCTGCTGTTTTTGGTTCTAGGATAGTCAGAAAATGAATATTCTCGGAATTGGACGGGACGAAAGCCAAAGTGCCTATTTTTCCAGAAGACTCAGAGCGAATGAGGCGGAGGAGAGCAGGGGCTTGCCACACCCCCAAGCGCTGGCTGGGCCTTGCCGCTAGGGCATGGTGTGGTGGCCCCAGCACCCTCGATCTCTTCGCCTATAAGAAGCCTTGACCTAAAAACTTTGGGGGTTGACGTTTTTCCACGAAAAGTTCACTTACGCCGCCACAAGTGGAGATTCGGGGACGAAAGTCTCTGTTAGGCACCTGCCGGACGGGAAGTGCCCCGAGCCATCTCCATCGATCTCCACCATCATCTTCCGAGCATCCATGTTTCCCCATCTATGAGTGAGTAATCCCCATGTAGGCTATGGGGATGGTAGGGATTGGATGAGATCGTTCATGTAATGGCATCATAGTGTTAGGGCATGGTGCCTAGTATCTTTTATTAGTGCTTTATGACTTTGTTGCAACTTGTTGTGCTTAATGCTTGTCACTAGGGCCCGAGTGCCATGATTTCAGATCTGAACATGTTATTGATTCATTATGATAGTATCTGCAAGTTGTATACACACGTTGTTGTCCGGAACCTATGGCCCCGAAGTGACAGAGATCGGGATAACCGAAAGGGAAAGGCTTTGATGTGAGGATCACATGTGTTCACGGGGTGTTAATGCTTTGCTCCGGTGCTCTATTAAAAGGAGCACCTTAATTGCCAGTAGTGCCCTAGAGGCCCCGCTGCAAACGGGCTGGCAGGACAAAAGATGTTGTGCAAGTTCTCATTCCGAGCATGTATGACTATATATGGAACACATGCCTAGGATTGTCTAGTACTTGGATGCTTTATCTTATTTATCTATAATTGCCCTATGTTCTGATTGCTATGTGAACTGTCTTGCCCATGCAACGCCCGTCCATCCATCCCTATGCCTACCGCACTCGAATCCCACTATTTACTGCTATTGTTACTGTTGTCTTTACTTTACTATTGCTGGTACTTTGCTATTCCTACTACAAAATTGTTGCTACTGATAAACTGCTGTGAGCAAGATTGTTTCCAGGTGCATCTGAATTGACAACTCAATTGTTAGGGCTTATAAATATTCTTTGGCTCCCCTTGTGTCGAATCAATAAATTGGGTTTCACCTTCCTCGAAAATACTGCGATACACCCCCTATACTTGTGGGTCATCAAGACTATTTTCTGGCGCCGTTGCCGGGGAGCATAGCTTTATTTATCAAGTACTCTTGGATTCATTATTGTTCAAGGTATGTTTATTTGCTCCTTGTTTGCTTGTTTCTTTATCAGAAATACAAAAAATTAGTTCCTACTCTAGTTGTTATTTTCGTTGGCCTGTTATTCTCTTGCTTTGTCATGCTTGTTGTCAATGGTTGGTTCCTTTGAAACTGAAGCTTATTGTCAAGGTGGGTTCATGGAAGATCAAAAATATTATTATAAGGAACACCGCTTGTCACAAAAAGGGAAACACTTATGGGAACAAATTGATAGATTGTATACCATTGCTAGAAACGTGTGCTCTACTTATAATGTTACTTATTGCTGTGATGAGTCTTGTTGCAGAAAGAGGTATAAACACCTCCCTTTTCAATGTGAGTATAGTGATAATGATACCATATCTTCCTATGCTAAAGGAATTTAATACTTTTATGATGCAGAACAAATTGAAGAATTTATTTCTTGGAAGGGTGGTTTTGAACTTGCTAGTTTGCTTGAAAATATTGATGATTCACCTAATAAGTATGAGGTTTATGGTATACTTAAATTTTTCTTTGATAATTACAAGGATGAAAATAGCTATATCCTTGAATATTTTAATAGATGCTTTCCACAAATGGAAGAGACTAATGCCTTGCAAGCTCCTATGGAAGAAGAAATTGATGAACCTGAAATCTCATTATATGAAAAAGATGAGGAGAGTGATGAACAAAAGGAGGAATAATGGGTTAGCTACCCATGCCTACCTTCTAATGAGAGTAACTCTTTGAGAAAATTCCTTATTTGACCCTCGCTTAAAACCTGCTTCCTTATTTGACACTAGAAAAATATTTCTTCCCATTTTGACATCTAAACTTTATTTTGTTCTCTAGGAAAATAAAGTTTAGATGTCAAATGGAAACATTTTCTAGTGTCAAATAGGGAAGCAGGTTTTAAAGAGTGTCAAATAAGGAATTTTCTCTAACTCTTTATCCCTTACATTATTTGATTGTCCCCTTGCTTACTAAAGGAGAATGAATGTTATGTTCCTGAGGTTTCTCTTGAAAATGTTTATGATAAAGCTCTAGTGCTTGTAGATCATGAAAAGCATGCATTATGTGATAATTATATTGTTGAGTTTATTCATGAGGCTACTGAAAATTATTATGAGAGAGGAAAATATGGTTGTAGAAGTTTTCATGGTATTGAAACACCTCTCTATGTGTTGAAAGTTTTGAAGTTACTCTTGTTTTATCTTCCTATGCCTGTCACTTTGTTATTTGCTTACACGATTCCTATGCATAGGAAGTGGGTTAGACTTATATGTGTTTTGGTTTTGCTTCTTGATGCTCTCTTTTACTTCACTTTATATTTCTTATGAGAGCATCCTCTCAAACTTTTATGCCTGAAGATGATAATATGTCTATTATTCTTGGGAGACCTTTTCTTAAATGCTACAGGAGCTGTTATTAATTGTAATCAAGGGAAGGTGACCTTCAATGTCAATGACAAGGAACATACTATCTATTTCCCCAAGAAGATTGAAAGGACTTATGGTTTGAATTCAATTGAACATGTTGAAGGCATTCAAGTTGGAGAAATATATTGTCCCATACCAAGAGAAAAATTTGAAACTATTATGATTGGGACAATTGCTATCAAGGTTGAGGTAACATAATCATTAGTGGAATACAAAGTTTTGTATCATATGAAATTGTTTTGGTAACAAGAACTGATCAACCTTGTTAACAAAAGGATTTCATTGAACAAAACAATGTTTTCACCATGATTATCTCCGCTTACTTCTATTCTATCCATTTCAGTTTTTCCTTATGCCTAACTTAAAGGCGTTAAAGAAAAGTACTTATTGGGAGATAACCCAAAAGTTTTAGATGAGTCTTGGAAGTTATTACTACAGTAATAACCGCTCCTTATCCCTTTTATTTGCTTTTTCTGCCAAGAGTAACCTCTAGAGAGAAGTAATGACTGGGAAAGTTGTTGTCCCGAAACAGATTTCTATGGTTCAGCATAAAAATTCGTGTAAAATCTCTAAACATCTTTTTGAGGCGTGAATTTTGGTGCTTCTGCCCCAGGTTGTTATCTAACTTTTGTTAGTTCAACACTTTTTGAGTTGAGCAACATAAGGTCTTCGCAAAAATTCGTCTTTACCTACTGGTCTGTTTTGACAGATTTCTGCCATTTTCTGCATTTGCTTCTTGTTGGTTCCTTTTTGAGTTCTTTTGGGGAATTGAGAGGGAAGTGCTATAGTAGCTAGTGTTCTAATGGAAGTTTATTTGGTGTTAGAACTGAACATAAAGACTTATTATCTTGAGTGCACTAATGTTGCTAATAAAGATTGTGTGAAGTTTTGTATGAAGGAAAAATTTCAGGTGTATGGAAGGAATGAGTAATGAGACGAAGGATGGACTGAAGCTCAAGCTTGGGGATGCCAAGCGTGTCACCCCAAGAAATATACAAGAAGTACAAGCATCAAAGTTTGGGGATGCCCAAGGCATCCCCTTCTTCATCAATAAAAATCCTTGGTTTCTTCCAAGCACTTCATTTTTATTGTTTCATGCACAATTGTGTTGTTCTTGGAGCGTCTTCTTTTTCGTTTTTCGTTTTGGTTTTCATTTGCTTCGTTTTCTTAGTTTGCTGAATAAATTGGTTGGACCTCCTCTTTCATACATTGGTGTTCAAATAGTTTGGTTTGGTTTGGAAAAGAGTAGGAAAGCTCATGCTTATGTGGTAAAAAGAGCTCGTTTTTGACTATGGCATATGCTTTGTTATGCCATGCTTCATATTGTTTTGGCTTTATGCTTAGTATTATTGGATGTAGCATGACTTGTTATAAACAATTGAGATTTCTTAATGTGCCTTGGATGAATCATGCATTGTTTTAGCATATTAAAGCATAGTATAGTGGTATTCTCCTTTGATGTTTTATTTGGGTTGACTTGGCACATGCTCACACCATGTTATGACTATACCAAGTCACCATAAGCCTTTATGATCCTTTAGTTTTCAACTTGTAGTGTCACTTTATGCTTTGATTAATGATGTTTTGTCGCTCTGCATGATTATGGCCATTATTGCTCTCTCGTTTGTCGCTCCCTTACTATTGCTAGCGTTCACTTACACTAAGTATGTTTTACTCAAGTTTCCAACTCCCTAAACCAAATATTGCCAAGTGTCCACCATACCTACCCATTAGCATCATTTTCTACTTCCGCATATTCAATATGCCTTGTTTTCTTCAAATAAAATGTTTGCTTGTTATGAGAAAGTTAGTTAGTAAAGCTCTACGAACTTGATGGCACACTTTATTTCCTGCACTGAATAAACCTGAACCATTGTGAACTCTCCATGAAAGTTATATGCTTGCTAATTATATGCTGGGGATTAGCAGAGCCGTGCTGTCATGGGGAACGCTTTCAACACTTGTAAATATATACCTAGTTGATACATTGCTCTTTTGTTTGCGGATGTCGCTTGTGAAATAAAAGGGAGCTTGTAAGTCCATGGAGTTATGTATGTGTGTTAGAGAAACGCTTGGGTCATTGGTCTAAATCCATGCCGACATGGTGGAAACCTGCAGCGTAACCATAATGATATCTATGAGGTATTCTTCTTATAAAAAAAGAGAGATAGCTATTGAGAAAAAGAAAAAAAAGATATTTATGAAAAGAGGAAAGAGAGAAAAAAGCACCATTTTCCCATGATAAAAAAGAAGATAGCGGAGATACTCATTGTCTGATTGCCTTGTCATTTTGATATGGGGATTCTTTCATCATCGGCAAGGGTACCCATTGGCGGTTCTCTATCATACGCACATACTTACGATGACAAGAACTTACTAGTAACTAAAGTTGAGTAGCATGAGGAGCGGCCCTCGTACTCAAGGGACTTGGGATTTTCAGTTTGTAGTATGTCAAGCATATAACTCAGATTGGACCTCACTTTCACCTTAACCACATTAAAGATGCTTATGATAGGGGCAATGCAACCTCAAATCTAATGAGTACCATACTTTCAGCATTTGGAAGCCTTTCAAACTATTCAAAACCTTTTCATTTCCTTGTTGAGTCTCCACACATTCTATGAGCACTTTCTTGAGAGCATAGTGGCCATTCTTAGTTCTATGTGCATTGTCCCAAGACTTGTTGATTGATGCATACCTTGATATTGCTTCTTTTAAACTATTTGTATCTAGTCACTCTTATAAACTTTGAAGGTGTCCTATGCATTTATGTTTGCTACTCTATGAGGGACAAGCTGAATGCCACTATGCTATGTTTTCTTTATGTGAAACAAACAAATGTCGTGCAAAGCATTGTAATTCATGAATCTTTTGTTTGTGCCTTTTCATGTTGCATCATAGTTTCTTTGTCTTATTGCTAGAGCTTTGTGTTTCATGTTATGATTGAAGTACTATTATCCCAGCTTTGAATGTTTACAAATACTTTGGTCAAGTCTTTGATGGTGCATGTCACCTCAAAAATTATTCTTTCTTTTTATCACTTACCTACTCGAGGACGAGCAGGAGTTAAGCTTGGGGATGTTGATACATTGCAAATGTATCTATAATTTTTGATGCTCCATACTTGGTTTTATCCACTTTCTTGTGTTTTGTCCACACTTTGGAGTACTTTTCATATGATTTCTTGGACTAACCTATTAACAAGAGCCACAAAGTGCGGTGCCTTTTCTGCTGTTTTTGGTTCCAGGAAAGTCAGAAAATGAATATTCTCGGAATTGCACTGGACAAAAGCCAAAGTGCCTATTTTTCTAGAAGACTCCAGGAGCCAGAATACGAGACGGAGGAGAGCTAGGGGCTGGCTACACCCCCCCCCCAGGCGCGGGCTGGGCCTGGCCGCGCCAGGGCATGGTGTGGTGGCCCCAGGCACCCCCTCGGTCTCCCTCTTCGCCTATAGTAAGCCTTCTGACCTAAAAACTTGGGGTTGACGCTTTTTCCATGAAAAGTTCCTCTGCCACCGCCAAAGGGAGATTCGAGGACGAAAGTCTCTATTCGCACCGCCGACGGGAAGTGCCCCGAGCCATCTCCATCGATCTCCACCATCATCTTCATCGACCATCCATGTTTCCCCATCTATGAGTGAGTAATCCTCATGTATGCTATGGGGATGGTAGGGATTGGATGAGATCGTTCATGTAATGGCATCAGATTGTTAGGGCATGGTGCCTAGTATCTTTTATTAGTGCTTTATGACTTTGTTGTAACTTTTTGTGCTTAATGCTTGTCACTAGGGCCCGAGTGCCATGATTTCAGATCTGAACATGTTATGATTCATTATGATAGTATTGTTTTGGGTCTTATCTACAGAAACCGGGATAACCGGAAGGGAAAGGCTTTGATGTGAAGATCACATGTGTCCACGGAGTGTTAATGCTTTGCTCCAGTACTCTATTAAAAGGAGCACCTTAATTGCCAGTAGTTCCCTAGAGGCCCCGCTGCAAACTGGCTGGCAGGACAAAAGATGTTGTGCAAGTTCTCATTCCGAGCACGTATGACTATATATTGAACACATGCCTAGGATTGTCTAGTACTTGGATGCTTTATCTTATTTATATGTAATTGCCCTATGTTCTGATTGCTATGTGAATTGTCTTGCCCATGCAACGCCCGTCCATCCATCCCTATGCCTACCGCACTCGAATCCCAGTGTTTACTGCTATTGTTACTGATGTCTTTACTTTACTATTGCTGGTACTTTGCTATTCCTACTACAAAACTGTTGCTAATGATAAACTGCTGTGAGCAAGATTGTTTCCAGGTGCAGCTGAATTGACAACTCAGTTGTTAAGGCTTATAAATATTCTTTGGCTCCCCTTGTGTCGAATCAATAAATTGGGTTTCACTTCCCTCGAAAATACTGCGATACACCCCCTATACTTGCGGGTCATCATCCCCATGACAGCATGGTTCTGCGAATCCGCAACATATAAGTGCAAGCATATACAACATAGATGACACAATGGTTCAAGTTTATTAAGGCAAGAAAAGTAAAGTGTGCCGTCAAGTTCGTGAGAGTTTTAATCACTAGTTTTCTCATAACAAGTTTAATTCAGAAGGTAGATAAAACATGAATATACTTGGAATAGCATATGCTAATAGGTAGGTATGGTGTACTCTTTGTAATAACTTGGTTTTAGGAGTTGTATGCATGAGTGGAACTCATACTTGGTTATGGAGGCTAGCAAAAGACTGGGAGCGACCAACTAAGAGAGCAATAATGGCCATAATCATGCAGAGGGACAAAACATCATTAATAAAAGCATAAAGTGATACTACAATTTGAAAACTAAAGGATCATAAAGGCTTATAGTGACTTGGAGTAGTCATAACATGGTGTGAGCATGTGCCAAGTTAACCCAAATAAAGCATCATAGGAGAATACCACAATACTATGCTTTAATATGCTAAAACAATGCATGATTCTTCCAAGGCGCATTAAGTAATCTATATTGTTTATAACAAGTAATGCTAAAGCAATGAATACTAAGAATAAATCCAAAATAATATCAAGCATGGCATGACAAAGCATAGGCCACAGTCAAAGACAAGCTCTCTTTACCAATTAAGCATGAACTTTTCCTACTCTTTTCCAATCCAAACCAAACTATTTGAAAACCAATGTATGAAAGAGGGGGTCCAACCAATTTATTCAAGCAAACTAAGAAAACCAAGCAAACTAAAAACCAAAATGAAAACAAAGACGCTCCAAGAACAACACAATTGTGCATGAAACAATAAAAATGAAGTGTTTGGAAGAAACCTCGGATTTTTATGGATGAAAAAGGGGATTCCTTGGGCATCCCCAAGCTTTGACGCTTGTAACTCTTGGATAATTCTTGGGGTGACACGGGGTGGTATCCCCATGCTTGAGATTTATTCCATTCTTCATCTCATTACATCATTCTCTCCATACGCCTAAAATTTTTCCTTCATACAAAACTTCACACAATCTTCATTAGCAACATTAGTGCACTCAAGATAATAAGTCTTTAGGTTTAGTTCCAACATCCATAAAACTTCCATTAAAACACAAGCTACTGTATCACTTCCCTAAAAATGCTCAATTCCCCAAAGAACTCAAAAAGGAACCAACAATAAGCAAATGCAAATAATGGCAGAAATCTGTCAAAATAGACCAGCAGGTAAAAACCAAATTTTTTCGAAGACCTTCTGTTGCTCAAATCGAAAAGTGTTGAACTAATGAAAGTTAGATAACAATGTGGGGCAGAAGCACAAAAATTCACGCCTCAAAACGACGTACGGTGAAGAAAAAAATCTGTTTCGGGGCAGCAACTTTCCCAATCATTAGTTCTCTCTCATTAGAGGTTACTTTTGGCACAAAAAGCAAATAAAAAGGATAAGGAGCGGTTATTACTGAAGTAATAACTTCCAAGACTCATCTAAAAGTTTTGGGTTATCTCCCAATAAGTACTTTTCTTTAACGCCTTTAAGTTAGGCATAAGAAGGAAGAAAAAGAATCAAGTGTTCTCAAATGAAGAAACATTAAGATTGATACCAGAAATATCTTCAACAAGGCAAGGTATCTCATCCAAATAAGTTCTAGAGGATCCTCTCTCGATACTCTTGGGTTCACTATTTTCATCAAACAGGTTTTTAGGAACAATCCAATCAAGATTCTTTTCTATGGCTTCATGCATTGCTACAAGTTTGAAAGGTATTGGCATCTTAATTTCCTCCCCATTAGGTTCGGTTTTGTTCATATTTTCTCGTGTACCAATAATATCTACACATGAGCCTAGCATATTAAAACGTTCAAATACTTTTCTAGCTTCCTTGGCAACATCATAAAATTCCTTAAGCAAAGTTTCCAGAATAAAATCTCTCTTTTCAGGGTCCTCAATTTACTTAAGTTTAAGAAACATTACTTGCATTAAGGGGTTAAGGTTAACAAACCTAGCTTCCAACATGTGAACTAAAGAAGCTGCTGCAATTTCATAATTTGGAGCAAGTTCTGCAAGGGATCTATCCTCAATATCCTCATGCTTACTAACATGATTAAAGAATTCTTCAATATTATCTTTTCCAATTATAGAGCCACTTCCCATTGAAAGGTCTTTCAGGGTGAATTTAGGGATCAACATGGTGAGCTAAGGAACATGTAACAACTATAGAAAGACTTAATTTTTTGTGTGTTTTTAATAAAGAAAGCAAACTTGTAAAACTAATTTTTTTGTGTTTTGGTTAAAGAAACAAGCAAACAAAGCAAAACAAAAAATAACAAAGTAAAGTGATTGGTTATGAGGGACTCCCCTTGTGAAGATGGCCTTGACTCCCCGGCAACGGCAGCAGAAAAATAGCTAGATGGCCCAAAATATATCGAGCTCGTTGGGGAACCCCAAGAGGAAGGTATGGTAAGCACAACAACACGTTTTCCCTCAGTTATGAAACCAAGGTTATCAATCCAGTAGGAGCAAGGAAACATCTCCAAGGTGTTGCTAGCTGAACTTTCACAGGGCGCACTACCGATGCTAGAAGCAACATGGAAACTTGCACAACACAACCATAGAACTTTGCCCCCAACATACAGTGAGGTTGTCAATCTCACCGGTTTTGTTGAAAACAAAGGATTAAACGTATTGTGTGGAAGAAATTAATAGTTTGTAGTAAGTAAACAGAAAACAGTAAACAATTGTAGATTGATGATAAAAGAAAGGATTGGGGTCCATAGTTCACTAGTGGTGGCTCTCCTTAAGATAGATAACATGTTGGGTGAACAAATTACAACGGGGTAATTGACAAACATCGAGAAAGCAATATCCATATACTACTCATCTTGACTCCTTTGAGATTTGATTGGGCATTACAACATTATACATAGACCGTAATCCTACTGCATCTATGACTAATAATCCACCTTAAAGTTATCATCTGAAGCCCCTCCAGTATTAAGTTGCAAGGAACAGATAATTGCATTATGCATTGCATGTAAAGTAAACAATACGATTGTTCTATGAACAAAGGATTGTTGTTTTCTCCCTCGTAGCAACACCATATCCAGTACCTTAGAGATTTCTGTCACTTCGCCGCAAACACAACATGTAGGAATTACAAATAGATGATCTTGATCATGAAAGAAGGTCACAAGGTCTAAACATGGTAGCACAAAGAATAAGAACCAACCATCTAGCTACAACATGGACCCATAGTCCAAGGATGAACTACTCACGCATCACACCGGAGGCTTGCATGGTGAAGAAGAAGGCCTCCAGGGTGAATTCCCCTCTCCGATAGGGTGCCGGGAAGAGCTTTAGATCCCTCCCGATCTAGGGATGGAGATGATGGTGGCTACAGTTTCTCTCTCGTGGAATTTTGACCCGGTCCTTAGGGTTTCTGTATCGGAGGCATCTTATAGGTGAAAGGGAAGGCCGAGGCGGTGCCGGAGGCGGCCAGACCACCCCCGACGTGGGCCAGGCTGGGCCACGCGGCCAGGTGGTGTGGCGGCCCTGGCCCCTCTCCTTCTTGTACTTTGTCTCCTTGTGTCCCTCGGTGAAAAACTGACTTTGACTTTTGTCCCGTCCAATTCCGAGAATATTCATTTTCTGACTTTCCTGGAACCAAAAACAGCAGAAAACAGGCAGTTGGCATTGTGGCTCTTGTTAATAGGTTAGTCCAAGAAAGTGTATAAAAAGTACTCCAAAGTTGGAACAAAACATAAGGAAGTAGATAAAACCAAGCATGGAACATCAAAAATTATGGATACGTTAGCAACGTATCACCCTCCGCTAAAAAAAAGCAGTTCCCTAACCCCGAAAAGGCGTGTGTATGTTGGACTGTTTTTTCTGGTCGAACTTTGTAACCTTTCTCACTGCATCAGCCATTTATTCAGGTTGCTGGGTCCTCGATGTTAGCCTCTCATCAGAAGAAACGTGTGCAAATTGGACTTTTTTCTTGCTCACGCCTCCCTGTTTTGAACCTGGCGTTGTTGCTCGATGCAGCATCTCTATAAGGTCGGGTTGTTGGGTCCCATGTGTTAGCCTCTCCGTAAATGAAATGTTCACATGATGGACTTTTTTCAGCCGTGTCCGCTGTTTTGACACTAGTCCGTTGTTGGGTCCCAGATGTCAGCCTCATTCGTTCATGAAACATGTCTATGTTGGGTCCCTGATGTCAGCCTCTACTTGAAAGAGGCATGTGTATGTTGGACTGTTTTTTCAGATGAAGTCAGCTGTTCTGACCTTGGCAACATTGCTAGATGCAACATGTGTTTATCTAGGTCCTAGTTGTCATTCTTGGAGTACAAAAATGTTAATCTATAATAACACAAAGAGCATGCCTATGATTCGAAGTCGAGACCTTAGAAGCAGTCAATTGCATGCCTTGCTACTACACAAGAAACACTTCATGCCCTAGAGACGTTAAGTTATATTACTATAACTTACTTCATGTTTATATCCCTTCAAATAATGAGGCAGCGCTCCTAGAAGTTCGATTAAAAACGACTACATGTTACCACTATATGGTGTACAAATAACTTTGAATATTGATCGTTGGATCAAGACTCGCGACTCCCAACATTTCTAGCTGTTGGATCTTCTTTTCCATTCTAGCATCTAGAAGATTCTTTTGATAGTCTTTAGCACAATGAACGCTATGCATAAACCTCAAATCACACCTCTCCATCATTCAAAAATCTTCTTCGTCGTTTCTCTAGACCATGTTAGCAAAATTTTCAAGTGTTATGTAGCTAATAAACATTGACCTATACATGATACGAAGTAAAAGAACCAAATATACACCCATACATTATAGATGTCGATCAAATTTATAAGTTTTGGAGCATTATCTATTATAATTTTATATAGTGATGATATGTCATACGTCTATTATCTGGGTCTCACGTGTAGGGTACATGGAACTTACTAGTAATGCAGTATTTTCTACACAAAAACATAGGTAGGTGGAGATTTTTTTGGGAGTGGGGAAGGGGGTAATGCCCATGGGCTATATTCCATGGGCTCACTCCAAATTGAATGCGCTATGATCGGCGGCCAAAAGACAATGCAAAGGCCGAATTGGAAGGTTTGGGGATATGCCTGGGCCTGATAGGCTAATTTCATGGGCTCAGTAATAAAAATTACTAACCTCAACAAGGAAGAAAATTTTGGCAGATATTTCGCGTGAAAATTGTTGACAACCAGGACACATACCCCACGCATACCAAAACTTTCCTACTCGTGCCTTACCTCCAGCAACCATCTACTGTCTCTTTGTGACATTCTTCTCGAGACGCACATAGGCGGTCAAAACCACAGGCCACGCACCAAAACATTCACACTTCGTCTATCAATCGGGGTGGCCTGACACCATTGCTGGCGGCCCCGTTCTTTTCGACACACACACAGGTCGGTCGATAGCTGGTCGATCCCCACGGTACGCTTATAATTTCCTTAGTTTGCTCAAATCATTCCCTACAAGTCGTTTCGTACTCTATATGTTTGTTTGACATTGTTCTACACTTGATATGTTTGTTCGAATCGGTTGGCATTTTGTGCTCGGTCGATCTGTTCTCTCAAATATGTAACATAGTTCTACAATTAATTTCTAAAAGAGGCTAAAATTACATGGCATTTATAGTTCTATATTCAATCAGGTTGCTCAAATATCTTGGCTTAATTAGATCTATAATCAACCTATTCGGTGAAATATCTTGAAAGCTTCTGACAATCTCTATCCTCAACAAATGGATAGATATTGGATACTAAATGGAAAAAAACCAACACCTTCATACTGAGAAGGTGTTAGTGACTTCATGAAGTTTGTTAGACAGCATAACGACGACTCGGATGTGTTTTTCCCATGCCAACAATGCCTTAATTATAAAAAGTTGAGTCAGAGCATAGTCGTAAATCATATATTCCTTAATAGGATGCAACACACATATATTAGGTGGACTAAACATGGTGAACCATATGATCAGCATGTTCTTGATCCTCTAGCTAATGTTGATCTGCCTAAAGCTTATCAGATCGAGGATGAGGACATTTCTGGTTTGTTAAGGGACCTATACCACACTATAAGCAAAAAAGACGCTCCTTCTCTTAAAAGATCACTTTTCTTTGACTTGATAGCAGATGCCAAGTATCTAGTGGACCCTGATTGTCAACACCCGGATTTTTAATCCCAGATGCCCGTTATGCCATACCTCGCAATCCCCGGATTACCATTTTTGCGAGACATAACGGATTGGATATCACGGTACATCATCCATTACAAACCATACATAAGGTCTTACACAAATACGGATCTCATGATCTAGTCTTAATACAACAAGCAGCGGAATAAAAGATAAGCCTAGCGGTGGGGTCCATCTTCACGGGCACAGGCAATGCTGACGAAGGCAGATAGTCCTAGTTACCATAGATGTCCTGCTGGCCATCATCTTGGTAGTCTCCTTCATAGTCTGGCCATGAGAATAGCTAGGGACAAAAGCCATGAGTACTCTTTAAGTACTTGAAAACTACCACTAACAAGTAGTATAGTTCTAAAGTAAAGTGCTAACTCTAAGTTTAACCATAAAGTTAAGTTTGAAACCTAAGCTGAGTTCTGAAGCAAAGAAAGATAAAATAAAATTCTAGAATCACTTAAGTTGGGAAGCTAGTGTCATAAACACAACCCTGATGTGGTCAAGTCAAGATTCATCATTCCTTTCATAAGTTATTTTGAAAACATCTGACAACAAAACAATATGGCCATTCCAACTGTCCATAACCGTGAACGTGGCTATTCGAATATTTTGACACTCTGCAGAGGTGGTACACTTTCACTACAAAATTCGATACATCGGTCAGGGATAACCCTGAATCATCATACTTAGGATGCAGATAATCAAACATAACCTTTCCTTTACACACCCTAGCATAAGCACCTCTCCTATGAGCATGGCCTCTCAACCATGACCATCTGTCATCTTCGGCACTGCATAGGTTGACAACATTGAGAGGTGGCCTCAGCTCAAACCTCTCCCGCGAGGGAACTAATACTAATTGTGAGACCAGGCACATGGCTTAACAAGTTGCAACTTCTTTTCTGGAAGCTCATTCGAAAAGAACTCTAAGGTTAAGCGTGCTTGGCCTAGAGCAATTCTAGGATGGGTGAACGACCGGGAAGTGGGTAACCGGGTGCGCATGAGTGAGGACAAAGTGCGTAGAAAAGACTAGTGTTGGTCTGTGGGGCCAGTCTAGATATCCTATTAAGCTGCTAGGAGTGACACCCCCTGGGCCCAGGAGTGGACGGGGTGTTACAAGTGGTATTAGAGCCAACCCTTGCGATTACACGGGTGTGTGCGGGTCAGTGGCGGGACATGTGGAGCATGGCGCGTGTGGCCCGGAGTGGACACGACATGGCACATGTTCCGGCAGTGGACGCACAGACGCATGCCAAGAGGGAACATTCCTAGGGTGTGCTTGATCGATGAGGGCATCGATCTTCTAAAGGGTGGGTGTATGTGAGACCAGGCACATGGCTTAATAGGATTGATAGAATACTCATATCAACAAGTTGCAACTTCTTTTTCCGGAAGCTCATTCGAAAAGAACTCTAAAGTTAAGCGTGCTTGGCCTAGAGGAATTCTAGGATGGGTGACCGAACAGGAAGTGGGTAACTGGGTGCGCACGAGTGAGGACAAAGTGCGTAGAAAAGACTAGTGTTGGTTTGTGGGGCCAGTCTAGATATCCTATTAAGCTGCTAGGAGTGACACCCCCCCCGGGCCCAGGAGTGGACCGGGTGTTACACTAATGCATATAAATTTCCGGCTAAGCCTTACCCAATTCAGGTATTGTGGTTGTACGGTAAATTTGGAATGGTATCACATCTGAATCCAACCATTAGTTTTATAAAAGGGCTAAGAATCATGCCTCAACATTTTCACCATCATAAACCATTTGTGTTTCTCAACACATGTCAAAACATCTCAATAGAATGACTCATCATTCCAAGGTTTTCATAATTCATTTTCACCAAGTGTTCCCATCTAAGTGACTCAAGTTTTTATCTACTCTAAACTACTAAGTTAAGAGTGTTCACTAAGGTGGAAAGATGGGATCAATATCATGCCATAGAATGACATCTAAAGTTATCTAAATAGGCCAAGTTTTATACTCTTTATGCTACCTTCAAAACAAGTAAGGGACTTTGGTAAAGTAAAGGAAATAAAGCTTGGAAAGTAATGCTTGGGGTAAAGAATAGTCAAAGTAGTTTAACCAAAGCATGCCTAAAGCATCTTTGCTAAACCATCTAGTTTAATCCTAGCTTGCTAAGCAATAGCTTGCATTGTTAATGGTCGCTTGCTAGGTATAATACTTGCAAGTGTTAACTTGGATAGTGCTAGCTTGCCTTGGTTGGTGCAGTGGTTGAAGTTTTCTTCCTCATCCTGGTAGAAATCCTCCTCCTCGAAAGCTTGGTCGGTACTATCGTCTATAAATACATACGGAGTACACAATCACCAAACAATACTTAACTAGTCCAATGAGCACCCTAAGGCACACATTTGATGATCTAGTATCATCACAAGCATCACAAGTTTTATTCAATAATTTCCTCCTTATTTTAGAAAAGTAATTTCTACTCATTGAAAATTAACTAGGATTTAATATTCACCACTTCAAATATGGGATCATGTTGCCACATGTCATCACCACATATTATAACATGTGGGAATGTAATTTAAGGGTTGGTTCATAATTACTTTGCTTTAATATTAATATTTAATGATTTAAAGTGACTAGAAATTCCTATATAGCATTATTTTGGTACTAGTCCAAAGTCACTGCATGTAAACCTTAATATTATCACATATTCAGATAGGTATGGTGAAATGTGATTTTTGAGAGTTGGAATCAACTCAAAAGCTATCATGGTTGATTTAATACAAATGTTGCAAGGTGCAAAAGCTTCTGTTTTGTCATTTTTACTAGGAGAGATCTCTAACTCTAATTGAATTAAATCCAACGGGCTTGGGTAGATCTTTTCAGTAGCTTTATAACAAAATTGAAATCACTCCATTTGGATTTGTAAATCTCTCTGAATTGAATTTCAAACTAGGGGACAGAACTAGGTTTAACCTAAAATGGAAAAATCCTAATTCAGACTAACTGGTCGCAGTGAACGCTTAACTGGCTGGCCAGAGGCACAACTGACAGGGGGTCCACCGGTCAGAGGCTCATAACGCGCGAAGTGGTACGGGTCGATGTGGGCCGTTAGATTTGAACGGGGATCAACGGTTGGGGATCGTCCTCGACGATGGACCTGTCGCCAGCGAACTCTAACCCTAGCGGCTCGGTGGGGGTGCTCATGGGGCATACCAGGGCTCCAGCGATGACGGCGAGGCGGGCAAACGGGCTAGTAGACGACGGCGAGCTCAGGGGCGATTGAGTTGGCTCCGGGGGTGGTCGCAATCAACGGGGCCTTCTCCTCTTCTGATGCGGGCTACTCTGGCCAAATTCTGGCGAGCAAGTTCTCGCGCTGCTCCGACTAGAGGTGGGGAATGGTCAGTGAGGTGCGGGGAGGTGAGTGGTGTGCCGAATGGGGCTGGGGGTGACCTTTATTTATAGGACGACGACGCGACCGACAGGGATGGGAAGGCGACTCCGGCGAGGGCGGCACAGCGTGCTAGCAGCGTGGCTCGAGGTAGGGGATGGTGGCTGGTCTCCTGGCGATGCTCTACGGAGTGAATGCAGGCTTAGGGGCGATGGTATGCGGTCGGGCGGGGCTGGCGCTCTGAGCGGCAGAGGCGGCGGTCTCAATGGCGAGCGGTGGCCGTGGTGTGTTGGGCAGCGAACGGGCATGTCTGGCATGTTCCTGGTGTCGTGGCTGAGCGGTGGACGAGGGCTGCGGTCGAGGGGCGGTGCGTGCTTGCGTGTCGGGCGCGGCGCTCTGGCGCGTGCTCGGCATGGCACAGACACACTAGGCGCGACGCATTGGTGGTGGTCCACGCTCGGGCTTGGCTCCGAGAGGGGACAAAGAGTGGCGGTGAGGTTCGGGCTAGCTCGTAGACATAGTGAGAGGGAAGGAGGTGGTCTGCTGCGGTGGTGGCATGGTCGGACGGCAAGCATGGTGCTCGGCATGGCTTGGCATTGCCACTATGGGGTAGCGGATGGGGTGTAAATGGCATGGTTAGATCAAGTGGAGACAATGGGAGTGTTTTGAGGACAAATGGGTGCAAAACCCTGTACAAAACAGTGAGCTAATTACTAGGTGTAAATCATGCCTGCCAAGTGTTTGATGAAATGGCTGCAAGAAAAATAGTTTTGAATTTTGAAAAGATTTTTGGTGGGTGTGCTAGTATTAAGCTTGAGACTCTGTGGGTGCTTGGGTTTTGAAATTTGAGCTCATTTGAGTGATTTTTGAAATAGTGGGATCTTCCCATATGAAATAGATTCAATTTTCAACTATCATTTAAATTTACTGTTTGAATGTTTTTGGCAGATCACAAAGTGGGCCTTGGTACATCATTATGTGTACTAGCAAGGGGTGCAAAGATCCATAATTGTTTCTATTAGGTTTTGAGTACTAGGAATAGCCAAAGTAGGCATGCTGATTAAAATGGCACAAATGACCATTTCACTTCTTTTATTCATTTTGATTGGTTTTTCTTTGGGATTTGTTTGGGAATGATCTAGATGATGTTTATTTCACCTAAGAATCTTTTTAAAAGTAATGGATCACTTAATCATGGCAATTCAAATCAACTCCTATTTAAATGCACACACATATGAATGCTTTAATAAATTTAATTGGAAAAGTTTTTGTTAACCCTAATTTTTATGATTTGGATCTTAATAACCTTGGATTGAAGTTTTGGGATGTTACATTGATTCTGGTATCTCAAGATTCGAACTGGTAATGAAATTACTAAAGGACAAGTCGTCCAATAGGATTACCAATAATGCTTTTGATTTAGTGATTAAGGTGTACAGCGAGTCAATCCCTAGGGAAGGACTGCTAAAATCCTTTTGAGATGAAACAGTACATCAAGGTACTTGCACTATCATATGAGAAGATCCATTTTTGTCCAAAAAACTGTGTACTGTTCTGGAAGGATTATGAAAACCTCGATGAATGCCAGTATGTAACAAATCAAGATGGAAAAATGGTGATAAAAAGAAGAAAGATCCTTGTAAGGTTCTGAGATATTTTTCAATTATAGATAGATTTAAGAGGTTGTTTCAGTCAAAACAAACATCTAAGGAAACAAGATGGAACAAAGAGATTCTCAAGCCAAACCATTACTTACTGAGACATCCAGCTGATGGCGATGAATGGAAGAATTTTGAGAAGGCTCATCTAGGATTTGCTACGGATCCAAGGAGCCTGAGGCTTGGCCTAGCTACGGATGGATTTAACCCATTTGGCAACATGAGTAGCTTGTACAACATGTGCCAGTACTTGTTACAATTTACAACCTGCCTCCCTGGCATGCACTAACCAGTTGAACTGTTTCTGGCTTTACTCATCCGGGTCCCAAATCACCTGGGAAATATTTTGATCTGTTCATGTAGCCTCTTATACGAGACTTTCATGAATTGTGGAAGGGTGTCATGACTCCTGATATCCTTGCCAGAAAACCTAAAGATGCCAAGTTCCCTATGTGTGTTGTTGTGCTATTCGGCACCCATGATTTTCTAGCTCTTGGCACTATGTCAAGTAGAGTCACAACAGGTTATAACGCATGTGTTCGTTGCGAGACAAAACAGGTCACATTGAGGCTACAAAATAAGACCGGTTTCCTTATCCAGTAGGTTACATGCCACAAATTTTGAAAAAACTTAAAAAATTACAGTTCTATGGAAAGAGGATTAAATATGGAACTTCACCACAAATTTCACCGTATCTGAGTTGCAGGCGCATCTACAAAAGGTTAGAAATGTCAAATGAGGAAAACAACCAGCTGCCAATCGAGGTAAAAGAAAGAATACAAAATATGCGCCGACAGCAGGAGCGACATCCAAAAGGAAGAGAGTGGAAGAAGTAGCAGCAGATGCCCAAGGGAAGAAAAAGGAACCGAGAATATTTTGTAAGAACAAATCTACTCTATGGGACTTGCCATATTGGGCTGGTACGACGCTTTGACATAATATTGATGTCATGCACATGGAGAAAATTATATGTGACAACATTATAGGCACATTACTCAACATTCCATCCAAGACAAAAGATAGCTATAATGGTAGGCTTGTCAACAACTTGAAGCTGCATCGTGAAGACATAGTTGATAAGGGCAGTGAAAAACATTACAAAGTTCGAGGTGCAGAATTTACCTTGCCGATGAATAAAAGAGGACTATTTTGTGAATTCCTCCGAGGTGTGAAGTTCCCATCCGGATTTGCTTCCAACATTGCAAATTGTATCAATGTATTGGGGAACAAGCTCCAAGGGTTGAAAACTCACGATTTCCACATCCTACTACAAAGGCTTTTAGCTCTTGGCGTTAAAGGTTTACTGAACAAGGATTTGTACAACATGCTTGTATAGTTGGGAAGTTCTTTAGGGAAATCTGTAGCAATACTCTAGACAAAAGAGTTGTAGCGCGTCTTCAAACGGACATAGCTGAAATCCTATGCAAGATTTACTTAATATATCCACCAACCTTCTTTGATGTGATGGTGCATTTTGCTATTCATCTAACTGAAGATGCACTTTATAGAGGTCCCGTACAATACGGATGGATGTACCCTATAGAACGTCGACTTTGCACTTTCAAGGGTACTGTTAGGAACAAGGCTAGAGCAGAGGCTTGCATTGCAAAGGCATATATTGCTGCTGAAGCATTTGCATTTAGCTCAAGATACATTCCTGGTCACAAAACGAGATCCAATCTGGGGGTAGAATTGAAGAAGTTCAAAAATCTGTTTTAACCATGGTGCTTGTCTAGTAGGAAATAAGGAACATAGAACATTAATGTAGCACAAATATAACCAACTTACTTGGTATGTGCTGAATAACACTAATGAGGTTGAATACTTTGTTGCATGAGTACTATTGATACATATCCTCACATATATGAAAGGAAACTTGTAGCAAGATTGTTGGGGATATACTTTCCAGGTATCCTCACTATACCTCGCTGACCAGGGTGGCCCACTTTGGGTTAGAGATTTGCTTCACGGGCGACCCAGTCAGGGAGAAGAGACGGAGTCCAGTCCGGCTACGGGAAGCCCTAGAAGATTTACCGACATAGGCCCATAGTGTTACTTGTAGTTCAGGATGTACTCTGTAACCGACTCTTAGTCGTAGACGGATAGATCTATCCTATAAACCATAGGCCGGATATCTATATAAGCCAACCTAGGGAGAGCCTTTAGGGAACCCTCACAATAGTGTACAATCTCAACTCGCACAGGCGAAACCCTTTTATCCCATATTCTGGCTCTACCATATTACTGGATTGCTAGCAGGAGTAGGATCTGTCCAAAGACGGCGGATTCGAACCTGGGTAAACTTGTGTGCTCACGGTCCCAGAATACCGTACGTCTCACACCCCTCTCTTCCACATGTCCCAAGGACCCCCTCATGGCGTACTTGTCATCAATCCAACGACAGTTGGCCCCCACCATGGGGAAAGTGAGCTTCGGATCTGCATTCCAAGCAGAATCTGCAAGAATCAAAATCAGCGAGAGTATCACCGTCGGTCGCATCCTCTATGCAGCGATGTCCCTCTCATCGTTCTTGACGAGACCTGGATTCTGGCTAGGGAGGCCGTGACTGCTTACACCATTATGTCTTTCAGCGAGATCGATGTGTACATCGGATTCACTGAACCTGTCCCACCCACCCAGCGATGATGATAGAGGCAGAAGAACTTTCTGGGTCCCCTTTTTCCGTGGAGGCGGTAGAGTTCCAGATCTCAGAAAACCCTAATATGACCCAGCCCACACCCGTTGCGGAGATAGTGGAGAAATCCGAGCCTGAAGCAGACCTTGCGGTTCAAGTCGAATCTAGAGTGGATCTCCCTAGCGAGGCTGAATCCCAGATCGATCCACCCGCTGAAGTCGAAATCCAGAAGGATCACAACAACAACCTTGGTTCCGGCCCTGCCAACGCCGGAACAGATCAACCGTTCCTGAGGCACACGTTGAGGCGCATGATGATGCAAGACGCAAGCGTGGATGAGGTTCTCGAAACCATCAAGATCTTCGAGGAAGCCCACGAGGAAAGCCGCGACTACCTCAGGACCCACACATCGCACTTCGTCACATACGTTGGATCCGGATCTGGCTCTGGCGATGCTGGAGACAACACTGACTCGGTGCTGGAGGCGATCAGAACAAACATTGACTTACCCGCATCGTCGGATGACTCGATGATGTCGGCAGATTTCCGAAAGTTCTCCGCGGAATATGAAGAGGAGTACAACTCCAAAGCTACAGAAGAAGGAGAAGCCATGGATGAAGAATCCGGGGAAAACTCTCCAAAGCACAGGATGACATGGATATCGGAGATAATACCGAGCTCCAGATGTCTGAAAGTACCGATCAGAGCTTGACTCCGGGAAACAGACCCAAAGTCGTCTTTGCTACCGGCGCTGCCAGGAAGGAAAAGAAGAGGAACAAGAAGAACAAGACCCCGGCAAAGGAACTTCCAGCAGAGGAGGTGATTGCCGAGGAATACGAGGAAGACTCGGATGGAGCACTTATCCCAAATGAGCCTAAAGAAGAACCGGTGGATTGACACGTGTTCACCGTAGGTGACCGTAAACTCATCGATGCTGCATTAACCACACCTATCCCTACTACAGCAGAACTAACTGCTGCAGAATTGGAAGAAAGGGCCCAAGCCCTAGAAGCGTGTTGCCAAGTACTCTTGGATGAAGCTAAAAACATCGAGGAAGAAAAGAAACGCATGGCCAAGGAATAGAAGCTCATCTCTCTTCAACATCAGAAGAACCGGAAACGACATACACATGACAATCAATTTCCGGAAGTACGTAAGGTTCTCTTTGAGGGAGATTCGGGGATGCCTCGACTCGATAGCAAGGGAGATCTAGTGTATCCAACACCATTGCAAAACACTACCGCTGCTCGAGACATCCTGGCAAATAATCCAGGCCTAGAACAGGTTCGATTGGGCATTAAGCTACTCACCAAGGGTCTGGAGCAGCAGAAGGCCGCGAAGTCCGGAAGCAGAAAACTGGTCTCCCAATCCGACCAATGTTGGATGGACCCAGCCTGGAATGATGTAAGACCCCAACGTGATCCGGAACAGCATCACCATTCTGACCGTTGGGAAGACAACTACTCAAGAACCGGATCTTCAGGACTGCATCACAGAACTGCACGTGACTGGCGCAATGTTGCTCCAGCTGCTGAGCAAGAGGCAATTGCTGCACTATATCCGAAGAATCCTCCCTGGCGAGAGTCAAACAATCGAAGGGAAGAAGACAAAGAGAAACGTCAGGAGGAGGACCGTCAAAGAATGCCACCTCCTAGGCATACAAGCCGTCTAGCTGAACCCCACCGCAATGGAAATGATGGACGAAGGAACGACGGACACTTTGCCGAGTCAAGCCGGCAGGGGACTCCTCGTAATGAAGACCCTCCCAGAACTGGAATAATGACGCTCCGGACGGAGGCCGGTGATCAGCCGAAAACAATCCAGCTGCTCCACCCACTCCACCAAGCAGCCACCACAACGGCTCCCAAGGAGGCCAATGAGGACGTCGTGGAGGAGGAGGTGGTGGCAGAAGCCGAAGTCCAGCTCCAAGGCACCGCAGCCATAGCCGTCAATCAGGACGATCTCTATCCCCAAGTGACGCAAGGCACAGGATTAACTCCAACATAGAGGCGTGGTGCTACAAAAACGATGATATATACGTGGGCCCAAAATGCTTTGGACCACGCATAAGAGCAACACAATTCCCGGAAGGATTTCCTCTCTCAAGACACATCCAAGCCTACGACGGTATAGCTCGGCCAGATACTTGGCTCCAGGATTTCTTCTAGGCTTGTTGTATCGCCAAAGGCAGAAACAACCTGGTCGCAACCCGATATCTCCCACTCATGTTGCGGAAGACGGCACGATCATGGCTCAATGAACTTCCGGAGAACACCATCCACAACTAGTATGACATGCAAAGCGCGTTCTTTCGGAATTTCAAAGGCACATATCGGAGGCCCTGTACGGTAGGAGACCTACAGTGTTGCACCCAGAAAGCCGGAGAAACTTGCCGAGATTACCTCGGATGATGGATCGACACTAAAAAATCCTATGAAGGGGTAAATGACCAAACTGTGATTGAAGCTTTTATTTAAGGACTCCCAATTGGCTTACTACGTCATCGCTTGAAGTGTGACAAGGTCACTGATTTGGGATAGATGATAGAAATAGCGAGCAAGTATGCTGATGCTAAAAATAATGCAGAGGGATTACTTAACGCCCTAGTTGTGCCACAGTCGGCAAAACAACCAAAGTAGCAAGCTCAGAAGCGCAAGAACACTTTGGAAGAAAAGCCCAACGCGGAAATAGCCGTGGTACTGCTACTTTCAGGTCTGGAGGACGAGGAGGGCGCGGTGGAGGCCGTGGACGCAGTCGTAGGACATCAAGAGTCCAAGGTAGAGGAGACCAGCAACCTGGCAAAACCTACTCTTGGGCGGACATTGCCAATAACTCGCGTGTGCATCACTTAGATGCCAATGGGGGCTCGTCTCACACAAGCACCGACTGTTGTTTTAATGACGACATCAAGAAAGATGATATTGTTGGCTACAGGGCTAAGCGGAAGTAGGGAAAGAAGAATCCCAAAAAGATAAAGAGACCAAGGAAGTTTCTGACATGGAGGAAGCCGATGCTTCAAATCCCCTCTAATGAGGAGCTCCTTGCTTTTCCGGAGATTTACTTCAAACGAGACACTGGCAGGTGACTGATGATACTCATTGTGAGCTTTGCCCTTTGAGAGCATACGAGGACAGGACGCATCTTTTATTTGAGTGTAATTTTCAGTGCCCGTATTTGGAATTACCTACAAATTTCTTGGCAGCCTCTTGACGACATCCAACAAATTGTGGAGAGTGCCAAGAACTCATTTGGACACCCTTTTTATGGAGGTTCTTATCATGGCCTGTTGGAATATCTGGCTACTCAGGAATGGTAAAATTTTTAATCAAGAAAGGCCAACGTTCACCAAATGGAGATTCAAATTTATTGATGACATGACTCTTCTACAACACCGTATTAAAAAGAATCTTAAAGCTCATCTCCTCGCTTGGATTGCTGGGTTACAGTAGGGTGTTGTTGTTCTTCCATGTACATATGTAATTATTTCTTAGTTCTTAGTGGGCATTTGTCTTTCTGTAATTAGTTCTTAAACCTGTACGAACTCTGTTTTTTATTATTATAAAATGAAATTGTTGTGGGGCAGTTGCCTCACAATTCCGTTTCAAAAAAAAATCCCAAGCCGGAGGGAAAGAAAAACTTCCCTACAAACAAGGACACTTAAGTCACCTTCCTTGGTTCTCAACCAGCAAAGGTCAAAAAGGAGTTCTACATGAGCTCAACGCGACAGTTCCAGCTGTCCCTCAATTCTTGGACTAGTCGGAAGTGGCAATCACCTTTGACCGTGCTGATCATCCGCCTAAGCTGCATAGGCGAGGAAAATGCGCCTTAGTCGTCAATCCACTTATTGATGGCTATGATTTCTCCAAGACTCTCATGGACAGCGGCAACAACATTAACATCCTATATGTCGAAACGCTACGCCGGATGAAGATCTCGGAGACCCAGCTGAATTATAGCTCTGTGATATTTCACGGAGTTGTCCTAGGAAGACAAGCAATTTCCCTGGGAGAGATCACTTTGGATGTGACCTTTGGAACTCCAAAGAACTATCGAACGGAAGCACTTTCCTTCGAAGTGGTCCCGTTCAAGAGCGCGTACCACGCTATATTCGGACGTCCGGCTTACTGGGCTTTTATGGCTCGTCCGTGTTACATTTACAATATGATGAAAATTCCAGGTCCCAACAGCGTGATCACCATCAGGGGAGACCTGAAGAAAGCGCGAGAGTGCGAGGACGGAAATGCCGCCTTTGCTGAAGCCGTGCTGCATGCCCAGGTGTACCAGGAGATCAAGAAGACCATAGATCTGTCCGAGATGCCCGTGAGAAAGAAGGAAGTGACAAAGCTGAATCCGGAGTTCAAGGCATCGGAAGAGACGAAGAAGACACTGTTGAAGGAGGAGGACCCCTCCAAGGTGACCCAGATAGGCGTGGGCCTAGATAGCGCATAGGAAAGCGCGCTCGTCAAGTTCCTCCAAGCAAATCAAGATATCTTCGCATGGCAGCCATCTGACATGACTGGAGTACCTAGGGAACTTGCCGAGCACTCTCTAAATGTACACTCAAATGCTAAACCTGTCAAACAGTACCTATGATGTTTTGGTGATGAAAAGCGTAAGGAAATAGCTAAGGAACTAGCCCGACTCGAGTTTGCCGGATTCATAGAAGAGGTCATCCACACTGAGTGGTCGGCCAATCCTGTAATGGTCCCTAAAAAGGACACCACTGATTTAAGGATGTGTGTTGATTATACTGCCTTGAACAAGGCTTGTCCCAAAGATCCGTTCGCTCTGCCTAGGATTGATCAAGTTATCGATTCTATGGCAGGATCGAAACTCCTATGTTTTCTTGACGCATATTCTGGTTATCACCAAATCCGGATGAAGGAATTTGACAAAGTCAAAACTTCATTCATAACCCCCTTCAGAACCTTCTATTTCATTATGATGCCCTTTGGGCTCAAAAACATAGGAGCTACGTACCAACGCACTATGCAGCGTTGCCTCCACAACCAAATCGGATGCAATGTAAATGCATATGTGGACGATATTGCGGTGATGTCCAAAACGTTTGCCAATCTACGAAAGTACAACATAATGCTTAATCCGAAGAAGTGTTTCTTTGGAATTCCAGCCGGAAAATTGTTAGGTTTTATCGTGTCTCAAAGAGGCATAGAGGTGAACGGGGACAAGGTCAAGGCTATACTCAATATTTCCGGGCCAAGTCGCCTGAAGGACATTCAAAGACTAACTGGTTGCATTGCCGCAGTCAGTCGGTTTGTAAGTCGGCTCGGTGAAAGAGCTGCACCACTATACAAACTCCTGAAAAAGACCAAGAAATTCGTTTGGACCGACGAAGGTGAAGCTTCACTACAAGACCTGAAACAAGTACTCTCATATGCTCCCATCCTTGCAGCACTAGAACCACGGGAACCGATGTTGCTCTATCTCGCTGCGACAAAGAAGGTCGTCAGTATCGTCATGGTGGTGGAGAGACCGGAGGAAAATCAGGAACACCTGGTGCAGCGTCCGACTTACTATCTCAGCGAGGTCTTAACTGAATCAAAACAGCGGTATCCGCACTATCAAAAGCTGGCTCACGGTGTGTTCTTAGCATCTCGTAAGTTGCAGCATTATTTTTAGGAACATCCAATTACCATGGTGAGCACAACTCCCATGAGATATATAATCAACAATAGTGACGCCACAAGACACGTCGCCAAATGGGGCATAGAGCTTCCATCTTTTGACATTGAGTACAAACCTCATACAACAATCAAATCCAAAATCCTCGCTGACTTTATCGCTGAATGGACAAAGACAATGGAGCATATGACCCTGGCAGAGTCAAAATACTGGACCTTGCATTTTGACGGGTCTAAAGCGCTCAGGAGCTTGAGGGCTGGCGTGGTGCTCAAATCACCCCAAGGAGATAAACTTTTCTATGTATTGTAGATACACTTCACGGCGACAAACAACATTGCCGAGTATGAAGCATTACTGCATGGAATCCGGATTGCTAAGGACATCGGCATCCGACGTTTAATGTGTTATGAAGATTCGTATCTTGTTGCCCAACAAGTGTCAGATATCTATAAGGCAAATAAGCACATGGCAGAATATAGGCTGTCGTGGATGAATTATCTAAACCGTTTGAAGGGTTTGAAGTTCAACACATCCCTCGAACAAAAAATGAGGAAGCAGATGCACTATAGGCTCTGCCCGGAAAAAGGTCCCGGATGGCGCCTTTTTAGAGCACCTCAAAGTTCCCTCTATAAAAGGAGTAGACGAGGAATATCCAACCAAATCTGACTCACCTTTAGTAGCAGTTGTGGCTGTGATTCCCAGCTGGACTCAACCCTACCTTGATTACTTGGTAGAAGGAAAATTACCCGAAGACGAAGTTCTGAGCCGGCAGATCGTCCGATGACCGAAAGCCTACACTATAATTAGTGGTCAGCTCTATAAGCGGAGTGCATCTGGGGTCGTTCAGCGCTGTGTATCTCTGGAAGAAGGAGTGGAAATCTTACGAGAAATCCACGAAGGCGAGTGTGGTCACCACGCTGCAGCCAAATCTCTAGTGGCAAAAGATTTCCGACACGGGTTTTTCTGGCTTATAGCCAAGGTAGATGTCGAACGGCTGGTCACGACGTGCAAGGGCTGCCAAAAATACACGAAACAAGCCCACGTTCCGGCTGATCAGCTGCGAACAATACCTATAACATGGCGGGGAGGGCCCGCCAGTCAGTCGCCCGGGGTGGCAAAACGGTATAGAGCGACAGGGCCGCTCGATTAAGTGAAGATCGACGGCCCCTAGGCGTTGTCTTTCCCGCGATAGAATGCAGCCGACGGAACCCTAGGGGGCGGCAGGGGAGCTCGGGGATCTCACATGCGGCCGTGTCGACGACGGGGGAGGCACAGAGGCGACGTGGTGCATCGTGCCGAGTCCGGAGAGGGGCGGGAAGGTGGGGCTTGACGCCGGGATCTAGCTCGCGCGGGGATGCCTGAGAGTGACCTTGTTGGAGCCCGACGGCGTCACCTGTTGGGTCAGTCCTAGGAAAGGAATGAGAGGGGATTAGAGAGAGCAGATCGAGACGAGTTCAGGAGGGTAGCATGTAGAGGGGAAGGTGTAGAAGGGGGAGTACCACGAGCAAATCTTGTAGAAGGCCGAGGTGTCTTCTCTCCTTTCTCCTGGCTAGGACCGAGCATGAAGGGGGGATAGTGGTGCTCTGGGGTGTATCTGGGGAGGTGTGGGAGCGAATGAGGGCCGAGGAAGAGGCAGGGGGAGCCTCTGCCCTATTTAAACCGAGGAGGGAGATCTTGATGTACAATGTCCATTTTGGACATTAGGGAGAGGTGGTGGTCAGGGGTTCGTCATATTGGGCGGTGGATGGTTGCTGGTTAGCTCCACTTCATGGTCTAAAGTGACAAGGAGAGGGAGTGGGTGGGTTCTTGGACTAGGTGGCCAAGATGGGGAGCTTGATGCTCATTGGGGGTATCCCCATGAATGGGTGCATGATGGTCAAGCTGGGATGGTTCTTGGTGGCGTGTGGGACCATTTTCTCCACCAGAGAGAGAGGAGTGGAGGTGGCTGCTGCTGCTTTTAATGTGCAAGATCCTTTGCAAGATATCCCTTATGTCTCCTTCTCCCTTTCCAAGAGCAAAAGACAAGGTGTGGGAATATGATACAATAGTGGGCTACAGTGTAGCACGACCAGGAGGGGGTGTTAGTGCTATGGAGAAGTGTGATGCCAGCCTTGGTGATGATTTGGTTTTTGTTTAGTTCAAGTTTCGATTGTTTTGCATAATTTGATCACAAGAGTGCTTGTGAAGGAAGTTCCAAAATTTGTATTGGACAAGGTGGGGAGATGATACTGGTAGGTAGATGAGGTCAAGGCATAACCCTAGGAATTATTTGGGATTTTTCAGAGGACTTTAAGTCCACTTAAAACTAGTTCTTCATAAAGTACAGAAGTAGTTTCTAGAAGGTTATTTGATAATTCTACATTGGGAAAGGTTGGTTGTTGGTTTGAGATGGTCCCAAATGTGAATACACACTTAGGGGAATTTTCCCAAGATTTGTTGACGCTTAAAAGCATATAAAACAATTATTACTCCATTTCTGCCATTTAAGAAAAAGGGCAAAACGAAATAATAAAGGATCCCAAAAATATTTATTTTTTAGAGGGAATGGTAGGGTGTGATATAAGGATCTCAATTGAGTCAAAAGTTGAGGAAGTGTTTTGGAAAAAAACAAACTTTCCATTGTGGATGAAGTTGTGGGGATTTTGTCTATTAAAGGAATTAAATAGATTTGGGGCCACAATAATTATGGATAATATTTGATAAATCTTGATGATCATAGGAGATGATGTAGACAATGTTTAACAAGCATTTGCAACCTGGGGATTGGAGAATCCAAGTTGATTTTGGTGAAAGCTAGGAATTTAAGGATCTTGGGTAGGATTGTTTTCATGCCACTAAAACCTCGTTGGATCTTGGAGCTCAGATCCCACCTTGATGCAAGGGATAGATGGATAGTTAGACCAAGTCATATAGATGATCATGGCAGAAGGAGTTTCGATTGGTTACATTTGAGGTGGTCTAGAAGTGAAGGCAAACATTGTTGAAAATAAGGTTGCCATACCAGATGAGTCATGATGCCTTATAAACCATGTGGGTTTAAGAAGCACAAACATCCACTTGGAACAAGTGAAGTAGATATTGATAGAGCTATATGAGTAGAACACAACCATGCAAAGAGTTGGTCCATAGAAGTTTGGATGGTGGTGTGAGCTTCTATCAAAGTAGGCATGTTGACTATATTTGCAGGAAAAGTTATTTTCTTGCCTGCAAAACCATCAGGAACAAGTGGGTTGGGGGATGATATAACCAAGGGCAAGAGTAGTCCTTGGTAGTCCTTAGGATGGTTAACAAGATTGTTCAGATGCATTTTCAAAAATGCACTAGGGTTGGGAAAGGGATGCATTCGAAAAGGGGATGTTTTTGATGGGTTGCAAGGTACTCAAGCATCATCAAGGGGATGATGTTGAAGTGTATATTTAGTAGAAAGGATCCATTCCTGGTATTGGTCTTCATTGACATGGAAACTTCTACAAGGGGATATCTTCAGAATTGATCTGGTTAAGGGTTTTAGATGATCAGCTAGTATCTAGAGATTAGATCCTGCTTGGTATTCTTGCTTAGGGTGTGGTGATTTGGAAACATCTTGATCCTAGTGATGAGCTCCCAGAGTAGCTCATACTATCTCCTAAGCAAACAAATCAAGCAGCAGATCAAGGCAATTCATCAGGCAGCAGATCAAGGCAACTCATCTTACAAACAAATCAACTACTACTAGGGTTACCATCAGGCCTAGCTTGAGGTAAGGTGGATGCATTTTGGAGAGGTTGGATTTTGAATAGGATGAGAGTCATTGGCTCCTCTACCAAGAGTAGAATTTCAAAAGCTTTCTAAAAGGTTTTGGAGATACTAAGGGTACGAGTAGTTGAAGGTTCTGTCTTTAAAACATAAGGAGTTTTGTCAATAGAAGCTACTAAAATATTTTTGGTTACATAAGCATCTTGGCTCATGTTTTAAAATGAGCCAGGATAGTTTTGGTAAATAGCTTTTGTCAACTGATGATGAGGTAAGGAGTATCATATGGTATACACTCACATGCACAATCATAAACAAACAACAAGCAAACACTGCACCAAAATACAAGAAAAAGTTTTTGTTCCCCCTGATTTTTGCATTCTGGACAACTAATCAGGGTTGCTGAAATTGGGATGTTACAAGAGTAAGGCTCGGCCTAATGTTGAGATACCCCTCGCACGAAGAGGCGTATGCACTCATCTCTAAGATGGAGTTCAGAGGGAGATGATGGAGATGAACTCCGTAATGATCTATGACCTTGGAAAAGAAATCTGAGGGAGGAAATCTCAGACCTCTGTCAAGGTGAGTGCCGAAGTGCACTCGCTCTTTGTTGCGAGGGTTGGGGATGGTTTCACCGAAGCTGCTCCGCTAGTCGCCGGCGTGGAGGATCCCTTCTTCTTCCACGCCGCGGAGCCTGGCATCGTCGAGGACGCACGAGATCCAAACCCCACGATTGCTCTCCTTCTCCACCGCTGCTCCCATCACTGCCGTCGCCGCTGTGCCAGAAGATGATGCAGAAGCCATTTTGCCAGTGTGCCGGTGACCTTGGATAGGCGGCACTGGAGATTATTAGGGAGCAGAGGAGCTATAGGTTCATGGGAGGCGTAGGGAGAAGGAAATGGCACAAAGTGCTAGTGAGGGGAGATGAGGAATAGGATCCTCACCACTTATATCCGCCGGCCGCGTCAAGATTCGTGTAAACGCTATAGTAAACGTGCCATGCGTCGTGGAAAGGACTGGGAAACCCCCTGCACGATGATTATGTCGCCTTGATCTCTAGGAACACATTGAAACGACGCATCGGTTCCGCGAAAGGCAGACCCACTGACGGTCGTGCTGACAGAAAATGTATGTCAGTGACGTGACTTGACCATGACTGGTGTCAGATGACGTCAGAGCCCCAGTTTAGGCTTATGAATTTCGAGCTGGAAATCCGAATAAACATATCTATAGGTTCGACTCATTTTTTAGACCCGGATCGTATTGTAACGCCCTAGTTTTAGCTAATCCTCAATTTAGGGTTGTTTCTGAATTCATGAACATCATCTTTTAAATGCATGTAAAGAAAATAATGCTAAACCCTAACCCTAATTTTGTCCCCTCTCTTTGCAAACCTTTCAAACAGTTTTAAATATTTTGAAAAAGGTCAAAAACTTGTGAAGCCCAAAATGTTACAAGGCCTCACATTATTTTAAATGGTTTACAACATCTATGGCATTTTTGAAATGCCCAAAAACAAATTTGAAATGGATTTATAAATGGAAATCAGAAAACAGAAAAGGAAAAGTTTTGCTATATAAAAATGGAGCCATCGATGCAGCCCATCTCTTTCTTCCTCTCTCTCCTCAGTCACAAGAAAAGCAACTCCTGTGGCCCACATTTGGCCCCAGCGCAGCCCAGCCTGGCCCGCGTACCCCTTCAGTCCCCTATCCTTCGTCCTCTTTGCTACCGACGATGGAGCAGAAGCAGCTGCATTCCCTCCCCGACGATGTCGATCATGACCGGCCGCGCTACGATTCCCACCGTCGCCTGGAGCGAGGATAAGACCAACGCTGGACGTCTCTCTTCCTCTGGATCCCTCTCTCCCTCCTATAAGCACCCTCTCCATTCCCCTTCCTCGGCCGAACCCTAGCCCGCTCAGACGGCGCTCGCCCCACTGTCTCTGGCCGCCCCAGGTCGAACCGATGGTTCGTGAAGCTCTGCCTTGCCGCCAGCTTCCTTTCCGCCAAACGAATCGAGCCCTAGAGCTCCCAGTTGGCCGCATAGAGCCCTCCATCTCCGGTACTGATGACCTGCACCATCGACCTCGCCGCTGCTCCGGTCATCGTCTCGCCTCGCCAACGCCACCAACCGCTCCAGGGTGAGCTTCCGGTCCTCTTGGACCATCGCCTTGCATCCCTCTCGCTTTGTACCTCGTTGTCATCACGCGCCGCCGGATATCGCCGCCAGTCACCGCCGTGCTCGTCACTCCGGCAACCCAATCCGGGCGGCGACGCCGCTAGATAGCTCACCTTGCTCCCATCTTTCGAACGCGCACCCGCATGCTCTCTGTCACCGTCCCCCGCCACCGTCTGGCCGTTTGCCGGCTAGGTGACGTCATGGCAATGTCACGCCTACGTGGCGCTGGCGTGGCTGTGGGTCCCGCATTGACTGCTGACCGCTAGCGTGGCCAGCTGACCTGGCCCTAGTCCCAATCGTAAGTGGGTCCGGCTAGCCCACTCTCGGTGTAAAATAACCCAGCGCCCGTGTTGATGTCAACCTGACGTCAGCCTGACACAATAAAGGATAAACCTTATAAATTCAATAACTTATTATTTATAAGTCAGAAAAATGCAAATAATATATAAAAATGTTTAGAAAAACAAGATCTACACATTAGCATTAAAATCATGCATTGTTCAACAACTTAAATTACAAGTTTTATTAGAGAACGAAATCAACCCCTCACAGGTGTTCCGGGGTTTCCCCTATTCTAGGGTTTGCGACCCTCGGACCCTGTTTAAAATGGTCAAGCATGCTTTAGGATTACACTTCAACTCAATTTAACTTGTCATATCATCATCCTTGCTTGAGCATTGCATCGATGCCATGTGTTGACTGTTGTTTCCCCTTTCTTTCCGGTGTTTGCTTCTTCCGGTAGAATACAATATCGAGATCGAGATCAAAGACCAAGATCCACACCATGGAAGATCGACGGACAATACTTGACCAACTGTAAACAAGTCAAGTACAAGTCTTACAAAGATCTATATCTGGATATCAACAAACAAGGCAAGCATAGCCCCACACATAAAAGAATCCTATGCTTCCAAAGTATTTCAGTTCTGCCATGATGCATACGATTCTACTGTGGTCTTTTATCGATAGATAGAGTATCCTATATGTTGCATTACTCCCTTTGAGCTTATATTACTTGATCCATTGCTCATAGCATAACTAGGTTTGGCTTCTGTGCACTTCTAGAGCTTATATGTGTCTTGCTTAGTCATGCATAGCTATCCGTGCTGGTTCATCCAGATGATGTATCAGATGAAGTGAATCTAGTATGAAAGGAGATTGAGGTATACTGATAAGGTGAGATCAGTGGTAAAGGTTTAACATGCTATGGCTTGTATGGGAGGCCACGGTGGGATGTGGTTTTTGTAGTCCCATGCTCGCCACCACTAGGAACTGAGTTCCTTCCTTTGGACCAAGACGAGCGTACAGCCACACTGGGTTTATGGGGACCTCACGATTAACTAACTTGTCTAGTAGATTCCATGAGTCACATAGTTCGGGCTTTCCATTTGGCATACGCATGGAAAATGTTTTCGAAAGCGGAGGAGAAGGAGGTGCATCATAACAGGTAGGTAAGCGTGGCCGGGGTTGCTTGGGGTAGATGGTGCCCTTGATAAACCAACCTCGCCCACATCTCTAGGGACCGGCTTCGGGATTTGACCCATGGTCTCGGTGAAGCAAGGTAAAATGGTCATGTCCAATCACCCTCTGCCAGCACACCAAGGAAGTTTGTCAAGTGGCGCTAAGAGTCGGTTGGTACGTGTGGGTAAAGTTATACACCCCTGCAGGGTTAAATCTTTTCAAAAAGCCGTGTTCACGGTTATGAACGCTTGGTGACCGAATTCTAAGATCATAGAGAACATGAACCTAATAGTAAAACTTGGTAGATCGACGTGTGCTTAAGGATGCTTCCTCTTGGGTACGTGGGGTGATCCCAGTGGTGAGATGAGGATTACTTTGGTGGATATCAATATGATGATCAATTCTTTGGAGATGTCGCTCTCTTATCCCTTTTGAAATATTCTGATTAGACGAGCTTATTCTTCCCCTTGTTTTACAAAACAAAGATGGATTTATGCAAAATAACCCCACCAGCCATAAGACTTGCAGAGTACACCCTGTACTCACCCTTGCTATGTTGATACTTTCGTAGCAGAATAAGTGTTCCCCTGAAGACAAGTTTGGTACGACATCGACACTGACGAGTAGCTTGGGGTTCCCGGCAGGCAGCCTGAAATCTATGGGCTGGGACGTCATCGTTATGATTCAGGCCTCTTAGGCTATTTGTTAAGTTTGCTATACTTAATAGCATAATTTTCCTTCCGTTGTTTGATGTTTGTGGTCAGTGACCTCTGCTTGTAATATTTTGGTTCTTCGCTCAGTTATGAGCTTGTTGTAATAATTTTTGTGTCGCAGGGTTAATGTTGTGTTGTGTTACTGATTTCTCACTAAATATCCTCGAGCTCTAGGTTAAGCTTATGTCAGTCTAAGGTCTGGGATTTGTTTAACCCTGATCTCGGCGGTGTCATAGTTCTTGGTATCAGAGCAGTACCGACCGTAGGAAAACCTTGCTATTGGTCGATGTTGAGTCTAGTGCTTGTGAAAACTAATTCAAAGACGAAAAGTATTTGTGAAAACTATGGTATGCTTCTTTTTCTCCTTACCTGGTATCGCTCTACCTCTGGGTCATCTTATCTTGTGTTGACTTTGGAAAAGTTTTGATATCTCTTCTAGTCTTTCAAAGCTTAGGTGCCTTCCAGGCATGTTGTTTCTCCGCCAGTTGACCTAGTGTTGAGTTCTCTAGAGTTGTGTGCGTTGTGAATTCCTTGCACCCTTTGCTCTATTTCAGATGAGAGATTCCTTTCCATCATGATCTATCTACCTTATGGTCCCACAATATTATATTGTAGGATCCATATTGTTCTGTTCTAGGCCTCGAAGTTTCCTTTTGCCTCGTGTGCCTCCTTTTTATTTGTTCGGTACTTCAGAGTCATTTCTTCTCTTGGAAGTTACCTCATGATTACTATGTTGTAGTGTACGCTGTGTCACTCAAGTAGTAGGTACGTCTTTTCTCAGGTTTTAACCCTTGGACTTGAACCAAAGATCCCGGATTATGCTAGATTCTAGTGTTATGAATCTTGTACATGAAGCTGATCTTTAACCCAAGGCCCATTCCATTGATCCTTGTTGTTAATGTTCAAGCATTACCCAGGATGACTGGTACTACAATTCTAGCCTTCAAGCTTTTGGTTATTGACGCGACTGAATTTTGACAATAAAGGACTTCCCCTACCACTACTTATGGCAGATGTTCTTTAATGGAGCCAAATAGATCACGACAAGAGTACTCCTCGTGAGTCTCGCATCCATATTCGTGACTCTGCCACATGTATCCTTTCTATGCATTGGTTTTTGGAAGATTGTTAATCTAGCATCCACATCTCGGGATTGTATCCTGAGCATGTTCCTTTTCCCTTTGTTGTTTCCGACCATTGTCTACCAGTTGGTAGTCAAGTAGTATTGTGCATTGGTGTCTTCCGATGCAAGATACTCTTGTGGTCCGTCATGACAAACCATTTAGGTATGTTAGGAGACACAAACTCCAGTACCTTGTCATATCTAGGACCAGGTCAAAGTGTTGTAAACTGCAGATTAAGAGGCGTTGATTAGGTTCTGTTATGTTCCATCTTAAGGCATCACACTCCTTTGTATCAAGAGGTAGTGCTGAGTTTCATGACTCTCTTAATGAAATGATGCTTTTACACATATCTACCCAGCCTTCCTCCGAGCTTCGCGCTCGAGAATGATGCGTGTGCGTAATAATGTGGCCATTTGAGATTCCTAGCAACCAATATTGCTTTGGACCTCAACAAGGACATTTTTATCATTCTTAGCGTGATGGTTAACCTATCGCTAAGCGAAGGATGATTGTGCTACCAAGTACGTTATTCTGGTGCATTCTCTTTGGTCAAAGAGTTAGGATTGTGCCAAAGCTCTGAGACTATGTCTTCTTGCATTACTAAGCAAGTTTCCTCTCGAACAAAGTGACATATCGGTGGTTCGTGGTATTCTAGATGTCTACTAGAAGTATTACCATGTTGCCACATGACCGTGTAGTCAAGTTCTTGAGCAAGCAAGTTCTCTGAACTGCTCGTTTCTTCAGGGATCCGTACTAGATACCCTGAACTAGTTGGTTGAGCTTAAACAACAACTTGGAGAGTTGTAAGACAAAAGTTCTACCCGACTTTGTTCCTTTGTAAGGGATAACTAGTTTCGTTAGTGCTGAAGAAAGATAGTATTTCCTTCGTGGATATGTTATCCTCCCCCACCTTTGATTTGATTTGGGTTATCGTCAAATCAAAATCAGTTCCAAGGACTATCTTGATGATGCTGCTCCTTGTGATGTTTCACTTGAGTACATCTTCATGTCCTTTGGTCTGACCAATATCGTTGTCATGTTCATACAACATATCAATCCATCTTGTTGGAGTATCTTGATAAGTTTGTTGTTGAGCCCATCGATATCATCCTTATCTTCTCCATGCTAGAATAGATTCAGATGGAACATTTGGCATTAATGCTGGAAAACTTTCGAGAACCTCCTTCGTGTTATCTCGAAGTATGTGTTCTGGATGTTGGATGTAACCTTCTCCAATTCATGTGCAATTGTTGAAAGATGTCGCCGCGGATCCGAGTAGAGTTATCTCTATTCCCTTTACGGATGAAGTGCTGCTTCGTTGCAAGTATTCGATGTATGAGCAGTTGTCCTTTGACAAGTTGCTAATACATGGGTCTAGCAATAGCTTAGTCTATTGGAGCTTGACACTAAAGTCCATGTCCTGAGAATCTAGTAACTTTACCTTTGTGGTAAATGTTGCACACTTTCTATTCGGACATGCTGAGTCTGAAGTATTATCTCACTTAACCAAATCTGAATCTCAAGCAGATATGATGGTTGGTGTTCCTCAAGGTTTTGACATAGGTTTCTATGTAAGTCCGACATAATTGATGTAATGGTTGACACAACTAATCGGAAGGCCTATTGTCACATTCTCTTGAATCAGCAAATAACAACCACTCTTTATGAGGCATCTTCTATGATTCATTATAGGAGTTGTGCTTATGGTTTCCTTTGTATCCAAAGTCCGACCTTTACTTGATGTATGTTTTCTCGAACATCAAGGATAACATTTAAGGTAGTGTTGCTAAATGTCTCTCGGTCGATCCTCCAGACCCTTTATGTTGGCAAGCGTCTTATTGTGCCAAGTAATTGATGTCTGAGAATGAAGTTTATTTTTCCTCGTGTCATCAGGAATATCCTTAATTAATCATCTTGGTGGTGTAAAGTGATATCTTGATCTTTGGCAAAGATTTTGATAAACCTGGATGAATAAAAAGTTTCCTTTGGGTCCTCGATCATGTTCAAGAGTGATGATGATTTTGGTAATCAATGGTTCCTCTTGTTACATGTCCCTTGTGACTCTTATGAGTCCTCTCTAGAAAACACATTTCTGTCTTCACCTTCTATTGAACAAAGAGTGATCCTTCTGTATCAAAAGTAGTTCAACTGCTTGGTTATCTGTATCTATTTTACCCGGGAAGCTCTACTTAAGCCGTATAGCAGAGTTTCATATTCTTGAAGTTTGCAGTCATGTTCTCTCTGTTGGAATCTTTTCCTTCTAGAAGCTCAAGCCCTTCTGAAGCTCCATGGTCTCAATCCTTATGAAGACCATCTATCTAACAACTAGAAACATTATCCTCTTGTTTCCTCCTTTACCTTGATGTGTTTCATGTTTGCCATCTCAGAGTTGTTTTGAACAATCCTTTCATGAGTTGACCATGAGATACTCTGTGTGTTGTTAGTCTGTTTCCTCCTATCCTTATAGTGACCTTGTTCTTTCTTCCTCTGTCTCTCTTCCTACCTTTGGAATCTCGGGTCGAGATTCTCGTAAGGGGGATAAAGCTGTAACGCCCTAGTTTTAGTTAATCCTCAATTTAGGGTTGTTTGTGCATTCATGAGCATCATCTTTTAATGCATGCAAAGAAAATAATGCAAAACCGTAACCCTAATTTTTCCCCTCTCTTTGAAAACCTTTCAAACAGTTTTAAATATTTTGGAAAAGGTCAAAAAGTTGTGAAGACCAAAATGTTACAAGGGCCTCACATTATTTTAAATGTTTTACAACATTTGTGGCATTTTTGAAATGCCCAAAAACAATTTTGAAATGGATTTATAAATGGAAATCAAAAAACAAAAAAGGAAAAGTTTTGCTAAATAAAAATGGAGCTAGCAGTCGCAGCCCAGTAGCCCATCTCTTTCTTCCCTCTCTCCCTGCCGCTCGCGCGCACTTGCCAGCAACTCCCGCTGCCCACCTTTGGCCCAAGCGCAGCCCAGCCTAGCCCGCGTACCCATACGGTCCCCTATCCTTCGTCGTCTTTGCCGCCGCCGACGGAGCAGAAGCAGCTGCGTGCCCTTCCCGACACTGTCGATCACCCCCGGCCGCGCTACGATTCCCACCGCCGCCTGGAGCGAGGATAAGACCAACGTTGGATGTCTCTCTTCCTCTGGATCCCTCTCTCCCTCCTACGAGCTCCCTCTCTGTTACCCTTCCTCGGCCGAACCCTAGCCCGCTCAGACGCTGCTCGCCCCACCATCTCCGGCCGCCCCAGGTCAAACTGATGGTTCCTAAAGCTCCGCCTTGCAGCCAGCTTCCTTTCTGCCGAGCGAAACGAGCCCTAGAGCTCCCAATTGGCCGCATCGAGCCCTTCCTCTCTAGTACCGACGACCTCCGCCATCGATCTCGCCACCGCTCCAGTCATCGTCTCGCCTCACCGACGCCACCAACCGCTCCAGGGTGAGCTTCAGGTCCTCTTGGACCATTGCCTTGCCTCCCTCTCGCTTTGTACCTTGCTGTCATCGCACGCTGCCGCATATCGCGGCCAGTCACCGCCGTGCTAGTTGCTCCGGCAACCCAATCCGGGCAACGCCGCTGCTAGACAGCTCGCCTTGCTCCCCTCTTTTGAATGCGCACCCGCACGAAGCCCCGCACGCTCTCTATCGCTGTCCCTCGCCAGTTCGCCATTTGCGTGGCGACGTCATGGCGATGTCACGCCACGTGGCCGGGCGTGGTATGTGGTCCCGCGTTATCGCTGACCTGGCAGTCACGATCAAATGATGCTTGGTTAACCCACTCTCAGTGTAAAATAACCCAGCGCCTGTGCTGATGTCAACCTGACGTCAGCCTGACGCAATAAAGGTTTTAAATTGGTTTATTAATTTCAGAAAAAGGATAAACCTTATATATTCAATAACTTATTATTTATAAAACAGAAAACTACAAATAATATATCAAAATGTTCAAAAAAACAAGATCTACACTTTAGCATCAAAATCATGCATTGTTCAACAACTTAAATTACAAGTTTAATTAGAGAACGAAATCAACCCCTCATAGGTGTTCCGGGGTTTCCCCTATTCTAGGGTTTGCGACCCTCGGACCCTGTTTAAAATGTTCAAGCATGCTTTAGGATTACACTTCAACTCAATTTAACTTGTCATATCATCATCCTTGCTTGAGCATTGCATCGATGCCATGTGTTGATTGTTGTTTCCCCTTTCTTTCCGGTGTTTGCTTCTTTCGGTAGAATACGATATCGAGATCGAGATGAAAGACCAAGATCCACACCATGGAAGATCGACGGATAATACTTGACCAACTGTAAACAAGTCAAGTACAAGGCTTCCGGAGATCTATATATGGGTATCAACAAACAAGGCAAGCATAGCCCCACACATAAAAGAATCCTATGATTTCAAAGTATTTCAATTCTGCCATGATGCATACGATTCTACTGTGGTCTTTTATCGATAGATAGAGTATCCTATCCGTTGCATTACTCCCTTTGAGCTTATATTACCTGATCCACTGCTTCTAGCATAACTAGGTTTGGCTTGTGTGCACTTCTAGAGCTTATATGTGTCTTGCTTAATCATGCATAGTTGTTAGTGCTGGTTCATCCAGATGATGTATCAGATGCAGAGAATCTGGTATGACAGGAGATTGAGGTATACTCATAAGGTGAGATCAGTGGTAAAGGTTTAACATGCTAAGGCTTGTATGGGAGGCCATGGTGGGATGTGGTTTTTGTACTCCCATGCTCGCCACCACTAGGAACCGAGTTCTTGCCTTTGGACCAACATGAGTGTACAGCCACACAGGGTTTATGGGGACCTCACGATTAACTAACTTGCCTAGTAGATTCCATGAGTCACATAGTTTGGGCTTTCCATTTGGCATACGAATCGAAAATGTTTTCGAAAGCGGAGGAGAAGGAGGTGCATCATAACAGGTAGGTAAGCATGGTCGGGGTTCCTTGGGGTAGATGGCGCCCCTGATAAACCAACCTCACCCACATATCTACGGACCGGCTTCGGGATTTGACCCGTTACGGCGGAACCATCCTTAGGGCGTGAATCATGGTCTCGGTGAAGGAAGGTAAAATGGTCGTGTCCAATCACCCTCTGCCAGCACACCAAGGAAGTGTGTCAAGTGGCGCTAAGAGTCGGTTGGTACGTGTGGGTAAAGTTGTACACCCTTTACTCACCCTTGCTTTGTTGATACTTTTGTAGCAGAATAAGTGTTCCCCTAAAGACAAGTTTGGTATGACATCAACACCGACGAGTAGCTTGGGGTTCCCGCAGGAAGCCTAGAATCTATGGGTTGGGACGTCATCGTTATGCTTCAGGCCTCTTAGGCCATTTGTTAAGTTTGCTATACTTAATAGCATAATTTGCCTTCCGTTGTTTGATGTTTATGGTCAGTGACCTCTACTTGTAATATTTTGGTTATTCGCTCCATTATGAGCTTGCTGTAATAATTTTTGTGTCGTAGGGTTACTGTTGTGTTACTGATTTATCACTGAATATCCTCGAGCTCTAGGTTAAGATTATGTCAAGGTCTGGGATTTGTTTAACCCTGATCTCGGGGGTGTCACACGTATCTTTTCTTTTGAAGTTTCAGAAAACGTTTAAGATTCTGCAAACCGAAGATCAAGCTAGATGATGATGAATCCAACATTGGATCTTGGAGGCCTCCGGTGGATGCTATTGGGGATATACTTTTCGGGTATCCTCACTGTACCTCACTGACCAGGGTGGCCCACTTTGTGTTAGAGCTATGTTTCACGGGCGGCCCAGTCAGGGAGAAGAGAAGGAGTCCAGTCCGGCTACGGGAAGGCCTAGAAGATTTACCGGCATAGGCCCATAGTGTTACTTGTAGTTCAAGATGTACTTTGTAACCGACTCTTAGTCCTAGCCGGATAGATATCTCCTGTAAACCCTAGGCCGTATATCTATATAAGCTGACCTAGGGAGGGCCTTTAGGGCACCCTCACAATAGTCTACAATCTCAACTCGCACAGGCAAAACCCTTGTAACCCATATTCTGGCTCTGCCGTATTACTGGATTACTAGTATGAGTAGGATCCGTCCAAAACCAGTGGATTTGAATCTGGGTAAACTTGTGTGCTCACCTTCGTGTTATCTCGAAGTATGTGTTCTGGATGTTGGATGTAACCTTCTCCAATTCATGTGCAATTGTTGAAAGATGTCACCGCGGATCCGAGTAGAGTTATCTCTATTCCCTTTACGGATGAAGTGCTGCTTCGTTGCAAGTATTCGATGTATGAGCAGTTGTCCTTTGACAAGTTGCTAATACATGGGTCTAGCAATAGCTTAGTCTATTGGAGCTTGACACTAAAGTCCATGTCCTGAGAATCTAGTAGCTTTACCTTTGTGGTAAATGTTGCACACTTTCTATTCGGACATGCTGAGTCTGAAGTATTATCTCACTTAACCAAATCTGAATCTCAAGCAGATATGATGGTTGGTGTTCCTCAAGGTTTTGACATAGGTTTCTATGTAAGTCCGACATAATTGATGTAATGGTTGACACAACTAATCGGAAGGCCTATTGTCACATTTTCTTGAATCAGCAAATAAAAACCACTCTTTATGAGGCATCTCCTATGATTCATTATAGGAGTTGTGCTTATGGTTTCCTTTGTATCCAAAGTCCGACCTTTACTTGATGTATGTTTTCTCGAACCGTCTCGGAATACCGTACGTCTCACACCCCTCTCTTACACACGCCCCGAGGACCCCCTCATGGTGTACTTGTCATCAATCCGATGACAAAAATATGTTTAGATGTCTTACTTGAGTATCATTTTTTAGGTTATTTAAAGCAACCAAAGGAAAATATTATGTTGCACCAATATGTGGGGGTAGGTTTTAGGAATGGTTTAGAAATGATGTAAGATTTTCAATTGAACTTTGAATTGCATACGGATTATGCACATGAGATGACCTCTTGATTATTTTGTATAACCACAGATCATGAAGCTGCGTGAAGAGAATCTGGGTGATGTTAGTGATGGTCTCTATGCCCTATCACGTGGTCAGGCAAAGAGGGTGTAGACACCTTCAGCTTGCAATTACGATGGTATCGACTACAACACTTCTGAGCGTGAGAAACATCTGAAGACACAAAACAGTGGCATCACGACCAGTGGAGAGCACTTGACATCCAAAATGAAGAAGTCAGATGACTATGATCATTATGGTCGCATAAAAGAGGTTATTGAGTTGAACTATAACGACAAGACCAATGGTCAATATGTGGTTCTATTCAAGTGTTATTGATATGACCAAGATCCGAACAAGAAAAGAGGCCCCATATATGATGGGGATTTCATATCGATCAATACTATTACTGATTGGTACAAGGAGGAACCTTATATTTTTGTAACTCAAGCTTCCAAGGTAATATTGTTTGATGAAAAAGATAATAACGACTAGCAATATGTGCAAATGTTTGAGGCAAGGAGCACCTATGATGTGAATGAGTATGACGAGCCAGTCACCATAGATGTTGCCCACCAAGATGATCCTTTGGGTTGGATAGTAACTGAACTAGCTGATGTCGATGAAAATTTGATTGTCAGAGGCTGCTCTGCACATGATGGACAAGTAGATTTCACTTTCGAGGTTAGTGTAGTCGTGAAAGACAGGAATAAACTAGTTCTACCTAATGAATCTCAGGACATGTATGATGAATGGCAAGGGTAAGAAAATGCAACCGAGTTGGAGTATGTGGATCTAGAACGCGGTGGTCCTGAAAGCGATTTTGGTGACAATGATTAGACTGTTGTTTCATATTATGAAGTGAGATAATGAACAATGATTCTTATTGGTTTTCTCTTTGTAAAATGTATGAGAGATGATGATAATTTTCTATTGGATTGTAATCCTAGACTAATTGTTTTCCTTGTCTAAATTGGATTAAGCTTAATTCGACAAGTGCAAACATACGTAGAACATGTTAACTTGGCGTGCAATAGATACATTGGTTCAGTAAATTAATTAATTAATAACCAGAGGACCAGGTTTCATACAAACGGGGGCATATGCACCTCGTGTCAGTATAGATGGGCGAACACATTGTCTCTGCAGATAGTTCAGTTGGCGTTGTTCTCAAACCAACTGAAGATGCTTTTGCAGTGGTATAGATGGTTGCATCCCTAGAGAAGCACCGTTGTGCGCTTCGACAATGCCTGCATGCATATGCTGCAGTTGGCATCCTCCTCCTCAACCAGGTACCAACTGTCTTGAAGCACCAGCAGGTTGACGATGAGCCGGAGGTCCACTCTGAGAGTTAGGTCAAAGTGGAACCCGTCGACCCACATACACACTTCATTCTAGAGCCGGTGCAAGATGTTGTACGGCATGATGATGTCCCACTCCTCCATCGTGAGTTGCAGGTTCTTTAGCAACCATACACAGCAAAGAACCTTGCGCATAGTTCCCACGACCTTGCTCGCTCTTTGCAGTTTGCCGGGAGGCGGGATGAGATTCAACACCTCCTCTTAGCAGGGTGTGGTCGCAACATCGTCCTCCTTTAGAGGGGCTAGGATGGAGCCCGGCGTCATCCTAATATCGTACGTCCTTGAGAAAAAGATCTTCAATGCCATTGTATATGACATCGCTCGTCAACTAACTACGGCTCGACGACGGAGAAGTCGCTTGTGGTTGTGCAGACGCGGCAGGCACGAAAGACATGTGGGCTAGACTCGATGTTGCGCTCCTGTGAGGAGCGCTCCAGTTCCGGCGGCGCCGCCATTTGGGGATTTTTTTGGGGTGGGGGAGGGGAGGGGAGGGGGTGGTGCGGGGGCTAGTCGATGGTGTTGGCCTAGATGAGGGGGAAGACCCCAGAGGAAATGGGTGAGAGTGGAATTCTCGAATACAAGGCCGTGCTAGCTCGTCACTCCCCAACATTACCCCTGGCTCATTATCTCTTCATTGTTCTATTTAGGGGAAGTCTAAATAAACGTTCAATTTGTAGGAAAAAGGTAAATCAAACTCGAACACCAAATCCATGAAATTGGCTCTCCAAACTTATCAATCCTGATATTTTTGGAACCAATGCCAAATAGTAATGTTTTTGTGGCACGGTCTCCACAATGGAGGTCACCACTTTGTAGAAATGAAAGCGACCCCACATTGATAAGAAAATGATTTAGCTTAACCTAACTAGAGGGATGGATGTTGTATCTATGTTAAATATAGGAAGGGTTGTTAAGATGGATAGGGAAGACCAATATTTTAACATACACTGAGTTTGGACAGCGGAGTAAGTAGCTGCTCTAGTTCCTTGATTTTTTGTGTGTGGTATCGGCTGTGCAGCATAGGCACCCGTGCCTTATGGATGAGAAGTGGTTCAGGCACCGATATTTGCTTACGGTATGGAGGGCCACCCAATTTCTTCCTATTTTCAAGCTTTTTACCAAAAAGAGAGCAACTATGTGGATGCACAGGCTGGTGGTACTTCCCCTTATTATCGATAAAAGAGAGAAACTATGTAGATGCGATTATGATTCAATTTATTTATAGTATAACAGAACTGGTGTAAGTACTTCACAACCATGACAAAAACTAAACCATACTCTAGATGGAATCAACACACACATAAACACGCAAATATCATACGGTTCTTTTTTGTCAAGAACCAAGGCCGCCCTCAGCCCATGCGGGCACGTCGTCTGGTGTTCGATGAACTCGTAGAAGCTTCCAGCCATGTCGCACCCTTTGTTGTTGCACTTGAGCCTCATTCCCGAGGACATCCGATCCATGGTAGTGGTTGGTTTGAAGACGCCTCCATACTCACATCCCGGGCACTATCCATTGGACAATTTTCCAACATATTGTGCACGTGCAATGTGCGTCGTGGCCTTGCCAAAGCACTACTCGTCCAAGGAAAAGAGATTTATCCCAAAAACAAGAGTTGTATCGAACTAGTGTGGAAAACATCCGGAAGAAATAAGTAATAACCATGTACGCGGGACGATGAACAATTTGAGAACACAGCCTACAGATGAAGACCTGCCTCATTGGACTCATGTCAATGGTAGCTTCAAACCAGTCGTCCTCCATAGAGTCGCCTTCTTCAACTACGGTGGATCTGAGAGGGATTTTGAGACTAAGCGAGAGAACAAAGAGAGAAGTGCAGATCTAAGAGGGTTGATGAGAGCGAGCGAGAGAGACTTGTACTACTAGTTAAATACTAGGAGTACTAGACTCCTCATCTCACTCTAGGCAATATCGCCCGTCCATCCAAATTCAACAGCCATGAGCTGATAACTTTTCTCTTTGGAAAGAGACTGGCATGGAGAAAACTAGGGAAGCACTGTGTTCCCCGAGTAAGGAATACTGTAGGTGTGGAGTAGTAGTTTTTAATTACCTCCCTCTAATCCGGTGTACACGTCACTTTGATGACCTAGGGATACGTGGAAGACTAAATAATGTACCCCAATACTACTCTGGTATGGAGGCACTAGTACTACTCTACCTCTATTTTGGATGAGACTAGCCCCAATGGGGATATCAGGTGGTACGTATCATGCATTACATGCATGGAAAATGCTTATGTATCATGGAAATGAATGATGAAAGAGATTGTGTTGGTATCATAGGTAGATACAGTATCATATGAAAGATAATCTCAAATAAATCTTGTACACAATTTTACCTTGAGATTACAAAACAATAAATACACTAAGACTATGATATTACTAGTACATGATACTACTTTATGATACTCTCCATTGTGACTAGTCTTGGGCTAGTCACAGTGGGAGTAACATTAGTGGTAACATAGATGCCACCTATGCAAAAAATATGATGTGGTAAGTAATTAATGAAGAGAGAAGCAAATAGAGTAACATAACTAGTAAATTACCATCACATCACATATTCTAATTCAAAACGTGTCTACAAAATTATAAATAAGGTTTTTCTACTTATGTTATTACACTTATCACACTAACCACTAGTATGAACGTAGTAACTTGGAATAGTAACATATGCATGTTACCACTCTAAGTTACTCTCACCTGCGTCCAGCCTTATAGGCCATAGAGCCAAGTTAATAAAACCAAGACAGTTAATTACTCTACCTCACTTGCATCATAGAAGAGAGAGAAAAAAGAAGAAATGCACTGGTGAAGAGAGAAAAATTAATGAGATATGGCTTATAATCTCAAGTAATTTTAAAAAGGTCTCTAGCATTATAATCAAAAACAGAGGGAGTACTCCGGGATGGAGTAGTACGTACCTTGCACGAAGTACTAGGACTATAATAAATTGCACGTGCCTTTCACATGAGAATTAGATAGTAACAGAAGTACTGTATGACATATCATCTTTTATTTATATAAAACTATAGTAGGTGTCGCTGAAAAATAATTATAATTTCGAATTACGGCCATAAAGTGTTGGGTGTATAATTGATTCTTCTACCTTGTTTCATGTATAAATCAACCTACTACTATTATCAATCTATTACTCGATATTCTCTAGAGAAATGACAAAGAAGATTCTCAAATTATTGAGAAGTACGTTTTGAGATTTGTGCATAGCGTTCACTGTGCTAAAGACTATCAATAGAATATTCTATATGCTAGCATGGATAGAAGATCCAGCGGTTTGCAATGTTGGGCTTTGTATGTTTTGATCAAATTGTCAAAGTTCAAAGTACTACGTACAATATATAGTATGGTTATATTATATAATAGGTAAAGCTCAAAAAATTATAAATATGATTAAAATCTATAATGTATGGGTGTATATTTGGCTGTCGTACTTTGTATCATGCATAAGTCACATTTATTAGTTATACCTAATACTTGATTTTTTTGGTAACACGGTCTAGCAAAACGATGGAAAGAGATTCTATAATGATGGAGAAGTGTGTTTAAGGTTTGTGCATAGCATACATTGTGCTAAATAACATCAATAGTATCTTGTAGATGCTAGATCTGAATAGAAGATCTAACAGCTAGCGATGTTGGTATTCATGAGTCTTGATCCAATAGTCAGTATTCAAAGTTATTCGTACAATATATAGTGGTAAGATACGATTTTGCTTGCATTTTTTAAGAGGGTGTCAAATTTCTCGGCACATATATTCCTAGCAAGAAATTGAAAGGGGCCATACTTTGAAGCATGTTTTTCAAAAAACAATGCAAAATTCGTGTCTAGAATTTTTCATGGAACGGGTACATGTAAGATAACGCCATGTGCTAGTTTTCCCCAGAAAAGGTTTTGTTTAGTTAGTTTTATTTATTTTTCCAAAACAGGGACGAATTTGCCAGCATGAAAATTCCTAGCAAAAAGTTGAAATCTATAAAACTTCAGAGGTTCTAGATAGAGTGACTGCCCAGGTAAATAAAAATGGTTTTCAAAAAAGTTTAGGAGGAAGCTATCACACACTTGTAGATCAAGGTTTTGTTAAATTGACATAAAGCCATTTAATAGGATGAAATTAAAAAAAAATTATATTCATAAAAGTTGGAAACTATCAGAACCAACATTGTTTAGTTAACATGCCAAGATGCGCATCATGTACTTGCTAGATATGGGAACGACATTAGCGGGTGTACACCTATCATGAATAAAATTTTCACCTATATGTTACTCCACTAGAAATGAGTTATCTACTATAGGATTTAGCCTAGTCACTACATATAACGAGACGTTGGCCCTGGTTCTTGGAATTACTTGTAGATCCACAAACTATAATGATGTGGATATATGGGCATACCCTTAGTCATTAGGCTTGAAACACTAGAATGTTTGCGTATGCTAAGGCAAACAATTAAACTAGTTTTTTCTAATATTTTCCAAATTAACAATTAGCATTTTTTGTGGAATTTATTTTTTCTTGAATTTTTTCAAAGGTGATCAAATTTTCGTCGTGGATATTCCTAGTATGAAGTTGAATTTGTATGCAATACTTTTAAGCATGTGGTTTCTCTTGAATTGTTCCAGAATGGGACATGAGAGACGACTTTTCATGGTTTTCATCTGTGTTAAATGCCAGTAGTGTGTACTAGTAAGTTTCATCTGCCTTGCTTGTGAGATTTAGATAATAGGAGTATGACATATCATAAAAATGTAATAGGTAAAGCTCGAAAAATAATTATAATTTTGAGCCACAACATATCCATAAAGTATTGGGTGTATATTTGGTTCTTGTAGTTTATATCATGTAGAAATAAACCTTTTACTAGCTACCTAATACTTTGTTTGTTGGTAACATGCTCTAGAGAAATTATGGAGAAGTGTGTTTTGAGGTTTGTGCATATCGTTCATTGTGCTAAGACTACCAATAGAATCTTCAACATACTATAATGACAAAGAAGATCCAATGGTTAACAATGTTGGGATTTGCTAGTCTTGATCTGCTAGCGATCAACATTCAAAGGTTATAGCACACTACCGTTGTAAGACTAGTATGTATATATGTCCAATGCATGTATTAACATTTAAAGGCCATCTGCAATTTTATTTAGCTAAAAACATACGTTATGTTGGCATGTTATTTTTTCATTATTCTAGAACATAGTACAAGTGGCTCAGTGATTCGTCGTGAGCCACTGTCTAAACCACTTAACAATTATCAAGATTGGATAGTGTTATCTCCTCTCTTATATTATCTTACCACTATATAGTGTGGGAATAACTTTGAATATTCACCGTTAGATCAAGAATGACAAATCCCAACATTGCTAACCGTTTGATCTTTGTTTCCATTTCAGCATCTTGAAGATTGTATTGATAGTCTTTAGCACAATGAGTGCCAAGCACAAACCTTAAAACACACTTATCCACCATTCTAGAACCTTCCGTCATTTCTTTAGAGCATGTTACAAAAAAATGGAGTATTAGGTAGCTTGTAAAGGTTGATTTGTAGATGATATAAAGTAAAAGAATCAAATACACACCCGATAGATTAAGGATACGAGTCGGACCTCGAACAATAGCAAACCTAAATTTTTTGGGCACAAAATTATGATTATTTTTGGGATTTTTTTTATATCGTGATAATATGACATACTTCTATAGTTCTATTATCTAAGTCTCACGTGCAAGGCATGTGCAACTTATCACTACTAGTAATGTAGTGACCTCGGATCGGTAAGGATCCTAAGTCCCTGTGATTAACATGCTAGTCCCTGGATCAATAGCTAGCACTCACAGTCAATGAAATATCATGTAAAACACAAGTCTTTATTACATGAATCGAATAATCCAGAGTTTACATTATTACAACAGAAGCGATATAAATACAACTTGGAGTCCCATCAATGCCACAGGCAGGTTGAGTGAAGACCCGTGATCCTAGCGCACCTTTCAACGATCTCTGAAATTCTGCACATGAAACGTGCATCCAACAAGTTGGGTCAATACTTTGAATGTATTGGAAAATAACACCAAGGGAAAAAAAGACTATCTCTACATGCAAGGCTAGTTTAGGCTGTAGAGTTCATTTGCTCAAAGCTAGTTTTCTTAAGTAGAGAGAAGAAGAGAGGATTGTCCTACTTTATAAACATTTGCTTAGTTAAAATAAGGTCGAGTGGCACACAAGGATATTACGCACCAAGTGTCCAAACAACCAAACACTTGGATATTACGCACCAAGCGTCACTTGGATATTACACACCAAGTTCCCCAAATTCCCACCCATTAGCGATATTACGCACGCCATGGGGTTTCAAAAACTTTGTTTTTAGAAAACAGAGAGGAAGATCCTTCAGAGGCCCCATCCTTCAGACGCTCATTGTTGTTCTGTTACCGTGAACACGGCTGATCGATCAGATTGCAATACTCTCGAGAGTTTGTGCACTTTACCCACAATCCACGATCAAGTCCTTTTACAGACAAGACCATGGCGAGGCTTTCCCTTAGTAGCCCCTCTACCTTCCGGATCCAACCGTGCCAAGAATCCTCCAAATGTTGGTACCCAGGTGAGGTTTCCCACTAAGTACTAGGCCAAGACAGAGCCCATAATGTATTGTGGTTGCACTGGAAGCTTCTGAATTCTGAAACATGGCAGACTTCTTTGATTCCTGGGCGGCCGTCCTCCACCAAAATCACACTTGTTGACCCGAAAACCATTCCGCCCAGAAAAAAACTTAGATTTATTTTGAAGTGGATTTGAGAAAAAAAGTTTGCTCTAGAGAGCCTTTATACTTAGAAAAATTCTTTGTCTTTCGAACCCCCCAACGGTACTTTGTATATATAGCATAGCAAGCAATACTTAGCAAAAACAGGGGTACCTATTAGGATGGAAATCCTAAGTATAGAGCTACTCATGGCATACTACAAAATCATCGCACTTGCAAAATAATACTAAGGAAAAATTCTACTAGAACATCCTACACATGCATACTACAGAATTTTGAAGATCACATGCATAGAATCAAAACTGGGACAAAATTATGAACAAGTGGTGTAACTTGCCTTATGTTGATAATATGGGTGTTGATTGTATTTCTCCACAGCAATCGCACTCTCCGAACAATCTAATACGAGTACAAGGTAGTTCCAATCAAAACAATTGCAAACATAGCAAACACAACAAGGATGATCGAAAACATGCATGATGATTTAACATGACACAATGGTTATAATTAATTTTATGAACATTAATATATCATATGATGCATGTATGAGTTCATTTAATGCAATAGGGTACTTGTTATTAATAATTACTTGCCAATATAAGGGTTTTGATAGTTCTGTTGTAACGCCTGTTCTAACTGTAGAATTAAATTTGTTTCTTGGGTTTACTGGATAGAGGACGTTAATACGAACCAGTAGGCGTTGGATTCACCCTAATCGGAGTTATAGATCTTTTTATATGATTTAAATAGTGTTTAATGGGTTTTAAGTGATTCATACAGTTTTTTTGCCTAAAAATCAAACAAAAATTACATCTGTAATCTCCACAGATTTGTGATTTCAGGTACATATTATTTGTAATTTTCTGAATAGTATTTATTTTCTTATTAATTTATTACTCTAAATAGGCTATTAAACCATTTAAACCTTCACGGCAAATCCTTACAGTAAAATGCTGAACTAATTGCATGTTGATGATCTACATGGAACCAGCTTTCCATCGGTATACCATTTGTATTTTTGTGACAAGCAATTAATTATCTATAAATTTAATGATTTATAAAGCCATTAGAACTAATTAAATTGCTACGGGTTAAATAATCTGCAAAGGACAGATCCAACCAGATATTATTAAAGTACATTACAGTAGCTTCAATTTGATATATTATTCATATTTTTCGGAGTTACAGATAATATCCTATGAATTTATTAACCTAAAAGACCATTAAAACTAATTAAATTACTGCAGTAACCACGTACAGTAAAAGTTGGATCTATTCTTATAAGATGATTCTAAGTGAAATTATCTTCAATTTGGTATATTGTACGCAATTTTTGGACATGGTATGAATTTCTAATGAATTTTACAAGTTAGATCTATAATATGCAAATTTAAATTCGAACGGAATATTCCAGGGAATATTCCGCTGACTGGACAGGTTGACTTTGCATGCTGACTGGGACTAGATGTTGACCTTACGTTGACTTGGCGTTGATGAGGAAGATGACCGGGATGACGACATGGCACGAACCGGTTTGATTGGATCTCGACCAAATGCGGATAGGATCCGGTGGCTAGAAGAAGAGATTGACCCGATTTTGGCTCAGAATAGACAAGAAATAGATCTGTGTTAGAGAGACAAATCCGTAGGTCAAATCGAAAAACTCAGAACATGAAAGTTGTGGGGAATCATTATTCCTACCTTCTCACCAAAGGAATTTGGATTTGAAGAAACAAGTGCGAGTACATCTTGGATTTACACCGTAAGATCTGAAATATTGCGATACGAAATTCTCCGGCTGTGGTGGATGAAAAGAGGTGAGGTTTGTCGGGATTCAAAGATTTCGATGCGATATTCAACTTTCATTTTTTGACCGAAAGCAAACGACGAAGTCTAGATGGGTTAAAAAGCGAAACAAGATTCGGGAATAGGTAGATTCGGGATTTCGAGAATAGAAACTCGTACAGCCGTGGCTCCACGAGTTTATATGGAGATTTATGATGGTGTAGATATAGGCCTTGGAGTAGAGAACAAGTAGAAACAAACAGAAGTCAATTCAGAGTTGTAGATAAAAAGTTATAAGAGTTTGAATAGAGATAGGTATAGAAAATCTGTTTTTGCACGCTTTTTAAAGCAACCAACCGATCGATCCTGGCTGGCTGGCTCATCCGGTCGGTCCGGCTGGGCTGGCCCGTTCGGTTTTTTTTCTAATACTTGTTTCCCTCATATCTTTTGCATACGAACTCCAAATGACATGATTCTTGTTTCTAAATTTTTCTAAAATCGAAAAGATTATTATAGGATCAAATTTGTAATCTTTTTACTAGTTTGGAAGTAGTGGGTTTATAAACCCTTGTATATCTTATTTTATTTATATCTTTATGTGTTTGTATTTATTCCATAACTTTTTCATACTAGCTCCAAATGAGCTCAATTTTGTTTCTAAAATTTTGTAGTATTAATTGGATCTCTTTAGGCTATAATTATCAATAATTTATGCCTTAACAACAATGGGTTTTATAAAGTCAATTTAATTACCCTTATAAAGTCAATTTATTTATAGGATTTAGATATCAGGATTTGGATTCAGTTTGTGAGAACTTTGCATAGATGAAATTCTTATGAATGATTCATGATTTTCATTTTGAAATCTTGCACACCAATTCCACAATCCAAATCAATCCATGCCCTTTTGCCCATATGGCTACTTAGGTCATAACAAAAGAATATAAGATTTTGAATTCAAGGTTGAGAGGATTTTCTATTCAAAAGTTTCTTCTCTTTGAGAATTTTCAACATAGTTAAAAAAAATCAATCAACTTATTTATTTATTTCACACTCCAAAATTAGGAGAATTTTGGGATGTGACAAGTAAGTACTACTCTATAGTGGAGTACATACTCCAAGAATTTACCAGACTCGTTGCGCGAGCTTCCAGCTGCTCGCCACCTCTGTTTTGAGTGTGTATTGTACTATCCGATAAACTACGACCAGCTGAAAGTACGGATGCTACAAGTACCGATATGGCATTTCTCTTCTGAGTGTTTATGCCCCGGACCACCACTGGCTACAAAAAAACTCACGTGTCACCGAGCGGTCGCTCTGCATTTTGTCGTTGTACTAATACTTGGAGAAATGTTTGGTCAAAGAAAAAATACCGAAAACGAGTTCCCCTTATTTATTCATTGTAGCGGTGGGAGTAACTGAGATGCACCGCTAGTAGTACTATTATACTATTCCTTCACAAAAAGCAGTTCAACTTCGACTTCACTTCACTCTCTAGCAAAATTTGTTTATGCCACGAAAGGCATGTTACCCTCACAAATACTTAAAGGAATCCCGGTGGATTGGCTGCGTCGTCCTTGGAGGTCTACTTCGGCTCGAGGCCAGGCCAGGGAACAGTTCATTCGACCGGAACATACCACCGTTGGAGCTGCCTCTATAAAGCGCCTGGTTAACCACGGTAAACGTGCGTTGGTCGTACCGACTGACAACACAATTTTGGGCCCCCTCAATGGTACTGATCCTGTGCTGGGCACATCACAGAGGTGTCAACACGGCAGGAGAAGAAAAGTGGACTTCTTCAATAAAGCGCTGGTCCCGGTGTGCCTCCCTTTCGACTGTGACAGTTGTGTCTGGGGGGGCTCTAGCTGGACATCAACCATGGACAAGTTAAGCCCATGTGAGATAGCGGCCAATCCTTCCGCTGGGAACCTACAACCATCAAGCATGCGACTGAGGCAAATAACTCGGGTGGGCGCCAGGTCGGCGTGGTCGTGGTTGATGTCGTCTTGGGTCCCCTCGAGCCTATCGATCCTATGATGGCCCTTGCTTATGACGAGAACATGCTCGAGTTCGATCTCAAGCGCGAGGAACTTGTGGCTAGCGAGCATGCGACCGGAGCAGACAACTCAGGTGGGCACCAGGTGGCCATGGCCGTGGCAGACGATGCCATCTTGGGTCCCCTCAAGCCTATCGATCGTATGCTAGCCCTTGCTTACCATCAGGACATGTTCGAGTTCTAGCTCAAGCGCGAGGAACCTATGGTCGGTGAAGGTGCGGCTGGGGGAATCGACTCGGTAGGGGGAAAGTCAAAATCTTCAGACCTTCGCCTAACGTTAACCACGTATAGCAGTGACTTCAGTCCTCGAATTGGTTTTACCATTGGATGGGCTCCTCTACTCCTTTCGAGCAATCTTGTCCCTTCGACCATGATCAAGATGTAGGAGCGTGTTGTGTTTTGTTGTGAAGCAAGCAGTAGTAGGAAGAATATGGCTCAGCTACTCGGTTGAAATTGAGCCGGACCCAACTGCCTTTCCAAGCTAAATTTTAGGGACCTTTGTGCCAATTGTATGGACTTGGATGTAATTTTCCATTTTTTGATGTCCTTGATGTAACCTTTGATTCCACCAACCATGTTGATTGAAGAATGATGCACTTTTGGGTGAAATTAGCTACAAAATTAAGCTTCAAAATATAACATGTAATTTATCCGACCACATCATGTACTATAGTAAATAAATGGCACATGCTATGAACTCTAAGCCATATTAAGCGTTCTAAATTCTGAAAATAATTCTACTTCTTCACCATGCTAACATGCACAGACCTATACCAAAATATGGGTACACCATCATTATCTTGATGATGACAGAGTATGGCCATGACCTTGGTCATTTGGCTCGAAACCCATCAAAGTTCAAACTTCCAAGCTAAAGCTCCTCGCACTTAAATGCATGACTCAATGTCGATGAAACAAAATTACGTCAAACTTGAATACATTTGAGCACGATAGACTATTACTCTTGAAAATTTCCAAAATTCTTTTAAAGGCACCCAGGCAGCCAATATATCAAGGGCAACAATAGTTTAGAAAAATTCCATTACTGATTAATATTTACACCAAAAAAATTTGACCATATATGGAAACATTCAAACAAAATAAAGCGTATAACAAAAATATGAGACTTCATTACACTTGGGTACTTTTGCTAGTACTATTAAATGCCAAGAAAAATGATAAACATGAGATTCGATAAATTTAGGAAAAATGGATTCACATTATAGCCTACCATGATGTCTGAACATTATTCTTGGTTTTCAGCACGAACGACTAATAAGGTCATGACCTTCTATATCGATATATAACCTAGCTACACTTTTTGATATGGTTATCACATCAGGTAAATGGTGCGTCTTGGTGTAGCAAACAATATTTCCTATGGGAGTTTTGAACAATTGGGAATAAACATTTTTCTCTTTTACAAGTGATTACGGGGATGTTTTGTACTAGCACTTAAGAAAATAAGAAGAATGTGGCTCGGAATGCGACAAGCGCGCCATGTTTCCGTACATAGAGATTCCTAGCTTCTTTGAGTTTTCAAGGTTCGTAGACAAATTAACCCACATAAATTACACTACATCTCCGATTCAAATTAATGTTCTCAGATTTGTCTAGATTCGGGTATTTGTATATAGCACAGAAACATGACTAGATACATTTGAATCTAGACGAATCTATGAATATTAATATGGATCGAAGGTAGTCTGTCAAACTTAGGTCAAATTAATTCGAACCACATGTGAGCTGCCGATTGCTCTTAATTACAAAAATCATTTGAAGTTGCCCACCAGACAACCAATATATCGTGAACATGACCGAGAGTTTTGAAAGATTCAACTTATTTCTAGAATTTGCATGATGAAAGAGTTGACCTGCTTTGAAAAAAAAAGAGAAATAGGAAAAAAATAGGGGGACTCATGCATGGCGTCCTTTTCCTTGTATTACCTGCGATGAAAAATGATAAACATGAGTTTTCACAACTTTTGAAAAAACCTGCTTCACAAAAATGGCCTACCATGTAATTATGAACAGGTTTCAGGCCGAGCGACCAATCAAGCTCATGGACATATCCACATCATAGTTTAGGTAATTTCCCCATATTTGGTAGTACTACAAGAAAGTAGATGTGCGCATCTTGGCATTGGTAAACAACTTTACCAATGGGAGTTTCCAAATACTAGGAAAGTTAACAACTCCAATTTTCTATGCGACGGAAATATTTTTTCTATATAGCAAAGTACTCCACTAGTAGTACGTTTTACTCCGGACTACTACTCCAAAGGGGAGGCAGCGCAAGAGCTGCGAGAGGAGGAGTCGAAGGCGGTGTGATGTCAGAGCAAACCTATGATGGGCTGGTGAAACGAGGTACGGGGTACACTCCACTAGTAGTACACGTATGGACCTACTAGTATATGCACGCAAAACAAGTTGTGTTTTCTATCTTCTTTGATGCCTCTCACCATCCATCCTCCAGCGATCTCTTCTCTGCAGCCGCGGGTGTACAGTCTGGCTTGTCTCTTCCTCGTCCATAGCGTGGCACTGCGCATGTGCGCCTTGGTACAACACACCGATGTACTTCTAGAAACCATTTTCCCCCGAAATTCAAGTTATCTACTAGATTAATAATCCTCTACACCAATACAAAAATTATCAAAAGTAATAATAATAATTATTAAAAAAAGGTCCTCATACCACCTTGCGACAACTACAAACCCTTGGGCGCTAATTGGAGTGTCTCGCTCCTTCAAGACCTACGGTACCCCGGTTACAAAAAATAAAGAAAGAATGCCACTGCCCCAATTTTCAGACAAAGTGTACCATGATTTCTTACAATTCCCAAGTTTTAGGAATTTTCAAGCGGGCATAGAAATGTTTTTCATTTTATTCCTGTTTAATCTTCTTGCTTTTTGATGAGGTTACTTCATTGTAATGCTAGTTGTTCGATTGTTCAATTCTTAGGTATTATACATGATGGTATAAGTCCGGCAATAGATGACATGTCACTTTGTTATACATAAGACTCGGTTATACTATTGAACTAGCTCTCACGCACTTGTAGAATATTAATTTAGACCTAATTCGACAAATCGACAAAAAGTCGTCTGAGTGGAAGAAATTAGCTAGAAAATTAAGCTAGAAAAATATAACATGTTTTATCCAACCACTTTATGTACTATAGTAAACAAATCGTACATGCTATAAACTCTAAGCCATATTAATCATATTTCCTTCTGGAAAAATATTTTACTTCTGTACCTTTCTAACATGCACCAACCTATAACAAAATATGGGCACACCATCATTATCTTGGTAAAGATAGAGTATTTCCATGACCTTGGTCATTTGGCTTGAAACCTAAGAAAGTTCATACATAGTACATGATATAGTAGGCGATACCATGAAGTGTGAGTTTTCAAGTGCTTTTATTGTTAGAATAAAGAACAAAGAATGCCCCCATCAAATTTTTATACAAAGTGGACAATTTTTCTTATAGTTCCCAAATTTAAGTATTTTTTAAACTTCCAAGCTAAAGCTCCACGCACTTAAATGCATGACTTTATATCAATAGAACGAAATTAGGTCAAATTTGAATACATGTGAGCGTCATAGACTATTAAACTTGAAAATTTCCAAAATTCTTTGAAGGTATCTAGGCAACCAATATATGATGGGACAACAATAGTTTAAAAAAATGCCATTACTGATTAATATTCGCATACCCAAATGGAAAATATTCAAAAAAATAAAGCGTAAAAAACATGAGACTTTATTACGCTTGGGGTACTTTTGTTAGTATTATTAAATGCCAAGAAAAATGACAAACATGAGATTCGACAACTTTAGGAAAAATAGATTCACATTATAGCCCGCCATGCTGTATGAACATTTTTCTTCTCTTTCAGCCTGAATGACCAATAATGTCATGGCCTTCTATATCGAATATACCCTAGCTACACTTTTAGATACGCTTCTCACATCACGTAGATGGGTGTGTCTTGGCCTAGTAAACAATTTTGCTTGTGGGAGTTTCAAACAATTAGGAAAAAACATTTTTCACTTTTCCAAGTGATTACGGGGATGTTTTGTACTAGCAATAAAGAAAATCAAAAGAATGTGGCTCAGAATGCGACAAACGTGCCATGTTTCTGGACATAGCGGACCATGCATGTTTTACTTGCGATTACTAGGTTCTATGAGTTTTCAAGATTCATAGATAAATTAACCCACTTAAATTACACTACTGTCTCCGATTCAAATTAATGTTCTCATATTTTTCTAGATTCGGGTACATATATCTATCACAGGAACATGACTAGATACATTTGAATCTAGACGATTCTATGAACATTAATATGGATCGAAGGGAGGCTATTAAAATTAGGTCAAATTAATTCGAACAACATGTAAGTTGTCGATTACTCCTAAAATTTTAGAAAAATATTTTATAGTTGCGCACCAGACAGCAAATATATCAAGAACACGAATTAGAGTTTTGAAAGATTCACCTTCTTTCTAGAATTTGCATGCCGACAAAGTTGAACCTTCTTTAAAAAAAGGAGAAATAGGCAAAAATAGGGGGACTCATGCATGGTGTCCTTTTGCTTGTATTACCTGCTATGAAAAATGACAAACATGAGTTTTCACAACTTTTGAAAAAACTAGCTTCACAAAAATGGCCTACCATGTAAGTATGAACAGGTTTCAGGCCGAGCAACCAAGCAAGCTCATGGACATATCCACATCATAGTTTATGGTAATTCCCCATATTTGGTAGTACTACAAGAAAGTAGATGTGTGCAACTTAGCATTGGTAAACAACTTTGCCAATGCGAGTTTCCAAATACAAAGAAAAGTAAGAACTCCAATTTTCGAAGCGACGGAAATATTTTTTCTGTAATGCAATGTACTCCACTTATTTATTTTACTCCATACTACTACTCCAAAAGGGAGGCAACACGAGAGCAGTGAGAGGAGGAGTCAAAGGCGGTGCGATGTCAGAGAAAATCTATGATGAACTACTGACACAAGGCACATGGTACACTCCACTAGTAGTAAATGTATAGACCTACTAGTATATGCACGCAAAACAAGTTGTGTTTTCTCTCTTCTTTGGTGCCTCTCACCATCCATCCTCCATCGATCTCTTCTCTGCAGCCGCAGGTGCACAGTCCGGCTTGTCTCTTCCTTGTCCACAACATGGCGTTGTGCACGTGTGCCTTGGTACGACACACCGATCTACTTTCAGGAACCTTTTTTCCCTGAAATTCAAGTGATCTACTGAATTAATAATTATCTACACCAATAAAAAAGTCTCAAATGTAATAATAATAATTACAAAAAGGTCCTCAAACCACCTTGCGATGACTACAAACCCTAGGGCGCTAATTGGAGTGTCTCTCTCCTTCAAGTCCTATGGTACCCCGGTTCCGAAAAATAAATAAAGAATGCCACCACCCCAATTTTCAAACAAAGTGTACCATGCTTTCTTAAAATTCCCAAGTTTTAGGAATTTTCAAGCAGGCATAAAAATGTTTTTTATTTTATTCCTGTTTAATCTTCTTGCTTTTTGATGAGATTACTACATTGTAATGCTAGTTGTTCTATAGTTCAATTGTTAGATATTGTACATGATGGTATAAGTCTGGCAACAGATGAGGTGTCATTTTTTTATACCTAAGACTCAGTTATACTATTGAACTAGCTCTCACGCACTTTTAAAATATTAATTTAGACTTAATTCGACAAATTGATGGAAATTCATCGGAGTGGGTGAAATTAGCTAGAAAATTAAGCTTGAAAAATATAACATGTTTTATCCAACCACTATCTGTACTATAGTAAATAAATGGCACATGCTATGAACTCTAAGCTTGAAACCCAAGAAAGTTTGTACATAGTAAATGATATAGTGGGCCATATCGTGAAGTGTGATTTTTTCAAGTACTTTTACTGGTAGAATAAAAAACAAAGAATGCCCCCACCAAATTTTTGTACGAAGTGGATAATTCTTTATTATAGTTACCAATTTTAAGTATTTTTTAAACTTCCAAGCTAAAGATCCACGCACTTAAATGCATGACTCTATGTCGATAAAGAAAGAAATTAGATCAAACTGGAATACATGTGAGCGTGATAGAGTATTACTCTTGAAAATTTTAAAAATTCTTTTGAAGGTACCTAGGCAGCCAATATATCATTGGCCAACAATAATTTAAAAAAATGTCATTATTGATTTGTATTTGCATACTGACAAATTTGACAGCGTATGGAAAACATTCAAACAAAATAAAGCGTAAAACAAAAACATGCGACTTCATTGCGCTTGCGGTACTATTGATAGTATTATTGAATGCCAAGAAAAATAATAAACATGAGATTTGACAACTTTAGGAAAAATGGATTCACATTATAGCCCACCATGTTGTATGAATATTATTCTTGGCTTTTAGCCCGAACGACCAATAAGGTCATGGCCTTCTATATCGATATATACCCTAACTACACTTTTAAATACGGTTCTCACATTGGGTAGATGTGTGCGTCTTAGCATAGTAAAAAATATTGCATGTGGCAGTGTCGAACAATTAGGAAAAAACATTCTTCACTTTTCCAAGTGATTACGAGGATGTTTTGTACTAGCAGTAAAGAAAATCAAAAGAATGTGGATCGAAATACGAGAAGCACGCCATGTTTCCTTACATAGCGGATCATGCATGTTTTACTTGTGGTTGATAGGTTATATGAGTTTTCAAGGTTCGTAGATAAATTAAATTAACCTAGTTAAATTACACTACTATCTCCGATTCAAATTAATGTTCTCGGATTTGTCTAGACTCGATATATATATATCTAGCATAGAAATATGACTAGATACATTTGAATGTAGACGAAACTATGAACATTATCGGAGGGAGTCTATAGAAATTAGGTCAAATTAATTCTAACAACATATCAGCTGCCGATTGCTCTTAAAATATTACAATAATCTTTTGAAGTTGCCCACTAGATAGCAAATATATCGAGAACACGACCAAGAGTTTTGATAGGTTCAACTTCTTTCTAGAATTTGCATGCCGACAAAGTTGACCCTGCATTGAAAAAAAGAAATAGGAAAAAAAGGGGGACTCATGCATGACGTCCTTTTGCTTGTATTACCTGCCATGAAAAATGATAAACATGAGTTTTCACAACTTTTGAAAAAACCCGCTTTGCAAAAATGGCCTACCATGTAAGTATGAACAGGTTTCAGGCCGAGCGACCAAGCAAGGTCATGGACATATCTGCATCATAGTTTATGGTAATTTTCCCATATTTGGTAGTACTACAAGAAAGTAGATGTGCGCATCTTGGCATTGGTAAACAACTTTCCCAATGGGAGTTCCAAATACTAGGAAAAGTAACAACTCTAAATTTCTAAGCGACAGAAATAATTATTCTGTAAAGCAAAGTACTCCACTATTAGTACGTTTTATTCCGTACTACTACTCCAAAAGGGAGGCAACGCGAGAGCAGCGAGAGAAGGAGCCGAAGGTGGTGTGATGTCAGAGAAAAGCTATGATGGGCTACTGACACGAGGTACATGGTACACTCCACTAGTAGTAAATGTATGGACCTACTAGTATATGCACGTAAAACAAGTTGTGTTTTCTCTCTCCTTCGCTACCTCTCACCATCCATCCTCCATTGATCTCTTCTCTGCAGCCACGGGTGCACAGTCCGGCTTGTCTCATCCTCGTCCACAGTGTGGCGATACATACGTGTGCCTTGGTACGGCACACCGATCTACTTCCAACAACCTTTTTCCCTAAAATTCAAGCGATCTACTAGATTAATAATCATCTACACTAATACAAAAAGTATCAAAAGTAATAATAATAATTACAAAAAGTTTCTCAAACTACCTTGCGACGATTACAAACCCTAAGGCGCTAATTGGAGTGTCTCGCTCCTTCAGGACCTACGGTACCCTGGTTCCAACAAATAAATAAATAATGCCACCGTCCCAATTTTCAGACAATGGGTTGTGGTGGGGGCACGTCAGATGCCATAGATAGGCTAAAGATGGGGCCAATGAGTGCTAGGGGAATCTAGGGAGGCAAAACATGGTGATTTCACGCATAGATGTTCTTGTATTTCCTCTATCAATGGTCAACAAGTGCTCCTTGAGCTGTTCTTGAGAAGGAGGCAACGTCTCTTACTCTCCAAAATTTAGCTCTAGTGTCCTACCTTAGACAGAGAAAATGATCGATCCTCCTCTATGGAGGCCCCGGTGCTCCTTGTATAGGGGAGCCTGATACATTGCAAATGTATCTATAATTTTTGATGTTCCATGATTGGTTTTATCTACTATCTTGTGTTTTGTACACACTTTGGAGTACTTTTCATATGATTTCTTGGACTAACCTATTAACAAGAGCCACAATGCCGGCTGCCTATTTTTCTGCTGTTTTTGGTCCAGGAAGTCAGAAAATGAATATTCTCGGAATTGGATGGGACAAAAGCCAAAGTTATTATTTTACCGGGGGACACTTGGAACCAGAATACGAGACGGAGAAGGGCCAGAGGGCGGCCACACCACCTGGCAGCGGCGAGCTTGGCAGCGGCCGGGGGTGGTGTGGCCAGCCCAGGCACCCCTTGGCCTCTCCTTCCGCCTATATATTGCCTCTGATACGAAAATCCTAAGTACCCGATCAAAAAATCCACGAATGAGTCTGTAGCCACCGTCTTCTCTGTCCCTAGATCATGAGGGGTCTGAAGCTCTTCTCGGCACCCTGCCGGAGAGGGGAATTCACCTCGGAGGCCTTCTTCATCATCATGCAAGCCACCGGTGTGATGCGTGGGTAGTTCATCTCTAGACTACGGTTCCATGTAGTAGCTAGATGGATGGTTCTCCTCCTTTGTGCTTTCATGTTTAGATCTTGTGTGCTCCGTTCATGATCAAGATCATCTATTTGTAATTCTGCATGTTGCGTTTGCGGGGATCCGATGGATATTGAGATGCTATTTCAGATTGATTATTGATTCTATCATGCCTTTGTTATTTGTGATCTTGCATGCTTTCCTTTGTTAGTAGCTATCTTGTCCAAGTAGATGCTAGCAACTCCAAGAGTTAGTATTTATGCTTGATAGTGGGTTCATGCCTCTGGTAATCTAGGGAAGTGACAGAAATCTCTAAGGTACTAGATGTGTTGTTGCTACTAGGGAGAAAACAACAATCCTTTGTTCATAGAACAATCGTATTGTTTACGTTACATGCAATTCGTAATGTAATAATCTGTTGCTTGCAACTTAATACTCGAGGGGATTCGGATGATAACCTGAAGGTGGATTATTAGTTATAGATGCAGTTGGATGGCGGTCTATGTATAATGTTGTAATGCCCAATCGAATCTAAAAGTAGTCAAGATGATAAATATATGCTAGTATGCTTTCTCGATGTTTGTCAATTACCCTGCTGTAATTTGTTCACCCAGCATGTTATCTATCTTAAGGAGAGCCACCTCTAGTGAACTATGGACCCCGGTCCTTTCTTTTACAATCAATCTACAAACTGTTTACTGCTTTGTGTTTACTTTCTCCAAACTATTACTTTCTTCAATTCGATACGTTTAATCCTTTGTTTTTAGCAAAACCGGTGAGATTGACAACCTCATCGTAAGTTGGGGGCAAAGTTCTGTGGTTGTGTTGTGCAGGTCTCCACGTTGCTACTAGCGCCGGTAGTGCGCCCTGCCAAGGCTCAGCTAGCAACACCTTTGGGGTGTTTCCTTGCTCCTACTGGATTGATAACCTTGGTTTCGTACTAAAGGAAAACTTGCTGATGTGCTCTTCATACCTTCCTCTTGGGGTTCCCCAACGAGCTCGATATATTTTGGGCCATCAGAGCCCGGCTTACAAAGTTAGGGCACACGTGGCAGCATATTCCCCGAATATGCCCCTTGGTTAAAGCTAGATGCTTCTTTATCCCCTTTAATGGCTCGCCCGGGCTTTAGACGTAACCCATAGTGTAATTCTTGCCTTTAAGCATCACCAGACACGGGCTTTGCTTCGCGCTGTCCCGCTGATCCTCCCTGACATAGTGTAATTCTTGCCTTTAAGCATCAGCCGACATTGCCCACGTCATCTTGGTCACCCCTATCCTGTTGGTCCTCCCCTCTGCTTTGCTTCGCTCACTCTACAGCTAAAAGAGCCACCTTTTGACCAGCGGGAGATTCCTTCCTTTTCTTGGAAGCCATATAATAGTGCGGCTAGCTCGTGGCTAACCCGGCTACGAGGGTACCTACATAATAGACAGACAAACATGGCCAGCATATATTTTATGCCGGCTGGTCTAAGGCTAGGGAGATGTTCCACGGGTCAGGTTACTCCGTAGGTCGGCCTGCCTTGAGGTGACCCGGCCAGCACTTGCTTTGACCGTGCCGTACCTCGGCTATCTCGTCCTTTATAACCTGGCGTTACCCTACCCGGGGGTATCCCCCCAACATTAGTCCCCAAAGCTGGTGTGGTCTTCAAAACTTTAGTTGTTAAGGCTATAGCAGGTTCCCATATTCGGATCCTTGCCACTTTGGCCGAGTTACCCCGTAATCCAGAGTTTTCTCTCTTGCACTCCCTTGGCTCATTCCGAGTTCTTCCTCGCTGGCCGGGTCTTTTGCTCACTTATCCGGGTTACCTTTCCTTCTCTCGTACACTTCCCCACGTACTACGTGGAGGGTAATCATCATTTTGCCTCATTTTAAGGGCCACGCCCATTTTCTGCGCCAGTTACTGTTGCAATGTCAGGAATAACTGATGTGCACGTCCCTTCACTGAAGCGCCTCATTAACGGTAACACCACGTCGCGTCATGGGATCTTCTGCTCCCTGTGGTCCTTTCTATGGATGTGCTCTGATTGGTTGTTCGGTTGCGTACACGCCCGTTGCGTGTGGCAGGGCAACCACAAAGGATCCCACTATGCGCCCTCACGCGCGGTTAAGTAGGGGGCTGGGGGCAATCTTAGGGAAGTTCCCCACATATCGCGCGCTCCCCTACCTCCTTTCTTCTTTGCTGCAACTCTACCGCCACCACTGCTTCCTCACCATTGCTGCGCCGCCGTGACCATGATCAGCATCTCCTCACATCCGCGTTGCTGCTTCCGTTCAAGGTCTTCACCACGGGGCCCTGTGCTTCCAGGTTCCCTGCCACCAGCTACCTCTATTCTGATCTCGTCCTCGAGGACCTCGACTTCGCCATGACTGAGGAAGAAGCTGTCATGGTCGCTCAGCAGGAGGAGGAAGATGAGGGTCACGAGCACGGCTGTTGGGACGGTGTGTTCGTCTGCGAGGATGATTTGGATTGGCTTTACGCCACGCGCCGCATCCCCGCCGGTGTCGCCTGCCGTCTTGCCGCCAACGAGGTTTCTCCCTCTCCCAATCTAGGGGAGTACGTGGTTTTCCTTCCCCAATTCCAGTGTGGCTTTGGCCTTCCCGTTTCTGATTTCTTTTTCGATTTCTTCTCCACCTACCAATGGCAACCGCACCATCTCCCTGCCAACGCCATCACCTCTCTCTCCTCTTTTGCCTTCGGCATAGAGGGGTATGTCGGCCTCTGTCCATTCAAAGAGATGTGGATCAAATTGTTTGGTCTACGGAAAAACGTTGTTCCGGACAAACACCTCACTCCGGCGAAGAAGCATCTGACCTAGTGTGGGGCAGCCTCCATCTCTCCCTGCAAGGGTTCTGCATTCCCCCGGGTTACCAGGCTCGAGTCTTGCAAGGGATGGGCCCGAACTTTCTTCTATGTCCGGAACACCATGGATGAAGATTTGATGTGGCTCCTCCTCTTCAAGCTTGGAGTCCCGGACACCTCTTTGTGGGAGAACATTTCCAAGCGCCCCACAACTCTGGCGAACCAGGTTGACCGCTAGATCAAGGAGAAGCTCAAGGAGAAGCTGCGGGGGGAGGATATCATGATCACCTTCGTTTGTAGTCGGGTCTCCCCTGCAAAAATGCGCTCACAAGATCTACTACTTGAGCGGCCCCCTCGATCCCCACCAGACTTCCTCCTTCAAGCTTGATAACTCGGCGGTATACCACTGGGTTAAGGCCATTTTCAACGTGGATAAGGAATTCTCCGAGTATTGGGAGTGGGGGCTTGCGCCCTACACCCGGTACTATCCTCCTCCAAAGGTAAACTTCTTACTTACAGCTTTTCCGGGTCTTCTTGATATGCCGGACAACTTTCTTAACTTAACCCCTGCTGTTTTATTGTCAGTGATTTCTCTAGTAGCCACTGGAAGATGGCCAGGAGCTGGCGAGAAAGTGGGTGTCGGACATCGCCGAGGAGGACGAGGTCGAGCCTGATCCGGAGACCTTTCTGCCCACTCCGGACACCGTCAAACGCACCTCTGGTAAGGCCTCTTTTTTAAGGGATTGGCCTGATGATGATGACTCGGATGTTGAGATTCTTGAGGTACTTGACCTAGTGCCCATCTCTTACGCTTTCTCGGTTATGTTCGAATCTTCAGCTAACCTGGCCGGTCAGGTCCACGAGGTTCCCCCCTTGCCACAAGTGGTCCGGTACCTGCTCCCTCCAAAAAGCGTGCGGCTACCTCGGATGCAGCTTCGGAGGCGCCACCGCCCAAGAAGAGGCAAAAGAAGTCCAGGGTGAAAGCCTCGGCCAAGCCAGCAGCCAAGAGCACAGTTCGGAGGGCACCCAAACCTGGGGCCCCTCCAACCTCGGATGAGTAAGTCTTTCTGCGTCTGCTCTTAGGTTTTTCCATTTCTGCCTTTACCTTTGCTTTTTATCTGTTTTATTTTTCTCTTATTGAATTGGTGCTCTTTTATTTTCTAGAGATCCTAGGGTCATTCCCTAGAGCGGCTCTGGCATAGCATCTCCGATCTAGAGCAGCCCCTCTCCCCCCACGATGACAATGCTCGCCCTCTCAGCCCTATCCAAGAGGGCTCCGTGGCTGCGCCTGATCAGAGCCCTTCTCGTCATGAGGAGGGCAATGTCGACGCGGGGGTTAGTGGGGCACCTTAGGATACGGCTATGCCGGATCATCCTAGCCCCCCTTCTCCAGCGCTAGCGCCCAGTTTTGAGGTGCTAGTCTCATTGGTACCGCCCCCATCAAGTTTTTCTTCGGCTCCAGTTTCCTCTGAACCCGCAGCACCAGTACCAGCAGCACCACCAGTACCAGCACCAGCAGCATCAATAGCACCAGCACCAGCAGTAGCAGCAGCACCAGCACCACCACCAGCACCACCAGCAGAAACAGCACCAGCACTAGTAGCACCAGCACCAGCACCAAAAATAGTAGCAGCAACCTCGGATCCAAAGCCAACAGCAGCAATAGCCTCCACCAATCCTCCAAAGAGGAAAGCTCCATCAGCTGACTCCGGATCAACGGCGTCCATTGCGGACATTTTTCAGCCAGCTTCCTAGGCGCCGTCCGGACCAGCAGCTTCGGATCTTCCCAGCACTTCGGATCGTCCGACAAGCTCAAGAAAGCTGCCGGGCCAGCCAGGGGCATCACTTTCGGGTCTCCCGCTGCCGGATCAGAGGGTAGTAGACAACTGGTCCTGCATACCAGTCCCGCTACAGCTCAATCTGCGAGGCCAGAGGCCCACGCCAAAGTCTTGGTGGCGAGTCACTCTCCCAACGGCGAAAGTTACAGTCCACTTCTCCTAGAGTACGTGAACAACTAGAACAACGCTGAATTTATTGATCTGAAGGATGATCTGCCGGAGAAGTTCGGCCTAGCCGAGTTCAGCGCCGAGATGAACTCTGCCACCAAGTCCATCTCTTTGGTCGGCCGGATGATGGAGGTAACCCTTTTCTTCTGATGTGGTACTTTATATGTATGAACACTTATAGATATACCCCTAGTCCCCGAGCCTCCGAGGGGTAACTTGTTACTTGGTCGGATGCTCCTAGAGAACTTAGTTTACGTCCTTAGCAATTTCAAATAGTGATAAAGTTATTGTCGGGGTAAGTTCCACTTGGCTCTAGTCTTGTAAACTTCGAATATCCACACACCTAGAGGCGGGTTAAGTTCAGGTTTGCCCGGATCTTGTAGACTTAGAATATCCTCACACCTAGAGCCGAGTTAAGTTCCACTTGGCCCCGATTTTGTAGACTTCGAATATCCACACACCTAGAGCCGGGTTAAGTTCCACTTGGCCTGGATCTTGTAGACTTTGAATATCCACACACCTAGAGCCGGGTTAAGTTCCACTTAGCCCGGATCTTGTAGACATCGAATATCCATACACCTAGAGCCGGGTTAAGTCCCACTTGGCCTGGATCTTGTAGACTTCGAATATCCACACACCTAGAGCCGGGTTAAGTTCTAGTTGGCCCAGACCTTATAGACGTCGAATGTCCACACACACCTAGAGCCGGGTTAAGTTCCACTTTGCCCGGATCTTGTAGACTTCGAATTATTTTCACTTTGCCTGTGAATTTAACATTGTCTTGCTTTTTTCAGATTACCACTAACCGTCGAACTGCTGAGTTCCAGCGCCTGCTGGATTCTTACAAAGATGTTCGTGCACGTTATGGCAAGCTCTTGGAGGAGCACTAGAAGAAGGGTAATTTTTCTTACTTAAGACTTTTCCTTTTTCCACTTCCGTTCCTTCGAGTTATCCGTGATCTGTGTTAACTTGTTATCTAAACCATGCAGCCGAGGTTGAGGCTGAGAATATTATCATGCGGAATAATCTGGCTGAAATCCAAGGTATCTTATCTCGTTCACACGATCATTGCACGCTCTTTTCTTGACTCGATAGATATTTATACTTCAGCTTCGCCAGATTAACCCACTGTTGCAGTTTCCCTTGAAGACAGCGTACCTATTCCTGATATGATGACACACTTTCTTGAACAAGCAGGAAAGCATCAAGCTGATCTGAAGAAGAAGGACAACAAGATAGCTCGGCTGCGCCTCCAGGACTCAGAAATTACTTGGCTGAATGCCGAAATCCAGAGGCTTAAGGGCCTCCATAAATCCGAACTGGAGAAGGGTGACCAGGAGTTCGCCGAGGAAAAAGAGCGTTTAACCACACAAATTTCTAAGGACCAGAAACTATTGCAGGAAGACGATGTAAAACTTTCTTCGGTGACCACAGAATACAAGAAACTCTAGGCCCACGGTGCCAATGTCAATGCCGAGCTCCAGCGTCTCCTCTTCCATATTGCCCGTGAGTTCATTTCCCTTGCTCAACTCTTGTTTCTCCGGACTTAGTGCTTTTGCTTACTGTTTCCTCTATTCTGTTCTCAGGCAAGTTTCCAGAAGGTGACACTCTTGCTGCTGCTGTAGCCCGGTCCCACGAGCAACGTGGTATTCCCATAGGTCCTGCTGCCAGGCCAATCCCTTATGATATAGAGGACCTGCAGGCGAGCCTCTTCACTCGAATGGATCTAGAGAAGAACTACGGCGCAGACATAATGCCTGCGGCAATGCGGATGTTTAACTCCCTCTGGCCCACTAAGCCCACTCCCAAAGGAAATGCGGCTTTCATAGCCAAATTTATGGAGTGCGATACTCAGGTGCACCATTGGTGAGAATCTGCCGCACGAGCCGGGGCTGACATCACGCTGCAGTTCGTCCTGTCATGGTATGAAGGAATATACTTGGGGCTGCTCACCCGCATGCGCACCGGATCTAAGTGGTCCGAAGATCCGGAGTGCATTGCGTGTCGCAAAGCCTGCACTAACAAGCTTATCCAGTACTCCTTCTGTCATGCTTGGAACGAGGGGCCGAGCTATCTTGACGTATTTGATGATGAAGTTGCTTCTGAAGGTGAAGAAGATGAGGGAAGTGAGGGAGAGGCCTCCGAACTTGGCGACGAGGCTGAAGATCTAGAAGATGAAGAGGCTAACCTCGAATGAGGCCGAGGATCAACCCCGAATGAGGCTGAGGCTAGCGCCCTGTCCACCAATTCCAAAGTAACTCCTCCTTCGGCCGATGATTCGGCTTCTACCCCTGCTCCTTGAAAACACTTAACCGTACTTGTCAGATCCCCAGAATGCCGGGTGAAAATGTATTTAAGTACCTTGGTTTGGTTTTGCTACAATTTGTGTTGTTTGCAACTAAGTTTTCACTGTCGGATTATCATGGGTGAAGTCCCCGGGTTTCCTTTTCTTGTTCTCCCAATTTTTTACTTGGCTCGTGTCTACCTTGATTCGGTTTTTTGACTTACGAGTCCGAGGTTCAAAAAATTGACTTAACAATACTTGAAACTTTGAGATTAGCTCAAAATAATCCGGCGTTAGATGAATAAAGTAGATACAGGGTTAGTCCGAATAACAAATGTCGGCTCGCTTAAGTTCCTTTCCTTAGTTGTTTTTCATGTGCTTTGCCATTCCAAACTTGTTCTCTTGCTTGCCATGAAGCCAATTCTTGATGGAAAACAACAAAGTCGAAGATTTGGGTTTTTCGTGCTCACACATTACTAATCTGGCTAAGACATAAGTGACTTAACCCAGCCGACATAAAAACACGAATGCAAGAAGAACAATTATTATGGCAGTCCTCAAGTTTCTGCTTGGGGTGCCGAAGTTTCATTAATAACCTCATTGTCGACATACATACCGACATATGACTAGCTCAGATACATTCTCCTCTTTGTCATGTGTAAAAAGGATGAAGTAGTGCTACATTCCATGGTCTCTTAGATTCCTCTTCGGACTTGTCCGCCTTGTTCTTTTCCTGTGGTTGTGCATCAACAAGATAGTAGGAATCATTGTGCAAAGCTTTGCTTACAATGAAATGTCCTTCCCATGGAGGGAATAATTTATTCATGTCGATAGTGCACTGCACCAACCGGAGTAACAGATCACCTTCCCGGAAAACTCGGGGGTTTACTTTCCGGCTATGGTAGCGTCGGAGTTATTGCTGATATATGGCGGATCTGGACAGGGCCAGTTCTCTCGCTTCTTCCAGCAGATCAACATCATTTTCCCGGGCTTCGTGCACTTCGGCTTCTGTGTATTGGGAGACTCTTGGCGAATCATGCTCTGTGTCGGCTGGTAATACATCTTCTGCCCCATATACCAGAAAGAATGGTGTATAGCATGTTGATCGATTCAGAGTTGTTCTCAAACTCCACAGTACCGCCGGTAGCTCTTCTATCCAGCACCCCGCTGATCTTCGCAGCAGCTCCATGAGCCGGGGTTTTATCCTGGACAACACTAGTCCGTTGGATCTTTCCACTTGCTCGTTCGATGCGGGGTAGGCCACATATGCTACATCTAGCCGGGCTTTCTTTTCTTGGCAGAACCTCACAAACGCTCCTTCATCGAAATTTGTGCCATTATCAATTATGATACTGTGGGGGTAGCCATATCTCAGGATTATATCCTTGAGGAACTTCACTACTATTTCCCCATCACATTTTCTGATTGACTTTACATCGATCCATTTAGTAAATTTTTCCACCATAACTAGGATATGGTCCATTCCTCCTTTAGCCGGCTTAAATGGCCCTACCATGTCTAGGCACCATACATCAAATGGCCAAGTAATGGGGATAGTTTTGAGTTCCGACATGGCATATGGGTTTTTGTGGCGTATCTCTGACAGCCATTGCATTTTCTCACCAAATCTTCTGCTTGCTCCAAAGCGCGTGGCCATAAAATCCATGCCGAAAAGTTTTTGCCACTAATGATCTTGAAGATGCATGGTGACCAAATTCTCCTTGGTGGATATCCTAGAGTATGTCAAGTCCTTCCTCTGGGTCAACGCACCGCTGTAGTATTGTGGTTACACTTCTCTTGTATAGTTCGGCATTAATAATGGTATAGGCCTTTGCTCTTCTTTGGATCTGCCTTGAGAGTACCTCATCACCTGGCAAGATTCCCTCTTTTAGGAAGTCAAATATTGGCTTGGCCCAAGTGGGTATAGCTCGGGCGGAGAAAGGTTCCTCGTCAATTTCCATTGCATCCACTGACATAACTCCCGGCGGGTTTGCCAAAGCAGTCCCCAGTTTTGTTGAGGTGCCTCCCCAATCTATTTCCATTGGTGTAGCTTCTGACCCGAAGAATGCCGGGATATAAATTGATTCGGATTCGGGTGATGGAGTAATAGATGGTTTTCTTAAGTGTTCCAAGGCAACATTTGGCAGGATTGGTTGCCGGGATGAGCCCAACTTAGACAATATGTCGGTTGCCTTGTTTTCAATTGGAGGTACATGGTGGAATTCACATCCCTCGAAGAATCCGCTTATCTTTGCACATGGAATTTGTAAGGGGCCATGTTAGCATCCAAGGCATCCCAGTTTCCAGATACTTGCCGCACAACCAAATCCGAGTCTCCAAAGCACTGTATTTGACGTATCCCTACTTCCTTTGCCACTTTCAGGCCATGTACAAATGACTCATATTCCATGGCATTATTCGAGGCGTTGAAGTGGATCTGGAGGACATATTTTAGTTGATCTTTCTTGGGCGAGGTAAGAACAACTCCGGCACCCAACCCTTCTTTCAGTTTTGATCCATCAAAGTGCATTCACCAATAATTGGAGTCTGGCAGAGGTGGCTCGTATTGAATTTCGGCCCAGTCCACAAAGAAATCCGCCACAACCTGTAATTTGATTGCATCTCTTCTATCAAACTGTGGTGCATATGGGGCTAGCTCAATTGCCCATTTTTCTATCCGTCCACTAGCATCTTTGTACTCATAATCTCTGATATGGGTGCCTCACATATCACCTTGATGGGGTACTCCTCAAAGTAGTGTTTGAGTTTCTTGGCCGACATATACACGCCATACGCCATCTTTTGATAGTGAGGGTAATTCTGTTTTGAAGTAGATAATACCTCGCTCAGATAATACAATGGCCTTTGCCCCAACTTTCCTTCTTCTTCGCGCTCCACTACAATTAACTGCACTTACGACTCGGTTGGTCACGGCTACATAGAGCAACATTGTCTCCTTGGGTAGCGGTGCGGCTAGCATTGGTGCAGTAGACAACACCTTTTTCATTTCTCAAAATGCGCTATCCGCTTGTGGTGTCCATGTGAATTTGTCTGCCTTTTTCATTAACTGGTAGAGGGGCCTTCTCTCCCAGCCGGCATACGAACCGACTTAACGATGCCAGGCAACCAGTGAACTTCTACACATTGTTAAGGCATTTTGGCAGTTCCATTCTCTCTATAGCCTAGATTTTCGTCGGGCTAGCTTCGATACCTCGGCTAGACACCAGAAAACCGAGTAATTTTCGTAGGGCACACCAAATGTGCATTTTTCTGGGTTAAGCTTTATTCGGAACCATCTCAAGTTCACGAATGTCTGCCAGATGTGGTCTAGGAGCGTATTGCTTTCCTTAGTTTTTATCACCACGTCGTCCACATAAACTTGCACGTTTCCACCTATTTGGTCATGTAAACATTTTTGCATGCATCGCTGGTACGTTGCTACAGCATTATGTAATCCAAACGACATAGTGCGATAGAAATAAGCCCTGTACGGGGTAATAAACGCAGTCTTTATTTGATCATCCGGGTTTAGGGGTATCTAGTGGAAACCAGAATACGCATCAATGAATGACAACAGTTCACATCTGGCAGTTGAGTCTATGACTTGATATATTCTAGGGAGTGGGAACGGATCTTTAGGACACGCCTTATTCAGGATCGTGTAATCAATGCACATGTGCCATACCACGGCCACGTTCAGATCACCCTTCTTCTTTTCCACAAGCACCGGATTAGAGAGCCAATCCGGATAGAGTACTTCCATGATAAACCCGGCTGCAAGGATCCTAGCTATCTCATCCCCAATGACTTTTCTTCTGTCCTCGGTGAAACGCCGAAAAGGTTGCTTCACCGGCTTAGAACCGGGTCTTACGTTTAAAGAGTGCTCGGCCAAGTCCCTCGTCACACCTTGCTGATCCTATGTGGACCAAGCAAAGATATCCTGATTCTCACGGAGGAAGTTGACGAGCTCGCTTTCCTATTTGCTGCTTAACCTGGCACCAATGGTTACGGTGTGTTCTGGGAACTGATGATCGATAGGAACTTTCTTCGTATCCTTTGTTGCTTGGAATGACACACTTCCATGCGGGTTGGTCAATGCCGGCATATGTTGCTGCGCGGATTGAGCCAGTGCCGCCACTTCCTACATCTTCCTCTTTTCCAGAGCTATCACGAGTGACTCGGCCAAGTTTGATCCGGCGGAAGCGCACTCGATCGAATGCCGAAAGATCCCGGAGACAGTTATCACTCCCCTAGGTCTGAGCAGTTTCATCTTTAAGTAGCTGATGTGAGTACTTGCCATGAACTTGTTCAGCGCGGGCTGATACATTGCAAATGTATCTATGATTTTTGATGTTCCATGCTTGGTTTTATCCACTTTCTTGTGTTTTGTTCCAACTTTGGAGTACTTTTCATATGATTTCTTGGACTAACCTATTAACAAGAGCCACAATGCCAGCTGCCTGTTTTCTCCTGTTTTTGGTTCCAGGAAAGTCAGAAAATGAATATTCTTGGAATTGGACGGGACAAAAGCCAAAGTGCCTATTTTTCTGGAAGGGATCAAGTGCCAGAATATGAGACGGAGAAGGGCCAGGGAGCCACGACACCACCTGGCCACGTGGCCAGGCCTGGCCCGTGCCAGGGGGTGGTGTGGCCGCTCCCGGCACCTCCTCGGCCTCTCCTTCCGCCTATATATTGCCCTCGGGATGAAAACCCTAAGTACCGGATAAAAAATCCACGAAAGAGTCTGTAGCCGCCGTCATCTCCATCCCTAGATCGGGAGGGATCTGAAGCTCTTCTTGGCACCCTGTCGGAGAGGGGAATTCACCCCGGAGGCCTTCTTCATCACCATGCAAGCCTTCGGTGTGATGCGTGAGTAGTTCATCCTTGGACTACGGATCCATGTAGTAGCTAGATGGCTGGTTCTCCTCCTTTGTGCTTTCATGTTTAGATCCTGTGAGATCCGTTCATGATCAAGATCATCTATTTGTAATTCATACATGTTGTGTTTGCGGGGATCCGATGGATATTGAGATGCTATTTCAGATTGATTATTGATTCTATCATGTCTTTGTTATTTGTGATCTTGCATGCTTTCCGTTGTTAGTAGCTATCTTGGCCAAGTAGATGCTAGAAACTTCAAGAGTTAGTATTTATGCTCGATAGTGGGTTCATGCCTCTGGTAATATGGGGAAGTGACAAAAATCTCTAAGGTACTAGATGTGTTGTTGCTACTAGGGAGAAAACAAAAATCCTTTGTTCATAGAACAATTGTATTGTTTACTTTACACGCAGTTCGTAAAGCAATAATCTGTTGCTTGCAACTTAATACTGGAGGGGGTTCGGATGATAACCTAAAGGTGGATTATTAGTCATAGATGCAGTTGGATGGTGGTCTATGTATTATGTTGTAATGCCCAATCAAGTCTCAAAAGAGTCAAGATGATTAGTATATGCATGTATTGCTTTCTCGGTGTTTGTCAATTGCCCCGCTGTAATTTGTTCACCCAGCATGTTTTCTATCTAAGGAGAGCCACCTCTAGTGAACTATGGATCCCGGTCCTTGTCTTTTACACACAACCTATAAACTGTTTCTGCTTTGTGTTTACTTTCTGCAAACTTTTACTTATTTACATTCGATACGTTTAATCATTTGTTTTCCGCAAAACACGGTGAGATTGACAACCTCATCGCAAGTTGGGGACAAAGTTCTGTGGTTGTGTTGTGCAGGTCTCCACGTTGCTACTAGCACCGGTAGTGCGCCCTACCAAAGCTCAGCTAGTAACATCTTTGGGGTGTTTCCTTGCTCCTATTGGTTCGATTAAACCTTGGTTTCATACTGAGGGAAAATTGCTGCTGTGCTCATCATACCTTCCTCTTGGGATTCCCAACGAGCTCTACATCAACCACGCACCAACACTTTTTTGGGCGCCATACACAAAGCCATCAAGCATTTTCCTGGCGCTGTTGCCGGGGATCGAAGAAGAAGAAGAACAAACTCCCACGTCAACCACACGCCATCAAAAGACATTTTTCTGGTGCCGTTGCCGGGGAGTCAAGGACATCTTCACAAGGGGAGTCCCTCGTAACCAATCTCTTTACTTTGTTGTTTTTGTTTTGCTTAGTTTCTTTTTGCTTTGTTTGCTTGTTTTGTTCTTCAAAAAAACACAAAAAAATTAGTTTTACTAGTTTGCTTTCTTATTTGAAAAACACAAAAAAATTAGTTCCTATCTTAAGTTGCCTTCATGTCTAGCCTTGCTCCAATCACTATGTCACCCGAGGAAATGATTTTCACTTTTCAACAAGGAATCGAGGAAAGTTTTAAGGAAGCTTGGTCTAGAATCTCTAATCTACATGAAAAAACTGAGCCTAAAATGACTCAAAGCTTGTTCCTTAGCAGTTTTTACCTTGGGATTGCTCTTTGCTATAGGTATGCTTTAGATGTTGTTGTGGGAGGAGATTTCCTCCAATGTAATGAGAATGATGCTACTAATGCTATAAAGAAATTGATCCTCACTTACAACATGCCTAGCCAAACTGATACTTCTTTCGCAAGAATATTTGCTAGGTTGAACACTCTTGAGACTAGCACTACTAGCTTAAAAGATTGCTATAATACGCTTATGGAGCATCACAATTATGTTCCAATAAATTCTGAACCATCAAAGTGGCTCCCTACAATAAATATTGAGATAAACACTGAAATTTTTCAAGCCCGCTGCGATATCATGTCTGAATTTTGTCTTATGCCCAAAGATATTTATGAATCTTTGAATCTTTGGGGGCTTACTGAAGGAGGAAAAGAAATATCTCTTTCTAATAATGCTACCATATTACCTATTGGAATAGCTGAAGGAGTGTTTACAAAGATCCTTGGGAAAATGATTTCTATTGATTATCTTGTTATTGAATGTGCAGGAAAAGGACAAATTACACTTGGAAGGTCCCTATTAGAACTCCTTGGAGAAATAGTAGATGTGGGAAAGGGGACCATGCACCTTTCTTCTGCACCAAACAATCATATTTTCCCAAAGGTTAAGAATAAAAATAAGAGAGGTAAGGGCAAAAAAGTTGGTTTTAATGCTTCTTCATTTGAGAACACTTGATTCTTTCTTTGCTTCTTATGCCTAACTTAAAGGCGTTAAAGAAAAGTAATTATTGGGAGATAACCCAAAAGTTTTAGATGAGTCTTGGAAGTTATTACCTCAGTAATAACCTCTCCTTATCCTTTTTATTTGCTTTTTGTGCCAAGAGTAACCTTTAATGAGAGTGAAGTAATGATTGGGAAAGTTGCTGTCCTGAAACAGATTTTTGTGCTTCACCTTAAAAATTCGTGAGAGATCTATGTACATCGGATTGAGCTGTAATTTTTTGTGCTTCTGCCCCAGGTTGTTATCTAACTTTCGTTAGTTCAGCACTTTTTTATTTGAGCAACAGAAGGTCTTCAAAAAAATTCGTCTTTACCTGCTGGTCTGTTTTGACAGATTTCTGCCATTTTCTGCATTTGCTTCTTGTGGTTTCCTTTTTGAGTTCTTTTGGGGAATTGAGCTTCTTGAAGGAAGTGCTACAGTAGCTAGTATTCTAATGGAAGTTTTTTTGGTGTTAGAAATGAACCTTAAGACTTATTTATCTTAAGTGCACTAATGTTGCTAATGAGATTGTCTGAAGTTTTGTATGAAGGAAAATTTTCAGGTGTATGGAAGGAATGAGTAATGAGATGAAGGATAGACTAAAGCTCAAGCTTGGGGTTGCCACACGTGTCACCTCAAGAAATATCCAAGAAGTACAAGCGTCAAATAGTGGGGATGCCCAAGGCATCCCCTTCTTCATCAATAAAAAATCCAAGTTTCTTCCAAACGCTTCATTTTTATTGGTTCATGCACAATTGTGTTGTTCTTGGAGCGTCTTCTTTTTAGTTTTCGTTTTGGTTTTTAGTATGATTGGTTTGCTTAGTTTTCTGAATAAATTGGTAGGACCCCCTCTTTCATACATTGGTTTGCAAATAGTTTGGTTTGGTTTGGAAAAGAGTAGAAAAGTTCATGCTTATGTGGTAAAAAGAGCTTGTTTTTTACTATGGCATGTGCTTTGTCATGCCATGCTTGATATTGTTTTGTCTTTATGCTTAGTATTATTTGCTGTAGCATGACTTGTTATAAACAATGGAGATTTCTTAATGTGCCTTGGATGAATCATGCGTTGTTTTAGCATATTAAAGCATAGTATAGTGGTATTCTCCTTTGATGCTTTATTTGGGTTGACTTGGCGCATGCTCACACCATGTTATGACTGTCACAAGTCACCATAGCCTTTATGATCCTTTAGTTTTCAACTTGTAGTATCACTTTATTCTTTGATCAATGATGTCTTGTTGCTCTGCATGATTATGGCCATTATTGCTCTCTTAGTTTGTCGCTCCCAGTCTTTTTCTAGCCTCCACAACCAAGTATGAGTACCACTCATGCATACAACTCCCTAAACCAAGTTATTCCAAAGAGTCCACCATACCTACCTACTAGCTTATGCTATTCCAAGTATATTCATGCCTTTGTTTACCTTCCAAATTAAACTTGTTATGAGAAAACTAGTGATTAAAGCTCTCAGGAACTTGATGGCACACTTTAATTTACTTGCCATTAATAAACTTGAACCATTGTGTCGTCTATGTTGTATATGCTTGCACTTATTTGTTGGGAATTAGCAGAACCATGCTTTCATGGGGAATGCTTTCAACATTGCACTTGGTACTTGTACCTAGTTGATATCATGCTCTTTTGTATATGGATGTCGTCGGTGTGAAATGAAAGGGGAGCTTGTAAGTCCATGGAGTTATGTATATGTGTTAGAGAAACGCCTAGGCCGCTGGTCTAATCCATGCTGACATGGTGGAAACCTGTAGCGTAACCATAATGAGCTTTCTATGAAGCATTCTTCTTATAAAAAAAAGAGTCCTATATTGAGAAAAAAGAGAAAAAAAGAGATATTATGAAAAGAGGAAAGACAGAGAAAAGCACCATATTCCCATGGTAAATAAGAAGAATGCTGAGATGCTTGTTGTCTGCTTGCCTTGTCATTTTGATATGGGGATTCTACTGTATCATCGGGCAAGGGGTACCCCGTTGGCGGTTTTCTATGATACACATGTACTTACGATGACAAGAACTTACCGGTGACTAAACTTGAGTAGCATGAGGAGCGGCCCTTGTATACAAGGGACATGAGATTTCTGACTTATACTTCGTCAAGCATGTACACCATAGTTTGTTCACTTTAACCTTAATCACTTCAAGATGCTTATGATAGGGGCAATGAGAGCTGAAAGCTATAAGTACCATAACTTTTGGAAGCTCTTTATGAGACTTGAATCCCTACTTCCTTTTACAAAGGCCTTTCTTCCACCATTATATTGAGTCTCCACCTTCTACCTTTATGCACCTACTTTGAGAGCATAGTGTATGTCAACACCCGGATTTTTAATCCCAGATGCCCGTTATGCCATACCTCACAATCCCAGGATTACCATTTTTGCGAGACATAACGGATTGGATATCACAGTACATCATCCATTACAAACCATACATAAGGTTTTACACAAATAAGGATCTCATGATCCAGTCTTTAATACAACAAGCAGCGGAAATAAACGATAGCGTAGCGGTGGGGTCCATCTTTAGGGGCACAGGCAATGCTGACGAAAGCAGATAGTCCTAGTTATCATAGCCGTCCTGCTGACCATCATCTTGATAATCTCCTTCATAGTCTGCCCATGATAATAGCTAGGGACAAAAGCCATGAGTACTCTTTAAGTACTCGCAAACTACTACTAACAAGGGTTATAATTATATGTTAAAGTGCTGAATTTAAGAATAACTATCAAGTTAAGGTTGAAACCTAAGCTTATTTCTGAAGCAAGAAAAGATAAAGTAAAGTTCTAGAATCACTTAAGTTGGGAAGCTATTATCATTAACACAACCCTGTTGTGGTCAAGTCAAAGTTCATCATTCATTTCAAGTTATTTAGAAAACATCTGACAACGAAATAGTATGGCCATTCCAACTAACCATAACCGCGGACATGGCTATTTGAATAGTTTGACACTCTGTAGAGGTGGTACACTTTCACCACAAGATTCGATACATCTGTCAGGGATAACCCTGAATCATCATACTTAGTATGCAGATAATCAAACATAACCTTCCCTTTACACACCCTAGTATAAGCACCTCTCCTATGAGCATGGCCTCCCAACCATGACCATCAGTCATCTTGGGCACTTCATAGGTGGACAACATTGAGAGGTAGCCTCAGCTCAAACCTCTCCCGTGAGGGAACTAATACTAATGCATATAAATTTCCACCTAAGCCTTACCCAATTCAGGTAATGTGGTTGTACGGTAAATTTGGAATGGTATCGCATCCGAATCCAACCATCAGTTTTATAAAAGGGTTAAGGCTCATGCCTCATCATTTTCATCATCATAAACCATTTGTGTTTCTCAACACCTTTCAAAACATCTCAATAGAATGACTCATCATTCCAAGTTTTTCATAACTCGTTTTCAACAAGTGTTCCCATCTAAAGTGACTCAAGTTTTTGAGCTATTCTAAAGTACTAAGTTAAGAGTGTTCACTAAGGTGGAAAGATGGGATCAATCTCATGCCATAGAATGACATCTAAAGGTTTCTAAGTAGGTCAAGTTTTATACTCTTTATCCTACCTTCAAAAATAAGTAAAGAACTTTGTGTAAACCAAGGGAGGTAAAACTTGTCAATAAGACTTGGGGTACTAATAGTTAACGGGGTGTGATCAAAGCATGATTAAGGCATCTTTACTAAACCATCTAGTTTTATTCTAGCTTGCTAACAATAGCTTACTAAAGCATGTTTGCAAGGGTTAGCTTGCCACTAATAGCTTGCCTTGGTTGGTGAAGTGGTTGAAGTTTTCTTCTTCTTCTTCTTCTTGGTAGAACTCCTCCTCCTCGAAGGCTTGGTCGGTACTATCGTCTGGAAATACATAGGGAGTGCACAATCACCAAACAATACTTAACTAATCTAGGTAGTATTCTAAACCACACAATTGATGATCTATTATCATCGCAAGCATCACAAGTTTAATTCAATAGTTTCAACCTTTTTATTTTGGAAAAGTAATTTCTACTCATTGAAAAATTAACTAAAATTTAATATTCACCACCAAAACATGGGATCATGTGGACACATGTCCTCACCACATATTCTAACATGTGGGGATGAGATTGAAAGGTTGGATCAATATTACTTTGGTTTAAATTCCTTATTTAATGATTTAAAGTGACTAGAAATGCCTATATAGCATTATTTTGGTACTAGTCCAAAGTCACTGCCTGTAAACCTTAATATTATTACATATTTGGATAGATATGATGAAATGTGATTTTTTAGAGTTGGAATCAACTCAAAAGCTAACTTGGTTGATTTTATAAAAATGTTTCAAGTTGCAAAAGCTCCTGTCTTCTTATTTTTGTTAGGAGAAATCTATAACTCTAAATGAATTAAATCCAACGGTCTTGGATAGAGCATTTCAATACCTTTTAGACAAAATTAGTTTCATGCAATTTGGATTTGTCAAACTCACAGAATTGAATTTTGAAACACTGGACATAAACTATATTGTAACTAAAAAGAAAAATCCAGATTTGAATCTGCGGCTCAAGGAAAGGAAATGGGCGGAAGTGGCCACGCTGCTGGGCTCAGCTGACAGGAGGGTCCCACTTGTCAGTTGGCACTTAAAACGCTAAACGGTGGCTGTGGGCCGTGCGATTAGAGGCTAGATCTACGGCTGAGGGTCGTCGTCAATGACGGACAGGTCGCCGGCGAGCTCGAACCCTAGCGGCTCGGTGGGGGTCTACTGGGGGCGTACCAGGGCTCTAGCGGGGTCGGCGAGGCAGGCAAACGAAGTGGAAGATGACGGCGAGGCGAGGCATGGTCGCGGCGGAGCTTGGGGTGGTCGGAATCAACGACACCCTTCTCCTCCAGAGGCGGCGGCTCCGGCTCCAATTCCGGCGAGCTGCTGCTCCACTTGCTCCAGCGAGAGGTGGGTGAGGTTCAGAGAGGTGAGGGGAGTGGAATGGTGTGAGTCTTTGGTGCTGGGGAGGGCTCCTTTTATAGGCTCGACGGTGAGACCGAGCGGGATGGGCGGTCGATGGTGGCGACATGGCTATGGCGAGCTAGCGGCATGGCTGGGGATTGCGATCGGTGGGCGGTTCCCTGGCGGTGCTCTAGGACTTCAATGCGGACGTAGGGGCGCTGGCATGCGGTCGGGGCGAGGTGGCGCTCTGCGCGGCCGAAGCGGCTGTGTCCACGGCGAGCGGTGGTTGTGGGGCTTTGGGCGGCGAACGGAGGTGTCTAGGGTGTTCTCTAGGTCGAGGCGGAGCGGTGGGCGCGGGCTGGTGCCAAGGGGCGGTCGGTGCGAGCGGGGACAGTGCGCGCTCTGCGGGGGGCGTCGGCATGGTTCGGTGGCACTGGGCGCGGGCTCTTCTCTGTGGTCCATGGCTGCTCTTGGCTCGGGCAAGGGACAGAGAGGGGCGGTGCGGTGCTGGCTACCTCCTAGACATGGAGAGGAAAGAGGAGGTGGTCTGCTACAGCGGGGCAAGTTTGGCCGGCTAGGGTGGTGCTCGACATGGCATTGCCTTGCCACTAGGGTGTAGGGGATGGGTTGCAAATGGCATGGTTTGATCATAGGGGGACAAAGAGATTAAATGGAGATCAAATGGGGGCAAAAATCTGTTCAAAACAGTGAGCTAGGATTAGAGGTGTGATTCTGCCTGGCAAGTGTTTGATGAAAAGGCCGCAAGAGAAAAAGTTTTGAATTTTGAGGTCAAAATTTTTGAGTGATCTCCACTAGTGATAGGTAGTCTCTGGTTGCAAGGGTTTTGAAAATGGAGCTCAAATAGATGGTTTTTCAAATAGGGGTGATCTATGCATATGCATTAGATTCAATTTTAAAATGTCATTTAAAATAGTTTACAGAATGTTTTTAGTAGATCAAAAGGTGGACCTTGGTACCTCATTATGTGTACTAGCAAGGGGTGCAAAGATCAAGAATTGTTTATGTTAAGAATTGAGTACTAGGAATAGCCAAAGTAGGCATGAGAGTTAAATTTGTCAAAATGACCATTCCTTCATTTAATTCTTTTTGATTTGATTTTCTTTAGGAAAAGTTTGGGAATGATGTAGATGATGTTTAAATCACCTAAGAAACATTTTACAAGCATTGGATCAATCAATCAATCATGGAAATTCAAACAACTCCTATTTTAAATGCACACATATATGAATGCTTTCATTTTAAATTTGGAAAAGTTTTTGTTAACCCCATTTTTGGATGATTTCATTTTGATAAGCTTGGATTAAAGTTTTGGGATGTTACAAACCTTCCCGCTTAAACAAAATCTCGTCCCGAGATTTTACAAGGAAAACTAGGAACTAAAGAGATCTGGGAACTCTATCCTAATGTAATCCTCGCGCTCCCAAGTAGCTTCCTCCTCAGTATGGTTGCTCCACTGAATCTTGAGAAACTTGATAGTCCTGGTCCTGGTGGTTCTGTAGGCTTCTTCTAAGATACGGATGGGCACTTCCTGATAGATTAGGTCATTGTTGATTTCCACTGCTCTGTGATTGATATTCTTGAAAACTTCAGTCTTCTCAGGCACTTCCAAGCATTTGCGAAGTAACGAGATATGGAACACATTATGGATGGCTGACATCTCTTCAGGCAATTCCAGCTGATACGATACTTCTCCTCGACGGTTCAGAATCTTGAAAGGTCCAATATATCTCGGAGCTCACTTTCCCTTCAGACTAAAGCGTTGAGTTCCCTTCAATGGTGAAACCTTGAGATATACGAAATCTCCGACATTGAAAGTCAGGTCTCTCCTTCTCTTGTCAGCATAGCTCTTCTGTCTGGATTGGGCGGTCTTGAGGTGCTCACGAACTTTGTGAACTTTCTCTTCTGCTTCTCGGAGAATGTCGGGTCCAAAGATCTGACTCTCTCCTACTTGCGACCAATTCAAAGGGGTACGACACTTTCTTCCGTATAGGAATTCAAAGGGTGCCATCTGCAAACTAGCTTGATAATTGTTGTTATATGAGAATTCTGCGAAGGGCAGGCAGTCTTCCCATTTTGATTCGTATTCCAACACACAAGCTCTAAGCATATCCTCTAAGATCTGATTGACTCTCTCAGTTTGTCCATCTGTTTGTGGGTGATACGCGGTGCTGAAGTTCAACTTGGTTCCTAATCCTTCCTGAACTTTCTGCCAAAATCTTGAAGTAAACTAGGTCCCTCTATCGGATACGATGGTCTTGGGGGTTCCTTGCAGACTAACAACTCTAGCAATATATAGCTCTGCTAGTTTTGCACTCTGGTAGGTTGTCTTGATAGGTATGAAGTGGGCTACTTTGGATAGTCTATCAACTATGACCCAGATTGAGTCATTCCCCCTACTAGAAGTAGGTAAACCGGTGATAAAGTCCATTCCGACGGAATCCCATTTCCATTCCGGAATCTACAATGGTTGCAACAATCCTGCAGGTCTCTGATGCTCTGCTTTGACTCTTTGATAGATGTCACATTTGGCGATGTAGCTTCCGATCTCTCTCTTCATCTTGTGCCACCAAAATTGCTCTTTTAAATCTTGATACATCTTTGTTCCTCCGGGGTGGATAGAATAAAGAGTATCATGAGCTTCCTTCATGATAATTTCCTTCAGCTCCAAATCTGCTGGCACACAGATACGTCCCTTGTACCATAGTACACCTTCTTCGTCTTCGGTGAATCCAGGTACTTTGCCTGTACCAATACGACATTTGATTCTGTCGATACTTTCATTCCCCTTCTGGGCTTCCTTGATTTGGCTAATCAAAGTGGGTTGAAGTTCAATGCTATCTAGGAATCCTTTGCTAACTAACTCAGTCCTGAACTGCTCCAACTCCTCATACAAACTTGGTTGCTTCTCTTTGATCATGGTGTTCAGTCTACACGGCAATCTTCTAAGAGCATCCGCTACCACATTTGCCGGGGTGATAGTGAATGTCAAGGTCATAATCCTTGATTAACTCTATCCATCTTCTTTGCCTCATATTCAACTCCTTCTGGGTGAAGATATACTTCAAGCTCTTATGATCTGAGTAAATCTCACAGCAAATACCCATCAAATAATAACGCCATGTCTTCCATGCTAGAACCACGGCTGCTAGCTCAAGATCATTGGTCGGATAGTTCTGCTCATGCTGCTTTAGTTGTCGAGACAGATACGCGATGACTTTGCCTTCTTGCATCAATACACATCCTAGACCAATCTTGGATGCATCACAATACACATCAAACGACTTCTTGATGTCGGGCATGATCAAAATTGGGGCTGATATCAATCTCTTCTTCAGCTCCTGGAAACTGGCTGCACACTTGTCTGTCCATTCAAACTTCTTGTCCTTCTTCAACAATTGGGTCATTGGTCGGGCTATGCTCGAGAATCCTTCTACGAACTTGCGGTAATATCCCGCTAATCCGAGAAATGAATGAACTTGGGTTTGATTGGTTGGGGCTTCCCATTCATCGACATCTTTGATCTTGGTAGGATCAACAGAGACTCCTCCGGCAGACACAATATGTCCTAGGAATCCTACTTCTTTCAGCCAAAACTCACACCTACTGAACTTGGCATATAAATGATGCTCTCTCAGGGTTTCTAGGATGGTTCTCAGATGTTGCTCATGCTCTTCTTCTTACTTGGAGTAGATAAGGATGTCGTCGATAAACACAACTACAAACTTATCTAGGAAATTCATAAAGATCTTATTCATGAGATTCATGAAATAAGAAGGGGCATTGGTTAATCCAAAAGACATAATCGTATACTCGTATAAACCATAGCGAGTAGTAAAGGCGGTCTTCGGAATATCCGTTGCACGAATCTTAAGTTGGTGATAACCAGTCCTAAGATCAATCTTTGAGAATACCTGAGCTCCAGTCAACTGATCAAATAGATCCTCTATCTTTGGCAAGGGGTACTTGTTCTTGATGGTGACATCATTCAACTTTCTCAGTCAATGCACGGTTGCCTCCATCTTTCTTGTCATTTAATAACACTGGTGATCTCCATGGCGATGCACTTGGTCGAATCAAGCCGGTTGCTAACATGGCATCCAACTGCTTCTTCAGTTCTACTAACTCTGAGGGGTTCATGGTATAGGGTCTCTGGGCTATAGGTCCGGTTCCGGGGATTAGTTCGATAATGAACTCTATATCCCTATCCGGGGGCATACCTGGAAATTCATCAGGGAATACGTCGGGGTATTCACAGACTACTCTGACTTGGTCAATGGTAGGCAGGGCTACACTCTTGTTGCACTTGAATTGATGGGGTAAGGTTTCAGAGATATATGTTTTCATTACTCTAACTCATCGGTCATGGTGATGGCTTTCTTAGCACAGTCTATCAGTCCTTTATGCCTTGACATCTAGTCCATACCTAGTACTACTTCCAATCCTTTGGTTCCAAGTACGATTAGGTTGGCATAAAAATCTATCCCATGTATTCTGATAGGTACAACTTTGCAAATTTTTCTAGCTTTTGTGGTTGAACCGGGGATTTGAACTATCATGACATGCTTCAGGTTGGTTGGGCGAATCTTACTAGTGCATACAAATTCTTCGGTGACAAATGAATACGATGCTCCAGAATCAAACAATATTCTTGCTAAAACTGAGTTGACAGAAAACATACCCAGCACTACATCTGGTGCTTCCTGGGCTTCTTCTGCGTTCATGTGGAAGAGACGACCGTTGCGGTTGTGCGGGTTTCCTGGGGCAAATCTCCTTCCTAGTTGAAACGACGCTGCTGCTGAGCTGGGGCATTCACAGGTGCATTGGCAGCAGTCTTGTTGGGACACTCATTGGAGTAGTGACCCTTCGCTCCACACTCGAAACAAGTGATCTGGGACTTGTCCTTGACTGCGACAGGTACTGCATTGCTGCCAGTTCTGGGGGCAGTGTTGTTGTTGTTGCTCGTGGGAGGGGCACGGTTGAAGTTGTTGGAATTGCCGGTGTGATAATTGTTTCCTCCGGACTTCACATTTCCTCCGCTACGGTTGGGGTAGCTTGGGCGAGAATTTGGGGGTCGGTTGTTCCTTGGTGCATATCCTGGTGAGGGGTTAGGACGGTACTTCTGGTGACTACTGGATCCAAACTGCTGCATCATACGACGCTTGCAGCTGTCGTTTGCCTGGTTAATCTTCCCTTCCATCTGAATGGCAGAGTCGACTAGCTCTTCGAGATCCTAGAAATGAATGTTGACGAGGACAGTCTGCATCTCATCATGCAGTCCGTTTAAGAATCTCTCTTTCTTCTTGGCCTCCGTGTTGATCTCATCCGGTGCATATCTGGCAAGTGACAAGAATTTGTCACGGTACTCTACTACAGTCAATCTTCCTTGCTTCAGTTCCCGGAATTCATCTCTCATTCTGTTGACAAGACCTTGCGGCAAGTGGGTGCGGCTGAACTTGATCTTGAATGCTTCCCAGGTCATCACCTGGCCATGGTTCATGTTGCGGATGCTATTCCACCAAGCTCTTGCATCTCCCGCCAGATAGTGGGTGGCGAAGAGAACTTTCTCATTCTCCTCAACTCCTGCAACTTCAAGGTTGTTTTCCATGGTCTGTAACCAGTCATCAGCATCTAATGGGTTTTCAGATTGGTTGAAGATTGGGGGATTGGTGTTCTAAAATTTTTTGAGTTTAGATCCATGGTGATCCTGATTTCCATGTCCTTGGTTGTTGAGAGCCATTTGGGCGATCTGCTGCAATGTTGCTAAGTTGGCTTGGCCTACCGCTTGCTTCATGGTATGCGATGAGATTCTGCAAGATCTGCAGCATTGGTTCCTGCGACGAGCTGCTCCCTCCTTGGTTTCCACGAGTCATCTGAAGATTGAGATAGATATAGGGGTAAGAGGGAAATTCTAAGGTTCATGGTTTTGGGTTTTCAAAGATAAAACTTGGAGTTAGACTCAGGTTTTTCAACTAACTTTACTTTCATTCATGCAAGCAAGCACACTATACAACACACACCACAACAATCAAAGGGGAAAACAGATGGTTTTAAGAACCATTCTGCAAGCTACGATACAATGAGATGATACATCTCATGCTACGACAGTGCTCTAGTGCATCTACTCATCGTCGATGAAGTCGGAGTCTTTATCATCAGTGTAGAAGTCCACAGCACCCTCTTCCATAAAGTCATCATCGTTGCTGAGGTAAGAATCCATATCTCCCTGGATGTCTTCACCCTCATCATCTTCTTCTTTGGTGGCATGCTGAGCTTCCTGCTCCTTGACGGTCTTCTCGAGGTTGGCCACCTTCATGCGAAGATGGGCGATGATGCGATCCTTCTTTGCATGCTGGCAACGAAGAGACTGGCGATCTTGGACGAGCAGTGCGAAAGTCTGGGCCTTCTGGTCGGCAATGGCACGGTTCTGGTTTGCTAACTCTCTGGCATTGTCCAGTTCCTGTTGTCGGTCATGAAGCAAGAAGTCAAGGTTCTCCACTTGACGCCTCAATTCTGGGTGACTTGGCATCTCCATCGGCATTCCCCTGAAGTCACGTCTTGCATAGTGGGCAAAACAGGTTCCTTGAATCTTGTTGATGCTGAGGGCACATAGACGTGCGATAGCTTCATGCATTGCCCTGGCTAACCCATCTAGCCAGTTGTTCTCTCTCACAGAGAACTGAATTCTCCCGAAAGTTGGTGCTTCAATGCTTCCTCGAAGATCTGCGGTGACTAGCCATTGTAGGTCTCCTCCTGGGGGTCCTGGAAGTTGAGCTCCAAGAAACTCCGGATGCGTGCGTCCCAGTAACTCCGACAGTGAATCCAGATCCCTCTCAAGATCGGTGACCTGCTTCCCAACTGGTAAAACTTGCTGAAATGAGTCTCCATCTACAAGAATTTAGGATGAGGAAGTTAGTGAAGTTATCAAGTGTGTCAAATTTTAAGTAGTAATGTAAGCATTTTGAGGAACATGTATTTTTGAGAAAGAATGAGTTCACAAGGGTAAGAGGGGAAATAGTTTTTCATAAATACTCACTTTGGTTTTGAAGCTAAGTTTTTGGTTTGGACGTCCATTCTAACTAGGGTCTCCTATGGTCAGGATGGCTCTGATACCAACTTGTCAACACCCGGATTTTTAATCCCAGATGCCCGTTATGCCATACCTCGCAATCCCAGGATTACCATTTTTGCGAGACATAACAGATTGGATATCACAGTACATCATCCATTACAAACCATACATAAGGTTTTACACAAATAAGGATCTCATGATCCAGTCTTTAATACAACAAGCAGCAGAAATAAATGATAGCGTAGCGGTGGGGTCCATCTTCAGGGCTACATGCAATGCTGACGAAGGCAGATAGTTCTAGTTATCATAGCCGTCCTGCTGACCATCATCTTGATAATCTCCTTCATAGTCTGGCCATGATAATAGCCAGGGACAAAATCCATGAGTACTCTTTAAGTACTCGCAAACTACTACTAACAAGGGTTATAATTCTAAGTTAAATTGCTGAATTTAAGAATAACTATCAAGTTAAGGTTGAAACCTAAGATGAGTTCTGAAGCAAGAAAAGATAAAGTAAAGTTCTAGAATCACTTAAGTTGGGAAGCTATTATCATTAACACAACCCTGTTGTGGTCAAGTCAAAGGTCATCATTCATTTCAAGTTATTTAGAAAACATCTGACAATGAAACAATATGGCCATTCCAACTGTCCATAACCGCGGACGTGGCTATTCGAATAGTTTGACACTCTGCAGAGGTGGTACACTTTCACCACAAGATTCGATACATCTGTCAGGGATAACCCTGAATCATCATACTTAGTATGCAGATAATCAAGCATAACCTTCCCTTTACACACCCCTAGTATAAGCACCTCTCCTATGAGCATGGCCTCCCAACCATGACCATCAGTCATCTTGGGCACTGCATAGGTGGACAACATTGAGAGGTAGCCTCAGCTCAAACCTCTCCCGTGAGGGAACTAATACTAATGCATATAAATTTCCAGCTAAGCCTTACCCAATTCAGGTAATGTGGTTGTACGGTAAATTTGGAATGGTATCGCATCCGAATCCAACCATCAGATTTATAAAAGGGTTAAGGCTCATGCCTCATCATTTTCATCATCATAAACCAATTGTGTTTTTCAGCACCTGTCAAAACATCTCAATAGAATGACTCATCATTCCAAGGTTTTCATAACTCGTTTTCATCAAGTGTTCCCATCTAAAGTGACTCAAGTTTTTGAGCTATTCTAAAGTACTAAGTTAAGAGTGTTCACTAAGGTGGAAAGATGGGATCAATCTCATGCCATAGAATGACATCTAAAGGTTTCTAAGTAGGTCAAGTTTTATACTCTTTATGCTACCTTCAAAATTAAGTAAAGAACTTTGTGTAAACTAAGGGAGATAAAACTTGTCAATAAGACTTGGGGTACTAATAGTTAACGGGGTGTGATCAAAGCATGCTTAAGGCATCTTTACTAAACCATATAGTTTTATTCTAACTTGCTAACAATAGCTTACTAAAGCATGTTTGCAAGGGTTAGCTTGCCACTAATAGCATGCCTTGGTTGGTGCTGTGGGTAAAGTTTTCTTCTTCTTCTTCTTCTTGGTAGAACTCCTCCTCCTCGAAGGCTTGGTCGGTACTATCGTCTAGAAATACATAGGGAGTGCACAATCACCAAACAATACTTAACTAAGCTAGGTAGTATTCTAAACCACACAATTGATGATCTATTATCATCCCAAGCATAACAAGTTTAATTCAATAGTTTCAACCTTTTTATTTTGGAAAAGTAATTTCTACTGATTGAAAAATTAACTAAAATTTAATATTCACCACCAAAACATGGGATCATGTGGACACATGTCGTCACCACATATTCTAACATGTGGGAATGAGATTGAAAGGTTGGATCAATATTACTTTGGTTTAAGTTCCTTATTTAATGATTTAAAGTGACTAGAAATGCCTATATAGCATTATTTTGGTACTAGTCCAAAGTCACTGCCTATAAACCTTAATATTATTACATATTTGGATAGATATGATGAAATTTGATTTTTGAGAGTTGGAATCAACTCAAAAGCTAACTTGGTTGATTTTATAAAAATGTTTCAAGTTGCAAAAGCTTCTGTCTTCTTATTTTTATTAGGAGAAATCAATAACTCTAAATGAATTAAATCCAACGGGCTTGGATAGAGCATTTCAATACCTTTCAGACAAAATTAGTTTCATGCAATTTGGATTTGTCAAACTCACAGAATTGAATTTTGAAACACTGGACATAAACTATATTCTAACTAAAAAGAAAAATATAGATTTGAATCTACGGGCTCGCGCGGGAAAGGAAATGGGCTGGCCCAGGGGCGCTACACGGCGCGGGGCTCAGCTGACAGGGGGGTCCCACTTGTCAGCGGCACTTAAAACGCGAAACAGTGCGCGTGCTATGGGTCGTGCGATTAGAGGCTATATCTACGGCTGAGGGTCGTCGTCGACGACGCACAGGTCGCCGGCGAGCTCAAACCCTAGCGGCTCGGTGGGGGTCTACTGGGGGCGTACCAGGGCTCCATCGGGGTCGGCGTGGCGGGAAAACAAAGTGGAAGACGACAGCGAGGCGAGGCGTGGTCGCGGCGGAGCTTGGGGTGGTCGGAATCAACGACACCCTTCTCCTCCAGAGGCGGCGGCTCCGGCTCCAATTCCAGCGAGCTCCTGCTCCACTTGCTCCGGCGAGAGATGGGTGAGGATCAGAGAGGTGAGGGGAGTGGAATGGTGTGAGTATTTGGTGCTGGGGAGGGCTCCTTTTATAGGATCGACGGTGAGACCGAGCGGGATGGGCGGTCGAGGTGGCGACATGGCTACGGCGAGCTAGCGGCATGGTTGGGGATTACGATCGGTGGGCGGTTCCCTAGCCGTAGGGGCGAGGTGGCACTCTGCGCGGCCGAAGCGGCTGTGTCCACGACGAGCGGTGGTTGTGGGGCTTTGGGTGGCGAACGAAGGTGTCTAGGGTGTTCTCTAGGTCGGTGGCGGCTGGGGCTGGTGCCAAGGCGTGACAGGGATGATGGGGCATGCTCATGGTTCGGCATGGGCGGTGGCATTGCTCTTCTCTGTGGTCCATGGCTGCTCTTGGCTCGGGGAAGGTACAAAGAGGGGCGGTGCGGTGCTGGCTACCTCCTAGACATGGAGAGGAAAGAGGAGGTGGTCTGCTGCAGCGGGGCAAGTTTGGCCGGCCAGGGTGGTGCTCGGCATGGCATTGCCTTGCCACTAGGGTGTAGGGGATCGGTTGAAAATGGCATGGTTTGATCATAGGGGGACAAAGACATTAAATGGAGATCAAATGGGGGCAAAACTCTGTTCAAAACAGTGAGCTAGGATTAGAGGTGTGCTTCTGCCTGCCAAGTGTTTGATGAAATGGCCGCAAGAGAAAAAGTTTTGAATTTTGAGGTCAAAATTTTTGAGTGATCTCCACTAGTGATAGGTAGTCTCTGGTTGCAAGGGTTTTGAAAATGGAGCTCAAATAGATGGTTTTTCAAATAGGGGTGATCTATGCATATGCATTAGATTCAATTTTAAACTATCATTTAAAATAGTTTACAGAATGTTTTTAGTAGATCAAAAGGTGGGCCTTGGTACCTCATTATGTGCACTAGCAAGGGGTGCAAAGATCAAGAATTGTTTATGTTAAGAATTGAGTACTAGGAATAGCCAAATTAGGCATGAGAGTTAAATTTGTCAAAATGACCATTCCTTCATTTAATTCTTTTTTTTTTGATTTTCTCTAGGAAAAGTTTGGGAATGATGTAGATGATGTTTAAATCACCTAAGAAACATTTTACAAGCATTGGATCAATCCATCATGGCAATTCAAACAACTCCTATTTTAAATGCACACATATATGAATGCTTTCATTTTAAATTTGGAAAAGTTTCTGTTATCCCCATTTTTGGATGATTTGATCTTGATAAGCTTGGATTAAAGTTTTGGGATATTACAGTGTAGCACCCCGCTAAAAGCACTACTAGAAAATCGCGTGTTGTTTTTATTTTGTGCATCATCATGACCGCATGCTCATGTCATCATGCCACATTGAATTTTAGCATCATCATCATGCATCTGTTTGTCTAAAACTATTTCTCCAAAAGCCTATCTTTATTTTCTAAATACCTCCTCCCTATTTCAAATGTAAAACCCGGTCCTTCCAGATATTTTGTTTTGTTTGCAAATTATTTAGAAAAGGCTATTAAAATAAAATAAAATAATAAAACTATTTTTGTACTGGGAGAGGCAGTTTAACCGGTCGGACCACCTACTACCCCGGAAGGCCCAGCCCAAAGCCACCTAGACCAAACCCTAAACCTAGATCACCCACCACCAGTCCCTATTCCCACCTACGCACTTGTGCCGCCAGCAGAGACGCGGTCTCGCTCTCTAGCGCCCGCAAGCCCCGCTGCACCACCCCACCCACATCACGCACACGCAGTGCGCCGCATCGACGCGCGCCCCGCCTCCCTGCTCAACCTGGCCCACCCGCAGACCCCGCCTGTCACCTTCCCACAACCACCGCACACCCAGCTACTGAGCGGCACACACATGCACCTAGCTACCACGACCGAAACGCACCTGGCCGCACTCACGACATGATCCCGGCCCCACCTCCGTGTTCCATCCTCCTCGGTTCCACCTACCCAGCCCAACGCGATCTCCTCTCCCTCGCGACATGCTCCACGATTCCCATCCTCATCCGCAAGCTCGCCTCGATCCCTGCGGGCGCAGCGGCCGCCAGAGCCCCGCCGCCCCTGGTCCTTCTCCTCCGCTCGAGCCCGCCTCTCCGTCGAGCTGCTCCGCCGGACGCCACCACCCCAGTCGTCCCGCAACCGCCACCGCTAGTAGCTAGAGCCCGGTCGCGCCGCCGCCCTCCGCCATGTCGCCCGCACATCCCCGCGAGGCCTCCCCGCGTCATCGTCGCTCACCCCGCAGGCACCGGGCCTTCCCGGGAAAAAAATCCCGCCGCCGCTAGCGTTTCCTCCGGACGCCCTCCCTCGACCCCGCGTTGCATGTGCTGGGCCACCTCGATGTCGTCTGGTACATCCTGGACAGCAAGCACGCCATGCCTGCCGCCCTCCACCCGCCGGCGCCTCCTCGCCCTCGTCGTCGTGCGCCTCGTCGCCTTCTTCCGTGCGGCTCCCCGTACCGTGCTCTACACCGACGCCCACATCCCCAAGCTTGCCATGCCGGCCAGCGATAGCCTCTCCTTCGACATGTCCTGGATGTCCCCGCTACCTCGTTCCGCGAGCTCGTCTCCGCGCGTGTCGCTAGAAGGTCTCCCTTGATGGAGCTTCGAGCATGTCCTTATCCTGGTGCTCTTGATGCTTCTTCAGTGGCTTCAATGTTGACACTGGTGGAGCGTGGTACTGTGTCTACCCTTGGAGGGTGATGTCAATGGCTCGACAGAGTGTATGTCCCAACGGTGTACCGATGTGGTGATGTTATTGTGTCTGTGAATGCCTTGAAGACCATGGGAGCCGATCTGTTCAAGTTTGCCAACGACCCCGAGTTCTTCCTCAGGGATCCGTTGTATCCGAGACCATCAAGCACTCCTACATGGATTCGAAGGCGAGACAGATCGGAGCCCGACCCGAAGACCGATCTCGACCCTCAAACCCCTAGATCTTCGACCCGATGTGTGACCCCTACCTAACCTGATCCTATTTTATAAATTGCCATATAATTGTTGCATATAAATTGTCATGCTCGCATACATATTCATTTGGTTGGGGGTACTTTGTCGATTCACCTCGTAATTAAATATGGAGCGCATATGCGGGCTATACTTGTATTATACCACCTCCATTTAAATTTGCTTAGCGAACCGATGCCATGTTTTGCCTTGTTAATACAACATTTAAATTGCGGGATAGCTAAACAACATAATCCATCTAATTAATTGTCGGGACCCCGGTTCCGCTTAATATTGTCTAATTGCACCGCATCTTTGCCATGTCATGCGTCATACATGCATCATGTCTGGTCTTCTGCCGTAGTATTAAATAGTGCATCCGGTGTTTCTTTTAGTGCTTTGTTTCTTCACGGATTAGGCCGATGAGTTGATGCGAGTATCAACAAGTCCTTCAGATGTGTACCTTCGACAATTTTTCCCAGGCGAGCAATCTCCCCCTTTCTACCTATTTTGCAATTATAGTCTTTACTTCCTTCTTGTTGATCTACTGCTATCCGTGTTGCGATGCTTTAGTTTTCATACCATTTATATTCCCTGCAGCCTCTATATTGCCTTGGACACACCCTATTGCCTGTTGTTTGATAGATAGTCGGCCTTGCGAGTCGTAGTTGCTTGCTCAGGTGCTGCTTCGCGTTGTTGTTGTCCCACTGTTGTTGGGAGGTTGGCACATGCTTAATGGTGGAGATGATCATGACTTTAATTACTACTTGATATTAAAATGCGGGAAATAGATATAACTAATGCAGAGGCATCGGTGGGCAATAGATGTTATTTGGTTCTTCCATGCTCACTTGTGTCCCATAGGACCCCGAGTACTTGATACCTGTTCCTTGACTATCGCACTATCCGCATGTGGGACCATGAATCCCTTTAGCCAGAGCTTGATTCATTTCTTATTTCTTGGGGTCACAAAGTAGTTTGGGCTTTATTACATTCCTATACTTATGCCATGCTTTACTGCTTTATTTACGATTGTGCGTGGAGTGCCTGTACTGTTTTGAAACGTGGAATGTTTTCGCGGTATCGACAAGCCCAGTCACACTTTCGGGTTCCCAGTCGTTTACAGCCATTGACACAAACCCTGGGTCTGTCTCGGAGCCAGCCAACTTCGTTGCGGGTAGCTTAGTGGGGTGCCCCCCTAAAATATTTTATGAATCCTATGATTGCTTTGTCGTGAAAGCCTTGTTGGGTTTGGATTTGGTTTTTCCGAGGTTGATCGTGTGTGTGTTGCTATTTGTGCACCCCTGCAGGGTAAATCTTTCTGAAAGCCATGCCCATGGTTATGGATGACTTGGAGCACAGTATCTCGATCATAGACAACTATAACTAAAGTAGTGCTATAAATTTGACTTTCACATGTCTACTAATCAGTTTTAGTACAACGGAATGAGTAAATAAAAGTGCCAACAACTGCTGGATTTGGGATATCTCTGGCTAATTGTATCTGACTAGTAAGTGCTTCAACTATAATGGAATGAATAAAACTGCCAACTGTGTGAGTTCCTCGGTTTGACTTCCTTGTTTGGTCTCGAGGGGGAATACTAGGATGGGTATGATTGGTGTTAGTATCAGGTTGGATTCGAATAGGTCTTTCTTACCCCTATCTAATAGCCGGCAGATGTATCGAGTCTCTATAGGTTGTTTAGTGCATGCTGCACTGCCGCTTCAGTCCACCATACATATGTAGGCGAGAGCCGCCTAATTCTAGCCTCTCCGTGTACTGGCCTCAGTACTAACCGCTCCCTTTTTGCTTTGCCCTTTGTCGGCACCCCTTTTGTTTTAGCAGGTTTGAGATCAACGTCGTTAGCAGGGTTACCCTTCTGGCTTGGCCTGGGCAGGGTTATGGCTGCCATTGGTTATTCTTCAGGGCTCTTAGCCCCATTTGCATCTTGTCCGGACTCGGACGTTGTATCGTTTTCAAGGTGATTTGTATATTTGTATTGTATATCTGTATTCTTGACTCATGAAGTCGTGTTGTATATATCTGTTATGTGGGTTCCATCATGGACTATTTCGTAATGTTATTACTTTGTTTTTCCACCCGCACGAAGTGCCTGGTGGGCGTCCTTGAATCGTATCTATGTGGGTTTGGCGGGAAGCGCTAAAACTTGCATAGGGTCGATTCGAGGGTGTTACACATAGTGGCCATTCTTAGTTCTATATGCATTGTCCCAAGACTAGTTGATTGATGCATAACTTGATATTGCTTGTTTTAAACTATTGTATCTAGTCACTCTTATGAACTTTGAAGGTGTCCTATGCATTTATATTTGCTACTCTATGTGGGACAAGCTGAATACTATTATGCTATGTTTTCTTTATGTGAAATAAACAAACATCTTGCAAAGCATTGTTATTCATGAATCTTTTGTTTCTGCCTTTTCATGTTGCATCATAGTTTCTTTGATTATTGCTAGAACTTTGTCTTTCATGTTATGATTGAAGTACTATAATCCCGGCTTTGAATGTTTTGCAAATACTTTGATCAAGTCTTTGATGGTGCATGTCACCTCAAAAATTATTCTTTCTTTTTGTAACTTACCTACTCGAGGACGAGCAGGAGTTAAGCTTGGGGATGTTGATACATTGCAAATGTATCTATAATTTTTGATGTTCCATGCTTGGTTTTATCCACTTTCTTGTGTTTTGTTCCAACTTTGGAGTACTTTTCATATGATTTCTCTGACTAACCTATTAACAAGAGCGACAGTGCCAGCTGCCTGTTTTCTGCTATTTTTGGTTCTAGGAAAGTTAGAAAATGAATATTCTCGAAATTGGATGGGACAAAAGCCAAAGTGCCTATTTTTCCGGAAGCGATCAAGTGCCAGAATACGAGACAGGGAAGGGCCAGGGAGCCACCACACCACCTGGCCACGCGGCCAGGCCTGGCCTGTGCCAGGGGGTGGTGTGGCCGCTCCCGGCACCCCCTCGGCCTCTCCTTCCTCCTATATATTGCCCTCGGGACGAAAACCCTAAGTACCCGATCAAAAATCCACGAAAGAGTCTGTAGCCGCCGTCATCTCCATCCCTAGATCAGGAGGGATCGGAAGCTCTTCCAGGCATCCTTCCGGGGAGGGGAATTCACCTTGGAGGCCTTCTTCATCACCATGCAAGCCTCCGGTGTGATGCGTGAGTAGTTCATCCTTGGACTACGAATCCATGTAGTAGCTAGATGGCTGGTTCTCCTCCTTTGTGCTTTCATGTTTAGATCTTGTGAGCTCCGTTCATGATCAAGATCATCTATTTGTAATTCATACATGTTGTGTTTGCGGGGATCCGATGGATATTGAGATGCTATTTCAGATTTATTATTGATTCTATCATTTCTTTGTTATTTGTGATCTTGCATGCTTTCTGTTGTTAGTAGCTATCTTGGCCAAGTAGATGCTAGCAACTCCAAGAGTAAGTATTTATGCTCGATAGTGGGTTCATGCCTCTGGTAATCAGGGGAAGTGACAGAAATCTCTAAGGTACTAGATGTGTTGTTGCTACTAGGGATTAAACAACAATCCTTTGTTCATAGAGCAATCGTATTGTTTACTTTACACGCAGTTCGTAAAGCAATAATCTGTTGCTTGCAACTTAATACTGGACGGGGTTCGGATGATAACCTGAAGGTGGATTATTAGTCATAGATGCATTTGGATGGCGGTCTATGTATTATGTTGTAATGCCCAATCAAGTCTCAAAGGAGTCAAGATGATTAGTATATGCATGTATTGCTTTCTCGGTGTTTGTCAATTGCCCCGCTGTAATTTGTTCACCCATCATGTTTTCTATCTAAGGAGAGCCACCTCTAGTGAACTATGGATCCTGGTCCTTGTCTTTTACATACAATCTATAAATTGTTTCTGCTTTGTGTTTACTTTCTGCAAAATTTTACTCTTTTCCATTCGATATGTTTAATCCTTTGTTTTCTGCAAAACACGGTGAGATTGACAACCTCATCGCAAGTTGGGGACAAAGTTCTGTGGTTGTGTTGTTGCAGGTCTCCACGTTTCTACTAGCACCGGTAGTGCGCCCTGCCAAAGCTCAGCTAGTAACACCTTTGGGGTGTTTGCTTGCTCCTAATGGTTCGATTAAACCTTGGTTTCATACTGGGGGAAACTTGTTGCTGTGCTCATCATACCTTCATCTTGGGGTTCCCAACGAGCTCTACATCAACCATGCACCAGCACTTTTCTGGGTGCCATACACAGAGCCATCACGGGCCTGCCGAGCAACGCGTGATAGGCGCTCTCCAGATTCACCACTTCGAACTCCAAATTTTCAGTCCGGCAATTACCCCTTGTACCAATCAACACGTCAACCCGGACCATACCAATTGGCTCACAGGAGATACCTAACACAATGCCGTGAAAGGTGGTCCTTGTGGGTTGTAGCATATTCTCTGATATTCCCAACTTGTGCATGGTATCCTTGTACATGATGTTGATGCTACTTCCTGTCAACACCCGAATTTTTAATCCCAGATGCCTATTATGCCATACATCACAATCCCAGGATTACCATTTTTGCGAGACATAATAGATTGGATATCATAGTACATCATGCATTACAACCCATAATAAGTTCTTACATAAATATAAGGATCTCATGACCCAGTCTTAGTACAAACAAGTAGCGGAATAATAGGCGTAGCGGTGGGCTCCATCTTCAGTGTCACAAGCAACGCTGACAATGGTAGATTATCCTAGTTGTCGTAGCCGTCCTGCTGTCCTTCCTCCTGGTAGTCCTCCTCATAGTCTGGCCACGGGAATAGCCAGGGACAAAGCCATGAGTACTCTTTAAGTACTCTCAAACTATCACTAACAAGTAAGGTAGTTCTAGTAGGAATGCTAGGTTCTAAGTTTTTTTGCAAAGTTAAGTTTGAAACCTAAGCTGAGTTCAGAAAAAAGAAAGATAAAATAAAGTTTGAAATCACCTAAGTGGGAACTTAGTTGTCATAGTCACAATCTTGTTGTGGTCAAGTCATGTCACAATTCATTTCACAAGTCATTTTGAAAACATCTAACAACGAAACAATATGTCCGCTCCAACTGTCCATAACTGCGAACGCGGCTATTCGAATAGTTTGACACTCTGTAGAGGTGGTACAGTTTCACCACAAAATTCGATACATCCGTCAGGGATAACCCTGAATCATCATACTTAGTATGCGGATAATCAAACATAACCTTTCCTTTACACACTCTAGTATAAGCACCTCTCCTATGAGCTTGGCCTCCTAGCCATGGCCATCTGCCATCCAGGGCACTACATAGGTGGACAACCTTGAGAGGTAGCCTCAGCTCAAACCTCTCCCGCGAGGGAACTCATACTAATGCATATAAACTTCCGGCTAAGCCTTACCCAATTTAGGTATTGTGGTTGTACGGTAAAATTGGAATGGTATCGCATCCGAACCCAAGCATCAGTTTTTATAAAGGGCTAAGGCTCATGCCTTAACATTTTCATCATCATAAACCATTTGTGTTTCTCAACACCTGTCAAAACATTTCAATAGAATGACTCATCATTCCAAGGTTTTCATAAGCATTTTCACCAAGTATTCCCATGTAGAGTGATCAAGTTTTTGGTTTAGCTCCAACTACTATGTTAAGGGTGTTCACTAAGGTGGGACGCTAATCTCAATCTCATGCTATAGAATGACATCTAGTATAGGCCAAGTTTTATACTTTTTATGCTATCTAAACTACTTTCTAAAATCTCACAACGCATTACTAGAAGTAAGGAAACTTTGGTAAAGCAAAAGGGTAAAACTTGTAAGTAAAACTTGGGATGGGTATAAATCAAAAGGTATAACCAAAGCATGCCTAATGCATCTTGCTTAGGTTATATTGCATCTAGTGATGGCTTGCAAGTATTAGCTTACCAATAATAGCTTGCATGTGTTAGATTGCAAGGGCTAACTTTCTTAGTAGTGATGGCTTGCCTTGATTGGTGAAGTGATTGAAGTTCTCTTCGTCTTCTGCTTAGTAGTACTCCTTCTCCTCGTATACTTGGTCAGTACTATCGTCTATAAATACATAAGGGATACACAATCACCAAACAATACTTAACTAGTCTACTTAGCACACTAAGGCACATATTTGATCATCTAGTATCATCACAATCATCACAAGATTTAATGAACTAGTTTCATTTATTTCATTTGAGAAAAGTAATTTCTACTCACTGAAGTTAATTAAGATTTAATATTCTCCATTTAAAATATGGGATCATGTTGACACATGTCATCACCACATATTCTAATACATGGGAATGTGATTTAAATGTTGGATCACATGTTATAAAGTTTTGGATTCATATTTAAATGATTTAAAGTGACTAGAAATTCCTATATAGCATTATTTTGGTACTATTCCAAAGTCACTGCATGCAAACATAAATATTATTACATATTCAGATAATTATTATCAAATGTGATTTTTGAGAGTTGGAATCAACTCAAAAGCTATTATGGTTGATTTTTGAAAAATGTTTGAATGTATAGAAGTCTCTGTTTTGTTATTTTTTCTCTATGTGATCTATAACTCCAATTGATTTAAATCCAACGGGCTTGGAAAGAGATTTAAATTATCTTTCTAGCAAAATTTGAATCATTCATTTTGGTTTAGTAGAAATCTCTAAATTGATTTTTAAACTGGTGGACAGAAATGAGTTTAAGTCTAAATATAAAAATCTTCATTTGAATATTCGGGCTAAGGCGGGAAACTAAATGGACCGGCCCAGTGGCGCTCCGCAGCATAGAGGGCAACTGACAAAGGGGTCCCGCATGTCAGCGGCTGACTCTAACGTGAAGCGGTACGAGGCGATGTGGGCTGTGCGATTAGACGGTGGATCAACGGTCGTGGTTTATCGTCGACGACGAACAGGTCGCCAGCGAGACTGAACCCCAGTGGCTCGGTGGGGGTTGATTGGGGGCTTACCAAGGCTCCAGCTAACATGGCGATGGGGGCGATCGGACTGGTGGACAACGACAGACTCAGGCGTGGTCGCGGCGGCTCCTGGGGAGGTCGCAATTGTCGGGCCCCTTTCTCCTCTGCTGCGGCGAGCTTCGACACAATTCCGGCAAGAAGTGGGGAAGGTTCAGCAGCGAGAGGGGAGGTGCATGGTGTGCAGAAATGGGACGGGGGTGCCCTCATTTTATAGGTCGACGAGGGGACCGTGGGGTGGGACGGTGAGCTCGTCGGTGACGATGGTACAGAGGGCTAATGGCATGGGCGGGGTAGGCGGACGGTGATTTTCCTCCTAGCGGTCAGCTATGGCGTAATGGTGCGGTTAGGGGCGGTGGCGTTTGGTCGGGCGTGGCTGGTGCTCTGAGCGGAAGCGACGGTGTTTCACGCGGCTCACGGCGGGTGCTGGTCGCGCCGCGGGAAATGGGCATGTCTAGGAGTGTGCTGTGGTCAAGGCAAAGTGGCGCACGTGAGCTAAGAGTAAGGCGTGGCCTGTGCGAGGCTGTCGGGGGCGGCGCTCTAGCATGGGATGTGTATGGTGTAGAGACGGAGAGCGCGGGTTGTCTGCGGTGGTCCAGTGCTCGGCTGTGTCCGTGGGGTGGACAGGGGGTCACGGTAGGGTGCGGCGGAGCTAGGAGACGTGCTGGATTGGCGCGGCTTGGTCTCTAGCGCGTTGCCCATGTTTTGCCGGCGACAACATACTCGGGCGACACAGTACTGGCTCTACGGGGAAGGAGGGGTGTTGTCTGGGGCTTAGTTAGGCTAAGAGGGTACAGAGGAGAGATGAGAGGGTCCAGAGGGGGACAAGAACTTAATTAGCAACAGTATTAGTTAGGCCAGATGATTTTTTGCTTGCCAAGTGTTCGACACAATGGCCACAGGAAAGTTTTATTTGAATTTTGAAAATATTTTTGGTATGGGTGTTAGTCATAAGCTTGATCATCTATGGTTGCTTGGGATTGTCAAGGTGAACTCATTTGAGTGGTTTTTGGAAAGTGGGATCTATGCATATGAAATGGATTCCATTTTCAAATGCCATTTAAAATTAGTGTTTAAATGTTTTTTTAAGATTTCAAAGTGGGCTTGGTAGATCTTTACTTGTACTAGCAAGGGGTGAAAAGAGTTCAGAATGTTTCTGTTTGAATTTGACTTCTAGGATCACCTAAAGTGACCCAGTGGATTAAAATGGCCAAAGTGACCATTTGGTATTTTTATTCTTATTTGACTTCTTTTTCTTTGGATTTTATTTCCAAATGATCTAGATGATGTGGCATTCATCTTTGAATCATTTTAAAACCATTAGAACAAACAAACATGGCACTTCTAAACAATTCTATATTAATGCAACACACATATGCATTCCTAATTATTTTAATGATAAAAAGTTTTTGTTAACCCTAAATTGGGTGATTTGGATCTTGATAATCTTGATTAAAGTTTTGGGATGTTACACTGCGATTATCAATTAGCACTTTGGAGAACCTCACATTAAGGTTCGGCCCGGTGAACGTCGGATCCAGGACTAGTGCATAGGTCCCTGGCCTAGGCATGAGCTTCGGGTGATCCTTGATACTCCATGTAATCTCCTGATCTGACCAAGGCATTTACCTCACTACCGCTGGCATTACCGCATTTACCTCCATATGCCGGTGCTACAAGCTTTTCCGGTCAGTTTCTTCCGTGGTAAACACACAGTAGCTTTGATGATGCTCCATGTATTCGTTTCGTCCCTCGTTTGTGTGATAAGCTTGGTCCTGATGCTAGTCATTGTTTACTTGATGCACAACATCCCTCCTTTCCAGATTTTCATATCTTGGCGGGGGTGGAGGCAACATTAGTTGTTGTCCATTCCCCCTGTTAGTAATGGCTGCCATGGTGTTTCATTCTGAGGTGCTTCATTCCGAGCTGCCTGAGCATTCCTTGAACTGCCATGTTCTAACATCCTCATCCACTCACACTGCCGGGTTGTATGATTCACCGGACTATTCGGACTTTCCGCATGAAACTTGCAAGGTGGATCTAGCATAGACTCGAACGTATACCTCAGTCGATCTTTTCGCTCCTGCAATTGCTTTTTATGCTCCGGGGTCCAATGCTTCTTCCCTTCATTTTTCTGTTGCCAGTTCTGCGCCCCAGTTTTCTGGCGCTGGCTAGCGCCGGCATTGGGTTGATCTCGGTCCACCGCTGCCACCTGCTGCGAGTTATATCTGTAATTCGGATGCTTGTCCCTTCTCTTTCCTCGGAAATCGTTTCTCCTTGATGACCCAGAGCCATCTCGGTTGTAATACTCCTCATTTGCCTTGCTTGACATTAGTCAGGGTTGAGTCGGATCTCCCAAAGCGTACGAATCCGCAATCTGGATCGTCTCAGCCAAAGTGGTTGGCATATCTCGCTGCAGCCTCTGCCACAACATACTTCCATATCTACAGCCTTGGGCGAAACATGTGTTCACTTGCGATTCAATTACCCCCTCGCATGAATTGCGCACATTGCACCATCGAGTCAGGAAATCTCGATCTAGCTCATTCGGTCTTTGTCGGCATAACGCTAGAGTTTGTGGTCTCTTGGGCATCTTGTAAATTCTATTTAGTTTCAGCCTTGCATTGTCTGGCTGCAAGTCTCTACTTCCCAGCCTCGACCCAATTATATGGTGCTCCGGTCAGGGGTATCCATCGTTGATCATCACCGAATAACCATCATTGTATCTTACCTCATCCGGACAAGCATTCTGCTGTTGCGCTGCTTGACCTGCACTTCTCTCCTGCCGAGGTGCGTGCTGCTGCTATTGCTGCCAAGGTACATTTTGTCCTGTTCCCACCAGATCACGTTGTCTAGCATTGTTGTTGGCAGCGTTCCTTTGACCGACATTGCCTTGGTCGCGGTTACCTCGGCCAGCTTCACCTCGGCTAATACTGTGACGATATTCGTCCACTTGCACTGCCTTGCCTTTTCCAGCTCTTACCGGGTCGTAGGGGACCATCTGTTTGTCTCTTCTCCCGGAGTTTACCACCTCTTCTCTCCTGGGATTGTGACTCGGAGATGATGCGGCTCCGCCAGATTTTGCCGGGTTATTTCTAGCCAAATGAACCAAATGTGATGCTCCTGGTGGTACCGGGTTTGCTTTTTTCATTTCTTCATTTTGCTGGCAAGCAACCCTCATCAAGTGGTTCACCCTCTCTTGTTGCCTTTCCCGGGCCTCTTCAGTTAGACTTCTAATTCGGACGCGACTGCGTTTGCTGCTCTGAGGTTCTTTGCCAGGGTACTGTACCTCTCCAGCCATCCTGTTACTATCGTGGCTGTCTGACCTGGCCTAGGCTCGTATTCCTTGTCAATCTCAGTAATCAGGTTTCTACCTCGTATTTTCACTCCATCTATGCGGTTTGCCTTTGCATATTCCCTCAAAGTAATGTTCAAGGACTGCTGTAACTCTGTTACTTTCTTTGCGCCAGCTAACATTTTCTGCCTAGTTTCCTCCAACTCAGCTTGCGCCTGTGCCAGATCTACCACAGAAGCTATTGGCGTTGCCAGGCTATCTATTGCTTGCTGGAGTACATTCTCTGGCCTCTCTAGTGGGGGAAACATAGATCTTGCCTGTTTTGGCATGACTTCCGGCTCTGGCGCTGGGTCCTTGCTTGCTCCCACGTCTGGCGCGGTCATCAGGAACTCAACACTGCTAGCAGGGCGAGTGATATGCATACCGCGAGATGCGTAGAGAGGTGGTTCGCCTCCCTCGATGACGTGTCGCGGATAAATGCAGGACTCGTCCACACCGACGTAGATCTTGTGCGCACCAAGTTTGATGAAGACGCCGTTGCGCGGTGCGGTACGCCTGCCGAAGCTCCCTGCTTTGTCGCTGACGTAGTCCAGCGCTCCAAAGCGCTGAACCAGGCCGGAGACGACGTGCTCGCCGGTGCTAGAGATGCTTCCCATCTGTATTTTCACCCCTGCTAGCACTGCTAGCCCCACGGTGGGCGCCAACTATCGTGGTGGTGGTACGGTAGATGCCATGGATAGGATAAAGATGGGTCCAATGAGTTCTAGCGGAATCCAGGGAGGGAAAACATGGTGATTCCACGCACAGATGTTCTTGTATTTCCTCTATCAATGGTCAATACAAGTGCTCCTTGAGCTGTTCTTGAGAAGGAGACAACGTCTCTTACTCCCCAAAACTTAGCTCTATTGTCCTACCTTAGATAGAGAAAATGATCAATCCCCTCTATGGAGGCCCCGGTGCTCCTTATATAGGGGAGCCCGGGTTACAAAGTTAGGGCACACGTGGCAGCATATTCCCCGAATATGCCCCTTGGTTAAAGCTAGATGCTTCTTTATTCCCTTTAACGGCTCGTCCGGGCTATAGACATAACCCACAGCGTAATCCTTGCCTTTAAGCGTCACCAGACACGGGGTATGCCAGCCGACATTGCCCGCGTCATCTTGGTCGCCCTGTCCCGCTGGTCCTCCCCTTTGCTTTGCTTCGCTCACGCTACAACTAACAGAGCCACCTTTTGACCAGGAAGAGATTCCTTCCTTCTCTTGGAAGCCATATGATAATCTGGCTAGCTCGTGGCTAACCCGGCTACGAGGGTACCTGCATAATAGACAAACAAACATGGCCGACATATATTTTATGCCGGCTGGTCTAAGGCTAGGGAGATTTTCCATGGGCCGGGTTACTCCGTAGGTTGGCCTGCCTTGAGGTGACCCAGCCAGCACTTGCTTTGACCGTGCCGTACCTCGGCTATCTCGGCCTTTATAACCCGGCGTTACACTACCTGGGGTATCCCCCCAACACAATGGGTACCATGCTTTCTTACAATTGCCAAGTTTTAGGATTTTGGAAGTGGGTATAGAAATGTTTTCATTTTATTCATGTTTAATCTTCTTGCTTTTTGATGATGTTCCTGCACCGTATTGCTAGGTGTTCTATAGTTTAATTGTTAGGTATTGTACGTGCTAGTATAAAGCCGGCAATAGATGACGTGTCACTTTGTTATACATAAGACTCGGTTATACTATTGAACTGGCTCTCACGCACTTGTAGAATATTAATTTAGAGCTAATTACACAAATCAACGGAAAGTCATCTGAGTGGGTGAAATTATCTAGAAAATTAAGCTTGAAAAATATAAAATGTTTTACCCAACCACTTTATGTACTATAGTAAATTAATTGCACGTACTATAAACTCTAATCCATATTAAGCGTACTTCCTTCTAAAAATACTTTTACTTATTTACTTCTAGAAAATTTTCATACAAAGTGCACAATTCTTTCTTACTATTCCCAAGTTTAAGTATTTTTCAAACTTTCAAGCTAAAGCTCCACGCACTTAAATGCATGACTCTATGTTGATAAAACAAAATTAGGTCACACTTGAATACATGTGAGCGTGATAGACTATTATTCTTGAAATTTTCCAAAATTAATTTGATGGTATCCAGGAAGCCAATATATCATGGGAAAACAATAGTTTTGAAAAATACCATTACTGATTAGTATTTGTATACCGACAAATTTGGCCGCGTATAGAAAATATTCAAACAAAATAAAGCATAAAACAAAAATACGATACTTCATTATGCTTGGGGTACTTTTGCTAGTATTATTAAATGCCAAGAAAAATGATAAATATGAGATTCAACAACTTTAGGAAAAATGGATTCACATTATAGCCCACCATGATGTATGGACATTATTCATGGGTTTCAGCCCGAACGACCAATAAGGTGATGGCCATATATATCGATATACCGTAGCTACATTTTTAGATATACAGTTCTCACATCGGGTAGATGGGTCCATCTTGGCTTAGTAAACAATATTTCCTTTGGGAGTTACGAACAATTAGAAAAAAACATTTTTTACTTTTCCAAGTGATTACGGGGATTTATAATAGTAGTAAAGAAAATCAGAATAATGTGGCTCGGAATGTGACAAGCGCGCCATGTTTTCGGACATAGCGGGCCGTGCATGTTTTACTTGAGATTCCTAGGTTCTATGAGTTTCAAGGTTCGTAGATAAATTAACCCACTTAAATTACACTACTATCTCCTATTCAAATTAATAATCTCAGATTTCTGTAGATTCGGGTATATGTATCTAGTACATAAACATGACTAGATACATTTGAATCTAGACGAATCTAAGAACATTAATATGGATCAGAGGGAGTATGTAAAAATTAGGTCAAATTAATTCAAACCACATGTGAGCTACTGATTGCTCTTAAATTTTTAGAAAAATCTATTGAAGTTGCCCAGTAGACAGTCAATATAACGAGACCAACTGTGAGTTTAAAAGATTCAATTTCTTGCTTGAATTTGCATGCCGACAAATTAAAGTTAACCCTACGTTGATGAAAAAAGAGAAAGAGGCAAAAAAAAGGACTCATGCATGGCGTCCTTTTGCGTGTACTGTGTGCCAAGAAAAATGATAACCATGAGTTTTTCACAACTTATGGAGAAACCCGCTTCACAAAATTTCCTACCATGTATGTACGAACAGGTTTTGCTCCGTACTACTACCCCAAAAGGGAGGCAGGGAGACAACAGCGATGAGGAGGAGTCGAAGGTGGTGTGATGTCAGACCAAAGCTATGATGGGCTACTAAAACGAGGTGCAGGGTACACTCCACTAGCCATCCTCCAACGATCTCTTCTCTGTAGCCGTGGGCACACAGTCGGGCTTGTCTCTTCCTCGTCCACAACGTGGCTCTGTGCATATGTGCCTTGGTACGGCACACCGATCTACTTCCAGCAACCGTTTTTTCCACCAAAATTCAAGCGATCTAGTACTGGATTAATAATCATTAACACTAGTACAAAAGGCTCACAAGTAATAATAATATTTACAAAAAGGTCCTCGGACCACCTTGCGACAACCTCAAACCATATGGCGATAATTGGAGTGTCTCCCTCCTTCAGGACCTATGGTACCCCGGTTCCAAAAAATAAATAAAGAATGCCACCGCCCCAATTTTTAGACAAAGTACCATGCTTTCTTAAATTTCCCAAGTTTTAGGATTTTTCAAGCGGGCATATAATTTTTTTTCATTATATTCATGCTTAATCTTCTTGCTTTTTATGAGGTTGTTGCATCATAATGCTAGCTGTTGGATAGTTAAATTGCTAGGTATTGTACATGCTAGTATAAGGCCGGTAATAGATAACATGTCACTTGTTATACCTAAGACTCGATTATACTATTGAACTTGCTCACACGCACTTTTAGAATATTAATTTAGAGCTAATTCGATGGAAAGCTGTTTGAGTGTGTGAAATTAGCTAGAAAATTAAGCTTGAAAAATATAACATATAATTTATCCAACCACTTTATGTACCATATTAAATTAATGGCACATGCTATGAACTCTAAACCATATTAATCATACTTCCTTCCAATAATACTTTTACTTCTTTACCATGCTAACATGCACCGACCTATACCAAAATATGGGCACACTGTCATTATCTTGATGAAGATAGAGTATGTCCATGACCTTGGTCATTTGTCTTTAAACCCAAGAAAGTTCGTACATAGGAGTACATGATATAGTAGGCCATACCGTGAAGTGAGTTTTTCAAGTATTTTTACTGGTAGAAAAAAGAAGAAAGAATGCCCCCACCGAATTTTTGTACAAAGTAGACAATTCTTTCTTATAGTTACCAAGTTTAAGTACTTTTCAAAGTTCGAAGCTAAAGCTCCACGCACTTAAATGCATGATTGTATGTCGATAAAATGAAATTAGGTCAAACTTGAATACATGTGAGAACGATAGACTAGTAATCTTCTAAATATCCAAAATTTGTTTGAATGTAATCAGGCAGGCAATATATCATGAGTCAACAATAGTTTTAGAAAATGTCATTACTGATTAGTATTTGCATACCGACAAATTGGACCACGTATGGAAAACGTTCAAACAAAAGAAAGCGTAAAACAGAAACATGAGATTTCATTACGATTGGCGTACTTTTGCTAGTATTATTAATTTCCAAGCAAAAATGATAAACATGAGTTTCGACAACTTTAGGAAAAACAGATTCATATTATAGCCTATCATGTATGAACATTCTTCTTGTGTTTCATCCTGAACGACCAATAAGGTCATGGCCATATATATCGATATATATCCTAGCTACACTTTTAGATACGGTTCTCACATCGGGTAGATGGGTGCGTCTTGGCTTAGTAAACAATATTGCCTGTGGGAGTTTCGAACAATTAGGAAATTTTTTTTAACTTTTCCAAGTGATTACGGGGATGTTTTGTACTAGTAATAAAGAAAATCAAAAGAATAAAGTGGCTCAGAATGCGACAAGCGCACCATATTTCTGGACATAGCGGACCATGCATCTGTTACTTGCGATTCCTAGGTTCTATGAGTTTCTAAGGTTCGTTGCTAAATTAACACACTTAAATTACACTACTATATCTGATTGAATTTAATAATCTTGGATTGGTCTAGATTCAGGTATATGTATCTAGCACAAAAACATGACTAGATACATTTGAATCTAGACAAATCTAAGAACATTAATATGGATCGGAGGGAGTCTGTCGAACTTAGGTCAAATTAATTTGAACCACATGTGAGATGGTGCTTTCTCTTAAAATTTTACAAAAATATATTGAAGTTGCCCAACAAATAGCCAATATAACGAGAACGACTGAGAGTTTTGAAGATTCAACTTCTTTCTAAAATTTGCATGCCAACAAATTAAAGTTGAACCTATTTTGAGGAAAAAAGAGAAATAGGCAAAAAAAGACTCATGCATGGCACCCTTTTGCGTGTATTACCTAACATGAAAAATGATAAACATGATTTTTCCAAAATTATGAAAACACCCGCTTCATAATATTGGCTTACCATGTAACTATGAATAGGGTTTCAGGCCGGGCGACCAAGCAAGGTCATGGACATATATCCACATCATAGTTTATGGTAATTTTCCCATATTTGGTAGTACTACGAGAAAGTAGATATGCATATCATGGTATTAGTAAACAGTGTTGCCAATGGGACTTTCCAAATACTAAGAGAAGATACAGACCCAATTATATAATTGAAGGAAATGTTTTCCCTATAAAGCAAGTACTCCACTACTTCGTAGGAAGAATAGTGCTCGAAATGAGCTTAATTTTACTCCGTAGTACTAGTACAAAAGGGAGGCAGGGCGAGAGAAGCTAAGAAGAGAAGTCGAAGGCGGTGTGATGTCAGAGCAAAGCTATGATGGGCTGTTGACACGAGGTAGATGGTACACTCCACTAGCCATCCTCCATCGATCGCTTTTCTGTAGCCGCAGGCGCATAATCTGACTTGTCTCTTACTTTCCCACAGCATGGCGCTATGCATGTGTTCCTTTGTACGACACACTGATCTACTTTCAGAAACCATTTTTTTCAAAATTCAACCAATCTATTAATAATCATCAACACTAGTTCACAAAAAGGCTCAAAAGTAATAATCATAATTAAAAAAGGTCCTCAGACCACCTTGCGATGACTACAAACCCTAGCGCGATAATTGAAGCATCTCCCTCCTTTAGGACCTATGGTATCCTGGTTCCAAAAATTAATTAAAGAATGCAACCAACCCAATTTTCAGAAAAGGTGTACCATGCTTTCTTACAATTCCCGAGTTTTAGGATTTTTTAAGCAGGCATAGAAATGTTTTTAATTTTATTCTTGTATAATCGTTTTTCTTTTTGATGAGGTTGTTGCATCATAATGCTAGCTGTTGTATAGTTCAATTGCTAGGTATCATATATGTCGGTATAAGGCCCACAATAGATGACGTGTCACTTTGTTATACATAAAACTCTGTTATACTATTGAACTTCCTCTCACGCACTTGTAGATTATTAATTTAGACCTAATTCGACAAATCGACAAATAGTCTTCTGAGTGGGTGAAATTAGCTAGAAAATTATGCTTCAAAAATACAACATGTAATTTTTCCAACCACTCTATGTACTAGTAAATAAATGGAACATGCTACGAAATCAAAGCCATATAAATCATACTTCCTTATGAAAATACTTTTACTTCTTTAACATGCTAACATGCACCGATCTATACCAAAATATTGGCACACTGCCATTATCTTCGAGAAGACAGAGTATGTCCATGACCTTGATCATTTGGCTTGAAACCCAATAAAGTTTATAAAAAATACATGGTATAGTAAGCCATACCGTGAAGTGAGTTTTTCAAGTATTTTTACTAGTAGAATAAAGAAGAAAGAATGGCCCTACCAAATTTGCATACAAAGTAGACAATTTTTTCTTACATTCCCCAAGTTTAATTAAGTATTTTTGCAACTTGCAAGATAAATCTCTACACACTTAAATGCACGACTCTATGTCGATAAAACGAAATTAGGTAAAACTTGAATACATTTGAGCGCGATAGACTATTACTCTTGAAAATTTCTAGAATTTTTCTGAAGGTACCCATGCAACCAATATATCATGGGCCAACAATAGTTTTGAAAAATGCCAATATGAAAAATTTGACAGCATATGAAAAACATTCTAATAAAATTAAGCATAAAACAAAAACGTGAAACTTCATTATGTTTGAGATACTTTTGCTAGTATTATTAATTGCCAAGGAAAATGATAAACATGAGTTTTGACAACTTTAGAAAAACCTAATCACATTATAGCCTACCATGTATGATCATTCTTGGGTTTCAGTCTGAATGACCAATAAGGGAATGGCCATATATATCGATACCCTAGCTACACTTTATGATACGGTTCTCACATCGGGTAGATGGGTGCGTCTTAGCGTAGTAAACAATGTTGACTGTGGGAGTTTCGAACAATTAGAAAAAACCATTTTTCACTTTTCCAAATGATTACAGGGATGTTTTGTACTAGTAAAGAAAATCAGACTAATTTGGCTCGGAATGCGACAAGCACGCCTTGTTTCCGAACATAGCGGACCATGCATGTTTTTCTTGTGATTCCTTGGTTCTTTGAGTATTTAAAGTTTGTAGATAAATTAACCCACTTAAATTATAGTATTGTCTGCCAAAATTAGGTCAAATATGTTGGCATATGCATATATCATGTTCACTGTTTAGCTAACAAAGCCAAGTTCACTCAGCCGTTTAGCTCACTACAGTATATGGGTCACATTCATACTTCCTCATCTAGCACTAGCACTAGACATGCGTATACTTCCACTCGGGGGACAGGACCCCGAAAGGGTTATCTAGGGCGGTCGCCATTTCCATCCACATATCCACACCACCGCCACCATAGCTCACTTTCAGGCCCTTCCCACCTATATCCACGGCAGCCGGACGTGCTGTTTTCGCTAGGAGGAGTGTCACCATGCCTGGGTGCTGTCTTCCACCACCACCCGATCCAGATGGACCAAACCACACGGACTCCAAAGATGAGTAATGGTTTGCCTCTGACGATCCCTCCAACAACGATAGTGAGGATTTGGTCGTGATTGCCTCCGATGGCTCCGAGGAGCCATTAGAGCCACAATCGCCAATGCAGCGAGGGCCAGCGTACCAATCCAACGGTGAGCCTTACGAGTGGGATGACTTTGCCCATGTTCTTTGGATGGAGTATGTCTGAATACAAGAACTCAGCCACCTCTATGCACATCATGTCCTTGCGGTGCGTAGATACCACGGTGATGCCTCCGTGCGCGCTAGACGTGCCCGAGCTAAGGAGGAGTTGAACACGTAGCTAGAGATCTACAACTCCCTGTTTGAATTTCTAGCAAGTCGCTAGAGGACCGCCACCACCGGGCCCACCTAGAGAGAACATCACCTCCCTCCGCCGTGGGATGCCAACCCCGCACCCTCCTGGCGAGAGTAGCACCTACCACCACCTTAGGATGTCGTGCCATCCAGGCGAGGACATTGCCTCCCACCTTCGTGGGCTGTAGTTAGTTTAATTATTTGATGTATTTACATGAATTTGAAATGTTTAATTATTTTTTATGAGGGCCACGGCTGGTAGCCAGCACCACCTCCAACTTTTGTTTTGATCTATCCGCCATTGTACTAGACTCAGCCACCTTTCTTCACAAGCTGCACATGCCACTGTCCCATCGCATTCGATGCCTTCAGCGTTTTGAGCCTTCCTTTTAATACTACTCAGGAGGTAAGCTAAGCACGATTCAGCACTAAATTTTGGTGTGATATTGGCGGGATCTTCTAGTTCAAAATTTTAGAGGAATATTGGTGGGATCCTCCCTTCTACCTTTCCAAAAATTTAACCCTTCATTTACTACTCCACAAATGCTAGCTACCTACATACTAACTGGGCCTCTCGCTCGTTCAGTCGCCCGCTGACTCCAAAATCCATATTTTACTGAAGCCTCGCATAATCCTCTATCCCATCCCTCCTTAGCTGACTTCCAGATTGTAGGAGTCTGCTTAGCGACACCGTGATTCATGCTACCATCGTTGCTTCATTGCATCTGCTTCCCCAACTCCACGGTAGAGTGTTAGCTTTCCCACCACTTCAAGCGAGATATGCGTACGCCATGCGGACCCCTCACCAGTGTGATGGTTAAAAGTCCATATAACTGAGATGAAGGTTGTTGCACACTTCCTATGCCCACTTTCCTTGCATTTTACTTCTGAATATAGTTCATCACTTCCTTGATGTGCCTTCACATTACCAATTATTTATAATGCATGCTAGTTGTAGTACTGCGGGATCAGTTCAAAGAGAAAAGAAGGCAACTACTAGTCGTTAAGCCAAATTTGTTATCTCGCACTAGTACAAAGCCTCGCTAGCCCAATGATAACCCCCAACAATCCTCCCTACACAAAGGTTTGCCTCCATTTTGCATATATGCGCGTTGTCGTTATGAATTTATTTTGGAGAGTAGTTCATCCTTTGCTTGCCCTGCCTTCTCATACTAGTATATATTTTTTGTAAGACATGGAATATGATCTACTACCAAATGAGTATGCATAGAATCAATGCCACTGAATCCTGAAGAGTTTTGGACATGCAGATCTAGCCCCGCTCTGCACAGCACAACTAGTACAGAAACATGGCCTAGTCAAGTACCCTAAACTTGTATATTTGTTGCATCTTGCTTGTGTTATTTATTGATTGATTTTCTGCATTGGAATTTGCAGAAGCAAGTGCATGATCATGTCTCTGCCAAGGAGGTTCGCAACATAGATATTCGGTGTGCCAGTGATACATCCATTTCTAGGAACCAAACCGAAGTATGTTGCATGGTCGAAGCTAAGATTAGGATTCTCTGAAAGGATTTATACACGGCCACTCGGACGATCTGAGAATTGAACCGAGGATGGATTTCTACTACTGAAGATGGCCTTGATACTGCCGCTGATGTTCATAAGTTAGTGGCTGAAAATCGTGTTCCCAATTCGGCTGATGAAGATGTCGATGGGATCAAGGTGATGGTTTTGGAATACGTTAAAGCACGAGCAGAGATTCTCCGTGCATCTTCGCGGGCAGATAATTTTCAAAGGGTGATGCAAGAGCCGCCATGCGAATATATTGTTGTTTCGAATAATGAGGATGAATTTCCTTGTGTTGTGAGCCTGATATTTTCTTTTCTTATCTACTGGTAATACTTTACGGTGACTATGTATTTGGAACGTTGTATGAAACTATACTATACCTACTTGCTGCATCTGGAAAATGTATCTCGGTCTCATTCTAGCCATTTGGAAAATGGAAAAACAACATTTCCCGCGAGGAAGTTGAAATCTTATTTTGCACTTTCATTTAGATTTGTAGACCCTTGTTTTGCCGAAAAAACACATTACCATGAAAGGTATTTCGAGAATGACCATATCCTTGTTCCCATTATCATGAATAAATTCGTGAAACTACTTGTGTGGCCCTAAACTCAAAATTTTAGACTTCAGTAGTAGATCGAGTAAAAAAATCAACTCAGTGGCAAAAGACAAGCCAAAAGAACCTCTTCCACAAGGCAGTCAATAACAATTTTAACTCTGCGCTAGAAACACCCGCTGAAATAGCTCCTGCATCCAAAATCCAAGTGGTACGGAATTCCATCTCACCCTTCGGTCCAAAAACAACATGCCAAAGGCCACTCCTCAAGATGGTTTGTCTTGTAAATTCCCAAACGCCACACAATTCAAAGTTTCAAACATACTAGTACCACCCACGCCCCTCGGGTCAAATCCCTCAAGATCACCTTGCATGACCATGGCCGTGCTCCTTCTGTCCCATCTCCCCTTCACAGCCTCTCCACCGGCATGCCACCGTAGCGACCGGAGACATTTTACCAGCTCCCGACATTGGCCCGCACCAGATCAGTTCCTCCGTACCCAAGGTACACGGCACCAAAGACGGCTTAGAAACACCGTCGTAGCTTCATTGGATCCACTTCCTCGACTCCACAACACCACATTTTCTTCCTCAACCTTGTCCACGGTGCTGGAGAGATGAGGACGCAAACCCGCTCAGCCACGAATGGCAAGGTCGTAGCTCACCATAAGTCTAGCAAAGGCACGAGAATGAAATCACGTAATCACGGTCACAAAGGTTGTCGCTGTACACTTCATATTTTGCACATTTCATGTCTAAAAGTAGTTCATCTCTTGTTTCACTTCATTCTCGCACTGAGTTTTTTGTCTTGTACTCTGACATTTCTTGTCGAGCCATCGTATATGCATATGTCTGTCATTGTTCCTTGAGAGCTTTCAACTTCTTGCTAGCACTATACTAACTGGCTCTTCTACACACACCATGCTATTAAATCTCATCAGATATATTTTTTGCTGATGCATGTAAGCTGATTTGTGGCCGACTAATGAGGAAGAACGGAAGATTAGGGAAGACAGATTATTACAGAGTTCCAAATATGCAAGGTTGCTTGGTGTGCAAAGAGTTAGATATTTCATAGATACCACCACCAATCATGAAGTCTAGGTTTCTGATGCAGAATTTGATCCTCGAGATCAACAAAACCATGAGGGAAACCTAACTCACGAAGATGGACCAGTCGAGAACCCCCTCCCTAATCCGTCTGCTTGTCCACCTCCCAAGGTGCTTGATATGTCTTGTCATTTAGATATTTGTGGCATCTTCCATGTTTTGTACCTCAATTCCTACCAAATGTTGTGCAATGCCATCTGCTTAGTTCATGCATCATATATGTCCAGCATATCTTGCCTTATTGTTGTTTTGTTCTATCCACGTCTCATTTTTCATAGGACTTTGATAGATTAATGTATTGTTTATGCGTGTCAGGAATTAGCTAGTTCACCTAAGACCCTTCCAGATACTAGCAGGGAGAAAAACTATGTTCGGCAAGTGTCTGATTCAGCATTGGTTTTTGTTGATGAACAATACTTCGAGGGAGACTTGACTCAGGATGTTGGACCCGTCGAGGACCTCCCCGCGAGTCCGCCTGCTTGTCCACCCCCAAGGTGCTTGCTCTTTTTTTAATTGTGATATTTGTTGCATCTTCCATGTTTTGTATCTCAATCCCACCAAATATATTGCAATGCCCTCTGCCTAGTTCATGCATCATATATATTCATCACCTTTTGCCTTACTATTCTTCTGTTCCATCTACATCTCATTACATATAAAATTATAATAGATTGAAGTATCGTTTATGTGTGTCAGGAATCAGCTCGTTCATGTAAGACATGTTCAGGTACCAAACGTGAAGCGTCGACAAGCGGTCCTACTACTGCTACCTATGGAACACAAACACACGACATGAAATACAATAAACGAAAATCAGGAAACTCACATAAGGTCAAAAAGTGTCGTCTTGGCGGCACACCGCAGGTTCCAACAGAAGTAGACGCAGCAAATACCATCCCACACATTCCACAATCACCAATTGCCAATCCAAATTCCCAGCAACAATTGACAACCGAACCAGTTTTGACCTCTACTTGCCTAACACTGCTGGCACAACTCCAACAAGATAGCGATGATCACCAACCTTTTAATCAGCCCGGCGCCAAACAAGTTATGTGTTCCAAGGATTATTGATGCATGCTTCCTTATATATACCATGCAAGCTTGATGTAACGGTTTAATTGGTAGATACACAAATATTTAAGAAAAGAGGGCCAACAGTAGGAAAAAAGCTTCAGACTAAAATTTCCGGAACGCAATCTAGATATTGCATCAATTCTATTGTTTCTAGAAAGCGAAGGCCAGAAGATCCAGAAGAATTTTCTTGTCTATCATCCGAAATAGGCATTTTTGTTAGGAATGATATTCCCAACTTCGCATCGTTCAAGCTCCAGCAACAAACCCCTGAATATTACAATTCAGTACTACAGAAGTTACATGTAAGTCATGGTGCTCTGTTCCATGCATTCAAGCTTGTTGTTGGTTCTATTCTAAGGCACATAACACATCAAATGTTCCATTCTTGCTGACAGACAAAATTCAACTTCGATCAGGATAATGAGGATGTAGAGTATGTTCTCATGGACATGTTCTCCCGTTCTTTGTGCCAATAGCACCATAGTCTAAAGAATAAATATTGTGATGGTAAGGCAAGCAAGGATATTCAAAGAATGATTCCTGTGGAACATACTATGACTAACCAACAGTGGATAGATTTTCTCACCCACTGGTTTGATCCAAAGATTACAGTATGGTTTGTGAAGACTGATAACATATCACATTCAAAATTCCTATTTGCACATCTATATCACTAGTCTCCTTTTGTACATGAACACTGGGAAAAACAAGAGAAACAATCCCACACAATGCTTAACAAACCGAACTAGATCTCGTGCATTGGTTGGGCACCTGAGTGCAATAGTAAGGATAACTAGTTTTTAATCTTGTAGAGACTTTGTGCTTACTATATTTTGATCATGTGTTCCGCCCATGTTGTAGAAAGGTGTGATAAGTCTACATCAAAAATTTACGCATGCCAGACAGGCAAAAAGGAACGGCTCAATCCCTCCACTGAGAGTGTTATTTGAAGTCTTCTGTTCGATTGATATTTTGTGATGACACACCCTTAGTTATTTATATGTATAGTTAGATGTGCAACATTGCCTGAACTGCTGCCGAGTTTTCTTTTTAATTTAAGTAGATGATTTCCAACTAGTGTGAGTTTCAGTTTTCAACTGTACAAAGAGTTGTCTTGTGTATATCATGCACCCGACGATGAAGAAACAGACATATGTCATGTTGACACAGGCCTATTATTGCATGATATTGATAAAATTCTTATCAATATGATCAGATAGCTATGCTTTTACTACATTATATATGATGCGTAATCAGCCATGCTAACTTGTAAGATTTGTTCATAGACATGTTAAATGTATTGTCTGTATGTTTCTCTATATTCTATTTTCTTCTCTCACCCATGTCTACCACCTGATAACCTTACAGTTGAAATTGAATGAGGAGATGGAAAAACCTGGGAAAGATGGTCTAGAACAAACCCAAGTAGAATGTCTAGACACATTTAAAATGGTACGAAAAGGTGGAGGTCATCATAAAAGCACATTCCTGTGTAATGCTGGGTTGTCGTAGTGCAAGTCTAAGTCCAAGTCATCGTATTTGTCTCGTCAGGAAGAAACTGTAGCACTACAGGCTGAACAGGAAGTGCATAGACGAGCAATAGATGATATGATATAGAAAGCATTAGCAAGTGATTTGGAGTTGAACATCTTACGAGGTCAGCAAAATTCTTGAGAGCCCATAGATGAAGAAACTCTTCTAAATTAAAGATGAACCCTGACAATGATAGGCGAGTACAGTGGTCCTGTGAAATGGTTCCTGCTACTAAGCCTGGGTTGTGTTTGGAGCCATGTTACAAATAATGGGAATATTTGTTACGCATCATTCTTTTATATGTTTACATGTGCCCGAACCTCACTCTCACAGCCTTGGATTCATGAACCTCACAAAGGTTTTTTCTTCTTTGGACAACGGCCAAATTCAAAATCTCAGTCCATCGACAAATCCTACCGCCTACCCTGTTTGAATATGAGATTACGTATCCACATTATTCACCAATATGGTCAGTATTTGGATGATCAGTGGATGTGACTCTCAGCCTTAAATTCGTACACAAGGAGTACCATTAATGAAATTAAAAAATCTCAGTCGAGCAGCAAAACCTGCAGCCAACCCTATTTGAATCGGAGTTATCAAATTTACATTATGGATGATAAGTTAATGTTACTCTCGGCCTTCAATTTCTGAATAGGGAGTACACCTTTTATCCAAATATTGCTTGGATGCTAGCAAAATTCAAAATATCAGTCTACGCACTTATTATGCTCATGGATGATTAGTTGATGTGACTCTCAGACTTGAATTCATAGACAGATAGCGTATGGTCTACTAGCTTTTTTCTATTATTATTTGGCTGGTAGCCAAATTCAAAATCTCAATCGAGTGGCAAAATTACCCACCGACCTTGAAGCATTTCCCACCCTACTATTTTAAAAACTTTGTGGAAAAATCTCCTACCGGGGAGTACCATTTTTCTATTATTATTATTTGGCCGGTAGCCAAATTCAAAATCCCTGTCAAGTGGAAAAATCACAGACCAACCTTGAAGCATTTCCCGCCCACCGTTTCAAAAACTATGAGGCCGAATCACCCGTCGGGGAGTACCATTTTTATATTATTATTATTAGGTCGGCAGGAAAGTTCAACATCTTTGTCGAGTAGCAAAATCACACATTAACCTTGAAGCATTTCCCGCCCCACCATTTCAAAAACTTTCAGGCAAAAATCTCCCACTAGGGAGTACCATTTTTCTATTATTATTATTTGGAATGTAGCCAAATTCAAAATCTTTGTCGAGCGGCCAAATCACACACTAAGCTTGAATCATTTCCCGCTCCACCATTTCAAAAACTCTGAGGCCAAATCTCCCACCGGGGAGTACAATTTTATATTATTATTATTTTTCTAGTAGCCAAATTCAAAATCTTAACCGAGTGGCAAAATCACACACCGACTTGGGGGGCACGCTAAAGTTGTTATCTTGGGGAAGCAGATCTTACGCCCCTCCATTTGAAAAATCAGTTGACTTTAAAATTCCAATTCTACCCATTGTTCAGACGCCCTATGGGCACGCTAAAGTTGGTATCTTGGGGGGCACGATCGTAATTATTTTTCTGTACACCTCCATAGTCCCGATTCACCCAGTTTTTCCCGCTGGTGCTCCCAAAATTTTAGGCTTCTCTCCCACTCCCTCACCACTATGACCAGCGCGTGCACCGGTCAGCGGAAATTCCACGGTGGTCGGAGCCACTTAAGTTGCGATCTGGTGCACCGGGTCTCTCTGCCACTCCTCCCAAGTTTTGGTCTTGCTGACAGCGCCTATGGCGTCATCGACCGCCCACACTCTGCTTCCCCACCGTCGAAAGCTACCCAACCGTACCGGAGACACTTCACCGTTGTCCACCAGACAGGATCTAGTTAAATGACTTCCATGTCCACCGCTCCAGACCAGCTGCACGGGTGTCGCCGTTGACTGCACCGGCATCGACAGCCTAAGATCTGCTTCTCTGACGCTAATAGCCATCACAATCAAAGCACCCTCGGTGACTTGGACGTCACTCACACAGTACCGATGATGCTTAGATGCCTCTCCGACCAAGGTAACCAAATCTCCAACCCGTTTTTGTTTTGTCAGCAGTATAGCAGGTTCAATCCTATCGTGGTGAACTGCACTTTTTTAATCGTGCTAGTACATAAAAGTCACTGGGCATACCTATTCTTCGTTCTAGTACATACAAGTCACTGGGCACGCCTGTTCTTCGTGCTAGTACATACAAGGTCATTAGACATGTTGTTTAGCATTCGCTGCTCTACAAATTTCAAGTCATGCACATGTCTGTTATTTTATCATGCACATGTTCTTAGGTACTCCGTACACCAGTAATTGCCTGCTATCGTGTAGTTCTTGAAAAATGTATTATTAGCGGAAAATAATAGTGTGGATTACCCGATCTATAGTTACTAAATCTATCTGGTTATTCCTGAGCTAAGTTCCTTCTATTATTTCCTCCCTGGCATCATTCTGCTATCCTGTAGTACCTATTCAAACTCTTCATACTAGTTCGATTATAATTTTGTTGTTGCCGTCTGGTTCTTCAAAAGCTGCAACGCTGACTATTTTGTTTCTCTTTACATAGAGCTCAAAAAGGGAACACTGAACATATTGGTTTGCACAGCCTCTTCTACAGGTTCACTAGTGATGCCATCATATATTCCATATCTGGTGCTGGTTCGTCCTAATCAACAACATAACTATTCTCCACTTTATAGTTCATTTGTGTTTTCCATTCCTGCTCGACAAGTTCTGGTGTGATGCGGTTATAATTTCTATGTGGTTCATTCTTAGCTATGGCAGTAACTACATGCCATTGTGTAGCTCACTACAAATTCCGAGTCACCAGCATCTCTTGCATTCCAAGAGAGACCACCGCTTCATATATATTTGCTGAAATGACCTAGCTAGTTTATATTTTCTAAAATTCTAAGAATCACTTTGTTTGATTGCTCATTGCATTGTAGGCACACTTCTCTAATTCTTGGTTGTCCTGTTCTACAAGTTCACAAGCCACGCCATTATATCCCGTATCTGGTTCTGGTTCATCCTAAGCAACAACATAACCATCCTCTACTATATAGTTCATTTGTGGTATGCATTCCTGCTCTACAAGTTCGTATGATGAAGTTATAATTTCTATCTGGTTCATTCTTTGTTATGTGTAGTTTGTCTTGTTTGATGTATTAACTTGTTATTAATTACATTCAGACTGAAGTTATTTCTATCGCCACCAAAGAGGGAGTTGCACGATCATGTCTCAAGGTGGTTTTCCAATGTAGTTGCCACACTCAAAGGGAGATGTAGTTGATAGATTAAGAAAGCAAATTGAGGACTCTACTATCAACTTGATTTGCAACTGAAATACTGAATTTTATTTCCCTTGTGTTGATAATATGTAATATTTTTAAGTAGTTTGCAGTTGATGTATTATCTAGATTACTCGCATAGGCCATGTAGGCCGTACCATAACTGCGCAGCCAAGTCGATCAGGGAATAGTATAGGGCTTTGTTATTAGTTTGTCTTCTATTGGACCTACCATGAACAGTAAAAGATGCTCTCTAATTATACACCTTTTATCATATTTGCATGGGCTTCACAAAGGCCCAAACTGTAGATGTCAATGAACATAATGGGCCTACCCACAGGTGGCAAGTAGTAACAGTAACTGGCTAGAACAGTAATAGGTCAAAACAGTAATAGACCAGGACATTAGCAAGCCAGAACACTAGCATGCCAGAACAGTAGCATGCCAGTTTAGTAACGGGCCAAAGTAGTAACATGCTAGAATAATAACATACCACAATAGTGATAGGCCAGAACAGTAGAGGACCAGAGCAGTAAAGGACCACAACAGTAATGGACCAGAACAGTAAAATGCCAGAACAGTAACAAGCTAGAACAGTAGCAGGCCAAAAAATTGTACTAGACAAGAACAATAACAGGCCGACAATATTGCTAGGCCAGAACAGTACTAGACAAGAACAGTAGCAGGCCACCTATGGGACTGAATAGTTGACAGATGGTACAGTAAAAGGACAGAACAGTAACTAACCTTCTCAAAGATGGGCTGTTAGTAAGCGGCACAGGACGAGCTGTGAGAAAAGTGACAGGCCGACCATAGGCCTTAACAGTATAGCGATTTAACTTGATCCAGGCTGCTAACGGGCCGCACATTATCCAACCAATGTGGGACTATTAAGTTGAAACAGTATTGGCTCCATAAGTTCGTGGGCCGCGGCGTGCTGCATTATCGGGCCCAATTTGAATAGTGCAGGGCGAAACATTAAAGGGTCGTAATCTTATTGGGCTCTCGTCATGGGCTAGCCCACTTAATAATTAGCAGGCCTTGACTAGGCTAGGCTTTTACCATGGTTTATGTGACCGTTAACAGTGGTAACTGGGCATTAACGGTGTTTGCCAGGTGACGGTTTGCATGACATCAGCAGTCAATGCGGCTGGTGAACGGATCTACAATGAAACAAGTTTTCGTGGCTGAAGGGTGCGGTCCGCCATGGTCGAAAAAAACCTGTGGTTGATTCTATTGTGATGGGGCTTTTAGCACGAAGGCAATCTGTCGTAGAAGACTTTTTAACCACGAAAAATGGGCCTTCAACCACGAAAATCGTCTGTTGTAAAAGCCAAATTTTGTTGTAGTGGTATATGTGATTGCACACACGTCCGGTCATCTGACAACCTCCACATCCTTACTCCAACAAAGCAGCAGAAGCAACAACTCCTTCCAGACAAAGCCACTGAGAACATGTACTACGCTAATCTGAAGACATGGGGAAATATTCTAGAGGGGCAGAAAGATCCTTCACGAGGAGGTGTGAAGTGAGAGGAGGAGGCCTTTTATAGGGGGAGGGGTCAGCCCCCTCCCATGGCCAGCAGCCACGGGAGGTGCCCCCACCTCTCACTCATTCGTGTTGATGGAGCATCCACTCACATAAAATTCCTCCTCTCACACTTCCACTCACTTGCATTAAATTTCCACCAAATTCAATATATCTCTCATTTAATAAAACTCTTTTATTTATTTTATTCAAATTTTTAATTACTTTAATTAACAAACATTCACATAAACCCCTTGCAACATTTCGATATCACATGCAAAACCAATTTCAGCAATTTCACCTAAACCAATTTCAGTGTCCATCGAAATAATTCCAGCGCTTTCACAATCTTTCTATGGAAACATATTTTCTCCAAATGGTGTCTGTATCCCTTAAGTGTGTCACCCTACGGTTCGCGAATAATGCAGACATGATCGAAAACCCTCTTCGATCAATAATCTGCAGGGGACCTGGAGATCCGTACTGACTCCCACACATTCAATGATGACTCTAGTGATCGTGAGAACCTTTAATGTTTTTTAACTAAATCCCATTGTCTTGTGATATATTACATGTCCGAGATTCGATCATTGGTATCCCCTTACCTAGTTTGATCTTGTTACCGACAAGTACTCTTTTCTCGTTCCTGTGATATAACATTTTAGTGATCTTATCACTTGCTTGCAAGCTATGTTAGTGTGATCTCACTGAGAGGGACCAGAGTATATATTTCTGTCATCGATATGGACAAATTCCACTCTTGATCCATGACCCTTGACCTAACATTTTTAGAGTACCCAAACCCAACTTTATATCCACCCTGTTATGGTGTGGCGTTTGATGTTATCAAATTACTCTTCCGGTGTTAGAAATTAACATGATCTCATGGTCTAAGGATTATGGTTACTTTGTATGATGTTATAGCAATGTAAACATAATGACTTTGATCGTATTACTATACTTAGGATGACTGTTCATCACATCATTCTAGCAATGTTATGACCTTGTTATTAATAACATCCAATGTCCATGATCAGGAAACCTCGATCATCGTGTTAATCAATGAGCTAGTTTATATGAGAGGAATAACTAGGAACTCTATATATTTGTTCATTAAACACACATGTATTAATGTTTCTGATTAACACAATTATACCTTGCAAAATAAACATCTATTATATACTTGGAATATGATAATAAGAACTTTATTATTGCCTCTTAGGCATATTCCCTTCAACTTTATCGACTGGAGGGATCACCCTTAAGGGACCACATGCACACTCCATCAGCTTCTAGAGGGGGAATCGATAGGTTTCGCATGGATCTTGGCTTCTAAGGACTATGCCCTCGTGAGCCGCCCCGTAGGCCCCTTGAGGGGGAGACGTAGGGCAAATTTCCATTCTGCTAGGCCTCCGAACAGGGACCATAGGTATAACATAGAGTGGTGGCTGCTGGAGGGGAGTACCCTCTCGAGACGCCCCGCAAACCTCTCGAGGGGAGAGCCATGGGGCAAATGTTTGTCCTGTTGGACCCTGATAGAAGGACCATAGGTAGAACATGAAAAGTGGCCGCTGGAGAGGAGTACCCTCACGAGTCGCCTCGTAAGCCTCTCTAGGAGATAGCCGTAGCGAAAATGTTTATCCTGTTGGACCCTCGTGGAGGGACCATAGGTATAACATGAAATGTGGCTGCTGGAGGGGAGTACCCTCACAAGCCGCCCTATAAGCCTCTCGAGGAGAGACCTATAGGGAAAATGTTTATCCTGTTGGACTCACGTAGAGGGATCATAGGTGTAACATGAAAAGTGGCAGCTGAAGGGGAGTACCATCGCGGGCCACCCCATAAGCCTCTCAAGGAGAGAGCCATAAGGAAAATGTTTATCATGTTGGACCCTCGTAGAGGGACCATAGGTATAACATGAAAATCATGCATTGCTTAGTTTCCTTGTATATGTCGTGCAAGCGTTTAAAGAACGAAGGACCATGGGTGAGGTGACTTATCGTAGGAGCTAAGCCACAAGTTTAGAGCTCAACACTTTAGGCCTTGGTGTAGGACACCAGGAACGATGGGTGAGGTGAGTTATCACGAGAGCTAGTCTACAAGTTCAGAGGTCAACATTGTAGGCCTTGGAGTTGACGGGAATGGCCTAGCGATGAGCACCTTGCCTAGCACGGCCAAAATGTTTTCCTGTAAAAGCAAAGGCGCATAGAAAGGTTGGTGCAAGGCGCAAGATCCAAAAGCAACCAGGGAGTTTCTAGCTTATTGTGATGCCGTCGTGATCTGCACGGGGTCTTATGAGAGATAAAGTTATAGAGGTAAGTAGTTAGAATTCACCTTCAAAAGGGGTGGGGTAGACCATTGCGCTGATCGAAGAGGCTTGTCCACCTCTGAGTGCCGGATGCAACCCCTGGATCGTGCCCATCAGATGTTGTTATGGAGGCGGTTGACGTTGATCACGCTGGGTGCAGTCCACAGGGAAGTCGGGACCCCCCTGCTCCCCACCACCCTTGTGAGCATCCTCTCTGCCGACGAGGGCCAGTTGAGGTGGCGCTGACCTCCTCGCATGATCGTGGGCACCGAGGGTAACCAGATCTTTGACGGGTGGGTACGAAGCGGTAGCAGCCCTTTTGACTAGGGCATTTTCCTGGGCCACCATCTGCTTCTTCCTCGTGGTACACCCAATGTAGTCAAGGGCATCCATGTCTTCTAGGTATGTTGTGGTTGTGGTGTTGTAGGCATCCTCAAGGGAGCACATAGCCTCTTTCTCGTCATAGTGGATTGTGATGGTCTCGCCACTCCCCACGGGCATCTTGACAACATTGTAGGCATGATGGGTGACCACCATGAACTTGGCCAGTGTCGGGTACCCCGAGATGACATTGTAGGGTAGGCTGATGTGCACCACGTCGAAGTTAATGAGCTCTGTTATGTAATTGTCGTGGGACCTGAACATTACTGTGAGTCACACCTGCCCGATGGGTATGGTGGTCCCATTGTTCAGGCTGGTGAATGGCATGGTCAGCATCACCTGGTCGTAGGGCACCTGTAGCTTGGCGAAGGTTTTAGTGCAGATGACGTTCAAACCGGCACCACTGTCGACAAGTGTCTTGGCGACCACAATGTTGTTGATGGTGTAGGTGCAGATCACGGGTAGCGTTCCCATAGCCCTGGTGGAAGTATGATAGTTGCTGGCGTCAAGGGTGATGGCATAATGGGACCACTTGAGCTTCAGGCATGGAGTCCTGGGCCTGGGAGCCGCCAAGAATACACGCGGTGACCCTCGTGGGCTCTTGCGAGTGAGCTGCTTGAAGTGCCTGTTGGACGCTGGGGCCTGGGAGCCGCCAAGAATACACGCGGTGACCCTTGTGGGATCTTGGTAGCCCCCGGTGTTCTAATCGACATGGCCCTTTTCCGCGTTGCGGTGATGCTGTTGGACAGTGTTGTCCTGATGCCCCCTAGGGCATATTGTTACTACCATAGTCGTTGTTCAAATGGCCACCGCTCTAGTGGCTACCATGTCTATTGTTCCTCTCATCGCCTTGCCTCCCTTTCATCTGGATGTTACGCTGGTTGCGTAGTATCATGGAAATGTCCACGAGAGTCGCTGCAGCAGGCAACGATTGATTGAATCGGCGGCGAGAGCTGGCGGCCATCTACGGTGCGAGATGGGGGCGGATGCACCTGGGTTTACCCAGGTTCGGGCCCCCGAAGGGTAAAGACCTACTCCTGCTAGATTAGATTTTTAGAGAGCGAGTTACAGGGGTGGTGAGCTCGGCGTCTATGCTTGAGGGGGTGTATGATGGAACGTAAGTCCTCTGGATACCCTAGGGAGGTTTATATATGAGGCACCTCGCTAGGGTTTACAAGTTACAACCGAACAAGATAAGGATTCGGAGGAGTTGACCTAATCTGACTGGGCTTCTGGTATGCTTCTCGGACTCCAGTCTCCAGTCGCCGGGCCTTCCCTTTAGTCGCATTCCACTCGCCGTCCTGCAGGCCAACTCGTGAGACCTTTTGACCGAATCGTATCGTCCTGCTAGGCATACCCCATTTGGCATATCCCCATCAGTAGTCCCTGAGGCCATCGTCGAATCAGACACAGGTGGTCATTTGGCAGTCGGAGTAGGCGAGTCCAATTTGGAACCACGGAAATTTTCACAGGCTCCCAGTCGCTACTCTAGCGAACGTCATAGCTTGTCAAGTCGCTGCTTCGGTGAGTGGAAAGGGCCAGTTGCCAGCAAGTGGGGTGGAGGAGTTGGACCGTCAACCTGGTCAAACTATTCGTTGGATATTCCAATGGTAAATTCGGCGTAATTACCGCACGTAACGGCTAGACCGAATTTGGCGGGTAGCGCCCCCCTTATAAGGGGAGTGGCGAATCAGCCTTGCAGATCCTTCCCTTTGCTCTCCATTCTTGCCCATTCATTATCTCTGTCTTCCTTCGATCCGATCCATCCGCACCGAGCGACTCCACATCCTTCCCAATGGCACCTCCCAAAGGTTCATGGGGGAAATCCAAGTGCACCGCGGCCCAGCTCAAGTCCTTTGAGGATGTCGGAGTCGTCCGCAAGGGGAACTGGCGAATCCCTGCTTCCTCCGAGATCGAGCCCAAGCCGCGGGCCGGCGAATTCATTTGCTTCCTGAGGCACCTAGAGAGAGGCTTAGGGTTCCCCACCTCACTGTTCTTCTGGCGTTTCTATGCATATTACGTGATCAAACGATCAGACCTTGGCCCGCACAACATCGAGCAACTGGCAATCTTTATCCCCTTCTGCGAATGCTATCTAGGTTGCAGGCCATACTTCCCACTCTGGCTGGAGCTCTTCCACGACCGCATCGGATGCGAGGCGGCCGACGGCTTGATATTGGCGACCGGCAGCATCATGTTCCAGTTGAAGCCGAAGGCTAACTTCATCAAGCTTCTGCTGCCGAACAAGGCCACGAGCGAGTGGAAGAAGAGCTGGTTCTACGTTAAAGAGTCCACTCCCTCCGGAGAAGTGGTGCTCCCTGAGTCATGGGAGATTGAAGATTACAAGGCTGCCTTGAAGAAGATCACTGATGCGGAATTCACAACCACATCGGACGGGCTCGCCACGTACACTACCGTGAAGAATGAAGCCCCCACGGTAAGTTTTTCTTCTAGTCGCCATTTCCGCAATGTAATTCGCAGTTGCATCAATTGATATTTATTCGTGGTTGTTCTCAGTTGTTCCAGGTGTTGGAGGGCTAGCTCCCTCCGCTTGATGAAGAGGTTCCCCGGGAGCTCGAAGAGGCCTCCGAACGAGACTCCTCCGAGAGCGACGAGGAAGAGGAGGAGGTTCCTCCCCCAGTGCCTACGGCTCGCAAGACTCGCATGCAGAAGCACCGCGAGTTTGAGGCGAGCTGCAGCCTTGATGAACATGAAGGAGGCGATGAGATCGTGCAGGAGCACACATCTCGGTGCATGGCCACGCCGTCAAAGCCCGCTCGCAAACCGAAGTCGCCAGTGAAGAAGCTAGCATCGCCACCTAGGTCAGCCGTGGTGTTTGAGTTAGATAACGACTCTAACGATGAAGACACCCCCGAAACTTCGCACAAGGTCCCGGAGGGTGCGATTCCGATGAAGGGGTTGGAGGGCGAAGACACCGAGGTGGCGGTAGAGGTTCCTCTCGTGGTGATTGCACCAACGGCTTCCAGGGCACCAAGCCAGAAGGCGACTGAGGCAACGGCGTCGAAGTCGCCACCACTGTCGAGAGCAGCCGCATCGTCGGAGCCGGACATTCCAGCGACTGCGGCTTCGTCCTCGAGGAAGACCGCTGTGTCATGGGCTTCAAACATCTTCGAAGGGGACTCACGCGCAAGCTGGGGTCGGAATTGGACAAGCCCGCCCACATCATCACTGGGCTGGACGTTCTCCCAGTCACGACGTAAGTCTCCAATTCTCCATTCCAAGTCGTGTTCCATTTTTGTGTTGTCTCTGTGTTGATTTTGGAGTTTTGGCAGGTCTCGGGTCAAGAAGATCGGTCGCCCTTCAGTGGAGAAGATTCTGCCGGTCACCAACACCAGAGAGGGCGACCTTCCCAAGAAAAGGAAGTCTGCTGATAACGCGGCGACTGTGGAGACCACGAAGAGGCAGAAAGGTGGTGTCGACGATTCCGTGGAGATGACTAGCGCCAAGGAGGGCGATTCTGCTGTAGTCGTCGAAGTGGTGGTGGCTGTGCGGTCGCGATCCACGGTCGCCCGGCTCGACGACGATCTAGAAGCGTCGGCAATGTTCCCGCGCTTCATGGCGAGGGAGTTCCCAGGCATGGCAGACGACCAGTCTCCACAGAGCCCGGAGATCATCGATGAAGACGTTGGGTCTCGTCGTGGGCGCACCTCCTTCACGGTCCCGTCGACTGACGCCGGTGAGCTTCACAAAATGCTTGGCGCAGCCATTCAGGTACGCCCAGTCCCGGAGTGTCTAGCTGCTGAATTTCAGCGGCTAGGCACTAAGGTGCTTCTACTCTCTAGTCCCCGAGTTCCTAGTCATTGAATTTCAGTGGCTAGGAACTGAATTTCTTTCTACTCTCCAGTGCCCGAGTTCTTAGTTGCTGAATTTCAGCGGCTAGGAACTTGATATTGTTCTTTGTAAGTACTGAATTTTGTTGCTTTTGCAGGGTTTGCAGAGGGAGTCGACCGATCGACAGGCTGCTAGGGAGCGTTTGGAGCAGGATCTGCACGTGGCGCAGGAGGCGAACCGGCGACTCCAGGAGACTGTTGGTAAATGGTTGCTTCTTTTTCTGTTTCTTTCTTGGTTGTGAACTATTGGTGTGTGGCGTGTTGGTGATTTGTCTCTTTCCTTCTCGGATGGTCTTCTAGCTGCAATTTCCAAGGCCCGTGAAGGGTATGTTCCAGTCGCCGAGCTGGACGCGGCGAATGGGCGAATTGCCTCGCTGATCCATGACTTGGAGGAGGCGAGAGCGGCCTCAATTTCGTCTGAGGACCGAGCGAAGGCTGATGTCGCTGCGGTTGAGGAGGAGCGCAAGGCCACGGAATCGTTCGTCGTGGGTCTGAAAAATGATCATGCCGCCCTGGAGAAACATGTCACGGAGAACTTCCGCAAGCTTCTTGGTGAGTCTCTGTCTTTTGCTTAACTCGTTTGGCGAATCCCCGATTGGGCAGGTCAGTAGTTTCACTGATGTCTGATTTGGCAGCTGTGATAGGGCAAAGCGACCCGGTGGTTCAGACTTTCAACGCCTCGTAGTGCGTGACTGCCGTGGTGAACATGGCCACGGCTTCAGAGTTATGTGTCCAAGCGGTCCTTCAAGGAATGTCCCCCACCGAGGTTATTCTTGGGGGGCTTATGGAAGTGTGGCGCTATCTGGAGGACGCGCCCGTTGTCGTGGAGTGGATGGCGCGCTCGGCTTCCAGGCGCGGGCTACCACGGCGTTGAGCCTAGGTCTTGCGCACTTCTTTGATGATTTTGACCTCGACGACGTCACCAACGTCTACCCATCGGCGACCGGCACGGTGGAGATGTCAGAGGTGCTGAAGCTGACTGCAAAGGCCGCCCCTTTTGCTGATCGGGTGTTGGCGATAGGGGATCTTCTACCATACCAGGAAACGGTATTGGCGCCTGGCGAGCCTGAGCCAGAGCATCGCGACATGAAGTCAGAGAAACCCTTCCGGTTGGTGTTGTCAAAGTCGCTGACGACCTACCCGACGAACCCGTGGTAGCCTTTTGTTCGTGACAAGGGGGGTGGTGGTGCTTCTTCATCAGGACCCGCGGAATAGATAGTGTAGTTGGGCAGTTTGTAATATATGCCAAGTGGCGACTGTTGTAATGTGAACAATAAGTTGAGTAAAAGGAGTCAATCGACTCGTATTGCAACCATAATCGTGTGGTGTGTTTATTTTTGTTTGAGCGAGTCCCCGAGCACGTCCGCCCTTTAATGGGGTATAACTCGATTATATGCTTATGTGTTTTCTGCTGGTTGTGCATTGTTTTGTCCCATGCGTCTTCTAAGGGGCGAGTCCCCGAGCTCGAGTGGGTTGTTTTGTAGGCGAGTCCCCGAGCACAGTAGTTAGCCGTTTTGGGCGCGTGCCTATTGCGAATTACCAATGCGTTGTTTGTAATGCGTCTCTTCCCCTGGCTCGGAGAGCCAGTCGCTGGGCAAGTCCATGGCAGCTCTCTTACTTGGTGTGTTCCCGAGCCGCGTGAGGGTTCCATTCTTGCGGAGTCCCCGTGCGTGGTACTTAACTGTTCGAGTCTCTTTGCACGAGGATGGGAAGGACAGATCACTGTGAGAAGCGTATACTGGTCATCTTGGCCTGGTGGGCCAGTCGAGCCAGGCGACTCCGATGGTGGCTCCGGGGTGGCGTTTTCGTGGACGTCCTAAGGCCCGAGTATTCTCGGTACCCTCGGGCCGCACTACTTAGACGTGCCGGTCGCTCAACCAAGGGTTGACTTACGTGGGTAGCGTATTGCTGATTGTACGAGTGCGAGTGGCACAAGGATATGGCGAGTAGACACAATTTTGTGAACGGAATGAATTTCATTATATATGTCAGCTGAGTACATGTTTCGGTTCTATGTATAGAACTTCCGGAGGAGGTTTACATTCCATGGCCTCCCAACCTCGAGCTGGCCGTCGCCTCGTATGTCGATGATGTAGTAGGCGTCATTGCCGAGGACTCACCCTATGGTGAACGGCCCCTCCCATGGGGGAGAGTTTGTGCATGCCCTTCTTGTCTTGAGCCAGTCGTAGGACCAGGTCGCCCCCCTAGAAGTTGCTAGTCCGGACTCGGCGGCTATGGTAGCGATGGAGTTCCTGCTGGTAGATGGTTGTACGGGAGCGAGCCAGGTCACGTGCTTCATCGATTTGGTCGATGCTGTCTTGGCGGGTGGTCTCGTTTGTCACCTCGACGTAATTGGTGACTCGGGGTGAGTCGTGCTCTAGGTCTGTTGGCATTACAGCTTCGGTGCCGTACACCATAAAGAAGGGTGTGAACCTGGTGGAGCGATTGACACACATGCGGATCCCCCATATGATTGAAGGGAGCTCTTCGACCCAGCATCCTGGAGTGCGCTCGAGAGGCACCTGTAGTCATGGCTTGAGCCCGTGGAGGACCCTCTGGTTGGCGCGTTCTGCTTGACTGTTTGACTCCGGGTGGGCCACTGAGGCGAGGTCGAGTCTTATGCCATGCTCGTCGCAGAATTCCGCCATGGCCCCTTTGGTGAAGTTGGTGCCGTTGTCCATTATTATGTTGTGCGGGTAGCCGTACCGGTAGATGAGATCGCGTAAGAACTTGGTGGTTGTATTGTCGTCACACGTTTTGATTGGCTTGGCCTCGACCCATTTGGTGAACTTGTCGACCGCGACCAGGAGGTGGGTGAAGCCGGATGGGGCCTTCTTGAACAGGCCTACCATGTCCATGCTCCATACAGCGAATGGCCATGTGATGGGGATGGTATTGAGTGCCGAACCAGGAAGGTGCGTCTGGTGGGCATACTTCTGGCATCCGACGCATCGTTGGACGATGTTGGTGGAGTCGGCGTGCACGGTGAGCCAGTAGAAGTCATGCCGCATGGCCTTGGCGACCAGCGACTTGGCGCCGGCGTGATGGCCGCAGTCGCCGGCGTGAATGTCCTGGAGGATCTTGGAGCCTTCTTCTGGCTATACGCAGCGCTGGAACATGCCGGTCACGCTGCACTTGTGGAGTTCGCCGTTGATGATGACGAATGATTTGCAGCAGCGCACAATCATTCGTGCCTCGGTCTCGTTGCTTGGGAGGATCTTGTGCTCGAGGAAGGCGACGTATGGTGCCATCCAGTCGCTAGGCTCCACAACCATGGCGACTAGGGCCGGCTCTGGTTGCAGTGGTATGCCGATGTCGATTTCCTTCGGTGGGCTGACCGAAGGTTTGTGAATGATGTCGAGGAAGACGCCTGCTGGTGGCGCTTGTCAGGCCGACCCGATGCGGGAAAGGACGTCTGCCTCCTCATTCTTGCGTATGTCGATCCACTCAACGGAATAGCCATCAAAGTGTCCTCCCAGCTGGTTACCGCTTGGCGGTACGTGATCATTGTTGGAGAGACGGCGTCGCATGTTTCGGCGACCTGACCGGTGACTAGGTCGAAGTCGCCGTAGCACCGTAGGCGGTTGATGTTCATTTCCTTGGCGGCCCGCATGCCATGGAGGAGGGCCTCGCATTCTGCCATGTTGTTAGTGTAGGGCTTGAAGTTGAGGTGGAGCACGTATCGGAGCTTGTCCCCTTTGGGGGAGGTCAGTATGACCCTAGCCCCTGCGTCATCGGCGTTCTTCGAGCCGTCGAAGTGTAGCAACCAGTAGTGGAGATATGGTAGCTTCTCCGGCTGCTGCGCTTCTTCCCAATCCGGGAGGAAGTCAGCTAGGGCTTGTGACTTGATTGCTTTGTGGGGATCGTGTTTGATATTGTGGACGCCAATTTCAACGGCCCACTTGGCGACTCGCCCAGTCGCCTCGCGGTTGCTTATTATGTCCTGCAGCGGTGCGGATGAGACCATCGTGATTGGCTGCTCTTGGAAATAGTGGGGGAGTCGCCGCTGAGCTCGGAATACCGCGTACACTAGTTTCTGGTACTGCGGGTAGCACTGTCGTGAGTCCGTCAGGATTTCGCTGATGTAGTAGATGGGGCATTATATGGGGTGCTCCTTGCCCTCCTTTGGCCGCTCGACGACCATCACGGCGCTGACGACTCGATTGGAGGCCGCCACATAGACGAGCATTGGCTCTTTGTCGACTAGTGCGGCAAGTAGTGGAGCCGCGAGTATCACTTCTTTGAGTGCTTTGAGTGAATCGTCCTCCTCTGCGTCCCATTGGAACATGGGGTTCTTGCACCTCAGGCGATAGAGGGGCATGGCCTTCTCGCCTAGTCGGGGGATGAAGCGACTGAGAGCCGCGACTCGCCCGGCCAACTTCTAGACGTCGTGCAGGCACTCGGGTTTTCCGAGTCGCGCGATGGTTTCGATCTTGGTGCGATTGGCTTCGATGCCTCACTTGGAGACTACGTATCCTAGTAGCTGTCCGGTGGGGATGCCGAAGGTGCACTTTCCTGGGTTCAGCTTGATGTTGTACCTCCGCAAATTTGCGAAGGTTTTGGCCAGGTCGGCGAGCAGGTCGTCCTGGGGGGTGGATTTTACCACCACGTCATCGATGTAGACGTGAATGTTGCGGCCAATTTGGCTCGCGAGGCACTCCTGCGTGCACCTTTGATATGTGGCGCCGGCATTCTTGAGGCCGAACATCATGGCCATGTAGCAGAAGGTGCCGAATGGCGTGATGAACGTCTTCTTCTCCTCATCCTCGACCGCCATCTTGATTTGGTTGTAGCCAGAGTAAGCATCGAGGAAGCACAACGACTCTGATCCCGCAATCGAGTCGATGATCCGATTGATGCGAGGTAGGACGAACTCCTCCTTCAGGCAGGCGCTGTTTAGTCGATGCACATTCTCCATGTGTTGTTCTTTTTCAGGAGTACGACTAGGTTCGCCAGCCACTTGGAGTGTTTTATTGGCCGAATGAAGCCTGCGGCCAACAAGCATTGCACTTCTTCGGTGATTGCTCGGCGATGCTCTTCATTGAAGGGCCGTAGCGACTGGTTTACCGGTCGCACTTTGGGATCGGCGTGAAATTTGTGCTCAGTGAGTTCTCTCGGGATACCTGGCATGTCAGAAGGTTTCCATGCAAAGATGTCGCGGTTCTCATGGAGGAACCCGATGAGTGCGCTTTCCTATGCGGGGCTCATATGCGCCCCAATGGTGACCGTCTGGCTGGAGTCGCCCAGGACGAGCTCGATGGTGCGGGTATGCGTGGTTTCCTCGAACGTGGAGTTCACCGAGGTTGGCTTCTTCAGTATGGTGGGGTCGTCCTTGTTGATGTTGCCCGCGTATTTCACGAGCTCCTCCACGTGGTCAGTCTCCGCGGCGATGATGGCGTCGGCGAGCTCAGCGCCTTTGTCCTCGCATTCCACAGCCATATCAGGGTCGTCGTGGACAGTGATGATGCCGCTCGGCCCTGGGAGCTTCATCATGTTGTACGCGTAGTGGGGGTCGCCATGAATTTGGAAAACATTTGGCATCCCAAGACGCAGTGATAGGGACTGCGGAAGTTCACCAACTTGAACTCGATTCGCTCGGTGCGGTAGTTTGCCGGTGTGCCGAAGGTGAGTGGTAGCGTCACTTTCCCGATCAGGTATGCCTTCCGACCGGGAACAATGCCATGGAAGGTTGTCAGGGTCGGTTGGATTGCCGACTCCGGGAGCTGTAGCCTTTTGAACATGTCCAGATACATGATGTTGATGGAGCTCCCTCCGTCCATCAATGTCTTGGGTAGCCAATAATCGGCCACCTTGGGCCTGACTACCTGGGCGACTCACCCTGGATACTCGATTTTGGGAGCGTGGTGCTGGCGACTCCAAGTGATGCTCTGCTCAGACCAGTTGAGGAAGCGTGGGATGTCGACCTGTGTCACCGCATTGATAGCAACTGCACGGGCGAGCACCTTCCTCTCGCGCTTGGTGCCGAGTCTGGTGAAGGTGTGTTGCGAGCCGACGGCGGTGCCGAAGCCGCCGGTGTTTCCGTCGTCCTGAGGTAGGTTGTTGTTGGGGTCTTCCCTTGCTCGTCTTGCCTTTTCGGTCTCTTTGAGAGAGTGCCAGTCCGCGGTGGTGTGGGTGGTGGGTTTCCCCTCCCTTCTGTGGTAGATGCTGGGCTGGTAGAGCATGGCGGCGGGGTCGAATTTCGGCCTTGCCGTGTTGTTGGCGCGGTAGTTTCCGCTATCGCGGTAATTTCCTCCGTCGCGGCGGTAGCTCTTTGGGGCGCGTTGGCCATAGCCCGCGTTGGCGACGAAGTTGACTCGCCCGTCCGTGCGGCACTTGCCGGTGATGCGGGTGTGGCTGTAGCGCATGTCGCGCTGTCGCCCACTGTCGTGGCCGCTGGTGCGGCGTCTTCCCCCCGACTCATCGTCAGAATCTTGGTTGGGGTCCTCCTCCGCATAGCGCTTGGTGATCTCTAGTAGGTCGGGGATGTTGTCGAGCGTCCGCTAGACCCGCTTGATCATAGCGACCAGGGGTTAGTACCGGCACGTGTTCTTGAAGCAATGTATCCCCGTGTCTGGGTGGATGCCAGAGGCGTTGATCCATAGTTCTTGCCACCTTTGTATCTAGTGGTAGGTCGACTCGCGTTGTCCCTGGATGCACCGCTCCAGATCTTCGATCGTGGTGGCGCGGGTGTAGGAGCCCTCGAAGTGCCTGACGAAGGCATCCCGCATTTCCTCTCAGGAGTCGATGCTGTCAGCAGGGAGGGTGTTGATACATTGCCTGGTCTGGCCGGCGATTCCCATCGCCATGAGGTATGTGTCCAGCCATACTGCTGGGTCGTACGCTGGATCGTACTTTTTGATATCTTTGGGGGCCTTGAAGTTGGCGGGGTACTTTTCCCCTCTGATCATGGGGCCAAAGTATTGGGGGCTGACTCGGCTGAGCGAGCCCCTTGGTTCGGGGTCACCGCGATTATTGAGGGTGTGCCTCAAGTCATTGGGCTGGCGCGCCTGCCAGGCCTGGTTATTAACGATGTGTGTGCGGGCGTCAATGTTGGGTCCGCAGCATAGAAAACAAAAAAAATTCCTACGGTGTGAACTACACGCCAAGATCTATCTACTAGGTACAAAGCAAACGGGTGGACATACATCCATAGAGAACTTACCCTCGAAGACAACGAGCTTTGTTAACGAGGGAATGGGTGGCCTTTTATAGGAGGAGGGGGGTGCCCCCTCTCTCCATGGCCGGCGCATGGGGGGTGACCCCTCACCTCCCCCATTCATGTGGTGGTAACTCCTCCACATTAAAATGCCTCTTCACATTCCCTTTTAAAGTCTCCACTTTAAATGCATTAAGTTTCTCCAAATTTAATGCTCTCTCATTTAATAAAAACTCTTTTATTAAATTTATTCAGAATTCTGTTAATTACTTTAATTAACAAACATTCACATATAGCCCCTTGCAATATTTCAATATCACATGCAGAACCACCTTCTGCAATTTCACCCGAAACAATTTCCGGTTTCTATTAAAACAGTTCCTGCGCTTTGCAATTCTTTAAATGAAACATATGTGCTCCAAAATGGTGTCCGTAACTCTTAAGTGTGCCACCCTACGGTTCGCGAATAATGCAGACATGATCGAGACCCTTCTCCGATCAATAATCAGCAGCGGGACCTGGAGATCCGTACTGACTCCTACACATTCAACGATGACTCCTGTGATCGTGAGAACCTTTAACGCTTGTAACTAAATCCCTTTGTCTCTCGATATATTACATGTCCGAGATTTGATCATTGGTATCTCCATACCTAGTTTGATCTCGTTACCGACATGCACTCTTTTCTCGTTCCCGTGATATAACATTCTAGTGATCACATCACTTGATTGCAAGCTATCCTAATGTGATATCACCGAGAGGGCCCCGAGTATATCTATCCGTCATCTGGATTGACAAATTCCACTCTTGATCCATGAGCCTCAACATAACACCTTCGTAGCACTGAACCCATCTTTATAGTCACCCTGTTACGGTGTGACGTTTGATGTTATCAAGATACTCTTCCGGTGTTAGCAATTAACATGATCTCATGGTCTAAGGATAAAGATTACTTCGTATGATGTTATAGCAATATAAACACAATGATTTGATCGTAATGCTATACTTCGGATGAATGTTCATCACATCATTCCACCAATGGTGTGACCTTGTTATTAACAACATCCAATGTCCATGATCAGGAAACCTTGATCATCCTGTTAATCAACAAGCTAGTCTATAAGAGAGGCATGACTAGGAACCCTTTTTGGTTATTAAACACAAATGTATTGTTTCCTATCAATACAATTATAGCATGGAAAATAAACATCTATCATATACAAGGAATACATAATAACAACTTTATTATTGCCTCTCAGGGCATATTTCCTTCAGTCTCCCACTTGCACTAGAGACAATAATCTAGTTCACATAGTGATAAATCTAACACCCATGGAGTTCTGGTGTTGATCATGTTTTGCCCTAGGGAGTACTTTAGTCAACGGATCTGCTACATTCAGGTCCGTGTGCACTTTACAAATCTTTATATCTCCATCCTTGACATGCTCGCGGATGGAGTGAAACCGGCGCTTAATATGCTTGGAATTCTTGTGAGACCTTGGTTCCTTTGCGTTGGCTATGGCTCCATTGTTGTCACAATAGATCACCAGCGGGTCCAACGCACTGGGAACCACACCCAGTTCCGTTATGAACTCCTTCATCCAAACCGCTTCTGTCCGCTTGAAGCAGCAACATATTTCGCCGCCGTTGTTGATCCAGCCACCACAGGTTGTTTGGAGCTCCTCCAACTAACTGCTGCTCCGTTCAAGAGAAATACGTATCCGGATTGAGAGTTAGAGTCATCCGGATCAGTGTCAAAGCTAGCATCGACATAACACTTAGCGACTAGCTCTTCTTCACCTCCGTATATAAGAAACATATCCTTAGTTATTCTCAAGTACTTAAGGATATTCTTGACCGCTATCCAGTGTTCGAACTGGATCAGTTGGTACCTACTAGTCAAACTAATAGCATGTGCCACATCCGGTCTTGTACATAGCATGGCATACATTATAGAGCCTATGGTCGAGGCATAGGGGATCTTATCCATTATCTCTCTTTCTTCCGAGATGGAACTTTGAGTCTTACTCAATATCTTGCCTTGCAACATAGGTAAGAACCCCTTCTTACTTCCGTCCATATTAAACTTCTTTAATATCTTATCAAGGTATGTACTCTGCGATAGCCCAATTAGGCGTCTTGATCTATCTCTATAGATTTTAATGCCTAATATATATGAAGCTTCACCAAGGTCCTTCATCAAAAATTTGCTGTTTAGATAACTTTTAACACTGTTTAAAAGATCTAAATTATTTCCAATCAATAATATGTCATCCACATATAATATCAGAAATGCCACATTTCTCCCACTCACTTTCTTGTAAATACAAGCCTCTCCATAAGTTTGGACAAATCCAAACTCTTTGATCACCTCATCAAAGCGGAGATTCCAACTTCGTGATGCTTGCTTCAGTCCATAGATGGATCGCTGAAGTTTGCACACCTTATTAGCATCCTTAGGATCGACAAAACCCTTAGGTTGTATCATATACAACTCTTCTTCAATCTTACCATTGAGGAACGCAGTTTTGACATCCATCTGCCATATTTCATAATCGAAATATGCAGCAATTGCTAACATAATCCTAACCGACTTAAGTATCGCTATGGGAGAGAATGTCTCATCGTAGTCAACTCCTTGAATTTGTCGAAACCCCTTTGCGACAAGTCGAGCCTTATAGATGGTCACATTACCATCAGCATTAGTTTTCCTTTTTGAAAATCCATTTATTCTCAACGGCCTTTCGGTCGTGAGGTAAGTCCACCAAGTTCTAAACTTGGTTCTCGTACATGGATTCCATATCGGATTTCATGGCTTCTAGCCATTTGTTGGAATCCGGGCTCATCATCGCTTCTTCATACGTTGCAGGGTCATCCATTTCATCAACCATGAAATTCACAACAGGATTGCCGTATAGTTCAGGAGCTGCATGTGTCCTGCTTGACCTGCGAGGTTCGGTAGTGTCCTCTTTCGGAGTTTCATGATCAATATCATTAGCTCTCTCTTCATTAGGTGAAGTCAACTCCGAAACAACTTCTGGAGCTGCGCTACTCGCCATTTCATGAAGAGAAGGTTCAATAACCTCTTCGAGTTCTACCTTTCGACTACTCACACCTTTCGTGAGAAACTCCTTCTCAAGAAAGGATCCATTCTTGGCAACAAAGTCCTTGCCCTCGGATCTGTGATAGAAGGTATACCCAATCGTTTCCTTAGGGTATCCTATGAAGACACATTTTTCCGCTTTGGGTTCGAGTTTATCCGGTTGAAGTTTCTTCACATAAACATCGCATCCCCAAACCTTAAGAAATGACAGCATAGGTTTGTTTCCAAACCATAATTCATACGGTGTCTTTTCAACAGATTTAGATGGTGCCCGATTTAAAGTGAATGCAGCTGTTTACAGTGCATAACCCCAAAATGACAGTGGCAAGTCAGTCAGAGACACCATAGATCGAACCATATCCAATAAACTACGATTATGACATTCTGACACACCATTACGTTGTGGTGTTCCGGCAGGCGTGAGTTGTGAAACTATTCCACAGTCTTTCATATGTGTGCTAAACTCGTAACTAAGATACTCTCCTCCACGGTCGGACCGCAGAAATTTGATCTTTCTGTTACGATGATTTTCCACTTCATTCTGAAATTCTTTGAACTTTTCAAAAGTTTCAGACTTGTGTCTCATCAAATAGATATACCCATATCTACTCAAATCATCCGTGAAAGTAACAAAATAACGATATCCACCTCGCGCCGACACACTCATTGGTCCACACGCATCAGTATGTATGATTTCCAATAGATCTGTCGTCTGATCCATTGAACCAGAAAATGGCGTTCTAGTCATCTTGCCCATAAGGCATGGCTCACATGTATCAAATGATTCAAAATCAAGTGATTCCAAAAGTCCAAAAGAATGGAGCTTCTTCATGCGTTTAACGCCAATATGACCTAGACGGCAGTGCCACATATATGTAGATATATCATTATCAAGTTTAATCCTTTTAGCATCAACATTATGAATATGCGTAATACTACTATCGAGATCCAATAGAAATAAACTATTCAACATAGGTGCATGACCATAAAAGATATTATTCATATAAATCGAACAACCATTGTTTTCAGACTTAAATGAATAACCACTTTGCATCAAACACGATCCGGATACAATGTTCATGCTCAGTGCAGGCACCAAATAACAATTATTTAGGTTTATAACTAATCCCGATGGCATATGGAGAGGCAGCGTTCCGATGGCCATCACATCAACTCTTGGTCCATTGCCGACCCGCATCGTGACCTCATCCCTTGCTAGTTGTCGCTTGTTCCGCAGCCCCTGAACCGAGTTACATATATTAGCAACCGATCCCGTATCAAATACCCAGTGCTCATGAAAGTACTAGTCAAGTACACATCAATAACATGTATATCACATATACCTTTGTTTGCCTTGCCGGACTTCTTGTCCGCCAAATACTTGGGCGATTCTTCAATGGCCATCCTTGCAATAGTAGCACTTTCGATTATCGGACTTAGGGCCAGCTCGGGGTTTCTTTTCAGGCGTGGCAACAGACTTGCCACCCTTCTTTCCCTTGTGCTTGCCTTTCTTGTCCTTCTTGAAACCGGTGGTCCTATTGATCATCAACACTTGATGTTCTTTCCTAATCTCCACTTCTGTAGTCTTAAGCATTGACAGAAGCTCGGGAAGAGACTTCTTCATGCCCTGCATATTATAGTTCATCATGAAGCTCTTGTAGCTAGGTGGCAGAGATTGGAGAACACGATGTATGCCTAAGTCAATGGGAATCGTTATTCCCAAGGACACAAGCTTATCAGTGTACCAGGACATTTTGAGTACGTGCTCACTAATCAGGCTGTTTTCCTCCATCATGCAGCTAAAGAACTTTTTTGTAGCATTATAACTCTCTACGGCAGCATGGGTATCGAAAATCATTTTCAATTCTCCCATGGTATCAAAGTCATTGCCATTTTCGAAACGTTTTCGAAGTTCTGGCTCTAGCCCATACAGTATGCCGCAATGAACTAAGTTGTGGTCCTCCTGACGAGTTATATAGACGTTCTTTTCCTCGTCAGGGGCATCAGGAGCTGGTGGGGGGCCTAGCGGCACATCTAGCACATATTGCTTTTGTGCAGCAGTGAGGAAAATCCTCAAATTCATAGCCCAGTTGGTGAAGTTGCTACCATTCGCAGCAAGTTTCTCTTTCTCCATGAACACATTGAAATTAAAAGAAGGTGGTGCCATCTACAACAGAATTTGTAAAGTATATTTAGACTAAGTTTATGATATAGTGAGTTCAACTAATCCAAATTACTAATGAACTCCCACTCAAAAATGACATCCCTCGTGTCCTTTCTGTGATTACATGAACCAAATCCACTACACCAAGTCCGATCATCACGTGAGTCAGTGTAGCTTCAAAGGTGAGCATCTATATGGGCATCATATCAACTAGATGACTCATGCTTAACCTTTCGGTCCGTGTTCTGAGGCCATGTCTATACATGCTAGGCTCGTCAAGTAAGAACCTTAGTATTTGCGTGTGTAAAACTGTCTTACACCCGTTGTATGAAAGCGTAGAGTTGAAAACACCTGATCATCACGTGATGCCTCAAAACACGATCCACAAAACGGTGCATACTTAAGGAAGAACACATTTTATCTTGATATCTAAATGAGGGATCATCTTATAATGCTACCAAACGCGCCAAACTAGCAGTATAAGATGCTAACATCTAATGTGTGAAGTGAGATGATATGGTCCATGCATTTGATCTCTATCATTTGCATCGTGGTATGATCTCTATCATTCCTTTGTGTGTAAGGCCAATGTCTATGGAACTTACACGTTAAGTGAGTTGTAAGAGTATCTATCATACATCTACTTACAACAATACCATATCAAGACACTAGCTCAGCAACGATCTAAACTAGACGCCTCTAATTTATCAATTGCAAGTTTTACATGGCTTAGGGCTTTCAGAGATAGAACCCGTCTAACCTACGAACATGAACCACAACGAGGATAACCAAGTTATTAGCAACTTGTTGTAAATCAGATATTGACTATAGTAGGAGAGACAGACACCCGCCAGCCACTTATGCAAAACAAGTTGCATGTCAGTCGTGGAACCGGTCTCATGTACGATGACATGTAAGGTTGGTCCAAGCTTCACCCCACTATGCCACCAATATCCAAAGTACATAGAAGATGCAATAACATGATCATCGCCCACATATAAACATATGTGTACTACCCATGCAAAGCACCTACGCATAGATCAGGCTCGATACCCTTTGTTGGGTCCATGACATAGAAAACAAAAAAAATTCCTACGGTGTGAACTACACGCCAAGATCTATCGAATAGGTACAAAGCAAATAGGTGGACATACATCCATAGAGAACTTACCCTCGAAGACAACGAGCTTTGTTAACGAGTAGGAACTCGTGGTTGATGTAGTCGTACACTTGCCGATCTCAAGATCGTGAGGAAGTCCGAGCGCCGCAACTCAGCAATGACGCATCACTTTTCGCACGCGTTCAAGCCACCGGACAACCTCCACCTCCTCGCTCCAGCGATCCAGCGGAACCAGCAACTCCTTCCAGACGAAATGCCACCGGGAACATGTATCTCGCTAATCCGAGACCATGGGGGAATAATTCTAGAGGGGGAGAGAGATCCTTCACAAGGAGGTGTGAGGATGAAGGAGGGAATGGGTGGCCTTTTATAGGAGGAGGGAGGGCGCCCCCTCTCTCCATGGCCGGCACATGGGGGGTGACCCCTCACCTCCCCCATTCATGTGGTGGTAAATCCTCCACATTAAAATGCCTCTTCACATTCCCTTTTAAAGTCTCCACTTTAAATGCATTAAGTTTCTCCAAATTTAATGCTCTCTCATTTAATAAAAACTCTTTTATTAAATTTATTCAGAATTTTGTTAATTACTTTAATTTACAAACATTCACATATAGCCCTTGCAATATTTCAATATCACATGCAGAACCACCTTCTGCAATTTCACCCGAAACAATTTCCGGTTTCTATTGAAACAATTCCTGCGCTTTGCAATTCTTTCATCTGAAACATATGTGCTCCAAAATGGTGTCCAGTAACTCTTAAGTGTGCCACCCTACGGTTCGCGAATAATGCAGACATGATCGAGACCCTTCTCTGATCAATAATCAGCAGGACACGGAGATCCGTCTTGACTCCTACACATTCAACGATGACTCTGTGATCGTGAGAAACTTTAACGCTTGTAACTAAATCCCTTTGTCTCTCGATATATTACATGTCCGAGATTCGATCGGTATCTCCATACCTAGTTTGATCTCGTTCGACATGCACTCTTTTCTCGTTCCGTGATATAACATTCTAGTGATCACATCACTTGCTTGCAAGCTATCCTAATGTGATATCACCGAGAGGGCCCAGTATATCTATCCGTCATCCGGATTGACAAATTCCACTCTTGATCCATGAGCCTCAACATAACACCTTCAGTAACTGAACCCTTCTTTATAGTCACCCATTACGGTGTGATGTTTGATGTTATCAAGATACTCTTACGTGTTAGCAATTAACATGATCTCATGGTCTAAGGATAAAGATTACTTCGTATGATGTTATAGCAATATAAACACAATGACTTGATCGTAATGCTATACTTCGGATGAATGTTCATCACATCATTCCACCAATGGTGTGACCTTGTTATTAACAACATCCAATGTCCATGATCAGGAAACCTTGATCATCCTGTTAATCAACAAGCTAGTCTATAAGAGAGGCATGAATAGGAACCCTTTTTGTTTATTAAACACACATGTATTGATGTTTCCTATCAATACAATTATAGCATGCAAAATAAACATCTATCATATACAAGGAATACATAATAACAACTTTATTATTGCCTCTCAGGGCATATTTCCTTCAGTCAATTGGCTACCCGTTGGCGGCAACCATGTTGTTCACCTGTCGCGGTTCGTTGGTCGAGAGTGTGGGGTTGGCGGCCCGCGGCTGGTTCGCTAGTGGCTGCGGTGGTGGGCAGGTCATGGTGTTGGCGATGGTGGGGTGGCCACTCGAGGCCGCCCTGCTAGCTGAGGAGTGGGACTACATCCGCCCCCACGGGTCAACTCCCGCAGCTTGTTGCTCGACGGCCCTGGCGAGTAGGGCCTTGGCGGACTGGATCTGCAGCGTGCCATCTCCCTGGACATTGATGTTGGCCACCGCGGCGTCGGCCGCGACGACATTGTCCATCGAGGTGGACTAGAGTGGGAATCCGTTGGTGTCGCTGGCTTGTGGCGAGATGATGATCCGCGGCTGGTCTGGCGGGGGCGCGCGGCCGATGGGTGGTGGAGGGGCTCCGGTCGCCGGTGCGCCGGGTGGAGGTCTCGCAGGGTAGCTTTCACCGGGCAACGCATTCTCCCAGTATTCACGCTCGGCCGCCCGTGCGGGGTCGCTTTCGTCGTTGAAGTTTAGGACGCGGCCCTGGACGTTGGAGTTTAGGCGGGTCCTGATGCGGCACTTGTGATAGAGCGATAGCTCCCGCGCCGTTTCCCGCTCGAGGCGGTATTTCTCGCGCTCGGCGAGCTTGTTGCGTTGCGCCTCCTCGAGTTGCAGGCGGGCTTCCTCCACATCAGTGGCCATGGCAGTCGGCAGGATCGGCGTGGAAAACCGATCTGGCGGGGCGGCCGTGCTGCCCGCCATGTAGATCGCGTTAAAGCGATTGGATCTAGCACGGAAGTCTTCGGGCGACTCCGAGCCGGAATCGGAGTCGAAGATCCTGAGGATGTAGGAGGCCTCGAAATCCTCTGGGTTAGAGACTCGCGTGATGGAGTCCTCTCGTGATGCCGCGGTGATAGATCCGTCGACCGAGACAGGGGTCGTGGAGTCGGCGTCGTAGTTTAGGGCATCATCATTTGTGGCGGTGTTGGTCTCAGCCGCATTGCTGGCGGCCGAGTCATACTCGGTGACGAGGCTCCTGATGGAGAGGACCTTCTCCTCCGAGAGAAGATCACGGTGCGGTGGCGATCCGCCAACGATCACCATCACAGCTGGGTCAACCGTGCCTGTGAAGCCGACAAAGAGGTTGATGGAGCCGACCGGCATCACCATGCCGTGAGTGGCCGGGCGTGACATCGGGATGTAGCTGTTCGGCAGGATCTGTAAGATCCCGCTGATGGCGATCATGTGGCCGGTGGCGAGCGGCCGATCGATCGGCGAATATGGTCTCGCCGCAGAACTCAGGTCAATCCTACTATGCCCCATGGTAGGCGCCACTGTCATGGAAATGGCCACGACAGTCGCAGCAGCAGGCAGCGATTGATTGAATCGGGGGCGAGAGCTGGCGGTCATCTGCGGTGCGAGATGGGGGCGGATGCACATGGGTTTACCCAGGTTCGTCCCCCCGGAGGGTAAAGACCTACTCCTACTAGATTAGATTATTGGAGAGTGAGTTATAGGGGTGGCGAGCTCGGCGTCTAAGCAGCGAGTTGCTTGAGGCGGTGTATGATGGAACATAAGTCCTCAGAATACCCTAGGGAGGTTTATATATGAAGCACCTCGCTAGGGTTTACAAGTTACAACCGAACAAGATAAGGATTCGGAGGCGTTGACCTAATCCGACTGGGCTTCTGGTACGCTTCTGGGCCTCCAGTCTCCAGTCGTCGGGCCTTCCCTTTAGTCGCATTCCAGTCGCCGTCATGCAGGCCCACTCGTGAGACCTTTTGACCTAATCGTAACGTCCTGCTGGGCATACCCCATTCGGCATATCCCCATCACGCAGCCTCTTGATCTTGTAGTAGTCATCGGCGGGATGCCCGTGCTTCTTGTGGAAGAGGCAGTACAGGCAGTCCTCACAACCCCTTCTCTATCGCCCTCGTGAGAGCTCTTCCTCTTAGGATCTGTGGTGAGAACACCGGCGGGCTTCCTCTTGGTGTCCTTTCTCTTGCTCTTGGAGGAGCTTGTGGACCAGGGCGCGGCCTCCTCCTCCACATCTAGGCTGAACATGTGATCGGCCTTGGCACACTTTTCCACCATGATGAAGAGTTTTCCCGGCACGGTGGGGTTTTTCCCCAGAATGTCGATCTTTTGTCTCATCCTAACATCCTTGGCTTCCTCAGAGAAGGCGGTGATGATGTTGGAGACCAAGATCTTGGGAATCTTGTTGCAGACCTGGCTGAACCTTTCCAAGAACTTGAAGAGAGTCTCTCCTAGCTGCTAGCGCACCTGGAAGACGTTGTAGGAGGCGAGGGGATGCTTGTAGGTTCCCCTGAAGTTGGCAATGAAGAGTGCACAAAGGGTGGGCCACAAGCCGACGGGTTCCTCTGGGAGGTTCATCAGCCATGTGTGTTCTGCCTCCTTCAGAGCTATGGGGAACTATTTTTCCATGACACGGTCATCGCCTCAAGCAGCCTCGATGCTGGTGGTGTAGAGCTGCAGGAACTCGCATGGGTTGGCAGTTCCATCATAGTGTGCCGGTATCTTAGGGCAGAACTTGTGAGGCCACACAACACGACGGAGGTGCTTGGTGAACGCAAGGCAGCCGGTGCTCTACACCTCCTTGCTATTGGCGAGGGCCACGTGGCTCTGCTGGCCCGCCATGATGATCTCCTCCACGATGCGGTCCTCTCGCCCTTGCGGTGGCGGTGTGACCGCATGGGTGGTATTGGGAGGCGGAACAATCTGGCAGCTCTTGAAGAGTGGCGAGACAGTGTCGCCAAGCTTGAGGGCGTCGCTGGATCCCGGAGGTGGGCGTGAACCCATAGCCCCCTATGTTGGCTTATCGACGGGAGCCCCCTTGGCCGCTTGGTTCAGTGCAGCGATGTCGAGACGCTCGTCCATGCGCTCACGCTACTTCTCCTACCTGGATTTAGCGGGCGGGTGTTGTAGTAGCTCCAACACCATGCGCTTGGTAGCCTCCGGCATGGGCTGGTCAGTCTTGTCGCGGGAATACACGGTGTGGGAGAGCGACATGTTTCCACGCATCAAGAGTGGCTGCTCCCACGACAGGCAGAAGGAGGAGACTTGCTCATATTCCATCCACGGGGTTTGCTCCATGGTGGAGCACCAAGGCGCGGGCTCCGTCTAAGCCTTGCTAGCTGTGCGACGGAAGGCGCGCTTGGCCGGGTCTCGTTGCGAGACGACATGCCAACGAGTTTGGTGAAGGCCTTGGAAGCGGGCCTGAGCCCCTACCTAGCATGTCAAATATGGGAGACTAGAGTCCTGTGAAGTAAAAAGGGATACAACAAGCCCTGAGTTTGCGAGGGGGCTGAACACGTGTTACGGTCTAGCCAGCAACGACGACGACAGGGGAACTTGCACACAACAAAGAGTGAAACAAGGGTTTTTACCCACATTCAGGACCCTCGTGAGGAGGTAAAGTCCCTACTCCTACTTGGTTGTATTGCTCGTGTGCTTCGTGAGGGGCTTGTTCGTCTGCGGTACCAAAGTTCGCAAGCCAGCGCATGGCGATACCTAAGTTGCCTGAAATTACCGCGTTTCCAAAAATTGGGCCGCCAACTACTGAGAGGGGCCATTTCGAGGCAAACTCATCTCACCCCTGCCAAATTCAAACATTTCGTTAAACCGCCCCGTGAAGTAGATGGTCGGGACCCACATGTCGGTCATCTGTCCGTGACGCGGGCGCCAACACGGCAACCTCCTAGGCAAATCGAGCAGCTAAGTGGATTGGATGCGTTGACCAATTTCACAAATCCATTCCCAGCTTTCCCCTAGCACTGACGGCATCGGAATCCACCCTCCAGGAAGGACGATCCCTTCGAACATTTGACTTCCGAGGCCAAGTTGCTATGGCCAATCGCTGATACTGAGCTCCAATGGCGCATGTCGAGAAGTATTACAGGTTTCTAGCCGCCGCCGAAAGCCGAGCAGTTCGGAGGATGGCAGATCCTATATCAAGGAAGAAGAAGTTCTGGCTACAAGCGGGTGAGCTACCCTTCTCTTTGCTATTCACACTAATTATAACTGCTAGCTGGCTACTGAACCTCAAATTGTTTGTTAGCCCAACGCTGACAAACATATTTTGTCCACAGTTTTCCGTCAAGTGGGATCTGCACGGAACCCCCTTACCTGGTTACGGTAGTCCTCTACAGGTACCACTCTAATGGCAAGTGGTATGGAAGCCATTGTTTCACGATGTAAGAAGCGCATGCGCAGATCTGCACTATATCTGGTATGGTTACTGCTCTGCGTAATCATGTTGAATTATGGCCGAAGCAGACAACAAAGTTCAGCTTCATGGATGAACGTGGCATCATGGTTCCTATAATGTGTGACATTCAGCTAATTGGGTTGATGAAAAGGTATGCTTCGGCTGCCATGTTTGACCTGAAATCTCCTGTACTGGATGTGGAAGCTGCTGCAACTGGGAGTCGCCCTTCTATTCTTGGACAGGGTGGTTGCTCGAACCCAATTAGATCCTGGTAAGCAAAGGTCTCTTGGGGTTCGCATGTTTGTGCGGAATTGTAATTTTTGTTTTATTTACTCTATAGATATTGGGGAGTTATGCAACAGTCTTGTTTCTTTGACAGGAAGCACCGCAAGGTTAGAAACATGACTGCCGGGTCAGTCATTTTGCTGCCCAAAGAAATAAAAAACGAGTGGAAAGATGATGTTGGACACGATTCTGGTGCCCATTGTCCCGGGGATGCAGAGTACGTGAAGCTAAGAAAATTGGCACCGAGGAAGAGGAAGAATGCAGGAAATGAAGAAGCCAGTGGACGTGAAGGCTTGGCACCCAGGCTACGGAAGAAGGCTGCTGGCAATGAAGATGCATAGTAATGTGTTGAACTTGAACCTATATAAGTAATTCTGTTAAATTCTGATTGCTCTGTGTGTGGCACGTTGCTAGGAAAAAAAATCTACCCACGTTCTCTAAGTAAAATGTACCGGGACTTAGGGTTTGGAAACGCCCGAGTAAGTAGTTGAATCCGAAATTGTGATTGTGCCACTCCTATCTTAAAACAAGGATCCAGCGGTTCCACGATTGTTGAGGGGTACGAGGTCTCCAAATACGATGGAATGTAAGTGGCACAGAAATAAATTATTTAAGCTGCCACACTCCACGAAGCAGCAACTTATTTCAGATGCTGCACAACGACATGGAAACATAAACAACAATGTTCTCACTGATAATGCCTAGACGAGGAGGAAATCGGTACCACTTTCTGGCCTAATCTTGAGCCCGTCTATCTCACCGCCTCTCTGCTCCTGCATCCCCTGCATCTGGCGAAGCTCCTGGATCTCCAGTAACTGGGTGCACGTGCTTCCACTTTATAAATTGTGGTTGTGCCATTTGCATGCGGCACAATCCACGTAGATTACATTTAAACAAACCACCAATGTCAGAATACACTAGTAGAAAAGGTGTCTTTGGTCCACGGTCACGTTCCCAATCCAGGACAGAGATCTAAATCGAGGCAGAAATTTATCTAAATCACAAATTCTTCCACAAATTAATCGAGACAGAGATCTAAATCGAGGCATTTCATTACTTCAACCACAAATTCTTCTAAACAAAGGTGCGATTTCACATCCTACATGAAAAGAACTGACATGCAGTGACACTGGGTGTGGTTCATGAGAAGAACACACATCCAATGACACTGGTGGACTCTAGCTGTGGTTCATGAAAAGAACAGACATGTAGTGACACCGGTGGATCCTTATGTGGTTTGTCTAGAGGAACACACATGCAATGACACTGGGTGTGGTTCATGAAAAGAACACACATGCAATGACACTGGTGGATCCATGTCTGGTTCATGAGAAGAACACACATCCAATGACACTGGTGGATCCTTATGTGGTTCATGAAAAGAACTAACATGCAATGACCCTGGGTGTGGTTCATGAAAAGAACTGACATGCAATGACACTAGGTGTGGTTCATGAAAAGAACAGACATGCAATGACACCAGTGGATCCATGTGTGGTTTATGGAAGTAATAGACATTCAATGACTCTAGTTGTGGTTAATGAAAAGAACAGACATGCAATGACACCTTGTGTGGTTCATGAAAAGAACACACATGCAATGACACTGGTGGATCCTTATGTGGTTTGTTTAGAAGAACACACATGCAATGACACTGGGTGTGGTTCATGAAAAGAACATACATGCAATGACACTGGTGGATCCTTATGTGGTTTGTTTATAGGAACAGACATGCAATGACACCGGTGGATCCATGTGTGGTTAATGAGAAGAACACACATCCAATGACACTGGTGGATCCTTATGTCGTTCATGAAAAGAACTGAGATGCAGTGACACTGGGTGTGGTTCATGAGAAGAACACACATCCAATGACACTGGTGGACTCTAGTGACACCGGTGGATCCTTATGTGGTTTGTCTAGAGGAACACACATGTAATGGCACTGGGTGTGGTTCATAAAAAGAACACACATGCAATGACACTAGTGGATCCATGTGTGGTTCATGAGAAGAACACACATCCAATGACACTGGTGGATCCTTATGTGGTTCATGAAAAGAACTGACATGCAATGACACTGGGTGTGGTTCATGAAAAGTACTGACATGCAATGACACTAGGTGTGGTTCATGAAAAGAACAGACATGCAATGACACCGGTGGATCCATGTGTGGTTTATGGAAGTAACAAACATGCAATGACTCTAGTTGTGGTTAATGAAAAGAACAGACATGCAATGACACCGGGTGTGGTTCATGAAAAGAACACACATGCAATGACACTGGTGGATCCTTATGTGGTTTGTTTAGAAGAACACACATGCAATGACACTGGGTGTGGTTCATGAAAAGAACATACATGCAATGACACTGGTGGATCCTTATGTGGTTTTTTTAGAGGAACAGACATGCAATGACACCGGTGGATCCATGTGTGGTTCATGAGAAGAACAAAAATCCAATTACACTGGTGGATCCTTATGTGGTTCATGAAAAGAACTGACATGCAGTGACACCGGTGGATCCTTATGTGGTCTGTCTAGAGGAACACAGATGCAATGACACCGGGTGTGGTTCATGAAAAGAACAGACATGCAATGACACCGGTGGACCCTTATATGGTTTGTATAGAAGAACACACATGCAATGGCATTGGGTGTGGTTCATGAAAAGAATAGACATGCAATGACACTATGGATCCATGTGTGGTTCATGAGAAGAACACACATCCAATGACACTGGTGGATCCTTATGTGGTTCAAGAAAAGGACTGACATGCAATGACACAGTGTGTGGTTCATGAAAAGAACTGACATGCAATGACACTGGGTGTGGTTCATTAAAAGAACAGACATGCAATGACACCGGTTGATCCATGTGTGGTTTATGGAAGTAACAGACATGCAATGACTCTAGCTGTGGTTAATGGAAAGAACAGACATGCAATGACACCGGGTGTGGTTCATGAAAAGAACACACATGCAATGACACTGGTGGATTCTTATGTGGTTTGTCTAGAAGAACACAGATGCAATGACACTGGGTGTGGTCATGAACAGAACAGACATGCAATGACACTAGTGGATCCTTATGTGGTTTGTTTAGAGGAACAGACATGCAATGACACCGGTGGATCCATGTGTGTTTCATGATAAGAACACACATCCAATGACACTGGTGGATCCTTATGTGGTTTGTTTAGAAGAACACACATGCAATGACATTGGGTGTGGTTCATGAAAATAACATACATGCAATGGCACTGGGTGAACCTTACGTGGTTTGTTTAGAGGAACAGACATGCAATGACACCGGTGGATCCGTCGTGGGTTCATGAGAAGAACACGCATCCAATGACACTGGTGGATCCTTATGTGGTTCATGAAAAGAACTGACATGCAGTGACACTGGGTGTGGTTCATGAAAAGAACAGACATGCAATGACACTGGGTGTGGTTCATGAAAAGAATAGACATGCAATGACTCTAGCTGTGGTTCATGGAAAGAACATATATGCAATGACACTAGGTGTGGTTCATGAAAAGAACAGACTTGCAATGACACTGGTGGATCCTTATGTGGTTTGTTTATAAGAACACACATGCAATGATACTGGGTGTGGTTCATGAAAAGAATAGACATACTGGGTTGGGTCCTTATGTCGTTTGTTTAGAGGAACAGACATGCAATGACACCGGTGGATCCATGTGTGGTTCATGAGAAGAACACACATCCAATGACATTGCTGGATCCTTATGTGGTTCATGAAAAGAACTGACATGCAGTAACACTGGGTGTGGTTCATGAGAAGAACACACATCCAACGATACTGGTGGACTCTAGCTGTGTTTCATGAAAAGAACAGACATGAAGTGAGACCGGAGGATCCTTATGTGGTTTGTCTAGAGGAACACACATGCAATGACACTAGGTGTGGTTCAGGAAAAGAACACACATGCAATGACACGGGTGGATCCATGTGTGGTTTATGAGAAGAACACACATCCAATGACACTGGTGGGTCCTTATGTGTTTCATGAAAAGAACTGACATGCAATGACACTGGGTGTGGTTCATGAGAAGAACACACATCCAATGACACTGGTGGACTCTAGCTGTGGTTCATGAAAAGAACAGACATGCAGTGACACTGGTGGATCCTTATGTGGTTTGTCTAGAGGAACACACATGCAATGTCACTTGGTGTGGTTCATGAAAAGAATAGACATGCAATGACACTGGTGGATCCTTATGTGAGAAGAACATACATGCAATGACACTGGTGGATCCTTATGTGGTTCACGAAAAGAACTGACATGCAATGACACTGGGTGTGGTTCTTGAAAAGAACTGACATGCAATGACACTAGGTGTGTTTCATGAAAAGAACAGACATGCAACGACACCGGTGGATCCATGTGTGGTTTATAGAAGTAACAGACATGCATTACTCTAGATGTGGTTCATGAAAAGAACAGACATGCAATGACACCCGGTGTGGTTCATGAAAAGAACAGACATGCAATGACACTGGTGGATCCTTATGTGGTTTGTTTAGAAGAACACACATGCAATGACACTAGCTGTGGTTCATGAAAAGTACAGACATGCAATGGCACTAGGTGAACCTTATGTGGTTTGTTTAGAGGAACATACATGCAATGACACTGGTGGATCCATGTATGGTTCATGAGAACAACACACATCCAATGACACTGGTGGATCCTTATGTAGTTCATGAAAAGAACAGACATGCAGTGACACCGGTGGATCCTTATGTGGTCTGTCTAGAGGAACACACATGCAATGAATCCAGGTGTGGTTCATGAAAAGAACAGACATGCAATGACTTATGTGGTTTGTTTAGAAGAACACACATGCAATGACAGTAGGTGTGGTTAATGAAAAGAACCAACATGCAATGACACTGGTGCATCCTTATGTGGTTTGTTTAGAGGAACAGACATGTAATGACACCGGTGGATCCATGTGTAGTTCATGAGAAGAACACACATCCAATGACACTGGTGGACTGTTGCTGTGGTTCATGAAAATTACAGACATGCAGTGACACCGGTGGATCCTTATGTGGTTTGTCTAGAGGAACACACATGCAATGACACTGTGTGTGGTTCATGAAAAGAACACACATGCAACGACACTGGTGGATACATGTGTGGTTCGTGAGAAGAACACACATCCAATGACACTGGTGGATCCTTATGTGGTTCATGAAAAGAACTGACATGCAACGACACTGGGTGTGGTTCATGAAAAGAACTGACATGCAATGACACTGGCTGTGGTTCATGAAAAGAACAGACAAGCAATGAATACTGTGGATCCATGTGTGGTTCATGGAAGTAACATACATGCAATGACTCTAGCTGTGGTTAATGAAAAGAACAGACATGCAATGACACCGGGTGAGGTTCATGAAAAGAACACACATGCAATGACACTTGGTGTGGTCATGAAAAGAACAGACATGCAATGACACTGGTGTATCCTTTTGTGGTTTGTTTAGAGGAACAGACATGCAATGACACTGGTGGATCCATGTGTGGTTCATGAGAAGAACACACATCCAATGACACTGGTGGATCCTTATGTGGTTCATGAAAAGAACTGACATGCAGTGACACCGGTGGATCCTTGCAATGACACCGGGTGTGTTCGTGAAAAGAACAAACATGCAATGACACTGGGTGTGGTTCATGAAAAGAGCAGACATGCAATGACACTAGGTGAACCTTATGTGGTTTCTTTAGAGGAACAGACATGCAATGACACCGGTGGATCCGTCGCGTGTTCATGAGAAGAACACACATCCAATGACACTGGTGGATCCTTATGTGGTTCATGAAAAGAACTAAGATGCAGTGACACTGTGTGTGGTTCATGAAAAGAACAGACATGCACTGACACTGGGTGTGGTTCATGAAAAGAATAGACATGCAATGACACTGGTGGATCCTTAGGTGGTTTATTTAGAAGAACACGCGTGCAATGACACTGGGTGTGGTTCATGAAAAGAACATACATGCAATGACACTGGTGGATCCATATGTGGTTTGTCTAGAGGAACACACATGAAATGACACCCGGTGGGGTTCATGACAAGAACAGACATGCAATGACACTGGTGGATCATTATGTGGTTTGTGAGAAGAACAGACATGCAATGACACTAGTGGATCCTTATGTGGTTCATGAAAAGAACTAACATGCAATGACACTAGGTGTGGTTCATGAAAAGAACTGACATGCAATGACACTAGGTGTGTTTCATGAAAAGAACAGACATGCAATGACACCGGTGGATCCATGTGTGGTTTATAGAAGTAACAGACATGCAATTACTCTAGATGTGCTTCATGAAAAGAACAGACATGCAATGACACCCGGTGTGGTTCATGAAAAGAACAGACATGCAATGACACTGGTGGATCCTTATGTGGTTTGTTTAGAAGAACACACATGCAATGACACTAGGTGTGGTTCATGAAAAGAACAGACATGCAATGGCACTGGGTGAACCTTATGTGGTTTGTTTAGAGGAACATACATGCAATGACACCGGTGGATCCATGTATGGTTCATGAGAACAACACACATCCATTGACACTGGTGGATCCTTATGTAGTTCATGAAAAGAACAGACATGCAGTGACACCGGTGGATCCTTATGTGGTCTGTCTAGAGGAACACACATGCAATGAATCCGGGTGTGGTTCATGAAAAGAACAGACATGCAATGACTTATGTGGTTTGTTTAGAAGAACACACATGCAATGACACTAGGTGTGGTTCATGAAAAGAACCAACATGCAATGACACTGGTGCATCCTTATGTGGTTTGTTTTGAGGAATAGACATGTAAGGACACCGGTGGATCCATGTGTAGTTCATGAGAAGAACACACATCCAATGACACTGGTGGACTGTAGTTGTGGTTCATGAAAGTTACAGACATGCAGTGACACCGGTGGATCCTTATGTGGTTTGTCTAGAGGAACACACATGCAATGACACTGTGTGTGGTTCATGAAAAGAACACACATGGAACGACACTGGTGGATCCATGTGTGGTTCGTGAGAAGAACACACATCCAATGACACTGGTGGATCCTTATGTGGTTTGTTTAGAGGAACAGACATGCAATGACACCGGTGGATCCATGTGTGGTTAATGAGAAGAACACACATCCAATGACATTGGTGGATCCTTATGTCGTTCATGAAAAGAACTGAGATGCAGTGACACTGGGTGTGGTTCATGAGAAGAACACACATCCAATGACACTGGTGGACTCTAGCTGTGGTTCATGAAAAGAACAGACATGTAGTGACACCGGTGGATCCTTATGTGGTTTGTCTAGAGGAACACACATGTAATGACACTGGGTGTGGTTCATGAAAAGAACACACATGCAATGACATTGGTGGATCCATGTGTGGTTCATGAGAAGAACACACATCCAATGACACTGGTGGATCCTTATGTGGTTCATGAAAAGAACTGACATGCAATGACACTGGGTGTGGTTCATGAAAAGTACTGACATGCAATGACACTAGGTGTGGTTCATGAAAAGAACAGACATGCAATGACACCGGTGGATCCATGTGTGGTTTATGGAAGTAACAAACATGCAATGACTCTAGTTGTGGTTAATGAAAAGAACAGACATGCAATGACACCGGGTGTGGTTCATGAAAAGAACACACATGCAATGACACTGGTGGATCCTTATGTGGTTTGTTTAGAAGAACACACATGCAATGACACTGGGTGTGGTTCATGAAAAGAACATACATGCAATGACACTGGTGGATCCTTATGTGGTTTTTTTAGAGGAACAGACATGCAATGACACCGGTGGATCCATGTGTGGTTCATGAGAAGAACAAAAATCCAATTACACTGGTGGATCCTTATGTGGTTCATGAAAAGAACTGACATGCAGTGACACCGGTGGATCCTTATGTGGTCTGTCTAGAGGAACACGCATGCAATGACACCGGGTGTGGTTCATGAAAAGAACAGACATGCAATGACACCGGTGGACCCTTATATGGTTTGTATAGAAGAACACACATGCAATGGCATTGGGTGTGGTTTATGAAAAGAACAGACATGCAATGACACTATGGATCCATGTGTGGTTCATGAGAAGAACACACATCCAATGACACTGGTGGATCCTTATGTGGTTCAAGAAAAGAACTGACATGCAATGACACAGTGTGTGGTTCATGAAAAGAACTGACATGCAATGACACTGGGTGTGGTTCATTAAAAGAACAGACATGCAATGACACCGGTTGATCCATGTGTGGTTTATGGAAGTAACAGACATGCAATGACTCTAGATGTGCTTAATGGAAAGAACAGACATGCAATGACACCGGGTGTGGTTCATGAAAAGAACACACATGCAATGACACTGGTGGATTCTTATGTGGTTTGTCTAGAAGAACACAGATGCAATGACACTGGGTGTGGTCATGAACAGAACAGACATGCAATGACACTAGTGGATCCTTATGTGGTTTGTTTAGAGGAACAGACATGCAGTGACACCGGTGGATCCATGTGTGGTTCATGATAAGAACACACATCCAATGACACTGGTGGATCCTTATGTGGTTTGTTTAGAAGAACACACATGCAATGACATTCGGTGTGGTTCATGAAAATAACATACATGCAATGGCACTGGGTGAACCTTATGTGGTTTGTTTAGAGGAACAGACATGCAATGACACCGGTGGATCCGTCGTGGGTTCATGAGAAGAACACGCATCCAATGACACTGGTGGATCCTTATGTGGTTCATGAAAAGAACTGACATGCAGTGACACTGGGTGTGGTTCATGAAAAGAACAGACATGCAATGACAATGGGTGTGGTTCATGAAAAGAACAGACATGCAATGACTCTAGCTGTGGTTCATGGAAAGAACATATATGCAATGACACTAGGTGTGGTTCATGAAAAGAACAGACTTGCAATGACACTGGTGGATCCTTATGTGGTTTATTTATAAGAACACACATGCAATGATACTGGGTGTGGTTCATGAAAAGAATAGACATGCAATGACACTGTTGGGTCCTTATGTCGTTTGTTTAGAGGAACAGACATGCAATGACACCGGTGGATCCATGTGTGGTTCATGAGAAGAACACACATACAATGACACTGCTGGATCCTTATGTGGTTCATGAAAAGAACTGACATGCAGTAACACTGGGTGTGGTTCATGAGAAGAACACACATCCAACGATACTGGTGGACTCTAGCTGTGTTTCATGAAAAGAACAGACATGAAGTGACACCGGAGGATCCTTATGTGGTTTGTCTAGAGGAACACACATGCAATGACACTAGGTGTGGTTCAGGAAAAGAACACACATGCAATGACACGGGTGGATCCATGTGTGGTTTATGAGAAGAACAAACATCCAATGACACTGGTGGGTCCTTATGTGGTTCATGAAAAGAACTGACATGCAATGACACTGGGTGTGGTTCATGAGAAGAACACACATCCAATGACACTGGTGGACTCTAGCTGTGGTTCATGAAAAGAACAGACATGCAGTGACACTGGTGGATCCTTATGTGGTTTTTCTAGAGGAACACACATGCAATGTCACTTGGTGTGGTTCATGAAAAGAATAGACATGCAATGACACTGGTGGATCCTTATGTGAGAATAACATACATGCAATGACATTAGTGGATCCTTATGTGGTTCATGAAAAGAACTGACATGCAATGACACTGGGTGTGGTTCATGAAAAGAACTGACATGCAATGACACTAGGTGTGTTTCATGAAAAGAACAGACATGCAACGACACCGGTGGATCCATGTGTGGTTTATAGAAGTAACAGACATGCAATTACTCTAGATGTGGTTCATGAAAAGAACAGACATGCAATGACACCCGGTGTGGTTCATGAAAAGAACAAACATGCAATGACACTGGTGGATCCTTATGTGGTTTGTTTAGAAGAACACACATGCAATGACACTAGGTGTGGTTCATGAAAAGAACAGACATGCAATGGCACTAGGTGAACCTTATGTGGTTTGTTTAGAGGAACATACATGCAATGACACCGGTGGATCCATGTATGGTTCATGAGAACAACACACATCCAATGACACTGGTGGATCCTTATGTAGTTCATGAAAAGAACAGACATGCAGTGACACCGGTGGATCCTTATGTGGTCTGTCTAGAGGAACACACATGCAATGAATCCAGGTGTGGTTCATGAAAAGAACAGACATGCAATGACTTATGTGGTTTGTTTAGAAGAACACACATGCAATGACACTAGGTGTGGTTAATGAAAAGAACCAACATGCAATGACACTGGTGCATCCTTATGTGGTTTGTTTAGAGGAATAGACATGTAATGACACCGGTGGATCCATGTGTAGTTCATGAGAAGAACACACATCCAATGACACTGGTGGACTGTTGCTGTGGTTCATGAAAATTACAAACATGCAGTGACATCGGTGGATCATTATGTGGTTTGTCTAGAGGAACACACATGCAATGACACTGTGTGTGGTTCATGAAAAGAACACACATGCAACGACACTGGTGGATACATGTGTGGTTCGTGAGAAGAACACACATCCAATGACACTTGTGGATCCTTATGTGGTTCATGAAAAGAACTGACATGCAATGACACTGGGTGTGGTTCATGAAAAGAACTGACATGCAATGACACTGGGTGTGGTTCATGAAAAGAACAAACAAGCAATGAATACTGTGGATCCATGTGTGGTTCATGGAAGTAACATACATGCAATGACTCTAGCTGTGGTTAATGAAAAGAACAGACATGCAATGACACTGGGTGTGGTCATGAAAAGAACAGACATGCAATGACACTGGTGTATCCTTATGTGGTTTGTTTAGAGGAACAGACATGCAATTACACTGGTGGATCCATGTGTGGTTCATGAGAAGAACACACATCCAATGACACTGTTGGATCCTTATGTGGTTCATGAAAAGAACTGACATGCAGTGACACCGGTGGATCCTTGCAATGACACCGGGTGTGTTCGTGAAAAGAACAAACATGCAATGACACTGGTGGATCCTTATATGGTTTGTTTAGAAGAACAGACATGCAATGACACTGGGTGTGGTTCATGAAAAGAGCAGACATGCAATGACACTAGGTGAACCTTATGTGGTTTCTTTAGAGGAACAGACATGCAATGACACCGGTGGATCCGTCGCGTGTTCATGAGAAGAACACACATCCAATGACACTGGTGGATCCTTATGTGGTTCATGAAAAGAACTAAGATGCAGTGACACTGTGTGTGGTTCATGAAAAGAACAGACATGCACTGACACTGGGTGTGGTTCATGAAAAGAATAGACATGCAATGACACTGGTGGATCCCTAGGTGGTTTATTTAGAAGAACACGCGTGCAATGACACTGGGTGTGGTTCATGAAAAGAACAGACATGCAATGACACAGGTGGATCCATATGTGGTTTGTCTAGAGGAACACACATTAAATGACACCCGGTGTGGTTCATGAAAAGAACAGACATGCAATGACACTGGTGGATCATTATGTGGTTTGTGAGAAGAACAGACATGCAATGACACTAGTGGATCCTTATGTGGTTCATGAAAAGAACTGACATGCAATGACACTAGGTGTGGTTCATGAAAAGAACTGACATGCAATGACACTGGTGGGTCCTTATGTGGTTCATGAAAAGAACTGACATGCAATGACACTGGGTGTGGTTCATGAGAAGAACACACATCCAATGACACTGGTGGACTCTAGCTGTGGTTCATGAAAAGAACAGACATGCAGTGACACTGGTGGATCCTTCTGTGGTTTTTCTAGAGGAACACACATGCAATGTCACTTGGTGTGGTTCATGAAAAGAATAGACATGCAATGACACTGGTGGATCCTTATGTGAGAATAACATACATGCAATGACACTGGTGGATCCTTATGTGGTTCATGAAAAGAACTGACATGCAATGACACTGGGTGTGGTTCATGAAAAGAACTGACATGCAATGACAATAGGTGTGTTTCATGAAAAGAACAGACATGCAATGACACCGGTGGATCCATGTGTGGTTTATAGAAGTAACAGACATGCAATTACTCTAGATGTTCTTCATGAAAAGAACAGACATGCAATGACACCCGATGTGGTTCATGAAAAGAACAGACATGCAATGACACTGGTGGATCCTTATGTGGTTTGTTTAGAAGAACACACATGCAATGACACTAGGTGTGGTTGATGAAAAGAACAGACATGCAATGGCACTGGGTGAACCTTATGTGGTTTGTTTAGAGGAACATACATGCAATGACACCAGTGGATCCATGTATGGTTCATGAGAACAACACACATCCATTGACACTGGTGGATCCTTATGTAGTTCATGAAAAGAACAGACATGCAGTGACACCGGTGGATCCTTATGTGGTCTGTCTAGAGGAACACACATGCAATGAATCCGGGTGTGGTTCATGAAAAGAACAGACATGCAATGACTTATGTGGGTTGTTTAGAAGAACACACATGCAATGACACTAGGTGTGGTTCATGAAAAGAACCAACATGCAATGACACTGGTCCATCCTTATGTGGTTTGTTTAGAGGAACAGACATGTAATGACACCGGTGGATCCATGTGTAGTTCATGAGAAGAACACACATCCAATGACACTGGTGGACTGTAGCTGTGGTACATGAAAATTACAGACATGCAGTGACACCGGTGGATCCTTATCTAGTTTGTCTAGAGAAACACACATGCAATGACACTGTGTGTGGTTCATGAAAAGAACACACATGCAACAACACTGGTGGATCCATGTGTGTTTCGTGAGAAGAACACACATCCAATGACACTGGTGGATCCTTATGTGGTTCATGAAAAGAACTGACATGCAACGACACTTGGTGTGGTTCATGAAAAGAACTGACATGCAATGACACTAGGTGTGGTTCATGAAAAGAACAGACAAGCAATGAATACTGTGGATCCATGTGTGGTTCATGGAAGTAACATACATGCAATGACTCTAGCTGTGGTTAATGAAAAGAACAGACATGCAATGACACCGGGTGTGGTTCATGAAAAGAACACACATGCAATGACACTGTGTGTGGTCATGAAAAGAACAGACATGCAATGACACTGGTGTATCCTTATGTGGTTTGTTTAGAGGAACAGACATGCAATGACACTGGTGGATCCATGTGTCGTTCATGAGAAGAACACACATCCAATGACACTGGTCGATCCTTATGTGGTTCATGAAAAGAACTGACATGCAGTGACACCGGTGGATCCTTGCAATGACACCGGGTGTGTTCGTGAAAAGAACAAACATGCAATGACACTGGTGGATCCTTATGTGGTTTGTTTAGAAGAACAGACATGCAATGACACTGGGTGTGGTTCATGAAAAGAGCAGACATGCAATGACACTAGGTGAACCTTATGTGGTTTCTTTAGAGGAACAGACATGCAATGACACCGGTGGATCCGTCGCGGGTTCATGAGAGGAACACACATCCAATGACACTGGTGGATCCTTATGTGGTTCATGAAAAGAACTAAGATGCAGTGACACTGTGTGTGGTTCATGAAAAGAACAGACATGCACTGACACTGGGTGTGGTTCATGAAAAGAACAGACATGCAATGGCACTGGTGGATCCTTAGGTGGTTTATTTAGAAGAACACGCGTGCAATGACACTGGGTGTGGTTCATGAAAAGAAGTAACATGCAATGTCAGTGGTGGATCCTTATGTGGTTTGTTTAGAGGAACAAACATGCAATGACACCGGTGGATCCATGTGTGGTTCATAAGAAGAACACATATCTAATGACACTGGTGGATCCTTATGTGGTTCATGAAAAGAACTGACATGCAGTGAAACTGGGTTTGGTTCATGAGAAGAACACACATCCAATGACACTGGTGGACACTAGCTATGGTTCATGAAAAGAACAGACATGCAATGACACCGGTGGAACCTTATGTGATTTGTCTAGAGGAACACACATGCAATGACACTTAGTGTGGTTCATGAAAAGACACACATGCAATGACACTGGTGGATCCATGTGTGGTTCATGAGAAGAACACACATCCAATGACATTGGTGGATCCTTATGTGGTTCATGAAAAGAACTCACATGCAATGACACTTGGTGTGGTTCATGAAAAGAACTGACATGCAATGATACTGGGTGTGGTTCATGAAAAAAACAGACATGCAATGACACCGGTGGATCCATGTGTGGTTTATGGAAGTAACAGACATGCAATGACTCTAGCTGTGGTTAATGAAAAGAATAGACATGCAATGACACTGGGTGTGGTTCATGAAAAGAACACACATGCAATGACACTGGTGGATCCTTATGTGGTTTGTTTAGAAGAACACACATGCAATGACACTAGGTGTGGTTCATGAAAAGAACAGACATGCAATGGCACTGGGTGAACCTTATGTGGTTTGTTTAGAGGAACATACATGCAATGACACCGGTGGATCCATGTATGGTTCATGAGAACAACACAAATCCAATGACACTGGTGGATCCTTATGTAGTTCATGAAAAGAACAGACATGCAGTGACACCGGTGGATCCTTATGTGGTCTGTCTAGAGGAACACACATGCAATGAATCCGGGTGTGGTTCATGAAAAGAACAGACATGCAATGACTTATGTGGTTTGTTTAGAAGAACACACATGCAATGACACTGGGTGTGGTTCATGAAAAGAACCAACATGCAATGACACTGGTGCATCCTTATGTGGTTTGTTTAGAGGAACAAACATGTAATGACACCGGTGGATCCATGTATGATTCATGAGAAGAACACACATCCAATGACACTGGTGGACTCTAGCTGTGGATCATGAAAATTACAGACATGCAGTGACACCGGTGGATCCTTATGTGGTTTGTCTGGAGGAACACACATGCAATGACACTGTGTGGTTCATGAAAAGAACACACATGCAATGACACTGGTGGATCCATGTGTGGTTCGTGAGAAGAACACACATCCAATGACACCGGTGGATCCTTATGTGGTTCATGAAAAGAACTGACATGCAACGACACTGGGTGTGGTTCATGAAAAGAACTGACATGCAATGACATTGGGTGTGGTTCATGAAAAGAACAGACATGCAATGAATACTGTGGATCCATGTGTGGTTCATGGAAGTAACATACATGCAATGACTCAAGCTGTGGTTAATGAAAAGAACAGACATGCAATGACACTGGGTGTGGTTCATGAAAAGAACACACATGCAATGACACTGGGTGTGGTCATGAAAAGAACAGACATGCAATGACACTGGTGTATCCTTACGTGGTTTGTTTAGAGGAACAGACATGCAATGACACTGGTGGATCCATGTGTGGTTCATGAGAAGAACACACATCCAATGGCACTGGTGGATCCATATGTCGTTCATGAAAAGAACTGACATGTAGTGACACCGGTGGATCCTTATGGGGTCTGTCTAGAGGAACACACATGCAATAACACCGGGTGTGTTCGTGAACAGAACAGACACGCAATGACACTGGTGGATCCTTATGTGGTTTGCTTAGATGAACAGACATGCAATGACACTAGGTGTGGTTCATGAAAAGAGCAGACATGCAATGACACTAGGTGAACCTTATGTGGTTTCTTTAGAGGAACAGACATGCAATGACACTGGTGGATCCGTCGCGGGTTCATGAGAAGAACACACATCCAATGACACTGGGGGATCCTTATGTGGTTCATGAAAAGAACTAAGATGCAGTGACACTGTGTGGTTCATGAAAAGAACAGACATGCAACGACACTGGTGGATCCTTATGTGGTTTGTTTAGAAGAACACACGTGCAATGACACTGGGTGTGGTTCATGAAAAGAACAGGCATGCAATGACACTGGTGGATCCTTATATGGTTTGTTTAGAGGAACAGACATGCAATGACACCGGTGGATCCATGTGTGGTTCATAAGAAGAACACATATCTAATGACACTGTTGGATCCTTATGTGGTTCATGAAAAGAACTGACATGCAGTGACACTGGGTGTGGTTCATGAGAAGAACACACATCCAATGACACTGGTGGACTCTAGCTGTGCTTCATGAAAAGAACAGACATGCAATGACACCGGTGGAACCTTATGTGATTTGTCTAGAGGAACACACATGCAATGACACTTAGTGTGGTTCATGAAAAGAACACACATGCAATGACACTGGTGGATCCATGTGTGGTTCATGAGAAGAACACACATCCAATGACATTGGTGGATCCTTATGTGGTTCATGAAAAGAACTCACATGCAATGACACTGGGTGTGGTTCATGAAAAGAACTGACATGCAATGACACTGGGTGTTCTTCATGAAAAGAACAGACATGCAATGACACCGGTGGATCCATGAGTGTGTTGTGGAAGTAACAGACATGCAATGACTCTAGCTGTGGTTAATGAAAAGAATAGACATGCAATGACACCGGGTGTGGTTCATGAAAAGAACACACAAGCAATAACACTGGTGGATCCTTGTGTGGTTTGTTTAGAAGAACACACATGCAATGACACTGGGTGTGGTTCATGAAAAGAACAGACATGCAATAACACTGGTGGATCCTTATGTGGTTTCTTTACAAGAACACACGTGCAATGACACTAGGTGTGGTTCATGAAAAGAACAGACATGCAATGACACTGGTGGATCCTTATGTGGTTTGTTTAGAGGAACAGACATGCAATGACACCGGTGGATCCATGTGTGGTTCATGAGAAGAACACACATCCAATGACACTGGTGGACTCTATATGTGGTTCATGAAAAGAACTGACATGCAGTGACACTGGGTGTGGTTCATGAAAAGAACAGACATGCAATGACACTTTGTGTGGTTCATGAAAAGAACAAACATGCAATGACACCGGGTGTGGTTCATGAAAAGAACAGACATGCAATGACACTGGTGGATCCTTATGTGGTTTTTTAGAAGAACACACATGCAATGACATTGGGTGTGGTTCATGAAAATAACAGACATGCAATCGCACTGGGTGAACCTTATGTGGTTTGTTTAGAGGAACAGACATGCAATGACACCGGTGGATCCGTCGCGGGTTCATGAGAAGAACACACATCCAATGACACTGGTGGATCCTTATGTGGTTCATGAAAAGAACTAACATGCAGTGACACTGGGTGTGGTTCATGAAAAGAACAGACATGCAATGACACTGGGTGTGGTTCATGAAAAGAACAGACATGCGATGACTCTAGCTGTGGTTCATGAAAAGAACACATATGCAATGACACTGGGTGTGGTTCATGAAAAGAACAGACATGCAATGACACTGGTGGATCCTTATGTGGTTTGTTTATAAGAACACACATGCAATGATACTGGGTGTGGTTCATGAAAAGAATAGACATGCAATGACACTGTTGGGTCCTTATGTCGTTTGTTTAGAGGAACATACAAGCAATGACACCGGTGGATCCATGTGTGGTTCATGAGAAGAACACACATCCAGAGAAACTGGTGGATCCTTATGTGGTTCATGAAAAGAACTTACATGCAGTGACACTGAGTGTGGTTCATGAGAAGAACACACATGCAATGATACTGGTGGAATCTAGATGTGTTTCATGAAAAGAACAGACATGCAGTGACACCGGAGGATCCTTATGTGGTTTGTCTAGAGGAACACACATGCAATGACACTGGGTGTGGTTCATGAAAAGAACACACATGCAATGACACGGGTGGATCCATGTGTGGTTTATGAGAAGAACACACATCCAATGACACTAGTGGATCCTTATGTGTTTCATGAAAAGAACTGACATGAATGACACTGGGTGTGGTGCATGAGAAGAACACACATCCAATGACACTGGTGGACTCTAGCTGTGGTTCATGAAAAGAATAGAAATGCAGTGACACTGGTGGATCCTTATGTGGTTTGTGTAGAGGAACACACATGCAATGTCACTGGTGTGGATCATGAAAAGAACAGATATGCAATGACACTGGTGGATCCTTATGTGGTTTGTGAGAAGAATATACATGCAATTGCACTGGTGGATACCTATGTGGTTCATGAAAAGAACTGACATGCAATGACACTGGGTGTGGTTCATGAAAAGAACTGACATGCAATGACACTAGGTGTGTTTCATGAAAAGAACAGACATGCAATGACACTGGTGGATCCATGTGTGGTTTATAGAAGTAATAGACATGCAATTACTCTAGCTGTGGTTCATGAAAATAACAAACATGCAATGACACCGAGTGTGGTTCATGAAAAGAATAGACATGCAACGACACTAGTGGATCCTTATGTGGTTTGTTTAGAAGAACACACATGCAATGACACTAGGTGTGGTTCATGAAAAGAACAGACATGCAATGACACTGGGTGAACCTTATGTGGTTTGTTTAGAGGAACAGACATGCAATGACACCGGTGGATCCATGTGTGGTTCATGAGAAGAACACACATCCAATGACACTGGTGGATCCTTATGTGTTTCATGAAAAGAACTGACATGTAGTGACACTATGTGTGTGGTTTATGAAAAGAACAGACATGCAATGACACTGGGTGTGGTTCATGAAAAGAACAAACATGCAATGACTCTAGCTGTGGTTCATGAAAAGAACACACATGCAATGACATTGGGTGTGGTTCATGAAAAGAACAGACATGCAATGACACTGGAGGATCCTTATGTGGTTTGTTTAGAAGAACACACATGCAATGACACTGGGTGTGGTTCATGAAAAGAACCAACATGCAATGACACTGGTGGATCCTTATGTGGTTTGTTTAGAGGAACAGACATGTAATGACACCGGTGGATCCATGTGTGGTTGATGAGAAGAACACACATCCAATGACACTGGTGGACTCTAGCTGTGGTTGAAGAAAATTGCAGACATGCAGTAACACCGGTGGATCCTTATGTGGTTTTTTAGAGGAACACACATGCAATGACACTGTGTGTGGTTCATGAAAAGAACACACATGCAATGACACTGGTTCGTGAGAAGAACACACATCCAATGACACTGGTGGATCCTTATGTGGTTCATGAAAAGAAATGACCTGCAATGACAATGGGTGTGGTTCATGAAAAGAACTGACATGCAATGACACTGAGTGTGGTTCATGAAAAGAACAGACATGCAATGACAACTGTGGATCCATGTGTGGTTCATGGAAGTAACATACATGCAATGACTCTAGCTATGGTTAATGAAAAGAACAGACATGCAATGACACCGGGTGTGGTTCATGAAAAGAACAGACATGCAATGACACTGGGTGTGGTTCATGGAAAGAACAGACATACAATGACACTAGGTGTGGTTCATTAAAAGAACAAACATGCAATGACTCTAGCTGTGGTTCATGAAAAGAACACACATGCAATGACAGTGGGTGTGGTTCCTGAAAAGAACAGACATGCAGTGACACTGGTGGATCCTTATTTGGTTTGTTTAGAAGAACACACATGCAATGACACTGGGTGTGGTTCATGAAAAGAACAGACATGCAATGACACTGGTGGATCCTTATGTGTTTTTTAGAGGAATAGACATGCAATGACACCGCTGGATCCATGTGTGGTTCATGAGAAGAACACACATCCAATGAAACTGGTGGATCCTTATGTGGTTCATGAAAAGAACTGACATGCAGTGACACTAGGTGTGGTTCATGAGAAGAACACACATCCAATGACACTGGTGGACTCTAGCTGTGGTTCATAAAAAGAACAGACATATAGTGACACCGGTGGATCCTTATGTGGTTTTTCTAGAGGAACACACATGCAATGACACTGGGTGTGGTTCATGAAAAGAACACACATCCAATGACACTGGTGGATCCATGTGTGGTTCATGAGAAGAACACACATCCAATGACACTGGTGGATACTTATGTGGTTCATGAAAATAAATGACATGCAATGACACTGGGTGTGGTTCATGAAAAGAACTGACATGCCATGACACTGGATGTGGTTCATGAAAAGAACAGACATGCAATGACACCGGTGGATTCATGTGTGGTTTATGGAAGTAACAGACATGCAGTGACACCGGTGGATCCTTATGTGTTTTGTCTAGAGGAACACACATGCAATGTCACTGGGTGTGGTTCATGAAAAGAACACACATGCAATGACACTGGGTGTGGTCATGAAAATAACAGACATGCAATGACACTGGTGGATCCTTATGTGGTTTGTTTAGAGGAACAGACATGCAATGACACTGGTGGATCCATGTGTGGTTCATGAGAAGAACACACATCCAATGACACTGGTGGATCGTTATGTGGTTCATGAAAAGAACTGAAGTGACACCGGTGGATCCTTATGTGGTCTATCTAGAGGAACACACATGCAATGACACCGGGTGTGTTCGTGAAAAGAACAGACATGCAATGACACTGGTGGATCCTTATGTGGTTTGTTTAGAAGAACACACATGCAATGACACTGGGTGTGGTTCCTGAAAAGAACATACATGCAATGACACTAGGTGAACCTTATGTGGTTTCTTTAGAGGAACAGACATACAATGACACCGGTGGATCCGTCGCGGGTTCATGAAGAACACACATCCAATGACACTGGTGGATCCTTCTGTGGTTCATGAAAAGAACTGACATGCAGTGACACTGTGTGGTTCATGAAAAGAACAGACATGCAATGACACTGGTGGATCCTTATGTGGTTTGTTTAGAAGAACAGACATGCAATGACACCGGTGGATCCATGTGTGGTTCATGAGAAGAACACGTATCTAATGACACTGTGGATCCTTATGTGCTTCATGAAAAGAACTGACATGCAGTGACACTTGGTGTGGTTCATGAGAAGAACACACATCCAATGACACTGGTGCACTCTAGCTGTGGTTAATGAAAAGAACAGACATGCAATGACACCGGTGGATCCTTATGTGATTTGTCTAGAGGAACACACATGCAATGACAGTTAGTGTGGTTCATGAAAAGAACACACATGCAATGACACTGGTGGATCCATGTGTGGTTCATGAGAAGAACACACATCCAATGACATTGGTGGATCCTTATGTGGTTCATGAAAAGAACTCACATGCAATGACACTGGGTGTGGTTCATGAAAAGAAGTGACATGCAATGACACTGGGTGTGGTTCATGAAAAGAATAGACATGCAATGACACCGGTGGATCCATGTGTGGTTTGTGGAAGTAACAGATATGCAATGACTCTAGCTGTGGTTAATGAAAAGAATAGACATGCAATGACACCGGGTGTGGTTCATGAAAAGATCACACATGCAATGACACTGGTGGATCCTTATGTGGTTTGTTTAGAAGAACACACATGCAATGACACTGGGTGTGGTTCATGAAAAGAACAGACATGCAATGACACTGGTGGATCCTTATGTGGTTTGTTTAGAAGAACACACGTGCAATGACACTGGGTGGGGTTCATGAAAAGAACAGACATGCAATGACACTGGTGGATCCTTATGTGGTTTGTTTAGAGGAACATACATGCAATGACACCGGTGGATCCATGTGTGGTTCATGAGAAGAACACATATCTAATGACACTGGTGGATCCTTATGTGGTTCATGAAAAGAACTGACATGCAGTGACACTGGGTGTGGTTCATGAGAAGAACACACATCCAATGACACTGGTGGACTCTAGCTGTGGTTCATGAAAAGAACAAACATGCAATGACACCGGTGGATCCTTATGTGATTTGTGTAGAGGAACACACATGCAATGACACTGAGTTTGGTTCATGAAAATAACACACATGCAATGACCCTGGTGGATCCACGTGTGGTTCATGAGAAGAACACACATCCAATGACAATGGTGGATCCTTATGTAGTTCATGAAAAGAACTGACATGCAATGACACAGGGTGTGGTTCATGAAAAGAACTGACATGCAATGACACTGGGTGTGGTTCATGAAAAGAACAGACATGCAATGACACCGGTGGATCCATGTGTGGTTTGTGGAAGTAATAGACATGCAATGACTCTAGCTGTGATTAATGAAAAGAACAGACATGCAATGACACTGGGTGTGGTTCATGAAAAGAACAGACATGCAATGACAATGGTGGATCCTTGTGTGGTTTGTTTAGAAGAACACACATGCAATGACACTAGGTGTGGTTCATGAAAAGAACAGACATGCAATGACACTGGTGGATCCTTATGTGGTTTGTTTAGAGGAACACACATTTAATTACACCGGTGGATCCATGTGTGGTTCATGAGAAGAACACACATCCAATGACACTAGTGGATCCTTATGTGGTTCATGAAAAGAACTGACATGCAGTGACACTGGGTGTGGTTCATGGAAAGAACAGACATACAATGACACTAGGTGTGGTTCATTAAAAGAACAAACATGCAATGACTCTAGCTGTGCTTCATGAAAAGAACACACATGCAATGACAGTGGGTGTGGTTCATGAAAAGAACAGACATGCAGTGACACTGGTGGATCCTTATTTGGTTTGTTTAGAAGAACACACATGCAATGACACTGGGTGTGGTTCATGAAAATAACAGACATGCAATGACACTGGTGGATCCTTATGTGTTTTTTAGAGGAATAGACATGCAATGACACCGCTGGATCCATGTGTGGTTCATGAGAAGAACACACATCCAATGAAACTGGTGGATCCTTATGTGGTTCATGAAAAGAACTGACATGCAGTGACACTAGGTGTGGTTCATGAGAAGAACACACATCCAATGACACTGGTGGACTCTAGCTGTGGTTCATAAAAAGAACAAACATGCAGTGACACCAGTGGATCCTTATGTGGTTTTTCTAGAGGAACACACATGCAATGACACTGGGTGTGGTTCATGAAAAGAACACACATGCAATGAAACTAGTGGATCCATGTGTGGTTCATGAGAAGAACACACATCCAATGACACTGGTGGATACTTATGTGGTTCATGAAAATAAATGACATGCAATGACACTGGGTGTGGTTCATGAAAAGAACTGACATGCAATGACACTGGATGTGGTTCATGAAAAGAACAGACATGCAATGACACCGGTGGATTCATGTGTGGTTTATGGAAGTAACAGACATGCAGTGACACCGGTGGATCCTTATGTGTTTTGTCTAGAGGAATACACATGCAATGTCACTGGGTGTGGTTCATGAAAAGAACAGACATGCAATGACACCGGGTGTGGTTCATGAAAATAACACACATGCAATGACACTGGTGGATCCTTATGTGGTTTGTTTAGAAGACCACACATGCAATGACACTGGGTGTGGTGCATGAAAAGAACCAACATGCAATGACACTAGTGGATCCTTATGTGGTTTGTTTAGAGGAACAGACATGTAATGACACTAGTGGATCCATGTTTGGTTCATGAGAAGAACACACATCCAATGACATTGGTGTACTCTAGCTTTGGTTCATGAAAATTACAGGCATGCAGTGACAACAGTGGATCCTTATGTGGTTTGTCTAGAGGAACACACATGGAATGACACTGTGTGTGGTTCATGAAAAGAACACACATGCAATGACATTGGTACATCCATGTGTGGTTCATGAGAACAACACACACCCAATGACACTGGTGGATCCTTATGTGGTTCATGAAAAGAACTTACATGCAACGACACTGGGTGTGGTTCTTGAAAACAACTGACATGCAATGACACTGGGTGTGGTTCGTGAAAACAACATACATGCAATGACAACTGTGGATCCATGTGTGGTTTATGGAAGTAACAGACATGCAATGACTCTAGATGTGGTTAATGAAAAGAACAGACATGCAATGACACCGGATGTGGTTCATGAAAAAAAACACATGCAATGGCACTGGGTGTGGTCATGAAAAGAACAGACATGCAATGACACTGGTGGATCCTTATGTGGTTTGTTTAGAGGAACAGACATGCAATGGCACTGGTGGATTCATGTGTGGTTCATGAGAAGAACAGACATCCAATGACACTGGTGGATCCTTATGTGGTTCATGAAAAGAACTGACATGCAGTGACACCGGTGGATCCTTATGTGGTCTGTCTAGAGGAACACACATGCAATGACACCGGGTGTGGTTCATGAAAAGAACATACATGCAATGACACCAGGTGTGGTTAATGAAAAGAACAGACATGCAATGACACTGGTGGATCCTTATGTGGTTTGTTTAGAAGAACACACATGCAATGACATTGTGTGTTGTTCATGAATAGAAAAAACATGCAATGGCACTGGGTGAACCTTATGTGGTTTGTTTAGAGGAACAGACATGTAATGACACCGGTGGATCTGTCGCTGTTTCCTGAGAAGAACACACATCCAACGACACTGGTTGATCCTTATTTGGTTCATGAAAACAACTGACATGCAGTGACACTGGGTGTGGTTCATGAAAAGAACAGACATGCAATGACACTGGGTGTGGTTCATGAAAAGAACAAACATGCAATGACTCTAGTTGTGGTTCATGAAAAGAACACACATGCAATGACTCTAGGTGTGGTTCATGAAAAGAACAGACATGCAATGACACTGGTGGATCCTTATGTGGTTTGCTTAGAAGAACACACATGCAATGACACTGGGTGTGGTTCATGAAAAGAACAGACATGCAATGACACTGGTGGATCCTTATGTGGTTTGTTTGGAGGAACATACATGCAATGACACTGGTGGACTCTAGCTGTGGTTCATGAAAAGAACAGACATGCAATGACACCGGTGGAACCTTATGTGATTTGTCTAGAGGAAAACACATGCAATGACACTGGTGGATCCATGTGTGGTTCATGAGAAGAACACACATCCAATGACACTGGTGGATCCTTATATGGTTCATTAAAAGAACTCACATGCAATGACACTTGGTGCGGTTCATGAAAAGAACTGACATGCAATGACACTGGGTGTGGTTCATGAAAAGAATAGACATGCAATGACACTGGTGGATCCATGTGTGGTTTCTGGAAGTAACAGACATGCAATGACCCTAGCTGTGGTTAATGAAAAGAATAGACATGCAATGACGCCGGGTGTGGTTCATGAAAAGATCACACATGCAATGACACTGGTGGATCCTTATGTGGTTTGTTTAGAAGAACACACATGCAATGACACTGGGTGTGGTTCATGAAAAGAACAGACATGCAATGACACTGGTGGATCCTTATGTGGTTTGTTTAGAAGAACACACGTGCAAAGACACTGGGTGTGGTTCATGAAAAGAACAGACATGCAATGACACTGGTGGATCCTTATGTGGTTTGTTTAGAGTAACATACATGCAATGACACCGGTGGATCCATGTGTGGTTCATGAGAAGAACACATATCTAATGACACTGGTGGATCCTTATGTGGTTCATGAAAAGAACTGACATGCAATGACACTGGGTGTGGTTCATGAGAAGAACACACATCCAATGACACTGGTGGACTCTAGCTGTGGTTCATGAAAAGAACAGACATGCAATGACACCGGTGGATCCTTTTTGATTTGTCTAGAGGAACACACATGCAATGACACTGAGTGTGGTTCATGAAAAGAACACACATGCAATGACACTGGTGGATCCATGTGTGGTTCATGAGAAGAACACACATCCAATGACAATGGTGGATACTTATGTAGTTCATGAAAAGAACTGACATGCAATGACACAGGGTGTGGTTCATGAAAAGAACTGACATGCAATGACACTAGGTGTGGTTCATGAAAAGAACAGACATGCAATGACACTGGGTGTGGTTCATGAAAAGAACAGACATGCAATGACTCTAGCTGTGATTAATGAAAAGAACAGACATGCAATGACACTGGGTGTGGTTCATGAAAAGAACAGACATGCAATGACACTAGTGGATCCTTATGTGGTTTGTTTAGAGGAACACACATTTAATTACACCGATGGATCCATGTGTGGTTCATGAGAAGAACACAAATCCAATGACACTAGTGGATCCTTATGTGGTTCATGAAAAGAACTGACATGCAGTGACACTGGGAGTGGTTCATGGAAAGAACAGACATACAATGACACTAGGTGTGGTTCATTAAAAGAACAGACATGCAATGACTCTAGCTGTGGTTCATGAAAACAACACACATGCAATGACACTTTGTGTGGTTCATGAAAAGAACAGACATGCAATGACACTGGTGGATCCTTATGTGGTTTGTTTAGAAGAACACACATGCAATGACACTAGGTGTGGTTCATGAAAAGAACAGACATGCAATGACACTAGTGGATCCTTATGTGGTTTGTTTAGAGGAACACACATTTAATTACACCGGTGGATCCATGTGTGGTTCATGAGAAGAACACAAATCCAATGACACTAGTGGATCCTTATGTGGTTCATGAAAAGAACTGACATGCAGTGACACTGCGTGTGGTTCATGGAAAGAACAGACATACAATGACACTAGGTGTGGTTCATTAAAAGAACAGACATGCAATGACTCTAGCTGTGGTTCATGAAAAGAACACACATGCAATGACACTGGGTGTGGTTCATGAAAAGAACAGACATGCAGTGACACTGGTGGATCCTTATTTGGTTTGTTTAGAAGAACACACATGCAATGACACTGGGTGTGGTTCATGAAAAGAACAGACATGCAATGACACTGGTGGATCCTTATGTGTTTTTTTAGAGGAATAGACATGCAATGACACCGCTGGATCCATGTGTGGTTCATGAGAAGAACACACATCCAATGAAACTGGTGGATCCTTATGTGGTTCATGAAGAAGAACTGACATGCAGTGACACTAGGTGTGTTTCATGAGAAGAACACACATCCAATGACACTGGTGGATCCTTATGTGGTTTTCTAGAGAAGAACACATGCAATGACACTGGGTGTGGTTCATGAAAAGAACACACATGCAATGACACTGGTGGATCCATGTGTGGTTCATGAGAAGAACACACATCCAATGACACTGGTGGATACTTATGTGGTTCATGAAAATAAATGACATGCAATGACACTGGGTGTGGTTCATGAAAAGAACTGACTTGCAATGACACCGTGACAGTGGATTCATGTGAGGTTTGGGAATGCAATGTATAAGTGACTGCCGATCATGAGTTTATGGAATATATATGAGACATGCAGTGACACGGTGGATCCTTATGTGTTTTGTCTAGAGGAACACACATGCAATGTCACTGGGTGTGGTTCATGAAAAAACAGACATGCAATGACACCGGTGTGGTTCATGAAAATAACACATGCAATGACACTGGTGGATCCTTATGTGGTTTGTTCAGAAGACCACACATGCAATGACACTAGGTGTGGTTCATGAAAGGAATAGACATGCAATGACACTAGTGGATCCTTATGTGGTTTGTTTAGAAGAACACACATGCAATGACACTAGGTGTGGTTCATGAGAAGAACAGACATGCAATGACACTGGTGGATCCTTATGTGGTTTGTTTAGAGGAACACACATTTAATTACTCCGGTGGATCCATGTGTGGTTCATGAGAAGAACACAAATCCAATGACACTAGTGGATCCTTATGTGGTTCATGAAAAGAACTGACATGCAGTGACACTGGGTGTGGTTCATGGAAAGAACAGACATACAATGACACTAGGTGTGGTTCATTAAAAGAACAGACATGCAATGACTCTAGCTGTGGTTCATGAAAAGAACACACATGCAATGACATTGGGTGTGGTTCATGAAAAGAACAGACATGCAGTGACACTGGTGGATCCTTATTTGGTTTGTTTAGAAGAACACACATGCAATGACACTGGGTGTGGTTCATGAAAAGAACAGACATGCAATGACACTGGTGGATCCTTATGTGTTTTTTTAGAGGAATAGACATGCAATGACACCGCTGGATCCATGTGTGGTTCATGAGAAGAACACACATCCAATGAAACTGGTGGATCCTTATGTGGTTCATGAAGAAGAACTGACATGCAGTGACACTAGGTGTGTTTCATGAGAAGAACACACATCCAATGACACTGGTGGACTCTAGTTGTGGTTCATAAAAAGAACAGACATGTAGTGACACTTGTGGATCCTTATGTGGTTTTTCTAGAGGAACACACATGCAATGACACTGGGTGTGGTTCATGAAAAGAACACACATGCAATGACACTGGTGGATCCATGTGTGGTTCATGAGAAGAACACACATCCAATGACACTGGTGGATACTTATGTGGTTCATGAAAATAAATGACATGCAATGACACTGGGTGTGGTTCATGAAAAGAACTGACATGCAATGACACTGGATGTGGTTCATGAAAAGAACAGACATGCAATGACACCGGTGGATTCATGTGTGGTTTATGGAAGTAACAGACATGCAGTGACACCGGTGGATCCTTATGTGTTTTGTCTAGAGGAACACACATGCAATGTCACTGGGTGTGGTTCATGAAAAGAACAGACATGCAATGACACCGGGTGTGGTTCATGAAAATAACACACATGCAATGACACTGGTGGATCCTTATGTGGTTTGTTCAGAAGACCACACATGCAATGACACTAGGTGTGGTTCATGAAAGGAACAGACATGCAATGACACTAGTGGATCCTTATGTGGTTTGTTTAGAAGAACACACATGCAATGACACTGGGTGTGGTTCATGAAAAGAACAGACATGCAATGACACTGGTGGATCCTTATGTGTTTTTTTAGAGGAATAGACATGCAATGACACCGCTGGATCCATGTGTGGTTCATGAGAAGAACACACATCCAATGAAACTGGTGGATCCTTATGTGGTTCATGAAAAAGAACTACCATGCAGTGACACTAGGTGTGGTTCATGAGAAGAACACACATCCAATGACACTGGTGGACTCTAGCTGTGGTTCATAAAAAAAACAGACATGTAGTGACACTTGTGGATCCTTATCTGGTTTTTCTAGAGGAACACACATGCAATGACACTGGGTGTGGTTCATGAGAAGAACACACATCCAATGACACTGGTGGACTCTAGCTGTGGTTCATGAAAAGAACAGACATGCAATGACACCGGTGGATCCTTATGTGATTTGTCTAGAGGAACACACATGCACTGACACTGTGTGTGGTTCATGAAAAGAACACACATGCAATGACACTGGTGGATCCATGTGTGGTTCATGAGAAGAACACACATCCAATGACAATGGTGGATCCTTATGTAGTTAATGAAAAGAACTGACATGCAATGACACAGGGTGTGGTTCATGAAAAGAACAGACATGCAATGACACCGGTGGATCCATGTGTGGTTTGTGGAAGTAATAGACATGCAATGACTCTAGCTGTGATTAATGAAAAGAACAGACATGCAATGACACTGGGTGTGGTTCATGAAAAGAACACACATGCAATGACACTGGTGGATCCTTATGTGGTTTGTTTAGAAGAAAACACATGCAATGACACTAGGTGTGGTTCATGAAAAGAACAGACATGCAATGACAGTGGTGGATCCTTATGTGGTTTGTTTAGAAGAACACACGTGCAATGACACTGGGTGTGGTTCATGAAAAGAACATACATGCAATGACACTGGTGGATCCTTATGTGGTTTGTTTAGAGGAACAGACATGCAATGACACCGGTGGATCCATGTGTGGTTCGTGAGAAGAACACATATCTAATGACACTGCTGGATCCTTATGTGGTTCATGAAAAGAACTGACATGCAGTGACACTCGGTGTGGTTCATGAGAAGAACACACATCCATTGACACTGGTGGACTCTAGCTGTGGTTCACGAAAAGAACAGACATGCAATGACACCGTTGGATCCTTATGTGATTTGTCTAGAGGAACACACATGCAATGACACTGAGTGTGGTTCATGAAAAGAACACACATGCAATGACACTGGTGGATCCATGTGTGGTTCATGAGAAGAACACACATCCAATGACACTGGTGGATCCTTATCTGGTTCATGAAAAGAACTGACATGCAATGACACTGGGTGTGGTTCATGAAAAGAACAGACATGCAATGACACCGTTGAATCCATGTGTGGTTTGTGGAAGTAACAGACATGCAATGACACTAGTTGTGATTAATGAAAAGAACAGACATGCAATGACACTGGGTGAACCTTATGTGGTTTGTTTAGAGGAATAGACATGCAATGATACTGGTGGATCCATTGCGGGTTCATGAGAAGAACACATATCTAATGACACTGGTGGATCCTTATGTGGTTCATGAAAAGAACTGACATGCAGTGACACTCGGTGTGGTTCATGAGAAGAATACACATCCATTGACACTGGCGGACTCTAGCTGTGGTTCATGAAAAGAACAGACATGCAATGACACCGGTGGATCCTTATGTGATTTGTCTAGAGGAACACACATGCAATGACACTGAGTGTGGTTCATGAAAAGAACACACATGCAATGACACTGGTGGATCCATGTGTGGTTCATGAGAAGAACACACATCCAATGACACTGGTGGATCCTCATGTGGTTCATGAAAAGAACTGACATGCAATGACACTGGGTGTGGTTCATGAAAAGAACAGACATGCAATGACACCGGTGAATCCATGTGTGGTTTGTGGAAGTAACAGACATGCAATGACTCTAGTTGTGATTAATGAAAAGAACAGACATGCAATAACACCGGGTGTGGTTCATGAAAAGAACAAACATGCAATGACACTGGTGGATCCTTATGTGGTTTGTTTAGAAGAACACACATGCAATGACACTAGGTGTGGTTCATGAAAAGAACAAACATGCAATGACACTGGTGGATCCTTATGTGGTTTGTTTAGAGGAACGCACATTCAATTACACCGGTGGATCCATGTGTGGTTCATGAGAAGAACACACATCCAATAACACTAGTGGATCCTTATGTGGTTCATGAAAAGAAGCGACATGCATAGACCTTTGGGTGTGGTCCATGAAAAGAACACACATGCAATGACACTAGGTGTGGTTCATGAAAAGAACAAACATGCAATGACTCTAGCTGTGGTTCATGAAAAGAACACACATGCAATGACACTGGGTGTGGTTCATGAAAATAACAGACATGCAATGACACTGGTGGATCCTTATTTGGTTTGTTTAGAAGAACACACATGCAATGACACTAGGTGTGGTTCATGAAAAGAACAGACATGCAATGACAGTGGTGGATCCTTATGTGGTTTGTTTAGAAGAACACACGTGCAATGACACTGGGTGTGGTTCATGAAAAGAACAGACATGCAATGACACTGGTGGATCCTTATGTGGTTTGTTTAGAGGAACAGACATGCAATGACACCGGTGGATCCATGTGTGGTTCGTGAGAAGAACACATATCTAATGACACTGCTGGATCCTTATGTGGTTCATGAAAAGAACTGACATGCAGTGACACTCGGTGTGGTTCATTAGAAGAACACACATCCATTGACACTGGTGGACTCTAGCTGTGGTTCACGAAAAGAACAGACATGCAATGACACCGTTGGATCCTTATGTGATTTGTCTAGAGGAACACACATGCAATGACACTGAGTCTGGTTCATGAAAAGAACACACATGCAATGACACTGGTGGATCCATGTGTGGTTCATGAGAAGAACACACATCCAATGACACTGGTGGATCCTTATCTGGTTCATGAAAAGAACTGACATGCAATGACACTGGGTGTGGTTCATGAAAAGAACAGACATGCAATGACACCGTTGAATCCATGTATGGTTTGTGGAAGTAACAGACATGCAATGACACTAGTTGTGATTAATGAAAAGAACAGACATGCAATGACACTGGGTGAACCTTATGTGGTTTGTTTAGAGGAATAGACATGCAATGATACTGGTGGATCCATCGCGGGTTCATGAGAAGAACACATATCTAATGACACTTGTGGATCCTTATGTGGTTCATGAAAAGAACTGACATGCAGTGACACTCGGTGTGGTTCATGAGAAGAATACACATCCATTGACACTGGCGGACTCTAGCTGTGGTTCATGAAAAGAACATACATGCAATGACACCGGTGGATCCTTATGTGATTTGTCTACAGGAACACACATGCAATGACACTGAGTGTGGTTCATGAAAAGAACACACATGCAATGACACTGGTGGATCCATGTGTGGTTCATGAGAAGAACACACATCCAATGACACTGGTGGATCCTCATGTGGTTCATGAAAAGAACTGACATGCAATGACACGAGGTGTGGTTCATGAAAAGAACAGACATGCAATGACACCGGTGAATCCATGCGTGGTTTGTGGAAGTAACAGACATGCAATGACTCTAGTTGTGATTAATGAAAAGAACAGACATGCAATAACACCGGGTGTGGTTCATGAAAAGAACACACATGCAATGACACTGGTGGATCCTTATGTGGTTTGTTTAGAAGAACACACATGCAATGACACTAGGTGTGGTTCATGAAAAGAACAAACATGCAATGACACTGGTGGATCCTTATGTGGTTTGTTTAGAGGAACGCACATTCAATTACACCGGTGGATCCATGTGTGGTTCATGAGAAGAACACACATCCAATAACACTAGTGGATCCTTATGTGGTTCATGAAAAGAACTGACATGCATAGACACTGGGTGTGGTCCATGAAAAGAACACACATGCAATGACACTAGGTGTGGTTCATGAAAAGAACAAACATGCAATGACTCTAGCTGTGGTTCATGAAAAGAACACACATGCAATGACACTGGGTGTGGTTCATGAAAAGAACAGACATGCAATGACACTGGTGGATCCTTATTTGGTTTGTTTAGAAGAACACACATGCAATAACACTGGGTGTGGTTCATGAAAAGAACAGACATGCAATGACACCGGTGGATCCTTGTGTGGTTCATGAGAAGAACACACATCCAATGAAACTGGTGGATCCTTATGTGGTTCATGAAAAAGAACTGACATGTAGTGACACGGGGTGTGGTTCATGAGAAGAACACACATCCAATGACACTGGTGGACTCTAGCTGTGGTACATAAAAAGAACAGACATGTAGTGACACCGGTGGATCCTTATGTGGTTTTTCTAGAGGAACACACATGCAATGACACTGGGTGTGGTTCATGAAAAGAACACACATGCAATGACACTGGTGGATCCAAGTGTGGTTCATGATAAGAACACACATCCAATGACACTGGTGGATCCTTATGTGGTTCATGAAAATAACTGACATGCAATGACACTGGGTGTGGTTCATGAAAAGAACTGACATGCAATGACACTGGATGTGGTTCATGAAAAGAACAGACATGCAATGACACTGGTGGATCCATGTGTGGTTTATGGAAGTAACACACATGTAGTGACACCGGTGGATCCTTATGTGTTTTGTCTAGAGGAACACACATGCAATGTCACTGGGTGTGGTTCATGAAAAGAACAGACATGCAATGACACTGGTGGATCCTTATGTGGTTTCTGAGAAGAACAGACATACAATGACACTGGTGGATCCTTATGTGGTTCATGAAAAGAACTGACATGCAATGACACTGGTGTGGTTCATGAAAAGAACTGACATGTAATGACACTGGGTGTGGTTCATGAAAAGAACAGACATGCAATGACACGGGTGGATCCATGTGTGGTTTATGGAAGTAACAGACACACAATGAAACTTGCTGTGGTTCATGAAAAGAACATACATGCAATGACACCGGGTGTGGTTTATGAAAAGAATAGACATGCAATGACAACTGGTTGATCCTTATGTCGTTTGTTTAGAAGAACACACATACAATGACCATTGTTGTGGTTCATGAAAAGAACAGACATGCAATGACACTAGGTGAACCTTATGTGGTTTGTTTAGAGGAATAGACATGCAATGATACTGGTGGATCCGTCGCGGGTTCATGGGAAGAACACATATCTAATGACACTGGTGGATCCTTATGTGGTTCATGGAAAGAACTGACATGCAGTGACACTGCGTGTTGTTCATGAGAAGAACACACATACAATGACACTGGTGCACTCTAGCTGTGGTTCATGAAAAGAACAGACATGCAATGACACCGGTGGATCCTTATGTGATTTTTCTAGAGGAACACACATGCAATGACACTGAGCGTGGTTCATGAAAAGAACACACATGCAATGACACTGGTGGATCCATGTGTGGTTCATGAGAAGAACACACATCCAATGACACTGGTGGATCCTTATGTGGTTCATGAAAAGAACTGACATGCAATGACACTGGGTGTGGTTCATGGAAATAACTGACATGCAATGACACTGGGTGTGGTTCATGAAAAGAACCGACATGCAATGACACCGGTGGATCCATGTGTGGTTTGTGGAAGTAACAGACATGCAATGACTCTAGCTGTGGTTAATGAAAAGAACAGACATGCAATGACACCGGGTGTGGTTCATGAAAAGAACACACATGCAATGAAACTGGTGGATCCTTATGTGGTTTGTTTAGAAGAACACACATGCAATGACACTGGGTGTGGTCCATGAAAAGAACAGACATGCAATGACACTGGTAGATCCTTATGTGGTTTGTTTAGAGGAACACACATTCAATTACAGCGGTGGATACATGTGTGGTTCATGAGAAGAACACACATCCAATGAAACTAGTGGATCCTTATGTGGTTCATGAAAAGATCTGACATGTAGTGACACTAGGTGTGGTTCATGAAAAGAACAGACATGCAATGACACTAGGTGTGGTTCATGAAAAGAATAGACATGCAATGACTCTAGCCGTGGTTCATGAAAAGAACACACATGCAATGACACTGGGTGTGGTTCATGAAAAGAACAGACATGCAATGACACTGGTGGATCCTTATTTGGTTTGTTTAGAAGAACACACATGCAATGACACTGGGTGTGGTTCATGAAAAGAACAGACATGCAATGACACCGGTGGATCCTTGTGTGGTTCATGAGAAGAACACACATCCAATGAAACTGGTGGATCCTTATGTGGTTCATGAAAAAGAACTGACATGAAGTGACACGGGGTGTGGTTCATGAGAAGAACACACATCCAATGACACTGGTGGACTCTAGCTGTGGTTCATAAAAAGAACAGACATGTAGTGACACCGGTGGATCCTTATGTGGTTTTTCTAGAGGAACACACATGCAATGACACTGGGTGTGGTTCATGAAAAGAACACACATGCAATGACACTGGTGGATCAAATTGAGGTTCATGATAAGAACACACATCCAATGACACTGGTGGATCCTTATGTGGTTCATGAAAATAACTGACATGCAATGACACTGGGTGTGGTTCATGAAAAGAACTGACATGCAATGACACTGGATGTGGTTCATGAAAAGAATAGACATGCAATGACACCGGTGGATCCATGTGTGGTTTATGGAAGTAACACACATGTAGTGACACCGGTGGATCCTTATGTGTTTTGTCTAGAGGAACACACATGCAATGTCACTGGGTGTGGTTCATGAAAAGAACAGACATGCAATGACACTGGTGGATCCTTATGTGGTTTCTGAGAAGAACAGACATGCAATGACACTGGTGGATCCTTATGTGGTTCATGAAAAGAACTGACATGCAATGACACTGGGTGTGGTTCATGAAAAGAACTGAATGTAATGACACTGGGTGTGGTTCATGAAAAGAACAGACATGCAATGACACTAGGTGTGGTTCATGAAAAGAACACACATGCAATGACTCTAGCCGTGGTTCATGAAAAGAACACACATGCAATGACACTGGGTGTGGTTCATGAAAAGAACAAACATGCAATGACACTAGTGGATATTTATTTGATTTGTTTAGAAGAACACACATGCAATGACACTGGGTGTGGTTCATGAAAAGAACAGACATGCAATGACACTGGTGGATCCTTATGTGTTTTTTAGAGGAATAGACATGCAATGACACCGGTGGATCCATGTGTGGTTCATGAGAAGAACACACATCCAATGAAACTGGTGGATCCTTATGTGGTTCATGAAAAAGAACTGACATGCAGTGACACGGGGTGTGGTTCATGAGAAGAACACACATCCAATGACACTGGTGGACTCTAGGTGTGGTTCATAAAAAGAACAGACATGTAGTGACACCGGTGGATCCTTATGTGTTTTTTCTAGAGGAACACACATGCAATGACACTGGGTGTGGTTCATGAAAAGAACACACATGCAATGACACTGGTGGATCCATGTGTGGTTCATGATTAGAACACACATCCAATGACACTGGTGGATCCTTATGTGGTTCATGAAAATAACTGACATGCAATGACACCGGGTGTGGTTCATGAAAAGAACTGACATGCAATGACACTGGATGTGGTTCATGAAAAGAACAAACATGCAATGACACCGGTGGATCCATGTGTGGTTTATGGAAGTAACACACATGCAGTGACACCGGTGGATCCTTATGTGTTTTGTCTAGAGGAACACACATGCAATGTCACTGGGTGTGGTTCATGAAAAGAACAGACATGCAATGACACCGGGTGTGGTTCATGAAAAGAATAGACATGCAATGACAACTGGTTGATCCTTATGTCGTTTGTTTAGAAGAACACACATGCAATGAACATTGTTGTGGTTCATGAAAAGAACAGACATGCAATGACACTAGGTGAACCTTATGTGGTTTGTTTAGAGGAATAGACATGCAATGATACTGGTGGATCCGTCACGGGTTCATGGGAAGAACACATATCTAATGACACTGGTGGATCCTTATGTGGTTCATGGAAAGAAATGACATGCAGTGACACTGGGTGTGGTTCATGAGAAGAACACACATACAATGACACTTGTGAACTCTAGCTGTGGTTCATGAAAAGAACAGACATGCAATGACACCGGTGGATCCTTATGTGATTTTTTCTAGAGGAACACACATGCAATGACACTGAGCATGGTTCATGAAAAGAACACACATGCAATGACACTGGTGGATCCATGTGTGGTTCATGAGAAGAACACACATCCAATGACACTGGTGGATCCTTATGTGGTTCATGAAAAGAACTGACATGCAATGACACTGGGTGTGGTTCATTGAAAGAGCTGACATGCAATGACACTGGGTGTGGTTCATGAAAAGAACCGACATGCAATGACACCGGTGGATCCATGTGTGGTTTGTGAAAGTAACAGACATGCAATGACTCTAGTTGTGGTTAATGAAAAGAACAGACATGCAATGACACCGGGTGTGGTTCATGAAAAGAACACACATGCAATGACACTGGTGGATCCTTATTTGGTTTGTTTAGAAGAACACACATGCAATGACACTGGGTGTGGTTCATGAAAAGAACAGACATGCAATGACACTAGTGGATCCTTATGTGGTTTGTTTAGAGGAACACACATTCAATTACACCGGTGGATCCATGTGTGGTTCATGAGAAGAACACACATCCAATGAAACTAGTGGATCCTTATGTGGTTCATGAAAAGAACTGACATGCAGTGACACTGGGTGTGGTCCATGAAAAGAACAGACATGCAATGACACTAGGTGTGGTTCATGAAAAGAACAGACATGCAATGACTCTAGCCGTGGTTCATGAAAAGAACACACGTGCAATGACACTGGGTGTGGTTCATGAAAAGAACAGACATGCAATGACACTGGTGGATCCTTATTTGGTTTGTTTAGAAGAACACACATGCAATGACACTAGGTGTGGTTCATGAAAAGAATAGACATGCAATGACACTGGTGGATCCTTATGTGTTTTCTTAGAGGAATAGACATGCAATGACACCGGTGGATCCATGTGTGGTTCATGAGAAGAACACACATCCAATGAAACTGGTGGATCCTTATGTGGTTCATGAAAAAGAACTGACATGCAGTGACACAGGGTGTGGTTCATGAGAAGAACACACATCCAATGACACTGGTGGACTCTAGGTGTGGTTCATAAAAAGAACAGACATGTAGTGACACCGGTGGATCCTTATGTGGTTTTTCTAGAGGAACACACATGCAATGACACTGGGTGTGGTTCATGAAAAGAACACACATGCAATGACACTGGTGGATCCATGTGTGGTTCATGAGAAGAACACACATCCAATGACACCGGTGGATCCTTATGTGGTTCTTGAAAATAACTGACATGCAATGACACCGGGTGTGGTTCATGAAAAGAACTGACATGCAATGACACTGGATGTGGTTCATGAAAAGAACAGACATGCAATGACACCGGTGGATCCATGTGTGGTTTATGGAAATAACACACATGCAGTGACACCGGTGGATCCTTATGTGTTTTGTCTAGAGGAACACACATGCAATGTCACTGGGTGTGGTTCATGAAAAGAACAGACATGCAATGACACTGGTGGATCCTTATGTGTTTTCTGAGAAGAACAGACATGCAATGATACTGGTGGATCCTTATGTGGTTCATGAAAAGAACTGACATGCAATGACACTGGGTGTGGTTCATGAAAATTACTGACATGTAATGACACTGGGTGTGGTTCATGAAAAGAACAGACATGCAATGACACCGGTGGATCCATGTGTGGTTTATGGAAGTAACAGACATGCAATGAATCTTGCTGTGGTTCATGAAAAGAACATACATGCAATGACACCGGGTCTGGTTCATGAAAAGAATAGACATGTAATGACAACTGGTTGATCCTTATGTCGTTTGTTTAGAAGAACACACATGTTATGACCATTGTTGTGGTTCATGAAAAGAACAGACATGCAATGACACTGGGTGTGGTTCATGAAAAGAACAGACATGCAATGACACTAGGTGTGGTTCATTAAAAGAACAGACATGCAATGACTCTAGATGTGGTTCATGAAAAGAACACACATGCAATAACACTGGGTGTGGTTCATGAAAAGAACAGACATGCAGTGACACTGGTGGATCCTTATTTGGTTTGTTTAGAAGAACACACATGCAATGACACTGGGTGTGGTTCATGAAAAGAACGGACATGCAATGACACTGGTGGATCCTTATGTGGTTTTTTTAGAGGAATAGACATGCAATGACACCGCTGGATCCATGTGTGGTTCATGAGAAGAATACACATCCAATGAAACTGGTGGATCCTTTTGTGGTTCATGAAAAAGAACTGACATGCAGTGACACTAGGTGTGGTTCATGAGAAGAACACACATCCAATGACACTGGTGGACTCTAGCTGTGGTTCATAAAAAGAACATACATGTAGTGACACCGGTGGATCCTTATGTGGTTTTTCTAGAGGAACAGACATGCAATGACACTGGGTGTGGTTCATGAAAAGAACACACATGCAATGACACTGGTGGATCCTTATGTGGTTTGTTTAGAAGAACACACATGCAATGACACTAGGTGTGGTTCATGAAAAGAACAGACATGCAATGACAGTGGTGGATCCTTATGTGTTTTGTTTAGAAAAACACACGTGCAATGACACTGGGTGTGGTTCATGAAAAGAACAGACATGCAATGACACTGGTGGATCCTTATGTGGTTTGTTTAGAGGAACAGACATGCAATGACACCGGTGGATCCATGTGTGGTTCGTGAGAAGAACACATATCTAATGACACTGCTGGATCTTTATATGGTTCATGAAAAGAACTGACATGCAGTGACACTCGGTGTGGTTCATGAGAAGAACACACATCCATTAACACTGGTGGACTCTAGATGTGGTTCACGAAAAGAACAGACATGCAATGACACCGTTGGATCCTTATGTGATTTGTCTAGAGGAACACACATGCAATGACACTGAGTATGGTTCATGAAAAGAACACACATGCAATGACACTGGTGGATCCATGTGTGGTTCATGAGAAGAACACACATCCAATGACACTGGTGGATCCTTATGTGGTTCATGAAAAGAACTGACATGCAATGACACTGGGTGTGGTTCATGAAAAGAACAGACATGCAATGACACCGATGAATCCATGTGTGGTTTGTGGAAGTAACAGACATGCAATAACTCTAGTTGTGATTAATGAAAAGAACAGACATGCAATGACACTGGGTGAACCTTGTGTGGTTTGTTTAGAGGAATAGACATGCAATAATACTGGTGGATCCATCGCGGGTTCATGAGAAGAACACATATCTAATGACACTGGTGGATCCTTATGTGGTTCATGAAAAGAACTGACATGAAGTGACACTCGATGTGGTTCATGAGAAGAACACACACCCATTGACACTGGTGGACTCTAGCTGTGGTTCATGAAAAGAACAGACATGCAATGACACCGGTGGATCCTTATGTGATTTGTCTAGAGGAACACACATGCAATGACACTGAGTGTGGTTCATGAAAAGAACACACATGCAATGACACTGGTGGATCCACGTGTGGTTCATGAGAAGAACACACATCCAATGACACTGGTGGATCCTCATGTGGTTCATGAAAAGAACTGACATGCAATGACACTGGGTGTGGTTCATGAAAAGAACAGACATGCAATGACACCGGTGAATCCATGTGTGGTTTGTGGAAGTAACAGACATGCAATGACTCTAGTTGTGATTAATGAAAAGAACAGACATGCAATGACACCGGGTGTGGTTCATGAAAAGAACACACATGCAATGACACTGGTGGATCCTTATGTGGTTTGTTTAGAATACACACATGCAATGACACTAGGTGTTGTTCATGAAAAGAACAGACATGCAATGACAGTGGTGGATCCTTATGTGGTTTGTTTAGAAAAACACACGTGCAATGACACTGGGTGTGGTTCATGAAAAGAACAGACATGCAATGACACTGGTGGATCCTTATGTGGTTTGTTTAGAGGAACAGACATGCAATGACACCGGTGGATCCATGTGTGGTTCGTGAGAAGAACACATATCTAATGACACTGCTGGATCTTTATGTGGTTCATGAAAAGAACTGACATGCAGTGACACTCGGTGTGGTTCATGAGAAGAACACACATCCATTAACACTGGTGGACTGTAGCTGTGGTTCACGAAAAGAACAGACATGCAATGACACCGTTGGATCCTTATGTGATTTGTCTAGAGGAACACACATGCAATGACACTGAGTGTGGTTCATGAAAAGAACACACATGCAATCACACTGGTGGATCCATGTGTGGTTCATGAGAAGAACACACATCCAATGACACTGGTGGATCCTTATGTGGTTCATGAAAAGAACTGACATGCAATGACACTGGGTGTGGTTCATGAAAAGAACAGACATGCAATGATACCGATGAATCCATGTGTGGTTTGTGGAAGTAACAGACATGCAATAACTCTAGTTGTGATTAATGAAAAGAACAGACATGCAATGACACTGGGTGAACCTTGTGTGGTTTGTTTAGAGGAATAGACATGCAATAATACTGGTGGATCCATCGCGGGTTCATGAGAAGAACACATATCTAATGACACTGGTGGATCCTTATGTGGTTCATGAAAAGAACTGACATGCAGTGACACTCGGTGTGGTTCATGAGAAGAACACACATCCATTGACACTGGTGGACTCTAGCTGTGGTTCATGAAAAGAACAGACATGCAATGACACCGGTGGATCCTTATGTGATTTGTCTAGAGGAACACACATGCAATGACACTAAGTGTGGTTCATGAAAAGAACACACATGCAATGACACTGGTGGATCCATGTGTGGTTCATGAGAAGAACACACATCCAATGACACTGGTGGATCCTCATGTGGTTCATGAAAAGAACTGACATGCAATGACACTGGGTGTGGTTCATGAAAAGGACAGACATGCAATGACACCGGTGAATCCATGTGTGGTTTGTGGAAGTAACAGACATGCAATGACTCTAGTTGTGATTAATGAAAAGAACAGACATGCAATGACACCGGGTGTGGTTCATAAAAAGAAGACACATGCAATGACACTGGTGGATCCTTATGTGGTTTGTTTAGAAGAACACACATGCAATGACACTGGGTGTGGTTCATGAAAAGAACAAACATGCAATGACACTGGTGGATCCTTATGTGGTTTGTTTAGAGGAACGCACATTCAATTACACCGGTGGATCCATGTGTGGTTCATGAGAAGAACAAACATCCAATAACACTAGTGGATCCTTATGTGGTTCATGAAAAGAGCTGACATGCATAGACACTGGGTGTGGTCCATGAAAAGAGCAGACATGCAATGGCACTAGGTGTGGTTCATGAAAAGAACAAACATGCAATGACTCTAGCTGTGGTTCATGAAAAGAACACACATGCAATGACACTGGGTGTGGTTCATGAAAAGAACAGACATGCAATGACACTGGTGGATCCTTATTTGGTTTGTTTAGAAGAACACACATGCAATGACACTGGGTGTGGTTCATGAAAAAAACAGACATGCAATGAGACCGGTGGATCCTTGTGTGGTTCATGAGAAGAACCCACATCAAGTGAAACTGGTGGATCCTTATGTGGTTCATGAAAAAGAACTGACATGCAGTGACACGGGTTGTGGTTCATGAGAAGAACACACATCCAATGACACTGGTGGACTCTAGCTGTGGTTCATAAAAAGAACAGACATGTAGTGACACCGGTGGATCCTTATGTTGTTTTTCTAGAGGAACACACATGCAATGACACTGGGTGTGGTTCATGAAAAGAACACACATGCAATGACACTGGTGGATCCATGTGTGGTTCATGATAAGAACACACATCCAATGACACTGGTGGATCCTTATGTGGTTCATGAAAATAACTGACATGCAATGACACTGGGTGTGGTTCATGAAAAGAACTGACATGCAATGACACTGGATGTGGTTCATCAAAAGAACAGACATGCAATGACACCGGTGGATCCATGTGTGGTTTATGGAAGTAACACACATGTAGTGACACCGGTGGATCCTTATGTGTTTTGTCTAGAGGAACACACATGCAATGTCACTGGGTGTGGTTCATGAAAAGAACAGACATGCAATGACAATGGTGGATCCTTATGTGGTTTCTGAGAAGAACAGACATGCAATGACACTAGTGGATTCTTATGTGGTTCATGAAAAGAACTGACATGCAATGACACTAGGTGTGGTTCATGAAAAGAACTGACATGTAATGACACTGGGTGTGGTTCATGAAAAGAACAGACATGCAATGACACGGGTGGATCCATGTGTGGTTTATGGAAGTAACAGACACGCAATGAAACTTGCTGTGGTTCATGAAAAGAACATACATGCAATTACACCGGGTGTGGTTCATGAAAAGAATAGACATGCAATGACAACTGGTTGATCCTTATGTCGTTCGTTTAGAAGAACACACATACAATGACCATTGTTGTGGTTCATGAAAAGAACAGACATGCAATGACACAAGGTGAACCTTATGTGGTTTGTTTAGAGGAATAAACATGCAATGATACTGGTGGATCCGTCGCGGGTTCATGGGAAGAACACATATCTAATGACACGGGTGGATCCTTATGTGGTTCATGGAAAGAACTGACATGCAGTGACACTGCGTGTTGTTCATGAGAAGAACACACATACAATGACACCGGTGCACTCTAGCTATGGTTCATGAAAAGAACATACATGCAATGACACCGGTGGATCCTTATGTGATTTGTTTAGAGGAACACACATGCAATGACACTGAGCGTGGTTCATGAAAAGAACACACATGCAATGACACTGGTGGATCCATGTGTGGTTCATGAGAAGAACACACATCCAATGACACTGGTGGATCCTTATGTGGTTCATGAAAAGAACTGACATGCAATGAAACTGGGTGTGGTTCATGGAAGCCGCATGTCTTGATGACAGCAGGTAGTTCATGAAAAGAATAGACATGCAATGACACCGGTGGATCCATGTGTGGTTTGTGGAAGTAACAGACATGCAATGACTCTAGCTGTGGTTAATGAAAAGAACAGACATGCAATGACACCGGGTGTGGTTCATGAAAAGAACACACATGCAATGAAACTGGTGGATCCTTATGTGGTTTGTTTAGAAGAACACACATGCAATAAACACTGGGTGTGGTCCATGAAAAGAACAAACATGCAATGACACTGGTGGATCCTTATGTGGTTTGTTTAGAGGAACACACATTCAATTACACCGGTGGATCCATGTGTGGTTCATGAGAAGAACACACATCAATGAAACTAGTGGATCCTTATGTGGTTGATGAAAAGAACTGAAATGTAGTGACACTGGGTGTGGTTCATGAAAAGAACAGACATGCAATGACACTAGGTGTGGTTCATGAAAAGAACAGACATGTAATGACTCTAGCTGTGGTTCATGAAAAGAACACACATGCAATGACACTGGGTGTAGTTCATGAAAAGAACAGACATGCAATGACACTGGTGGATCCTTATTTGATTTGTTTAGAAGAACACACATGCAATGACACTGGGTGTGGTTCATGAAAAGAACAGACATGCAATGACACTGGTGGATCCTTATGTGTTTGTTAGAGGAATAGACATGCAATGACACCGGTGGATCCATGTGTGGTTCATGAGAAGAACACACATCCAATGAAACTGGTGGATCCTTATGTGGTTCATGAAAAAGAACTGACATGCAGTGACACGGGGTGTGGTTCATGAGAAGAACACACATCCAATGACACTGGTGGACTCTAGGTGTGGTTCATAAAAAGAACAGACATGTAGTGACACCGGTGGATCCTTATGTGTTTTTTCTAGAGGAACACACATGCAATGACACTGGGTGTGGTTCATGAAAAGAACACACATGCAATGACACTGGTGGATCCATGTGTGGTTCATGATTAGAACACACATCCAATGACACTGGTGGATCCTTATGTGGTTCATGAAAATAACTGACATGCAATGACACCGGGTGTGGTTCATGAAAAGAACTGACATGCAATGACACTGGATGTGGTTCATGAAAAGAACAGACATGCAATGACACCGGTGGATCCATGTGTGGTTTATGGAAGTAACACACATGTAGTGACACTGGTGGATCCTTATGTGTTTTGTCTAGAGGAACACACATGCAATGTCACTGGGTGTGGTTCATGAAAAGAACAGACATGCAATGACACCGGGTGTGGTTCATGAAAAGAATAGACATGCAATGACAACTGCTTGATCCTTATGTCGTTTGTTTAGAAGAACACACATGCAATGACCATTGTTGAGGTTCATGAAAAGAACAGACATGCAATGACACTAGGTGAACCTTATGTGGTTTTTATAGAGGAATAGACATGCAATGATACTGGTGGATCCGTCGCGGGTTCATGGGAAGAACACATATCTAATGACACTGGTGGATCCTTATGTGGTTCATGGAAAGAACTGACATGCAGTGACACTAGGTGTGGTTCATGAGAAGAACACACATACAATGACACTGGTGCACTCTAGCTGTGGTTCATGAAAAGAACAGACATGCAATGACACCGGTGGATCCTTATGTAATTTTTCTAGAGGAACACACATGCAATGACACTGAGCATGGTTCATGAAAAGAACACACATGCAATGACACTGGTGGATCCATGTGTGGTTCATGAGAAGAACACACATCCAATGACACTGGTGGATCCTTATGTGGTTCATGAAAATAACTGACATGCAATGACACTGGGTGTGGTTCATGAAAAGAACTAACATGCAATGACACTGGATGTGGTTCATGAAAAGAACAGACATGCAATGACACCGGTGGATCCATGTGTGGTTTATGGAAGTAACACACATGTAGTGACACCGGTGGATCCTTATGTGTTTGGTCTAGAGGAACACACATGCAATGTCACTGGGTGTGGTTCATGAAAAGAACAGACATGCAATGACACTGGTGGATTCTTATGTGGTTCATGAAAAGAACTGACATGCAATGACACTGGGTGTGGTTCATGAAAAGAACTGACATGTAATGACACTGGGTGTGGTTCATGAAAAGAACAGACATGCAATGACACGGGTGGATCCATGTGTGGTTTATGGAAGTAACAGACACGCAATGAAACTTGCTGTGGTTCATGAAAAGAACATACATGCAATGACACCGGGTGTGGTTCATGAAAAGAATAGACATGCAATGACAACTGGTTGATCCTTATGTCGTTCGTTTAGAACAACACACATACAATGACCATTGTTGTGGTTCATGAAAAGAACAGACATGCAATGACACAAGGTGAACCTTATGTGGTTTGTTTAGAGGAATAAACATGCAATGATACTGGTGGATCCATCGCGGGTTCATGGGAAGAACACATATCTAATTACACTGGTGGATCCTTATGTGGTTCATGGAAAGAACTGACATGCAGTGATAACTGCGTGTTGTTCATGAGAAGAACACACATACAATGACACCAGTGCACTCTAGCTATGGTTCATGAAAAGAACAGACATGCAATGACACCGGTGGATCCTTATGTGATTTGTCTAGAGGAACACACATGCAATGACACTGAGCGTGGTTCATGAAAAGAACACACATGCAATGACACTGGTGGATCCATGTGTGGTTCATGAGAAGAACACACATCCAATGACACTGGTGGATCCTTATGTGGTTCATGAAAAGAACTGACATGCAATGAAACTGGGTGTGGTTCATGGAAAGAACTGACATGCAATGACACTGGGTGTGGTTCATGAAAAGAACCGACATGCAATGACACCGGTGGATCCATGTGTGGTTTGTGGAAGTAACAGACATGCAATGACTCTAGCTGTGGTTAATGAAAAGAACAGACATGCAATGACACCGGCTGTGGTTCATGAAAAGAACACACATGCAATGAAACTGGTGGATCCTTATTTGGTTTGTTTAGAAGAACACACATGCAATGACACTGGGTGTGGTTCATGAAAAGAACAGACATGCAATGACACTGGTGGATCCTTATGTGGTTTGTTTAGAGGAACACACATTCAATTACACCGGTGGATCCATGTGTGGTTCATGAGAAGAACACACATCCAATGAAACTAGTGGATCCTTATGTGGTTCATGAAAAGAACTGACATGCAGTGACACTGGATGTGGTTCATGAAAAGACCAGACATGCAATGACACTAGGTGTGGTTCATGAAAAGAACAGACATGCAATGACTCTAGCCGTGGTTCATGAAAAGAACACACATGCAATGACACTGGGTGTGGTTCATGAAAAGAATAGACATGCAATGACACTGGTGGATCCTTATTTGGTTTGTTTAGAAGAACACACATGCAATGACACTGGGTGTGGTTCATGAAAAGAATAGACATGCAATGACACTAGTGGATCCTTATGTGTTTTTTAGAGGAATAGAAATGCAATGACACCGGTGGATCCATGTGTGGTTCATGAGAAGAACACACATCCAATGAAACTGGTGGATCCTTATGTGGTTCATGAAAAAGAACTGACATGCAGTGACACGGGGTGTGGTTCATGAGAAGAACACACATCCAATGACACTGGTGGACTCTAGGTGTGGTTCATAAAAAGAATGTATATGTAGTGACACCGTGGATCCTTATGTGGTTTTTCTAGAGGAACACATGCAATGACACTGGGTGTGGTTCATGAAAAGAACACACATGCAATGACACTGGTGGATCCATGTGTGGTTCATGAGAAGAACACACATCCAATGACACCGGTGGATCCTTATGTGGTTCATGAAAATAACTGACATGCAATGACACCGGGTGTGGTTCATGAAAAAAATAGACATGCAATGACACTGGAGGTGGTTCATGAAAAGAACAGACATGCAATGACACCGGTGGATCCATGTGTGGTTTATGGAAGTAACACACATGCAGTGACACCGGTGGATCCTTATGTGTTTTGTCTAGAGGAAGACACATGCAATGTCACTGGGTGTGGTTCATGAAAAGAACAGACATGCAATGACACTGGTGGATCCTTATGTGGTTTCTGACAAGAACAGACATGCAATGACACTGGTGGATCCTTATGTGGTTCATGAAAAGAACTGACATGCAATGACACTGGGTGTGGTTCATGAAAAGAACTGACATGTAATGACACTGGGTGTGGTTCATGAAAAGAACAGACATGCAATGACACCGGTGGATCCATGTGTGGTTTATGGAAGTAACAGACATGCAATGAATCTTGCTGTGGTTCATGAAAAGAATATACATGCAATGACACCGGGTCTGGTTCATGAAAAAAATAGACATGCAATGACAACTGGTTGATCCTTATGTCGTTTGTTTAGAAGAACACACATGTTATGACCATTGTTGTGGTTCATGAAAAGAACAGACATGCAATGACACTAGGTGTGGTTCATGAAAAGAACAGACATGCGATGACACTAGGTGTGGTTCATTAAAAGAACGGACATGCAATGACTCTAGCTGTGGTTCATGAAAAGAACACATATGCAATGACACTGGGTGTGGTTCATGAAAAGAATGTATGCAAAGACACTAGTGGATCCTTATTTGGTTTGTTTAGAAGAACACACATGCAATGACACTGGGTGTGGTTCATGAAAAGAACAGACATGCAATGACACTGGTGGATCCTTATGTGGTTTTTTTAGAGGAATAGACATGCAATGACACCGTTGGATCCATGTGTGGTTCATGAGAAGAACACACATCCAATGAAACTGGTGGATCCTTATGTGGTTCATGAAAAAGAACTAACATGCAGTGACACTAGGTGTGGTTCATGAGAAGAACACACATCCAGTGACACTGGTGGACTCTAGCTGTGGTTCATAAAAAGAACATACATGTAGTGACACCGGTGGATCCTTATGTGGTTTTTCTAGAGGAACACACATGCAATGACACTAGGTGTGGTTCATGAAAAGAACACACATGCAATGACACTGGTGGATCCATGTGTGGTTCATGAGAAGAACACACATCCAATGACACTGGTGGATACTTATGTGGTTCATGAAAATAAATGACATGCAATGACACTGGGTGTGGTTCATGAAAAGAACTGACATGCAATGACACTGGATGTGGTTCATGAAAAGAACAGACATGCAATGACACCGGTGGATGCATGTGTGGTTTATGGAAGTAATGTACATGCAAAGACACGGTGGATCCTTATGTGTTTTGTCTAGAGGAACACATGCAATGTAACTGGGTGTGGTTCATGAAAAGAACAGACATGCAATGACACCGGGTCTGGTTCATGAAAAGAACACACATGCAATGACACTGGTGGAACCTAATGTGGTTTGTTTAGAAGAACACACATGCAATGACACTAGGTGTGGTTCATGAAAAGAACAGACATGCAATGACACTGGTGGATCCTTATGTGGTTTGTTTAGAAGAACACACGTGCAATGACACTGGGTGTGGTTCATGAAAAGAACAGACATGCAATGGCACTGGTGGATCCTTTTGTGGTTTGTTTAGAGGAACAGACATGCAATGACACCGGTGGATCCATGTGTGGTTCATGAGAAGAACACATATCTAATGACACTGCTGGATCCTTATGTGGTTCATGAAAAGAACTGACATGCAGTGACACTGGGTGTGGTTCATGAGAAGAACACACATCCATTGACACTGGTGGACTCTAGCTGTGGTTCATGAAAGAACAGACATGCAATGACACCGGTGGATCCTTTTGTAATTTGTCTAGAGGAACACACATGCAATGACACTGGGTGTGGTTCATGAAAAGAACACACATGCAATGACACTGGTGGATCCATGTGTGGTTCATGAGAAGAACACACATCCAATGACACCGGTGGATCCTTATGTGGTTCATGAAAATAACTGACATGCAATGACACCGGGTGTGGTTCATCAAAAGAACTGACATGCAATGACACTGGAGGTGGTTCATGAAAAGAACAGACATGCAATGACACCGGTGGATCCATGTGTGGTTTATGGAAGTAACACACATGCAGTGACACCGGTGGATCCTTATGTGTTTTGTCTAGAGGAAGACACATGCAATGTCACTGGGTGTGGTTCATGAAAAGAACAGACATGCAATGACACTGGTGGATCCTTATGTGGTTTCTGACAAGAACAGACATGCAATGACACTGGTGGATCCTTATGTGGTTCATGAAAAGAACTGACATGCAATGACACTGGGTGTGGTTCATGAAAAGAACTGACATGTAATGACACTGGGTGTGGTTCATGAAAAGAACAGACATGCAATGACACCGGTGGATCCATGTGTGGTTTATGGAAGTAACAGACATGCAATGAATCTTGCTGTGGTTCATGAAAAGAATATACATGCAATGACACCGATTCTGGTTCATGAAAAGAATAGACATGCAATGACAACTGGTTGATCCTTATGTCATTTGTTTAGAAGAACACACATGTTATGACCATTGTTGTGGTTCATGAAAAGAACAGACATGCAATGACACTGGGTGTGGTTCATGAAAAGAACAGACATGCAATGACACTAGGTGTGGTTCATTAAAAGAACAGACATGCAATGACTCTAGCTGTGGTTCATGAAAAGAACACACATGCAATGACACTGGGTGTGGTTCATGAAAAGAACAGACATGCAGTGACACTGGTGGATCCTTATTTGGTTTGTTTAGAAGAACACACATGCAATGACACTGGGTGTGGTTCATGAAAAGAACAGACATGCAATGACACTGGTGGATCCTTATGTGGTTTTTTTAGAGGAATAGACATGCAATGACACCGCTGGATCCATGTGTGGTTCATGAGAAGAACACACATCCAATGAAACTGGTGGATCCTTATGTGGTTCATGAAAAAGAACTGACATGCAGTGACACTAGGTGTGGTTCATGAGAAGAACACACATCCAATGACACTGGTGGACTCTAGTTGTGGTTCATAAAAAGAACATACATGTAGTGACACCGGTGGATCCTTATGTGGTTTTTCTAGAGGAACACACATGCAATGACACTGGGTGTGGTTCATGAAAAGAATACACATGCAATGACACTGGTGGATCCATGTGTGGTTCATGAGAAGAACACACATCCAATGACACTGGTGGATACTTATGTGGTTCATGAAAATAAATGACATGCAATGACACTGGGTGTGGTTCATGAAAAGAACTGACATGCAATGACACTGGATGTGGTTCATGTAAAGAACAGACATGCAATGACACCAGTGGATGCATGTGTGGTTTATGGAAGTAACAGACATGTAGTGACACCGGTGGATCCTTATGTGTTTTGTCTAGAGGAACACACATGCAATGTAACTGGGTGTGGTTCATGAAAAGAACAGACATGCAATGACACCGGGTCTGGTTCATGAAAAGAACACACATGCAATGACATCGGTGGAACCTTATGTGGTTTGTTTAGAAGAACCCACATGCAATGACACTAGGTGTGGTTCATGAAAAGAACACATGCAATGACACTGGTGGATCCTTATGTGGTTTGTTTAGAAGAACACACGCAATGACACTGGTGTGGTTCATGAAAAGAATGTACATGCAATGGCACGGTGGATCCTTATGTGGTTTGTTTAGAGGAACAGGACATGCAATGACACCGGTGGATCCATGTGTGGTTCATGAGAAGAACACATATCTAATAACACCTTGGATCCTTATGTGGTTCATGAAAAGAACTGACATGCAGTGACACTGGGTGTGGTTCATGAGAAGAACACACATCCATTGACACTGGTGGACTCTAGCTGTGGTTCATGAAAGAACAGACATGCAATGACACCGGTGGATCCTTTTGTAATTTGTCTAGAGGAACACACATGCAATGACACTGAGTGTGGTTCATGAAAATAACACACATCCAATGACACTGGTGGATCCATGTGTGGTTCATGAGAAGAACACAAATCCAATGACACTGGTGGATCCTTATGTGGTTCATGAAAAGAACTGACATGCAATGACACTGGGTGTGGTTCATGAAAAGAACAGACATGCAATGACACCGATGGATCCATGTGTGGTTTGTGGAAGTAACAGACAATCAATGACTCTAGCTGTGATTAATGAAAAGAACAGACATGCAATCACACCGGGTGTGGTTCATGAAAAGAACACACATGCAATGACAATGGTGGATCCTTATGTGGTTTGTTTAGAAGAACACACATGCAATGACACTTGGTGTGGTTCATGAAAAGAACAGACATGCAATGACACTGGTGGATCCTTATGTGGTTTGTTTAGAGGAACACACATTCAATTACACAGGTGGATCCATCTGTGGTTCATGAGAAGAACACACATCCAATGACACTGGTGGATCCTTATTTGGTTTGTTTAGAAGAACACACATGCAATGACACTCGGTGTGGTTCATGAAAAGAACAGAGATGCAATGACACTAGTGGATCCTTATGTGGTTTTTCTATAGGAATAGTCATGCAATGACACCGGTGGATCCATGTGTGGTTCATGAGAAGAACACACATCCAATGAAACTAGTGGATCCTTATGTGGTTCATGAAAAAGAACTGACATGCAGTGACACGGGGTGTGGTTCATGAGAAGAACACACATCCAATGACACTGGTGGACTCTAGCTGTGGTTCATAAAAAGAACAGACATGTAGTGACCCCGATGGAGAGTACTGTGGTTTTTCTAGAGGAACACACATGCAATGACACTGGGTGTGGTTCATGAAAAGAACACACATGCAATGACACTGGTCGATCCATGTGTGGTTCATGAGAAGAACACACATCCAATGACACTAGTGGATCCTTATGTGGTTCATGAAAAGAACTGACATGCAATGACACTGGATGTGGTTCATGAAAAGTACAGACATGCAATGACACCGGTGGATCCATGTGTGGTTTCTGGAAGTAACAGACATGCAATGACTCTAGTTGTGATTAATGAAAAGAACAGACATGCAATGACACCGGGTGTGGTTCATGAAAAGAACACACATGCAATGACACTGGTGGATCCTTATGTGGTTTGTTTAGAAGAACACACATGCAATGACACTGGGTGTGGTTCATGAAAAGAACAGACATGCAATGACACTGGTGGATCCTTATGTGGTTTGTTTAGAAGAACACACATGCAATGACACTGAGTGTGGTTCATGAAAAGAACACACATGCAATGACACTGGTGGATCCATGTGTGGTTCATGAGAAGAACACACATCCAATGACACTGGTGGATCCTTATGTGGTTCATGAAAAGAACATACATGCAATCACACCGGGTGTGGTTCATGAAAATAACACACATGCAATGACACTGGTGGATCCTTATGTTGTTTGTTTAGAAGAACACACATGCAATGACACTGGGTGTGGTTCATTAAAAGAACAGACATGCAATGACTCTAGCTGTGGTTCATGAAAAGAACACACATGCAATGACACTGGGTGTGGTTCATGAAAAGAACAGACATGCAGTGACACTAGTGGATCCTTATTTGGTTTGTTTAGAAGAACACACATGCAATGACACTGGGTGTGGTTCATGAAAAGAACAGACATGCAATGACACTGGTGGATCCTTATGTGGTTTTTTTAGAGGAATAGACATGCAATGACACCGCTGGATCCATGTGTGGTTCATGAGAAGAACACACATCCAATGAAACTGGTGGATCCTTATGTGGTTCATGAAAAAGAACTGACATGCAGTGACACTAGGTGTGGTTCATGAGAAGAACACACATCCAATGACACTGGTGGACTCTAGTTGTGGTTCATAAAAAGAACATACATGTAGTGACACCGGTGGATCCTTATGTGGTTTTTCTAGAGGAACACACATGCAATGACACTGGGTGTGGTTCATGAAAAGAATACACATGCAATGACACTGGTGGATCCATGTGTGGTTCATGAGAAGAACACACATCCAATGACACTGGTGGATACTTATGTGGTTCATGAAAATAAATGACATGCAATGACACTGGGTGTGGTTCATGAAAAGAACTGACATGCAATGACACTGGATGTGGTTCATGTAAAGAACAGACATGCAATGACACCAGTGGATGCATGTGTGGTTTATGGAAGTAACAGACATGTAGTGACACCGGTGGATCCTTATGTGTTTTGTCTAGAGGAACACACATGCAATGTAACTGGGTGTGGTTCATGAAAAGAACAGACATGCAATGAAACCGGGTCTGGTTCATGAAAAGAACACACATGCAATGACACTGGTGGAACCTTATGTGGTTTGTTTAGAAGAACCCACATGCAATGACACTAGGTGTGGTTCATGAAAAGAACAGACATGCAATGACACTGGTGGATCCTTATGTGGTTTGTTTAGAAGAACACACGTGCAATGACACTGGGTGTGGTTCATGAAAAGAACAGACATGCAATGGCACTGGTGGATCCTTATGTGGTTTGTTTAGAGGAACAGACATGCAATGACACCGGTGGATCCATGTGTGGTTCATGAGAAGAACACATATCTAATAACACTGCTGGATCCTTATGTGGTTCATGAAAAGAACTGACATGCAGTGACACTGGGTGTGGTTCATGAGAAGAACACACATCCATTGACACTGGTGGACTCTAGCTGTGGTTCATGAAAGAACAGACATGCAATGACACCGGTGGATCCTTTTGTAATTTGTCTAGAGGAACACACATGCAATGACACTGAGTGTGGTTCATGAAAATAACACACATCCAATGACACTGGTGGATCCATGTGTGGTTCATGAGAAGAACACAAATCCAATGACACTGGTGGATCCTTATGTGGTTCATGAAAAGAACTGACATGCAATGACACTGGGTGTGGTTCATGAAAAGAACAGACATGCAATGACACCGATGGATCCATGTGTGGTTTGTGGAAGTAACAGACAATCAATGACTCTAGCTGTGATTAATGAAAAGAACAGACATGCAATCACACCGGGTGTGGTTCATGAAAAGAACACACATGCAATGACAATGGTGGATCCTTATGTGGTTTGTTTAGAAGAACACACATGCAATGACACTTGGTGTGGTTCATGAAAAGAACAGACATGCAATGACACTGGTGGATCCTTATGTGGTTTGTTTAGAGGAACACACATTCAATTACACCGGTGGATCCATCTGTGGTTCATGAGAAGAACACACATCCAATGACACTGGTGGATCCTTATTTGGTTTGTTTAGAAGAACACACATGCAATGACACTCGGTGTGGTTCATGAAAAGAACAGAGATGCAATGACACTAGTGGATCCTTATGTGGTTTTTCTATAGGAATAGTCATGCAATGACACCGGTGGATCCATGTGTGGTTCATGAGAAGAACACACATCCAATGAAACTAGTGGATCCTTATGTGGTTCATGAAAAAGAACTGACATGCAGTGACACGGGGTGTGGTTCATGAGAAGAACACACATCCAATGACACTGGTGGACTCTAGCTGTGGTTCATAAAAAGAACAGACATGTAGTGACCCCGGTGGATCCTTATGTGGTTTTTCTAGAGGAACACACATGCAATGACACTGGGTGTGGTTCATGAAAAGAACACACATGCAATGACACTGGTCGATCCATGTGTGGTTCATGAGAAGAACACACATCCAATGACACTAGTGGATCCTTATGTGGTTCATGAAAAGAACTGACATGCAATGACACTGGATGTGGTTCATGAAAAGTACAGACATGCAATGACACCGGTGGATCCATGTGTGGTTTCTAGAAGTAACAGACATGCAATGACTCTAGTTGTGATTAATGAAAAGAACAGACATGCAATGACACCGGGTGTGGTTCATGAAAAGAACACACATGCAATGACACTGGTGGATCCTTATGTGGTTTGTTTAGAAGAACACACATGCAATGACACTGGGTGTGGTTCATGAAAAGAACAGACATGCAATGACACTGGTGGATCCTTATGTGGTTTGTTTAGAAGAACACACATGCAATGACACTGAGTGTGGTTCATGAAAAGAACACACATGCAATGACACTGGTGGATCCATGTGTGGTTCATGAGAAGAACACACATCCAATGACACTGGTGGATCCTTATGTGGTTCATGAAAAGAACTGACATGCAATGACACTGGGTATGGTTCATGAAAAGAACTGACATGCAATGACACTGGGTGTGGTTCATGAAAAGAACAGACATGCAATGACACCGGTGGATCCATGTGTGGTTTGTGGAAGTAACAGACATGCAATGACTCTAGCTGTGATTAATGAAAAGAACATACATGCAATCACACCGGGTGTGGTTCATGAAAATAACACACATGCAATGACACTGGTGGATCCTTATGTTGTTTGTTTAGAAGAACACACATGCAATGACACTGGGTGTGGTTCATGAAAAGAACAGACATGCAATGACACTGGTGGATCCTTATGTGGTTTGTTTAGAGGAACACACATTCAATTACACCGGTGGATCCATCTGTGGTTCACGAGAAGAACACACATCCAATGACACTAGTGGATCTTTATGTGGTTAATGAAAAGAACTGACATGCATAGACACTGGGTGTGGTTCATGAAAAGAACAGACATGCAATGACACTATGTGTGGTTCATGAAAAGAACAGACATGCAATGACTCTAGCTGTGGTTCATGAAAAGAACAGACATGCAATGACACTGGGTGTGGTTCATGAAACGACCAGACATGCAATGACACTGGTGGATCCTTATTTGGTTTGTTTAGAAGAACACACATGCAATGACACTGGGTGTGGTTCATGAAAAGAACAGACATGTAATGACACTAGTGGATCCTTATGTGGTTTTTCTAGAGGAATAGACATGCAATGATGCCGGTGGATCCATGTGTGGTTCATGAGAAGAACACACATCCAATGAAACTGGTGGATCCTTATGTGGTTCATGAAAAAGAACTGACATGCAGTGACACGGGGTGTGGTTCATGAGAAGAACACACATCCAATGACACTGGTGGACTCTAGCTGTGGTTCATAAAAGAGACATGTATGTAGTGACACCGGTGGATCCTTATGTGTTTTTTCTAGAGGAACACACATGCAATGACACTGGGTGTGGTTCATGAAAAGAACACACATGCAATGACACTGGTGGATCCATGTGTGGTTCATGAGAAGAACACACATCCAATGACACTAGTGGATCCTTATGTGGTTCATGAAAATAACTGACATGCAATGACACTGGGTGTGGTTCATGAAAAGAACTAACATTCAATGACACTGGATGTGGTTCATGAAAAGAACAGACATGCAATGACACCGGTGGATCCATATGTGGTTTATGGAAGTAACACACATGCAGTGACACCGGTGGATCCTTATGTGTTTTGTCTAGAGGAACACACATGCAATGTCACTGGGTGTGGTTCATCAAAAGAACAGACATGCAATGACACTGGTGGATCCTTATGTGGTTTCTGAGAAGAACAGACATGCAATGACACTGGTGGATCCTTATGTGGTTCATGAAAAGAGCTGACATGCAATGACACTGGGTGTGGTTCGTGAAAAGAACTGACATGTAATGACACTGGGTGTTGTTCATGAAAAGAACACACATGCAATGACACCGATGGATCCATGTGTGGTTTATGGAAGTAACAGACATGCAATGCATCTTGTTGTGGTTCATGAAAAGAACATACATGCAATGACACCGGGTGTGGTTCATGAAAAGAATAGACATGCAATGACAATTGGTTGATCCTTATGTCGTTTGTTTAGAAGAACACACATGCATTGACCATTGTTGTGGTTCATGAAAAGATTAGACATGCAATGACACTGGGTGAACCTTATGTTGTTTGTTTAGAGGAATAGACATGCAATGATACTGGTGGATCCGTCGCGGGTTCATGAGAAGAACACATATCTAATTACACTGGTGGATCCTTATGTGGTTCATGGAAGGAACTGACATGCAGTGACACTGGGTGTGGTTCATGAGAAGAACACACATCCAATGACACTGGTGCTCTCTAGCTGTGGTTCATGAAAAGAACAGACATGCAATGACACCGGTGGATCCTTATGTGATTTGTCTAGAGGAACACACATGCAATGACACTGAGTGTGGTCCATGAAAAGAACTGACATGCAGTCACTGGGTGTGGTTCATGAAAAGAACTGACATGCAATGACACTGGGTGTGGTTCATGAAAAGAACAGACATGCAATGACACTGGTGGATCCTTATGTGGTTTGTTTAGAAGAACACACATGCAATGACACTGGGTGTGGTTCATGAAAAGAACAGACATGCAATGACACTGGTGGATCCTTATCTGGTTTGTTTAGAGGAACACACATTCAATTACACCGGTGCATCCATGTGTGGTTCATGAGAAGAACACACATCCAATGACACTAGTGGATCCTTATGTGGTTCATGAAAAGAACTGACATGCAGTGACACTGGGTGTGGTTCATGAAAAGAACAGACATGCAATGACACAAGGTGTGGTTCATGAAAAGAACAGACATGCAATGACTCTAGCTGTGGTTCATGAAAAGAACACACATGCAATGACACTGGGTGTGGTTCATGAAAAGAACACACATGCAATGACACTGGGTGTGGTTCATGAAAAGAACAGACGTGCAATGACACAAGGTGTGGTTCATGAAAAGAATAGACATGCAATGACTCTAGTTGCGGTTAATGAAAAGAACACACATGCAATGACACCGGGTGTGGTTCATGAAAAGAACACACATGCAATGACACTGGGTTTGGTTCATGAAAAGAACAGACATGCAATGACACCGGTGGATCCATGTGTGGTTTATGGAAGTAACACACATGCAGTGACACCGGTGGATCCTTATGTGTTTTGTCTAGAGGAACACACATGCAATGTCACTTGGTGTGGTTCATGAAAAGAATAGACATGCAATGACACTGGTGGATCCTTATGTGGTTTCTGAGAAGAACAGACATGCAATGACACTGGTGGATCCTTATGTGGTTCATGAAAAGAACTGACATGCAATGACACTGGGTGTGGTTCATGAAAAGAACTGACATGTAATGAGACTGGGTGTGGTTCATGAAAAGAATAGACATGCAATGACACCGGTGGATCCATGTGTGGATTATGGAAGTAACAGACATGCAATGAATCTTGTTGTGGTTCATGAAAAGAACATACATGCAATGACACCGGGTGTGGTTCATGAAAAGAACTGACATGCAATGACACTGGGTGATCCTTATGTCTTTGTTTAGAAGAACACACATGCTATGACCATTGTTGTGGTTCATGAAAAGAACAGACATGCAATGACACTGGGTGTGGTTCATGAAAAGAACAGACATGCAATGACACTAGGTGTGGTTCATTAAAAGAACAGACATGCAATGACTCTAGCTGTGGTTCATGAAAAGAACACACATGCAATGACACTGGGTGTGGTTCATGAAAAGAATGACATATGCAATGACACCGTGGATCCTTATTTGGTTTGTTTAGAAGAACACACATGCAATGACACTAGGTGTGGTTCATGAAAAGAACAGACATGCAATGACACTGGTGGATCCTTATGTGGTTTTTTTAGAGGAATAGACATCCAATGACACCGCTGGATCCATGTGTGGTTCATGAGAAGAACACACATCCAATGAAACTGGTGGATCCTTATGTGGTTCATGAAAAAGAACTGACATGCAGTGACACTAGGTGTGGTTCATGAGAAGAACACACATCCAATGACACTGGTGGACTCTAGCTGTGGTTCATAAAAAGAACAGACATGTAGTGACACCGGTGGATCCTTATGTGGTTTTTCTAGAGGAACACACATGCAATGACACTGGGTGTGGTTCATGAAAAGAACACACATGCAATGACACTGGTGGATCCATGTGTGGTTCATGAGAAGAACACACATCCAATGACACTGGTGGATCCTTATGTGGTTCATGAAAATAACTGACATGCAATGACACTTGGTGTGGTTCATGAAAATAACTGACATGCAATGACACTGGATGTGGTTCATGAAAAGAACAGACATGCAATGCCACCGGTGGATCCATGTGTGGTTTATGGAAGTAACAAACATGTAGTGACACCGGTGGATCCTTATGTGTTTTGTCTAGATGAACACACATGCAATGTAACTGGGTATGGTTCATGAAAAGAGGAGACATGCAATGACACCGGGTATGGTTCATGAAAAGAACACACATGCAATGACACTGGTGGATCCTTATGTGGTTTGTTTAGAAGAACACACATGCAATGACACTAGGTGCGGTTCATGAAAAGAACAGACATGCAATGACACTGGTGGATCCTTATGTGGTTTGTTTAGAAGAACACACGTGCAATGACAATGGGTGTGGTTCATGAAGAGAACAGACATGCAATGGCACTGGTGGATCCTTATGTGGTTTGTTTAGAGAAACAGACATGCAATGACACCGGTGGATCCATGTGTGGTTCATGAGAAGAACACATATCTAATGACACTACTGGATCCTTATGTGGTTCATGAAAAGAACTGACATGCAGTGACACTGGGTGTGGTTCATGAGAAGAACACACATCCATTGACACTGGTGGACTCTAGCTGTGGTTCATGAAAGAACAGACATGCAATGACACCGGTGGATCCTTATGTGATTTGTCTAGAGGAACACACATGCAATGACACTGAGTGTGGTTCATGAAAAGAACACACATGCAATGACACTGGTGGATCCATGTGTGGTTCATGAGAAGAACACACATCCAATGACACTGGTGGATCCTTATGTGGTTCATGAAAAGAACTGACATGCAATGACACTGGGTGTGGTTCATGAAAAGAACTGACATGCAATGACACTGGGTGTGGTTCATGAAAAGAACAGACATGCAATCACACCGGTGGATCCATGTGTGGTTTGTGGAAGTAACAGACTTGCAATGACTCTAGCTGTGATTAATGAAAAGAACAGACATGCAATCACACCGGGTGTGGTTCATGAAAAGAACACACATGCAATGACAATGGTGGATCCTTATGTGGTTTGTTTAGAAGAACACACATGCAATGACACTGGGTGTGGTTCATGAAAATAACAGACATGCAATGACACTGGTGGATCCTTATGTGGTTTGTTTAGAGGCACACACATTCAATTACACCGTGGATCCATCTGTGGTTCATGAGAAGAACACACATCCAATGACACTAGAGGATCCTTATGTGGTTCATGAAAAGAACTGACATGCAGTGACACTGGGTGTGGTTCATGAAAAGAACAGACATGCAATGACACTAGGTGTGGTTCATGAAAAGAACAGACATGCAATCACACCGGGTGTGGTTCATGAAAAGAACACACATGCAATGACACTGGGTGTGGTTCATGAAAAGAATAGACATGCAATGACACTGGTGGATCCTTATTTGGTTTGTTTAGAAGAACACACATGCAATGACACTAGGTGTGGTTCATGAAAAGAACAAAAATGCAATGACACTGGTGGATCCTTATGTGGTTTTTCTAGAGGAATAGACATGCAATGACACCGGTGGATCCATGTGTGGTTCATGAGAAGAACACACATCCAAGGAAACTGGTGGATCCTTATGTGGTTCATGAAAAAGAACTGACATGCAGTGACACGGGGTGTGGTTCATGAGAAGAACACACATCCAATGACACTGGTGGACTCTAGCTATGGTTCATAAAAGGAATAGACATGTAGTGACACCGGTGGATCCTTATGTGGTTTTTCTAGAGGAACACACATGCAATGACACTGGGTGTGGTTCATGAAAAGAACACACATGCAATGACACTGGTCGATCCATGTGTGGTTCATGAGAAGAACACACATACAATGACACTGGTGGATCCTTATGTGGTTCATGAAAAGAACTGACATGCAATGACACTGGATGTGCTGAATGAAAAGAACAGACATGCAATGACACCGGTGGATCCATGTGTGGTTTGTGGAAGTAACAGACATGCAATGACTCTAGTTGTGATTAATGAAAAGAACAGACATGCAATGACACCGGGTGTGGTTCATGAAAAGAACACACATGCAATGACACTGGTGGATCCTTATGTGGTTTATTTAGAAGAACACACATGCAATGACACTGGGTGTGGTTCATGAAAAGAACAGACATGCAATGACACTGGTGGATCCTTATGTGGTTTGTTTTGAAGAACACACATGCAATGACACTGAGTGTGGTTCATGAAAACAACACACATGCAATGACACTGGTGGATCCATGTGTGGTTCATAAGAAGAACACACATCCAATGACACTGGTGGATCCTTATGTGGTTCATTAAAAGAACTGACATGCAATGACACTGGGTGTGGTTCATGAAAAGAACTGACATGCAATGACACTAGGTGTGGTTCATGAAAACAACAGACATGCAATGACACCGTTGGATCCATGTGTGGTTTGTGGAAGTAACATACATGCAATGACTCTAGCTGTGATTAATGAAAAGAACAGACATGCAATCACACCGGGTGTGGTTCATGAAAATAACACACATGCAATGACACTGGGTGTGGTTCATGAAAAGAACAGACATGCAATGACACTGTTGGATCCTTATGTGGTTTGTTTAGAGGAGCACACATTCAATTACACCGGTAGATCCATCTGTGGTTCATGAGAAGAACACACATCCAATGACATTAGTGGATCCTTATGTGGTTCATGAAAAGAACTGACATGCATAGACGCTGGGTGTGGTTCATGAAAAGAACAGACATGCAATGACACTAGGTGGGGTTCATGAAAAGAACAGACATGCAATGACTCTAGCTGTGGTTCATGAAAAGAACAGACATGCAATGACACTGGGTGTGGTTCATGAAAAGAACAGACATGCAATGACACTGGTGGATCCTTATTTGGTGTGTTTAGAAGAACACACATGCAATGACACTGGGTGGGGTTCATGAAAAGAACAGACATGTATTGACACTGGTGGATCCTTATGTGGTTTTTCTAGAGGAATAGACATGCAATTACACCGGTGGATCCATGTGTGGTTCATGAGAAGAACACACATCCAATGAAACTGGTGGATCCTTATGTGGTTCATGAAAAAGAACTGACATGCAGTGACACGGGGTGTGGTTCATGAGAAGAACACACATCCAATGACACCGGTGGACTCTAGCTGTGGTTCATAAAAAGAACAGACATGTAGTGACACCGGTGGATTCTTATGTGGTTTTTCTAGAGGAACACACATGCAATGACACTGGGTGTGGTTCATGAAAAGAACACACATGCAATGACACTGGTGGATCCATGTGTGGTTCATGAGAAGAACACACATCCAATGACACTGGTGGATCCTTATGTGGTTCATGAAAATAACTGACATGCAATGACACCGGGTGTGGTTCATGAAAACAACTGATATGCAATGACACTGGATGTGGTTCATGAAAAGAAAAGACATGCAATGACACCGGTGGATCCATGTGTGGTTTATGGAAGTAACACACATGCAGTGACACCGGTGGATCCTTATGTGTTTTGTCTAGAGGAACACACATGCAATGTCACTGGGTGTGGTTCATCAAAAGAACATACATGCAATGACACTGGTGGATCCTTATGTGGTTTCTGAGAAGAACAGACATGCAATGACACTGGTGGATCCTTATGTGGTTCATGAAAAGAACTGACATGCAATGACACTAGGTGTGGTTCATGAAAAGAACTGACATGTAATGACATTGGGTGTGGTTCATGAAAAGAACAGACATGCAATGACACCGGTGGATCCATGTGTGGTTTATGGAAGTAACAGACATGCAATGAATCTTGCTGTGGTTCATGAAAAGAACATACATGCAATGACACCGGGTGTGGTTCATGAAAAGAATAGACATGCAATGACAACTGGTTGATCCTTATGTTGTTTGTTTAGAAGAACAGACATGCTATGACCATTGTTGTGGTTCATGAAAAGAACAGACATGCAATGATACTGGGTGTGGTTCATGAAAAGAACAGACATGCAGTGACACTAGGTGTGGTTCATTAAAAGAACAGACATGCAATGACTCTAGCTGTGGTTCATGAAAAGAACACACATGCAATGACACTGGGTGTGGTTCATGAAAAGAACAGACATGCAGTGACACTGGTGGATCCTTATTTGGTTTGTTTAGAAGAACACACATGCAATGACACTGGGTGTGGTTCATGAAAAGAACAGACATGCAATGACACTGGTGGATCTTTATGTGTTTTTTTTAGAGGAATAGACATGCAATGACACCGCTGGATCCATGTGTGGTTCATGAGAAGAACACACATCCAATGAAACTGGTGGATCCTTATGTGGTTCATGAAAAAGAACTGACATGCAGTGACACTAGGTGTGGTTCATGAGAAGAACACACATCCAATGACACTGGTGGACTCTAGATGTGGTTCATAAAAAGAACAGACATGTAGTGACACCGGTGGATCCTTATGTGGTTTTTCTAGAGGAACATACATAAAATGACACTGGGTGTGGTTCATGAAAAGAACACACATGCAATGACACTGGTGGATCCATGTGTGGTTCATGAGAAGAACACACATCCAATGACACTGGTGGATCCTTATGTGGTTCATGAAAATAATTGACATGCAATGACACTTGGTGTGGTTCATGAAAAGAACTGACTTGCAATAACACTGGATGTGGTTCATGAAAAGAACATACATGCAATGACACCGGTGGATCCATGTGTGGTTTATGGAAGTAACAAACATGTAGTGACACCAGTGGATCCTTATGTGTTTTGTCTAGAGGAACACACATGCAATGTAACTGGGTGTGGTTCATGAAAAGAACAGACATGCAATGACACCGGGTCTGGTTCATGAAAAGAACACACATGCAATGACACTAGTGGATCCTTATGTGGTTTGTTTAGAAGAACACACATGCAATGACACTAGGTGTGGTTCATGAAAAGAACAGACATGCAATGACACTGGTGGATCCTTATGTGGTTTGTTTAGAAGAACACACGTGCAATGACACTGGGTGTGGTTCATGAAAAGAACATACATGCAATGGCACTGGTGGATCCTTATGTGGTTTGTTTAGAGGAACAGACATGCAATGACACCGGTGGATCCATGTGTGGTTCATGAGAAGAACACATATCTAATGACACTGCTGGATCCTTATGTGGTTCATGAAAAGAACTGACATGAAGTGACACTAGGTGTGGTTCATGAGAAGAACACACATCCATTGACACTGGTGGACTCTAGCTGTCGTTCATGAAAGAACAGACATGCAATGACACCGGTGGATCCTTATGTGATTTGTCTAGAGGAGCACACATGCAATGACACTGAGTGTGGTTCATGAAAAGAACACACATGCAATGACACTGGTGGATCCATGTGTGGTTCATGAGAAGAATACACATCCAATGACACTGGTGGATCCTTATGTGGTTCATGAAAAGAACTGACATGTAATGACACTGGGTGTGGTTCATGAAAAGAAGTGACATGCAATGACACTGGGTGTGGTTCATGAAAAGAACAGACATGCAATGACACCGGTGGATCCATGTGTGGTTTGTGGAAGTAACAAACATGTAGTGACACCAGTGGATCCTTATGTGTTTTGTCTAGAGGAACACACATGCAATGTAACTGGGTGTGGTTCATGAAAAGAACAGACATGCAATGACACTGGTGGATCCTTATGTGGTTTCTGAGAAGAACAGACATGCAATGACACTGGTGGATCCTTATGTGGTTCATGAAAAGAACTGACATGCAATGACACTAGGTGTGGTTCGTGAAAAGAACTGACATGTAATGACATTGGGTGTGGTTCATGAAAAGAACAGACATGCAATGACACCGGTGGATCCATGTGTGGTTTATGGAAGTAACAGACATGCAATGAATCTTGCTGTGGTTCATGAAAAGAACATACATGCAATGACACCGGGTGTGGTTCATGAAAAGAATAGACATGCAATGACAACTGGTTGATCCTTATGTTGTTTGTTTAGAAGAACAGACATGCTATGACCATTGTTGTGGTTCATGAAAAGAACAGACATGCAATGACACTGGGTGTGGTTCATGAAAAGAATGTATAGACATGGTGACACTAGGTGTGGTTCATTAAAAGAACAGACATGCAATGACTCTAGGTGGTTCATGAAAAGAACACACATGCAATGACACTGGGTGTGGTTCATGAAAAGAACAGACATGCAGTGACACTGGTGGATCCTTATTTGGTTTGTTTAGAAGAACACACATGCAATGACACTGGGTGTGGTTCATGAAAAGAACAGACATGCAATGACACTGGTGGATCTTTATGTGGTTTTTTTAGAGGAATAGACATGCAATGACACCGCTGGATCCATGTGTGGTTCATGAGAAGAACACACATCCAATGAAACTGGTGGATCCTTATGTGGTTCATGAAAAAGAACTGACATGCAGTGACACTAGGTGTGGTTCATGAGAAGAACACACATCCAATGACACTCGTGGACTCTAGATGTGGTTCATAAAAAGAACAGACATGTAGTGACACCGGTGGATCCTTATGTGGTTTTTCTAGAGGAACATACATAAAATGACACTGGGTGTGGTTCATGAAAAGAACACACATGCAATGACACTGGTGGATCCATGTGTGGTTCATGAGAAGAACACACATCCAATGACACTGGTGGATCCTTATGTGGTTCATGAAAATAACTGACATGCAATGACACTTGGTGTGGTTCATGAAAAGAACTGACTTGCAATAACACTGGATGTGTTTCATGAAAAGAACATACATGCAATGACACCGGTGGATCCATGTGTGGTTTATGGAAGTAACAAACATGTAGTGACACCAGTGGATCCTTATGTGTTTTGTCTAGAGGAACACACATGCAATGTAACTAGGTGTGGTTCATGAAAAGAACAGACATGCAATGACACCGGGTCTGGTTCATGAAAAGAACACACATGCAATGACACTAGTGGATCCTTATGTGGTTTGTTTAGAAGAACACACATGCAATGACACTAGGTGTGGTTCATGAAAAGAACAGACATGCAATGACACTGGTGGATCCTTATGTGGTTTGTTTAGAAGAACACACGTGCAATGACACTGGGTGTGGTTCATGAAAAGAACATACATGCAATGGCACTGGTGGATCCTTATGTGGTTTGTTTAGAGGAACAGACATGCAATGACACCGGTGGATCCATGTGTGGTTCATGAGAAGAACACATATCTAATGACACTGCTGGATCCTTATGTGGTTCATGAAAAGAACTGACATGAAGTGACACTAGGTGTGGTTCATGAGAAGAACACACATCCATTGACACTGGTGGACTCTAGCTGTTGTTCATGAAAGAACAGACATGCAATGACACCGGTGGATCCTTATGTGATTTGTCTAGAGGAGCACACATGCAATGACACTGAGTGTGGTTCATGAAAAGAACACACATGCAATGACACTGGTGGATCCATGTGTGGTTCATGAGAAGAACACACATCCAATGACACTGGTGGATCCTTATGTGGTTCATGAAAAGAACTGACATGTAATGACACTGGGTGTGGTTCATGAAAAGAACTGACATGCAATGACACTGGGTGTGGTTCATGAAAAGAACAGACATGCAATGACACCGGTGGATCCATGTGTGGTTTGTGGAAGTAACAAACATGTAGTGACACGAGTGGATCCTTATGTGTTTTGTCTAGAGGAACACACATGCAATGTAACTGGGTGTGGTTCATGAAAAGAACAGACATGCAATGACACCGGTTCTGGTTCATGAAAAGAACACACATGCAATGACACTGGTGGATCCTTATGTGGTTTGTTTAGAAGAACACACATGCAATGACACTAGGTGTGGTTCATGAAAAGAATAGACATGCAATGACACTGGTGGATCCTTATGTGGTTTGTTTAGAAGAACACACGTGCAATTACACTGGGTGTGGTTCATGAAAAGAACATACATGCAATGGCACTGGTGGATCCTTATGTGGTTTGTTTAGAGGAACAGACATGCAATGACACCGGTGGATCCATGTGTGGTTCATGAGAAGAACACATATCCAGTGAGACTGTTGGATCCTTATGTGGTTCATGAAAAGAACTGACATGACGTGACACTAGGTGTGGTTCATGAGAAGAACACACATCCATTGACACTGGTGGACTCTAGCTGTCGTTCATGAAAGAACAGACATGCAATGACACCGGTCATCCTTATGTGATTTGTCTAGAGGAGCACACATGCAATGACACTGGTGGATCCATGTGTGGTTCATGAGAAGAACACACATCCAATGACACTGGTGGATCCTTATGTGGTTCATGAAAAGAACTGACATGCAATGACACTGGGTGTGGTTCATGAAAAGAACTGACATGCAATGACACTGGGTGTGGTTCATGAAAAGAACAGACATGCAATGACACCGGTGGATCCATGTGTGGTTTGTGGAAGTAAAAGACATGCAATGACTCTAGCTGTGATTAATGGAAAGAACAGACATGCAATCACACCGGGTGTGGTTCATGAAAAGAACACACATGCAATGACAATGGTGGATCCTTATGTGGTTTGTTTAGAAGAACACACATGCAATGACACTGGGTGTGGTTCATGAAAAGAACAGACATGCAATGACACTGGTGGATCCTTATGTGGTTTGTTTAGAGGAACACACATTCAATTACACCGGTGGATCCATCTGTGGTTCATGAGAAGAACACACATCCAATGACACTAGTGGATCCTTATGTGGTTCATGAAAAGAACTGACATGCAGTGACACTGGGTGTGGTTCATGAAAAGAACAGACATGCAATGACACTAGGTGTGGTTCATGAAAAGAACAGACATGCAATGACTCTAGCTGTGGTTCATGAAAAGAACACACATGCAATGACACTGGGTGTGGTTCATGAAAAGACTAGACATGCAATGACACTGGTGGATCCTTATTTGGTTTGTTTAGAAGAACACACATGCAATGACACTGGGTGTGGTGCATGAAAAGAACAGACATGCAATGACACTGGTAGATCCTTATGTGGTTTTTCTAGAGGAATAGACATGCAATGACACCGGTGGATCCATGTGTGGTTCATAAGAAGAACACACATCCAATGAAACTGGTGGATCCTTATGTGGTTCATGAAAAAGAACTGACATGCAGTGACACGGGGTGTGGTTCATGAGAAGAACACACATCCAATGACACTGGTGGACTCTAGCTGTGGTTCATAAAAAGAACAGACATGTAGTGACACCGGTGGATCCTTATGTGGTTTTTCTAGAGGAACACACATGCAATGACACTGGGTGTGGTTCATGAAAAGAACACACATGCAATAAAACTGGTGGATCCATGTGTGGTTCATGAGAAGAACACACATCCAATGACACTGGTGGATCCTTATGTGGTTCATGAAAATAACTGACATGCAATAACAATGGGTGTGGTTCATGAAAAGAACTGACATGCAATGACACTGGATGTGGTTCATGAAAAGAACAGACATGCAATAACACCGGTGGATCCATGTGTGGTTTATGGAAGTAACACACATGCAGTGACACCGGTGGATCCTTATGTGTTTTGTCTAGAGGAACACACATGCAATGTCACTGGGTGTGGTTCATCAAAAGAACAGACATGCAATGACACTGGTGGATCCTTATGTGGTTTCTGAGAAGAACAGACATGCAATGACACTGGTGGATCCTTATGTGGTTCATGAAAAGAACTGACATGCAATGACACTGGGTGTGGTTCGTGAAAAGAACTGACATGTAATGACACTGGGTGTGGTTCATGAAAAGAACAGACATGCAATGACACCGGTGGATCCATGTGTGGTTTATGGAAGTAACAGACATGCAATGAATCTTGCTGTGGTTCATGAAAAGAACATACATGCAATGACACCGGGTGTGGTTCATGAAAAGAATAGACATGCAATGACAATTGGTTGATCCTTATGTCGTTTGTTTAGAAGAACACACATGCAATGACCATTGTTGTGGTTCATGAAAAGATTAGACATGCAATGACACTGGGTGAACCTTATGTGGTTTGTTTAGAGGAATAGACATGCAATGATACTGGTGGATCCGTCGTGGGTTCATGAGAAGAAGACATATCTAATTACACTGGTGGATCCTTATGTGGTTCATGGAAGGAACTGACATGCAGTGACACTGGGTGTGGTTCATGAGAAGAACACACATCCAATGACACTGGTGCTCTCTAGCTGTGGTTCATGAAAAGAACAGACATGCAATGACACCGGTGGATCCTTATGTGATTTGTCTAGAGGAACACACATGCAATGACACTGAGTGTGGTTCATGAAAATAACACACATGCAATGACACTGGTGGATCCATGTGCGGTTCATGAGAAGAACACACATCCAATGACACTGGTGGATCCTTATGTGGTTCATGAAAAGAACTGACATGCAATCACTGGGTGTGGTTCATGAAAAGAACTGACATGCAATGACACTGGGTATGGTTCATGAAAAGAACAGACATGCAATGACACCGGTGGATCCATGTGTGGTTTGTGGCAGTAATAGACATGGATTAATGAAAAGAACAGACATGCAATGACACTGGGTGTGGTTCATGAAAAGAACACACATGCAATGACACTGGTGGATCCTTATGTGGTTTGTTTAGAGGAACATTCATACAATGAGACCGGTGGATCCATGTGTGGTTCATGAGAAGAACACATATCTAATGACACTGGTGGATCCTTATGTGGTTCATGAAAAGAACTGACATGCAGTGACACTGGTGTGGTTCATGAGAAGAACACACATCCAATGACACTGGTGGACTCTAGCTGTGGTTCATGAAAAGAACAGACATGCAATGACACCGGTGGATCCTTATGTGATTTGTCTAGAGGAACACACATGCAATGACACTGAGTGTGGTTCATGAAAAGAACACACATGCAATAACACTGGTGGATCCATGTGTGGTTAATGAGAAGAACACACATCCAATGACAATGGTGGATCCTTATGTAGTTCATGAAAAGTACTGACATGCAATGACACAGGGTGTGGTTCATGAAAAGAACTGACATGCAATGACACTGGGTGTGGTTCATGAAAAGAACAGACATGCAATGACACCGGTGGATCCATGTGTGGTTTGTGGAAGTAATAGACATGCAATGACTCTAGCTGTGATTAATGAAAAGAACAGACATGCAATGACACTGGGTGTCGTTCATGAAAAGAACACACATGCAATGACACTGGTGGATCCTTATGTGGTTTGTTTATAAGAACACACATGCAATGACACTGGGTGTGGTTCATGAAAAGAACAGACATGCAATGACACTGATGGATCCTTATGTGGTTTGTTTAGAGGAAGACACATTCAATTACACCGGTGGATCCATGTGTGGTTCATGAGAAGAACACGCATCCAATGACACTAGTGGATCCTTATGTGGTTCATGAAAAGAACTGACATGCAGTGACACTGGGTGTGGTTCATGAAAAGAACAGACATGCAATGATACAAGGTGTGGTTCATGAAAAGAACAGACATGCAATGACTCTAGCTGTGGTTCATGAAAAGAACACACATGCAATGACACTGGGTGTGGTTCATGAAAAGAACAGACATGCAATGACACTGGTGGATCCTTATGTGGTTTGTTTAGAGGAACACACATTCAATTACACCGGTGGATCCATCTATGGTTCATGAGAAGAACACACATCCAATGACACTGGTGGATCCTTATTTGGTTTGTTTAGAAGAACACACATGCAATGACACTCGGTGTGGTTCATGAAAAGAACAGACATGCAATGACACTAGTGGATCCTTATGTGGTTTTTCTATAGGAATAGACATGCAATGACACCGGTGGATCCATGTGTGGTTCATGAGAAGAACACACATCCAATGAAACTGGTGGATCCTTATGTGGTTCATGAAAAAGAACTGACATGCAGTGACACGGGGTGTGGTTCATGAGAAGAACACACATCCAATGACACTGGTGGACTCTAGCTGTGGTTCATAAAAAGAACAGACATGTAGTGACACTGGTGGATCCTTATGTGGTTTTTCTAGAGGAACACACATGCAATGACACTGGGTGTGGTTCATGAAAAGAACACACATGCAATGACACTGGTGGATCCATGTGTGGTTCATGATAAGAACACACATCCAGTGACACTAGTGGATCCTTATGTGGTTCATGAAAAGAACCGACATGCAATGACACCGGGTGTGGTTCATGAAAAGAACTGACATGCAATGACACTGGATGTGGTTCATGAAAAGAATAGACATGCAATGACACCGATGGATCCATGTGTGGTTTATGGAAGTAACACACATGCAGTGACACTAGTGGATCCTTATGTGTTTTGTCTAGAGGAACACACATGCAATGTCACTGGGTGTGGTTCATGAAAAGAACAGACATGCAATGACACAGGTGGATCCTTATGTGGTTTCTGAGAAGAACATACATGCAATGACACTGGTGGATCCTTATGTGGTTCATGAAAATAACTGACATGCAATGACACTGGGTGTGGTTCATCAAAAGAACTGACATGTAATGAGACTGGGTGTGGTTCATGAAAAGAACAGACATGCAATGACACTGGTGGATCCATGTGTGGTTTATGGAAGTAACAGACATGCAATGAATCTTGTTGTGGTTCATGAAAAGAACATACATGCAATGACACCGGGTGTGGTTCATGAAAAGAATAGACATGCAATGACAACTGGTTGATCCTTATGTCGTTTGTTTAGAAGAACACACATGCTATGACCATTGTTGTGGTTCATGAAAAGAACAGACATGCAATGACACTGGGTGTGGTTCATGAAAAGTACAGGCATGCAATGACACTAGGTGTGGTTCATTAAAAGAACAGACATGCAATGACTCTAGCTGTGGTTCATGAAAAGAACACAGATGCAATGACACTGGGTGTGTTTCATGAAAAGAACAGACATGCAGTGACACTGGTGGATCCTTATTTAGTTTGTTTAGAAGAACACACATCCAATGAAACTGGTGGATCCTTATGTGGTTCATGAAAAAGAACTGACATGCAGTGACACTAGGTGTGGTTCATGAGAAGAACACACATCCAATGACACTGGTGGACTCTAGCTGTGGTTCATAAAAAGAACAGACATGTAGTGACACCGGTGGATCCTTATGTGGTTTTTCTAGAGGAACACACATGCAATGACACTAGGTGTGGTTCATGAAAAGAACACACATGCAATGACACTGGTGGATCCATGTGTGGTTCATGAGAAGAACACACATCCAATGACACTGGTGGATCCTTATGTGGTTCATGAAAATAACTGACATGCAATGACACTTGGTGTGGTTCATGAAAAGAACTGACATGCAATGACACTATTTGTGGTTCATGAAAAGAACAGACATGCAATGACACCGGTGGATCCATGCGTGGTTTATGGAAGTAACAGACATGCAGTGACACCGGTGGATCCTTATGTGTTTTGTCTAGAGGAACACACATGCAATGTCACTGTGTGTGGTTCATGATAAGAACAGACATGCAATGACACCGGGTGTGGTTCATGAAAAGAACACACATGCAATGACACTGGTGGATCCTTATGTGGTTTGTTTAGATGAACACACATGCAATGACACTAGGTGTGGTTCATGAAAAGAACAGACATGCAATGACAGTGGTGGATCCTTATGTGGTTTGTTTAGAAGAACACACGTGCAATGACACTGGGTGTGGTTCATGAAAAGAACAGACATGCAATGACACTGGTGGATCCTTACGTGGTTTGTTTAGAGGAACAGACATGCAATGACACCGGTGGATCCATGTGTGGTTCATGAGAAGAACACATATCTAATGACACTGCTGGATCCTTATGTGGTTCATGAAAAGAACTGACATGCAGTGACACTAGGTGTGTTTCATGAGAAGAATACACATCCATTGACACTGGTGGACTCTAGCTGTGGTTCATGAAAGAACAGACATGCAATGACACCGGTGGATCCTTATGTGATTTGTCTAGAGGAACACACATGCAATGACACTGAGTGTGGTTCATGAAAAGAACACACATGCAATGACATTAGTGGATCCATGTGTGGTTCATGAGAAGAACACACATCCAATGACACTGGTGGATCCTTATGTGGTTCATGAAAAGATCAGACATGCAATGACACCGGTGGATCCATGTGTGGTTTGTGGAAGTAACAGACATGCAATGACTCTAGCTGTGATTAATGAAAAGAACAGACATGCAATGACACCGGCTGTGGTTCATGAAAAGAACACACATGCAATGACACTGGTGGATCCTTATGTGGTTTCTTTAGAAGAACACACATGCAATGACACTGGGTGTGGTGCATGAAAAGAACAGTCATGCAATGACACTGGTGGATCCTTATGTGCTTTGTTTAGAGGAACACACATTCAATTACACCGGTGTATCCATGTGTGGTTCATGAGACGAACACACATCCAATGACACTAGTGGATCCTTATGTGGTTCATGAAAAGAACTGACATGCATAGACACTGGGTGTGGTTCATGAAAAGAACAGACATGCAATGACACTAGGTGTGGTTCATGAAAAGAACAGACATGCAATTACTCTAGTTGTGGTTCATGAAAAGAACACACATGCAATGACACTAGGTGTGGTTCATGAAAAGAACAGACATGCAATGACACTGGTGGATCCTTATGTGGTTTTTCTAGAGGAATAGACATGCAATGACACCGGTGGATCCATGTGTGGTTCATGAGAAGAACACACATCCAATGAAATTGGTAGATCCTTAGGTGGTTCATGAAAAAGAACTGACATGCATTAACACGGGGTGTGGTTCATGAGAAGAACACACATCCAATGACACTGGTGGACTCTAGCTGTGGTTCATAAAAAGAACAGACATGTAGTGACACCGGTGGATCCTTATGTGGTTTTTCTAGAGGAACACACATGGAATGACACTGGGTGTGGTTCATGAAAAGAACACACATGCAATAACACTGGTGGATCCATGTGTGGTTCATGAGAAGAACACACATCCAATGACACTGGTGGATCCTTATGTGGTTCATGAAAATAACTGACATGCAATGACACTAGGTGTGGTTCGTGAAAAGAACTTACATGCAATGACACTGGATGTGGTTCATGAAAAGAACAGACATGCAATGACACCGGTGGATCCATGTGTGGTTTATGGAAGTAACACACATGTAGTGACACCGGTGGATCCTTATGTGTTTTGTCTAGAGGAACACACATGCAATGTCACTAGGTGTGGTTCATGAAAAGAACAGACATGCAATGACACTGGTGGATCCTTATGTGGTTCATGAAAATAATTGACATGCAATGAGACTGGGTGTGGTTCATGAAAAGAACTGACATGTAATGACACTGGGTGTGGTTCATGAAAAGAACAGACATGCAATGACACCGGTGGATCCATGTGTGGTTTATGTAGACATGCAATGAATCTTGATGTGGTTCATGAAAAGAACATACATGCAATGACACCGAGTGTGGTTCATGAAAAGAATAGACATGAAATGACAACTAGTTGATCCTTATGTCGGTTGTTTAGTAGAACACACATGCAATGACCGTTGTTGTGGTTCATGAAAAGAACAAACATGCAATGACACTGGGTGAACCTTATGTGGTTTGTTTAGAGCAATAGACATGCAATGATACTGGTGGATCCATCGCGGGTTCATGAGAAGAACACATATCTAATGACACTGGTGGATCCTTATGTGGTTCATGAAAAGAACTGACATGTAGTGACATTGGGTGTGGTTCATGAGAAGAACACACATCCAATAACACTGGAGCACTCTAGCTGTGGTTCATGAAAAGAACAGACATGCAATGACACCGGTGGATCCTTATGTGATTTGTCTAGAGGAACACACATGCAATGACACCATGTGTGGTTCATGAAAAGAACACACATGCAATGACACTGGTGGATCCTTATGTGGTTCATGAAAATAACTGACATGCAATGACACTAGGTGTGGTTCATGAAAAGAACTGACATGCAATGAGACTGGATGTGGTTCATGAAAAGAACAAACATGCAATGACACCAGTGGATCCATGTGTGGTTTATGGAAGTAACACACATGTAGTGACACCGGTGGATCCTTATGTGTTTTGTCTAGAGGAACACACATGCAATGTCACCTGGGTGTCGTTCATGAAAAGAATGTATATGCAATGACACTGGTGGATCCTTATGTGGTTTCTAAGAAGAATAGACATGCAATGACACTGGTGGATCCTTATGTGGTTCGTGAAAATAATTGACATGCAATGACACTGGGTGTGGTTCATGAATAGAACTGACATGTAATGACACTGGGTGTGGTTCATGAAAAGAACAGACATGCAATGACACCGGTGGATCCATGTGTGGTTTATGGAAGTAATAGACATGCAATGAATCTTGCTGTGGTTCATGAAAAGAACATACATGCAATGACACCGAGTGTGGTTCATGAAAAGAATAGACATGCAATGACAACTAGTTGATCCTTATGTCGTTGTTTAGTAGAACACACATGCAATGACCATTGTTGTGGTTCATGAAAAGAACAAACATGCAATGACACTGGTGGATCCTTACGTGGTTTGTTTAGAGGAACAGACATGCAATGACACCGGTGGATCCATGTGTGGTTCATGAGAAGAACACATATCTAATGACACTGCTGGATCCTTATGTGGTTCATGAAAAGAACTGACATGCAGTGACACTGGGTGTGTTTCATGAGAAGAACACACATCCATTGACACTGGTGCACTCTAGCTGTGGTTCATGAAAAGAACAGACATGCAATGACACCGGTGGATCCATGTGTGGTTTATGGAAGTAACACACATGTAGTGACACCGGTGGATCCTTATGTGTTTTGTCTAGAGGAACACACATGCAATGTCACTAGGTGTGGTTCATGAAAAGAACAGACATGCAATGACACTGGTGGATCCTTATGTGGTTCATGAAAATAATTGACATGCAATGAGATTGGGTGTGGTTCATGAAAAGAACTGACATGTAATGACACTGGGTGTGGTTCATGAAAAGAACAGACATGCAATGACACCGGTGGATCCATGTGTGGTTTATGGAAGTAATAGACATGCAATGAATCTTGATGTGGTTCATGAAAAGAACATACATGCAATGACACCGAGTGTGGTTCATGAAAAGAATAGACATGCAATGACAACTAGTTGATCCTTATGTCGGTTGTTTAGTAGAACACACATGCAATGACCGTTGTTGTGGTTCATGAAAAGAACAAACATGCAATGACACTGGGTGAACCTTATGTGGTTTGTTTAGAGCAATAGACATGCAATGATACTGGTGGATCCATCGCGGGTTCATGAGAAGAACACATATCTAATGACACTGGTGGATCCTTATGTGGTTCATGAAAAGAACTGACATGTAGTGACATTGGGTGTGGTTCATGAGAAGAACACACATCCAATAACACTGGAGCACTCTAGCTGTGGTTCATGAAAAGAACAGACATGCAATGACACCGGTGGATCCTTATGTGATTTGTCTAGAGGAACACACATGCAATGACACCATGTGTGGTTCATGAAAAGAACACACATGCAATGACACTGGTGGATCCTTATGTGGTTCATGAAAATAACTGACATGCAATGACACTAGGTGTGGTTCATGAAAAGAACTGACATGCAATGACACTGGATGTGGTTCATGAAAAGAACAGACATGCAATGACACCGGTGGATCCATGTGTGGTTTATGGAAGTAACACACATGTAGTGACACCGGTGGATCCTTATGTGTTTTGTCTAGAGGAACACACATGCAATGTCACCTGGGTGTCGTTCATGAAAAGAACAGACATGCAATGACACTGGTGGATCCTTATGTGGTTTCTAAGAAGAATAGACATGCAATGACACTGGTGGATCCTTATGTGGTTCATGAAAATAATTGACATGCAATGACACTGGGTGTGGTTCATGAATAGAACTGACATGTAATGACACTGGGTGTGGTTCATGAAAAGAACAGACATGCAATGACACCGGTGGATCCATGTGTGGTTTATGGAAGTAATAGACATGCAATGAATCTTGCTGTGGTTCATGAAAAGAACATACATGCAATGACACCGAGTGTGGTTCATGAAAAGAATAGACATGCAATGACAACTAGTTGATCCTTATGTCGGTTGTTTAGTAGAACACACATGCAATGACCATTGTTGTGGTTCATGAAAAGAACAAACATGCAATGACACTGGTGGATCCTTACGTGGTTTGTTTAGAGGAACAGACATGCAATGACACCGGTGGATCCATGTGTGGTTCATGAGAAGAACACATATCTAATGACACTGCTGGATCCTTATGTGGTTCATGAAAAGAACTGACATGCAGTGACACTGGGTGTGTTTCATGAGAAGAACACACATCCATTGACACTGGTGCACTCTAGCTGTGGTTCATGAAAGAACAGACATGCAATGACACCGGTGGATCCTTATGTGATTTGTCTAGAGGAACACACATGCAATGACACTGACTGTGGTTCATGAAAAGAACACACATGCAATGACACTGAGTGTGGTTCATGAGAAGAACACACATCCAATGACACTGGTGGATCCTTATGTGGTTCATGAAAAGAACTTACATGCAATGACACTAGGTGTGGTTCATGAAAAGAACTGACATGCAATGACACTTGGTGTGGTTCATGAAAAGAACAGACATGCAATGACACTAGGTGTGGTTCATGAAAAGAACTGACATGCAATGACACTGGGTGTGGTTCATGAAAAGAACAGACATGCAATGACACTGGTGGATCCTTATTTGGTTTGTTTAGAAGAACACACATGCAATGACACTGGGTGTGGTCATGAAAAGAACAGATATGCAATGACTTTGGTGGATCCTTATGTGTTTTTTTAGAGGAATAGACATGCAATGACACCGGTGGATCCATGTGTGGTTCATGAGAAGAACACACATCCAATGAAACTGGTGGATCCTTATGTGGTTCATGAAAAAGAACTGACATGCAGTGACACGAGGTGTGGTTCATGAGAAGAACACACATCCAATGACACTGGTGGACTCTAGCTGTGCTTCATAAAAAGAACAGACATGTAGTGACACCGGTGGATCCTTATGTGGTTTTTCTAGAGGAACACACATGCAATGACACTGGGTGTGATTCATGAAAAGAACACACATGCAATGACACTGGTGGATCCATGTGTGGTTCATGAGAAGAACACACATCCAATGACACTGGTGGATCCTTATGTGGTTCATGAAAATAACTGACATGCAATGACACTAGGTGTGGTTCATGAAAAGGACTGACATGCAATGACACTGGGTGTGGTTCATGAAAAGAACTGACATGTAATGACACTGGGTGTGGTTCATGAAAAGAACAGACATGCAATGACACCGGTGGATCCTTGTGTGGTTTATGGAAGTAACAGACATGCAATGAATCTTGTTGTGGTTCATGAAAAGAACATACATGCAATGACACCGGGTGTGGTTCATGAAAAGAATAGACATGCAATGACAACTGGTTGATCCTGATGTCGTTTGTTTAGAAGAACACACATGCAATGACCATTGTTGTGGTTCATGAAAAGGACAGACATGCAATGACACTGGGTGATCCTTATGTGGTTTGTTTAGAGGAACAGACATGCAATGATACTGGTGGATCCGTCGCGGGTTCATGAGAAGAACACATATCTAATGACACTGGTGGATCCTTATGTGGTTCATGAAAAGAACTGACATGCAGTGACACTGGGTGTGGTTCATGAGAAGAACACACATCCAATGACACTTGTGCACTCTAGCTGTGGTTCATGAAAATAACAGACATGCAATGACACCGGTGGATCCTTATGTGATTTGTCTAGAGGAACACACATGCAATGACTCTGAGTGTGGTTCATGAAAAGAACACACATGCAGTGACACTGGTGGATCCATGTGTGGTTCATGAGAAGAACACACATCCAATGACACTGGTGGATCCTTATGTGGTTCATGAAAAGAACTGACATGCAATGACACTGGGTGTGGTTCATGAAAAGAACTGACATGCAATGACACTTGGTGTGGTTCATGAAAAGAACAGACATGCAATGGCACCGGTGGATCCATGTGTGGTTTGTGGAAGTAACAGACATGCAATGACTCTAGCTGTGGTTAATGAAAAGAACAGACATGCAATGACACCGGGTGTGGTTCATGAAAAGAACACACATGCAATGACACTGGTGGATCCTTATGTGGTTAGTTTAGAAGAACACACATGCAATGACACTGGGTGTGGTTCATGAAAAGAACAGACATGCAATGACACTGGTGGATCCTTATGTGGTTTTTTTAGAGGAATAGACATGCAATGACACCGCTGGATCCATGTGTGGTTCATGAGAAGAACACACATCCAATGAAACTGGTGGATCCTTATGTGGTTCATGAAAAAGAACTGACATGCAGTGACACTAGGTGTGGTTCATGAGAAGAACACACATCCAATGACACTGGTGGACTCTAGATGTGGTTAATAAAAAGAACAGACATGTAGTGACACGGCGGATCCTTATGTGGTGTTTCTAGAGGAACACACATGCAATGACACTGGGTGTGGTTCATGAAAAGAACACACATGCAATGACACTGGTGGATCCATGTGTGGTTCATGAGAAGAACACACATCCAATGACACTGGTGGATCCTTATGTGGTTCATGAAAATAACTGACATGCAATGACACTGGGTGTGGTTCATGAAAAGAACTGACATGCAATGATACTGGATGTGGTTCATGAAAAGTACAGACATGCAATGACACCGGTGGATCCATGTGTGGTTTATGGAAGTAACAGACATGCAGTGACACCGGTGGTTCCTTATGTGTTTTGTCTAGAGGAACACACATGCAATGTCACTGTGTGTGGTTCATGAAAAGAACAGACATGCATTGACACCGGGTGTGGTTCATGAAAAGAACACACATGCAATGACGCTGGTGGATCCTTATGTGGTTTGTTTAGAAGAACACACATGTAATGACACTAGGTGTGGTTCATGAAAAGAACAGACATGCAATGACAGTGGTGGATCCTTATGTGGTTTGTTTAGAAGAACACACGTGCAATGACACTGGGTGTGGTTCATGAAAAGAACAGACATGCAATGACACTGGTGGATCCTTACTTGGTTTGTTTAGAGGAACAGCCATGCAATGACACCGGTGGATCCATGTGTGGTTCATGAGAAGAACACATATCTAATGACACTGCTGGATCCTTATGTGGTTCATGAAAAGAACTGACATGCAGTGACACTGGGTGTGTTTCATGAGAAGAACACACATCCATTGACACTGGTGGACTCTAGCTGTGGTTCATGAAAGAACAGACATGCAATGACACCGGTGGATCCTTATGTGATTTGTCTAGAGGAACACACATGCAATGACACTGAGTGTGGTTCATGAAAAGAACACACATGCAATGACACTGGTGGATCCATGTGTGGTTCATGAGAAGAACACACATCCAATGACACTGGTGGATCCATATGTGGTTCATGAAAAGAACTGACATGCAATGACACTGGGTGTGGTTCATGAAAAGAACAGACATGCAATGACACCGGTGGATCCATGTGTGGTTTGTGGAAGTAACAGACATGTAATGACTCTAGCTATGATTAATGAAAAGAACAGACATGCAATGACACCGGCTATGGTTCATGAAAAGAACACACATGCAATGACACTGGTGGATCCTTATGTGGTTTCTTTAGAAGAACACACATGCAATGACACTAGGTGTGGTGCATGAAAAGAATAGACATGCAATGACACTGGTGGATCCTTATGTGGTTTGTTTAGAGGAACACACATTCAATTACACCGGTGGATCCATGTGTGGTTCGTGAGAAGAACACACATCCAATGACACTAGTGGATCCTTATGTGGTTCATGAAAAGAACTGACATGCATAGACACTGGGTGTGGTTCATGAAAAGAAAAGACATGCAATGACACTAGGTGTGGTTCATGAAAAGAACAGACATGCAATGACTCTAGCTGTGGTTCATGAAAAGAACACACATGCAATGACACTAGGTGTGGTTCATGAAAAGAACAGACATGCAATGACACTGGTGGATCCTTATTTGGTTTGTTTAGAAGAACACACATGCAATGACACTGGGTGTGGTGCATGAAAAGAATAGACATGCAATGACACTGGTGGATCCTTATGTGGTTTTTCTAGAGGAATAGACATGCAATGACACCGGTGGATCCATGTGTGGTTCATGAGAAGAACACACATCCAATGAAACTAGTGGATCCTTATGTGGTTCATGAAAAAAGAACTGACATGCAGTGACACGGGGTGTGGTTCATGAGAAGAACACACATCCAATGACACTGGTGGAATCTAGCCGTGGTTCATAAAAAGAATAGCCATGTAGTGACACCGGTGGATCCTTACGTGGTTTTTCTAGAGGAACACACATGCAATGACACTGGGTGTGGTTAATGAAAATAACACACATGCAATGACACTGGTGGATCCATGTGTGGTTCATGAGAAGAACACACATCCAATGACACTGGTGGATCCTTATGTGGTTCATGAAAATAACTGACATGCAATGACACTAGGTGTGGTTCACGAAAAGAACTGACATGCAATGATACTGGATGTGGTTCATGAAAAGAACAGACATGCAATGACACCGGTGGATCCATGTGTGGTTTATGGAAGTAACACACATGCAGTGACACCGGTGGATCCTTATGTGTTTTGTCTAGAGGAACACACATGCAATGTCACTGGGTGTGGTTCATGAAAAGAACAGACATGCAATGACACTGGTGTATCCTTATGTGGTTCATGAAAAGAATTGACATGCAATGACACTGGGTGTGGTTCATGAAAAGAACTGACATGTAATGACACTGGGTGTGGTTCATGAAAAGAACAGACATGCAATGACACTGGTGGATCCATGTGTGGTTTATGGAAGTAACAGACATGCAATGAATCTTGCTGTGGTTCATGAAAAGAACATACATGCAATGACACCGAGTGTGGTTCATGAAAAGAATAGACATGCAATGACAACTAGTTGATCCTTATGTCGTTTGTTTAGAAGAACACACATGCAATGACCATTGTTGTGGTTCATGAAAAGAACAGACATGCAATGACACTGGGTGAACCTTATGTCGTTTGTTTAGAGGAATAGACATGCAATGATACTGGTGGATCCATCGCGGGTTCATGAGAAGAACACATATCTAATGACACTAGTGGATCCTTATGTGGTTCATGAAAAGAACTGACATGCAGTGACAATAGGTGTGGTTCATGAAAAGAACAGACATGCAATGACAGTGGTGGATCCTTATGTGGTTTGTTTAGAAGAACACACGTGCAATGACACTGGGTGTGGTTCATGAAAAGAACAGACATGCAATGACACTGGTGGATCCTTACTTGGTTTGTTTAGAGGAACAGACATGCAATGACACCAGTGGATCCATGTGTGGTTCATGAGAAGAACACATATCTAATGACACTGCTGGATCCTTATGTGGTTCATGAAAAGAACTGACATGCAGTGACATTGGGTGTGTTTCATGAGAAGAACACACATCCATTGACACTGGTGGACTCTAGCTGTGGTTCACGAAAGAACAGACATGCAATGACACCGGTGGATCCTTATGTGATTTGTCTAGAGGAACACACATGCAATGACACTGAGTGTGGTTCATGAAAATAACACACATGCAATGACACTGGTGGATCCATGTGTGGTTCATGAGAAGAACACACATCCAATGACACTGGTGGATCCTTATGTGGTTCATGAAAAGAACTGGCATGCAATGACACTGGGTGTGGTTCATGAAACGAACTGACATGCAATGACACTGGGTGTGGTTCATGAAAAGAACAGACATGCAATGACACCGGTGGATCCATGTGTGGTTTGTGGAAGTAACAGACATGCAATGACTATAGCTGTGATTAATGAAAAGAACAGACATGCAATGACACCGGCAATGGTTCATGAAAAGAACATACATGCAATGACACTGGTGGATCCTTATGTGGTTTGTTTAGAAGAACACACATGCAATGACACTGGGTGTGGTGCATGAAAAGAACAGACATGCAATGACACTGGTGGATCCTTATGTGGTTTGATTAGAGGAACACACATTCAATTACACCGGTGGATCCATGTGTGGTTCATGCGAAGAACACACATCCAATGACACTAGTGGATCCTTATGTGGTTCATGAAAAGAACTGAGATGCATAGACACTGGGTGTGGTTCATGAAAAGAACAGACATGCAATGACACTAGGTGTGGTTCATGAAAAGAACAGACATGCAATGACTCTAGTTGTGGTTCATGAAAAGAACACACATGCAATGACACTAGGTGTGGTTCATGAAAAGAACAGACATGCAATGACACTGGTGGATCCTTATTTGGTTTGTTTAGAAGAACACACATGCAATGACACTGGGTGTGGTTCATGAAAAGAACAGAAATGCAATGACACTGGTGGATCCTTATGTGGTTTTTCTAGAGGAATAGACATGCAATGACACCGGTGGATCCATGTGTGGTTCATGAGAAGAACACACATCCAATGACACTAGTGGATCCTTATGTGGTTCATTAAAAAAGAACTGACATGCAGTGACACAGGGTGTGGTTCATGAGAAGAACATACATGCAATGACACTAGGTGTGGTTCATGAAAAGAACAGACATGCAATGACTCTAGCTGTGGTTCATGAAAAGAACACACATGCAATGACACTGGGTGTGGTTCATGAAAAGAACATACATGCAATGACACTGGTGGATCCTTATTTGGTTTGTTTAGAAGAACACACATGCAATGACACAGCGTGTGGTTCATGAAAAGAACAGACATGCAATGCCACTAGTGGATCCTTATGTGGTTTTTTAGAGGAATAGACATGCAATGACACCGGTGGATCCATGTGTGGTTCGTGAGAAGAACACATATCCAATGACACTGGTGGATCCTTATGTGGTTCATGAAAAGAACTGCCATGCAGTGACACCGGGTGTGGTTCATGAGAAGAACACACATCCAATGACACTGGTGGACTCTAGTTGTGGTTCATGAAAATAACAGACATGTAGTGACACCGGTGGATCCTTATGTGGTTTTTCTAGAGGAACACACATGCAATGACACGAGGTGTGGTTCATGAAAAGAACACACATGCAATTACACTGGTGGATCCATGTGTGGTTCATGAGAAGAACACACATCCAATGACACTGGTGGATCCTTATGTGGTTCATGAAAATAACTGACATGCAATGACACTGGGTGTGGTTCATGAAAAGAACTGACATGCAATGACACTGGATGTGGTTCATGAAAAGAACAAACATGCAATGACACCGGTGGATCCATGTGTGGTTTATGGAAGTAACACACATGCAGTGACACCGTTGGATCCTTATGTGTTTTGTCGGGAGGAACACACATGCAATGTCACTGGGTGTGGTTCATGAAAAGAACAGACATGCAATGACACTGGTGGATCCTTATGTGGTTTTTGAGAAGAACAGACATGCAATGACACTGGTGGATCCTTATGTGGTTCATGAAAGGAACTGACATGCAATGACATTGGGTGTGGTTCATGAAAAGAACTGACATGTAATGACACTGGGTGTGGTTCATGAAAAGAACAGTCATGCAATGACAGCGATGGATCCATGTGTGGTTTATGGAAGTAACAGACATGCAATGACTCTTGCTGTGGTTCATGAAAAGAACATACATGCAATGACACCGGGTGTGGTTCATGAAAAGAATAGACATGCAATGACAACTGGTGGATCCTTATGTGATTTGTTTACAATAACACAGATGCAATGACCATTGTTGTGGTTCATGAAAAGAATAGACATGCAATGAAACTGGGTGAACCTTATGTGGTTTGTTTAGAGGAACAAACATGCAATGATACTGATGGATCCGTCGCGGGTTCATGAGAAGAACACACATCCAATGACACTGGTGGATCCTTATGTGGTTCATGAAAAGAACTGACATGCAGTGACACTGGGTGTGGTTCATGAAAAGAACAGACATGGAATGACTCTAGCTGTGGTTAATGAAAAGGACACACATGCAATGACAACGAGTGTGGTTCATGAAAAGGACACACATGCAATGACACTGGGTGTGGTTCATGAAAAGAACAGACATGCAATGACACTGGTGGATCCTTATGTGGTTTGTTTAGAAGAACACACATGCAATGACACTGGGTGTGGTTCATGAAAAGAACAGACATGCAATGACACTGGTGGATCCTTATGTGGTTTGTTTAGAGGAACAAACATGCAATGGCACTGGTGGATCCATGTGTGGTTCATGAGAAGCACACACATCCAACGACACTGGTGGATCCTTATGTGGTTCATGAAAAGAACTGACATGCAGTGGCACTGGGTGTGTTGCATGAGAAGAACACACATCCAATGACACTGGTGGACTCTAGTTGTGGTTCATGAAAAGAACAGACATGCAGTGACACCGGTGGAACCTTATGTGGTTTGTCTAGCGGAACAGACATGCAATGTCACTGGGTGTGGATCTGTGTGTGGTTTATGAGAAGAACACACATCCAATGAACTCTAGTTTATCTATCTTGGCATAATTTTATGTATTTCATTGTACAAGACAATTTCCATTTTTATACTACTCAGTTTTGCCCTTGGTTTTATGTGGTACTACTTAGTTTTGCCCCCCTCTCTTTATCTTTCGTAGAAGCCCAAACCTGTGCTCACCCTGTCTGCTACTCCCTGATTGGTTGTCACAGTTGTCACGCGGATCGTGCGCACCAACCGTTGATTCTATGCGATCCAACAATGATCGTTGGACACATCGTGCCCTTCACAGTACATCTTGAGACAGCACGGACGTCTCCCTCCGTGAGACTTCTACAGGAAGGAACTCGATGCCGTCCATGGAAAAAGTCGTCGAGCGGTCATGTCAAGTTTAATCAAGTCTGAAAAGCCTACTACTGCTACTACAACTCATGCACAGGGCAACGGGGTCATCGAGTGCACGTTTGTCGACGGGACGCTGCAATTTATTGCCACTTGATTTTAATAAGACATATCCCATTTTTATGCAGCGCTCTCAATCTCACTTCCAACTTGACACTACCGCTAGTAACTTCCATGAGTCAAGGGCCCCACTCGAGTAGATCTAACGTTGCTAGAAATTAGTTCCGCGCCACTTGCATGCAGTGGAATCGACGTCTGCGATGAGCGTGTTTTCAATGTAGCTCTAAAGTGGAGATCGTGGCTGTTTCAAAAAAAAGGGAACCGGAAAAAAGGGTGGAGATCATGGTAGCCCCCCCGCCCACCACACGTGACTACGAACGGTCCAGTGTTTATAACCCCCTTGACCTTCTTCTTCCATGAGCTCGTGTCATTTCCCCCTAGTCTGTCTAGTCCCAAGACCCCAATCTACACCTGCCGCGCGCGCCGAAGCTCCCTCGTCTGCACTACCTCCTTTCATTGGTGCGCCATGAAGCGTACACGTGGAGACGATCCGAAGGTGAAGCCAGTTGAAGGCGGAGCAGCAGATGCCTCAGTCGTCGCCAAGTAGGCAGAGGCGTCTTCTACGGGTACGAACACCGCTTATCGCTGCGCCTTCGAGGGTGCGAGCAGGTGGTAGCCGTCGCTGCTGAGCAGCAGGTTGTAGCCATCGCCGCCGAGCAGCAGGTGGCCGACCATGTCGTGGCCGACAACGTCGTGGTTCCAGCGGCAGATCTGGATGGGGGGCAGGCAGCAGGCGGAGGCAATCCGGTGATCTACATCAACGACCCCATCGCCGTTCAAGAAATCTTTGACGCAATCGCAGATAATGATGAGTTCGAGGAGGAGGTCCCTGATGAGGAGTCCGAGGTACTATATTGCTAGCTTCTCTAGTCACAGCCGCTGTTTTCACTATTCATACATAGGATTTGCTCAATCGTAAACAGATTCTTTTGCTCTTGAAGTAGGGCAGTATATATATGATTCAATTGGTTGATTGATGCATCTGCCATCTAGTCACAAAACCCCAATATGTCTGGTCAGAAAACTCCAATCTGCTCATCTGCTATCTAGTTGAGTGTTGATTTCGATACACAGCAGGCCTATAACATTACATTTCTATTCCTTACTGAGCCCAATGATTCAATTTTGCCCCAAAATAGTGCAAGGGCATGTGATGGTGTAGTTTTCTTAGGGATGGTTAGTGAACCTGAGGCAGCAATGCACATAAACAATATAGGTTGTGTTTTTGGTATTTTGGTTCTCTGCCTCCATCGCTGAAAAAAATGAGGCCCTAATTTTTCTCTCATATGGAACCTAAATATATAATATTTGTATTGTTTATGATCTATGGATGTCTTGTATGATGCATTTGTATATCCCTGAATATTGTTTTGTACGATTACATTTCAATTTCTTATTGTGGCCAATGATTCAAATTTGCCCCAAAGAGAGGCAGACACATTGGTGTCAAATTTTTCCAGGGATGAGTGCGCGAACCTGGGGCCATGTACAAGATCAATATAAGATGTGCAATTGTTACTTGGTTCGCTTACGCCATCTCTGTGGAAACTTATGAGGCTGCAATCTTTATTCTATATTCATAGAACTATGATATTTGAATTATCTATTCCATGCATTCATAGTGTATAAGAATTACATTTTAGTTTTTCACCGAGGCCGATGATTGAAATTTGCCCCAAAAGAGTTCAAGGGGAGACATGTATGATGGTGTGGTGTTTTAGGGATGGGTTGGTGAACCTGAGGCAGCAATGCACACAGACAATATAGGTTGTGCTGTTGGTACTTTGTTTCTCCAAATCCATCTTTGAAACAAATTATGAGGCCCTTGATTTATTCTCATATGGAACTACATATATAATCCTTGAATTGTTTCTGATCTTTTAATGATTGGTATGATGCATATGTATATGAATGGTTTTGATCATAAGTATTTTTAACATGTACCTGAAGATTAATTGTTTGGTTTTTTATTTATAATTAAAATATTTAGGCTTGTTTTTGTACCTAACTATGTATATCCCTGAATATTGTTTTGTACAATTACATTTCAATTTCTTATTGTGGCCAATGATTCAAATTTGCCCCAAAGAGAGGCAGACACATTGGTGTCTGATTTTTTTGGGATGAGTGAGCGAACCTGAGACCATGTACAAGAACAATATAAACTGTGCAATTGTTACTTGGTTCGCTAACTCCATCCCTGAAGAAACTTATCAGGCCGCAATCTTTATTCTACATTCATAGAACTATGATATTCTAATTATCTATTCCATGCATTCATAGTGTATAAGAATTACATTTTAGTTTGTCACTGAGGCCGTTGATTGAAATTTCCCCAAAAGAGTTCAAGGGGAGACACACATGATGGTGTCGTGTTTTAGGGATGGGTTGGTGAACCTGAGGCAGCAATGCACACTAACAATATAGGTTGTGCTGTTGGTACTTTGGTTCTCCAACTCCATCTCTGAAACAAATTATGATGCCCTTGATTTATTCTCATATGGAACTACATATATGATCCTTGAATTGTTTCTGATCTTTTAATGTTTGGTATGATGCATATGTATATGAATGGTTTTGATCATAAGTATTTTTAACATGTAGCTGAAGATTAATTGTTTGGTTTTTTATTTATAATTACAATATTTAGGCTTGTTTTTGTACCTGACTATGTATATCCCTGAATAATGTTTCGTACGATTACATTTCAATTTCTTATTGTGGCCAATGATTCAAATTTGTCCCAAAAGAGAGGCAAACACATTGGTGTCAGATTTTTTTAGGGACAAGTTAGTGAACCTAGGGCGATGTACAAGAACAATATAGGCTGTGCAATTGTTACTTGGTTCACTTACGCCGTCCCTGTAGAAACTTATGAGGCCTTAATCTTTATTCTACATTCATAGAACTATGATATTCGAATTACATATTCCATGCATTCAGTGCATAAGAATTACATTTTAGTTTGTCACCAAGGCCGATGATTGAAATTTGTCCCAAAAGAGTTCAAGGGGAGACACATATGACGGTGTTGTGTTTTAGGGATGGGTTGGTGAACCTAAGGCAGCAATGCACACAAACAATATAAGTTGTGTTGTTGGTACTTTGGTTCGCCAACTCCATCTCTGAAACAAATTATGAGGCCCTAGATTTATTCTCATATGGAACTACATATATGATCCTTGAATTGTTTCTGATCTTTTAATGATTGGTATGATGCATATGTATATGAATGGTTTTGATCATAAGCATTTTTATCATGCACCTGAAGAGTAATTGTTTGGTTTTTTATTTATAATTACAATATTTAGGCTTGTTTTTGTACCTGACTATGTATATCCCTGAATAATATTTTGTACGATTACATTTCAATTTCTTATTGTGGCCAATGATTCAAATTTGTCCCAAAAGAGAGGCAGACACATTGGTGTCAGATTTTTTCAGGGATGAGTTAATGAACCTGGGGCGATGTACAACAACATTACAGGTTGTGCAATTGTTACTTGGTTCACCTACTCCATCCCTGAAGAAACTTATGAGGCCCCTTGATTTATCCTACATTCACTCTAATGCAATTATTTGTCATTGTGTTGAGATGAAATGATATATGAACCGATCAAACTATTGCTAAGGTGCTTTATCTTCGATATCCACGGATATATTGTCTTACATATACATGTTGTCAATTCTTCAGTTGTAATACAATTCAATCATATGTATGAGTTCTAAGTTATGTTCTTAAAAATCAACAGGAGGATGATGATGAAGTGGACGATAGCAAGATATCCAGGGACAACAAGAGCCGCTACGTCTTGGCGATTCTGATTGTGGGCTAATCCGTTTCCACCATAGGGGAGACTGTTTTGCCCATTCTGTGGAAGAGCAATCAACGAAGACCTCAACAGCATGATCCGGCATGCGGAGGATGTTGGCAGAGGCGGAGGCAGAAGGCATAGGCCGATTACCTTGGCACAACACACAACTGATGCGCTCGACTTTCGACGTAGAGCTCGTTGGGAACCCCAAGAGGAAGGTATGATGAGCACAGCAGTAAGTTTTCTCTCAGTTATGAAACCAAGGTTTAATCGAACCAGTAGGAGCAAGGAAACACCCCAAAGGTGTTGCTAGCTGAGCTTTGGCAGGGCGCACTACCAGTGCTAGTAGCAATGTGGAGACCTGCACAACACAACCACAGAACTTTGTCCCCAACTTGTGATGAGGTTGTCAATCTCACCATGTTTTGCGGAAAACAAAGGATTAAACGTATCGAATGGAAAGAAGTAATAGTTTGCAGAAAGTAAACACAAAGCAGAAACAGTTTATAGATCGTATGTAAAGAAAAAGGACCGGGATCCATAGTTCACTAGAGGTGGTTGTCCTTAAGATAGATAACATGTTGGGTGAACAAATTACAGCGGGGCAATTGACAAACACCGAGAAAGCAATACATGCATATACTAATCATCTTGACTCCTCTGAGACTTGATTGGGCATTACAACATAATACATGGACCGCCATCCAACTGCATCTATGACTAATAATCCACCTTCAGGTTATCATCCGAACCCCCTCTAGTATTAAGTTGCAAGCAACAGATTATTGCTTTACGAGCTGCGTGTAAAGTAAACAATAAGATTGTTCTATGAATAAAGGATTGTTGTTTTCTCCCTAGTAGCAACATCACATCTAGTACCTTAGAGATTTCTGTCACTTCCCCAGATTACCAGAGGCATGAACCCACTATCGAGCATAAATACTAACCCTTGGAGTTGCTAGCATCTACTTGGCCAAGATAGCTACTAACAACAGAAAGCATGCAAGATCTCAAATAACAAAGACATGATAGAATCAATAATCAATCTGAAATAGCATCTCAATATCCATCGGATCCCATAAACACAACATGTATGAATTACAAATAGATGATCTTGATCATGAATGGAGCTCACAAGATCTAAACATGAAAGCACAAAGGAGGAGAAACCATCCATCTAGCTACTACATGGATCCGTAGTCCAAGGATGAACTACTCACGCATCACACCGGAGGCTTGCATGGTGATGAAGAAAGCTTCCAGGGTGAATTCCCCTCTCCGGCAGGGTGCTGGGAAGAGCTTCAGATCCCTCCCGATCTAGGGATGGAGATGACGGTGGCTACAGTCTCTTTCATGGATTTTTGATCGGGTACTTAGGGTTTTCATCCCGAGGGCAATATATAGGCGGAAGGAGAGGCCGAGGGGGTGTCAGGGGCGGCCACACCACCCCCTGGCGTGAGCCAGGCCTGGCCGCGCGGCTAGGTGGTGTGGTGGCTCCCTGGCCTTTCTCCGTCTCGTATTCTCGCACTTGATCCCTTCCGGAAAAATAGGCACATTGGCTTTTGTCCCGTCCAATTCCGAGAATATTCATTTTCTGACTTTCCTGAAACCAAAAATAGCAGAAAACAGGCAGCTGACACTATGGCTCTTGTTAATAGGTTAGTCCAAGAAATCATATGAAAAGTACTCCAAAGTTGGAACAAAACACAAGAAAGTGGATAAAACCAAGCATGGAACATCAAAAATTATAGATACATTTGCAATGTATCAACATCCCCAAGCTTAACTCCTGCTCGTCCTCGAGTAGGTAAGTGATTAAAAAGAATTTTTTTTTGAGGTGACATGCACCATCAAAGACTTGGTCAAAGTATTTGCAAAACATTCAAAGCTGGGATCATAGGGCCTCAATCATAACATGAAAGACAAAGTTCTAGCAATAAGACAAAGAAACTATGATGCAACATGAAAAGGCACAAACAAAATAATCATGAATAACAATGCTTTGGAAGACGTTTGTTTGTTTCACATAAAGAAAACACAGCATAATAGTATTCAGCTTGTCCCTTAATAGAGTAGCAAATATAAATGCATAGGACATCTTCAAATTCAAAAGAGTGACTAGATACAATAGTTTAAAACAAGCAATAACAAGTTATGCATCAATCAACTAGTCTTGGGACAATGCACATAGAACTAAGAATGGCCACTATGCTCTCAAAGTAAGTGCATAAAGATAGAAGGTGGAGACTCAATATATTGGTGGAAGAAAGGCCTTTTGTAAAAGGAAGTAGGGATTCAAGTCTAATAAAGAGCTTCCAAAAATTATGGTACTTATAGCTTTCAGCTCTCACTGCCCCTATCATAAGCATCTTGAAGTGAATAAGGTTAAAGTGAACAAACTATGGTGTACATGCTTGACGAAGTATAAGTCAGAAATCTCATGTCCCTTGTATACGAGGGCCGCTCCTCATGATACTCAAGTTTAGTCACCGATAAGTTCTTGTCATTGTAAGTACATGTGTAACATTGAGAACCGCCAACGGGGTACCCCTTGCCCGATGATACGGAAGAATCCCCATATCAAAATGACAAGGCAAGCAAACAATGAGCATCTCAGCATTCTTCTTATTTACCATGGGAATATGGTGTTTTTTTCTCTCTTTCCTCTTTTCATAGTATCTTTTTTTTTCTTTTATCTTTTTTCTCAATATAGGACTCTTTTCTAATAAGAAGAATGCTTCATAGACAGCTTATTATGGTTACACTGCAGGTTTCCACCATGTCAGCATGGATTAGACCAGCTGCCCAGGCGTTTCTCTAACACATATACATAACTCCATGGACTTACAAGCTCCCCTTTCATTTCACACCGACGACATCCATATACAAAAGAGCATGATATCAACTAGGTACAAGTACCAAGTGCAATGTTGAAAGCGTTCCCCATGAAAGCATGGTTCTGTTAATTCCCAACAAATAAGTGCAAGCATATACAACATAGAAGACACAATGGTTCAAGTTTATTAGAGGCAAGTAAATTAAAGTGTGCAATCAAGTTCGTGAGAGCTTTAATCACTAGTTTTCTCATAACAAGTGGAAGGTAAACAAAAGCATGAATATACTTGGAATAGCATAAGCTAGTAGGTAGGTATGGTGGACTCTTTGCAATAACTTGGTTTAGGGAGTTGGATGCATGAGTGGAACTCATACTTGGTGGTGGAGGCTAGCAAAAGACTGGGAGCGACAAACTAAGAGAGCAATAATGGCCATAATCATGCAGAGCGACAAAACATCATTGATCAAAGCATAAAGTGATACTACAAGTTGAAAGCTAAAGGATCATAAAGGCTATGGTGACTTGTGACAGTCATAACATGGTGCGAGCATGTGCCAAGTCAACCCAAATAAAGCATCAAAGGAGAATACCACTATACTATGTTTTAATATGCTAAAACAACACATGATTCATTCAAGGCACATTAAGAAATCTCATTTGTTTATAACAAGTCATGCTACAGCAAAGAATACTAAGCATAAAGCCAAAACAATATCAAGCATGGCATGACAAAGCACAGGCCACAGTCAAAAACAAGCTCTTTTTACCACATAAGTATGAACTTTCCTACTCTTTTCCAAACCAAACCAAACCACTTGCAAACCAATGTATGAAAGAGGGGGTCCAACCAATTTATTCAGAAAACTAAGCAAACCAAGAAAACTAAAAACCAAAACGAAAACGAAAAAGAAGACACTCCAAGAAAAACACAACTGTGCATGAAACAATAAAACTAAAGCGTTTGGAAGAAACCTGAAATTTTTATTGATGAAGAAGGGGATGCCTTGGGCATCCCCAAGCTTTGACGCTTGTACTTCTTGGATATATCTTGGGGTGACACGCGTGGCATCCCCAAGCTTGAGCTTTAGTCCATCCTTCATCTCATTACTCATTCCTTCCATACACCTAAAATTTTTCCTTCATACAAAACTTCACACAATCTCATTAGCAACATTAGTGCACTTAAGATAAATAAGTCTCAAGGTTCAGTTCTAACACCAAATAAACTTCAATTAGAACACTATCTACTGTAGCACTTCCCTCAAAAGCTCAATTTCCCAAAAGAACTCAAAAAGGAGGCCACAAGAAGCAAATGTAGAAAATGGCAGAAATCTATCAAAACAGACCATCAGTTAAAGACGAATTTTTTAGAAGACCTTCGGTTGCTCAAATCGAAAAGTGCTGAACTAACTAAAGTTAGATAACAATGCGGGGCAGAAGCTAAAAAAATTACAGCTCAATCCGACATAAATAGCTCTCTCCGGAATTTTTACGGTGAAGCACAAAAATCTGTTTCGGGAGAGCAACTTTCCCAATCATTACTTCACTCTCATTAGAGGTTACTCTTGGAACAAAAAGCAAATAAAAAGGATAAAGAGAGTTTATTACTGAAGCAATATCTTCCTAGACTCAACTAAAAATTTTGGGTTATCTCCCAATAAGTACTTTTCTTTAACGCCTTTAAGTTAGGCATAAGAAGCAAAGAAAGAATCAAGTGTTCTCTAATGAAGAAGCATTAAGATCAATACCAGAAATATTTTCAACAAGGCAAGGTATATCATCCAAATAAGTTCGAGAGGATCCTCTCTCAATGCTCTTGGGTTCACTATTCTTATCAAAAGGGTTTGCAGGAACAATCCAATCAAGATTCTTTTCTATGGCATCATGTATTGCTACTAGTTTAAACGGTATTGGTATCTTAGGTTCCTCCCCATTATGTTCGGTTTTGTTCATGTTTTCTCGTGTACCAACAACATCTACACATGAGCCTAGCATATTGAAATGTTCAAAAACTTTTCTAGCTTCCTTGGCAACATCATATAACTCCTTAAACAAAGTTTCTAGAATAAAATCCCTCTTTTCAGGGTCCTCGATTTCTTTAAGCTTAATAAACATTACTTGCATTAAAGGGTTGAGGTTAACAAACCTAGCTTCTAACATGTGAATTAAAGAAGCTGCATCAATCTCATAGTTTGTGGCAAGTTCTACAAGGGATCTATCCTCAGTATCTTCGTGCTTACCAACATGATTAAAGAATTCTTAAATGTTATCTTTCCCAATTATAGAACCACTACCAATTGGAAGGTCTTTCAGGATGAATGCAGGGATCAACATGGTGAGCTAAGGAAGAGGTGACTACTAAAGGAGACTTAATTTTTTGTGTTTTTGAATAAGAAAGCAACTAGTAAAACTAATTTTTTTGTGTTTTTTTAAGAACAAAACAAGCAAACAAAGCAAAAAGAAAACTAAGCAAAACAAAAATAACAACATAAAGAGATTGGTTATGAGGGACTCCCCTTGTGAAGATGTCCTTGACTCCCTGGCAACGGCGCCAGAAAATGTCTTTGATGGCGTGTAGTTGACGTGGGAGCTTCTTCTTCTTTGTTCCCCGGCAACAGCGCCAAAAAATGTATTGATGCGCTCGACTTTCGACATAGAGCTTGTTGGGAACCCCAAGAGGAAGGTATGATGAGCACAGTAGTAAGTTTTCCCTTAGTTATGAAACCAAGGTTTAATCGAACTAGTAGGAGCAAGGAAGCACCCCCAAGGTGTTGCTAGCTGAGCTTTGGCAGGGCGCACTACCGGTGCTAGTAGCAACGTGGAGACCTGCACAACACAACCACAGAACTTTGTCCCCAACTTGCGATGAGGTTGTCAATCTCACCGTGTTTTGCGGAAAACAAAGGATTAAACGTATCGAATGGAAAGAAGTAATAGTTTGCAGAAAGTAAACACAAAGCAGAAACAGTTTATAGATCGTATGTAAAGAAAAAGGACCGGGATCCATAGTTCACTAGAGGTGGCTCTCCTTAAGATAGATAACATGCTGGGTGAACAAATTACAGCGGGGCAATTGACAAACACCGAGAAAGCAATACATGCATATACTAATCATCTTGACTCCTCTGAGACTTGATTGGGCATTACAACATAATACATAGACCGCCATCCAACTGCATCTATGACTAATAATCCAGCTTCAGGTTATCATCCGACCCCCCTCTAGTATTAAATTGCAAGCAACAGATTATTGCTTTACGAACTGTGTGTAAAGTAAACAATACGATTGTTCTATGAACAGAGGATTGTTGTTTTCTCCCTAGTAGCAACAGCACATCTAGTACCTTAGAGATTTCTGTCACTTCCCCAGATTACCAGAGGCATGAACCCACTATCGAGCATAAATACTAACTCCTGGAGTTGCTAGCATCTACTTGGCCAAGATAGCTATAACAACGGAAAGCAGGCAAGATCTCAAATAACAAAGACATGATAGAATCAATAATCAATCTGAAATAGCATCTCAATATCCATCGGATCCCCGCAAACACAACATGTATGAATTACAAATAGATGATCTTGATCATGAACAGAGCTCACAAGATCTAAACATGAAAGCACAAAGGAGGAGAAACCAGCCATCTAGCTACTACATGGATCCGTAGTCCAAGGATGAACTACTCACGCGTCACACCGGAGGCTTGCATGGTGATGAAGAAAGCCTCCAGGGTGAATTCCCCTCTCCGATAATGTGCCGGGAAGAGCTTTAGACCCCTCCCGATCTAGGGATGGAGATGACAGCGGCTACAGACTCTTTCGTGGATTTTTGATCGGGTACTTAGGGTTTTCATCCCGAGGGAATATATAGGCGGAAGGAGAGGCTGAGGGGGTGCCAGGAGTGGCCACACCACCCCTGGCGTGGGCCAGGCCTGGCCGCGCGGCCAGGTGGTGTGGTGGCTCCTGCCCCCTCCTCAAATCTCGTACGGCACTTGATCCCTTCCGGAAAAGTAGGCACTTTGGCTTTTGTCCCGTCCAATTCCGAGAATATTCATTTTTCTGACTTTCCTGGAACCAAAAACAGCAGAAAACAAGCAGCTGGCACTGTGGCTCTTGTTAATAGGTTAGTCCAGGAAATCATATGAAAAGTACTCCAAAGTTGGAACAAAACACAAGAAAGTGGATAAAACCAAGCATGGAATATCAAAAATTATAGATACATTTGCAATGTATCAGTAGCCTATGGCAAATTCGTCCGGGAGTATGTAAGGACTGGCCTGTATCCCATCGACTAGGCTGTCGCTGCCTCCTGCTGATAAACCCCTGCCCTGCTAGGAGTCTCCGTGTCCCGGCCTCCTTCTGTAGTCCCTGCTTTTATTTTGTCCTAGTTCATTATTACCTGTGTGTGGCATGTAAGACAATATATCCGTGGTGTCTCTGGTGAACCTTCTATATTAATATACTCCTTTATATGGAGTGCCTTAAAGTTTCTAGTGTTCAATTATATTTACTGATCATGATCATGCACACTACAAAATATTTCTAGTGCTTGATTATATTATAATTGTCAATAAATACATCAGCAAGTTAAATTGGTCGAAATTTTGTATTGAAGTAACTAAATGTATCACACACATAACAAACTAGAAACTAAAATCTAGTTCAAACACATAATGTATCACCACCACTTGTTTCATCCTTGACTTGCTTCCCCTTCAACCGCTTGATGTCGCCACCGTCCCAAGATCCCTGCTCGTCCTGAAACCGCTTTCTGTCCTCCTCGCGCTTCTTCTCCTAGGCTAGCTTGCAACCAGGGCATAGCTCTCTCGTGAAAAACCCTGCCTTAACCATCACATATTTCATGGTAATGAGCTTACTGTACAACTCATACGCCATGTAGGTGTCTCTGGCTGCATACTCGAGGCGCACCTGGCTCATCGGCTTCCACTCCCAGTAGTCGTGATCGAGTCGCTTCAATTTATTCAGTTTTTCATAGGATTTATCGATGATTTCCTCTGCCAGATCACCCATGCCATCCTTCGCTGGGTATGATTTGATCTTGTACAGATTTTGGATGTCGATGTGGTGCCCCTCTGGGATTTTTATCAATGCACGAGAAAGCATGATTGTATCATTTGTGATATGCACGCTAGTTTCCTACACAAGAACTCGACCATAGCCGGACAATGCATCTCAGTTGGTTTACTCCTGCACTTAGATGGTTCTAGGGATGTAAGGGAACAAGTGATGTAGAATTGGTGATCTCAAATTTAAATTTCACATACCTACAGAAGTGGTAAACGAGGACCTCCTCATGTATGGCGATTTGCACGACAGCAATCTCTTGTGGAGGATTTTTTCGCTTATTTGCACGGGTGTACTCCAAGTCTAGCCCCACAAACTTGTGCTTCTCTTTCTCAAGCAATGGCTCAAATCTGGCGAGAGTTGTCTCCGCAGTCGCTTCATCATTTGAAGTACACCACTGTCAAAGTCGTGGTGCCATTGGCATGGACCAAGTGGGTCTCTGTTGTGCGTCTCCCATCGTCCATGCCTACAAGGAAATGGGTGAAAGGAAATGCCTGCAAGGAACTTCCTGCGAGAGGAAGAAGAAGATGAACCGACGGTTCCAGAACAAAGGAAGAAGAAGCGCCCAGGAAAAACTGCAGAGGAATGACTGAGGAAGAGGAATGACTACAGAAGAAACGTGGTAACTGCAACTTTCGGTTCGAGAACTCTCCGTGGTTACGTGGAGATCGTGGAAGTGCCGCCGGTTCAACAAGTGGGGCCAGTTCCTGCGAGAATATGAAATTAGCTGTGCATTTTTGTATGCGAGAAATTGAGAGAAATCATTTATATTTAGTCTTTCATAATTAAACACAATGAAGTTGGTACAACCCAAGAGATTTGAACAAAAGAGATTTGCTAGTTTAACATACAACAACAATTACAGGACCAACATGGCAGAACTTGGAGAGCCCCAGAACTTGAGCTACCATAGAGACCTCGGCAGAGGTGGCGGAATTGCTGCGGGTGCAACCACGGCGACGATGAGCTCAGATTCTATAGGAGGAAAACAGAACCGAGGATGGTCGACAAGGTGATAGATCTCACCGGGAACCAATTCTCGTCCCTGCACCATGCCATGGGTGCGTCCATGGTGAGGGAGAGCTCCGACTCGGGATGGGGAGGAGAGCGGGGCCGAGCAACTTCGTCACGTCCCATCTCTGCACCATGGCTGCGACCACAGATTGCCGCTCCGGGGAAGAAGACACATAATGGATGCAGGCGCCAACCCTGCAAGCCTACAGGAAGGAGAGCTGGGCCAAGCAAGTTCGTCCATGTCCCAGCTCTGTGCCATGGCTGCGACGCCCCACAGATTGCCGCTCCGGGGAAGAAGAAGATGTGTAATGGATGCAGGCGCCAACGCTGCAAGCCAAATTGACACCTAAGCGACAGGAGCGACTTAATGGCGAGAACTGACAGGAGGGGCCCAACTTGACGGCCGTTAGCCTAATTTTTTGTATTGAAACGTAAAGTTGAATTCGTGCCAAAAAAGACCCTCTGAGTATTTGGCACACCAACTGTAGTCATCGCGGATGATTTCAGGGAACTTGGGTATCGCGTTGCCTGGACACCCCAACTTTGGGGCCGCAAAATGATATTCTCCTTCATGAGGGTAGTAGATGAGTCCCTAGGGTTTGAGACCGCACATATTGATCCTCCTTTAAGGTCAAGGTATCTCCCATTTTATAGGGGCATCGGGCCACTTCCTCCAATCCTTGGGCAGGGAGGGTTTCCACATTGCCACCCAAAGGTGTTGTGGTCTACAAGGCTGCTTTGTGTGGGATTGGTCCAGGACTGCTTGTTTCCCTCCAATCCTTCGTAAAGTTGAGGCTCCTGGCACCATTCTCCGCTATGTGAAGCTTCCCGCGTGTAACTACCTCGGTGAATTATGCTCCTAGTACAAGCCTGGATGATCAGAAATGGTTGAAATAGTACGGTGGGGCCCAAATGCCACTCACAGGTAGACCTTTCGGCCGTCCCAACCATTTCCAAACATCGGGACAAGAACGGGCGGCGTGTCGGCGAAGGGATCAACTACATACACAAATGAGTATGTATGCAAGCCACCATACAATAGTACATCAGAGCCATTCCATCTAAAAAGAAAGGAAATATAGCAACGCCATACGGCAAGATCCAAATATCCTAGATAGATATAATAGTTTAGGATATCTCCTCATACATCAAACAACAGAGTATCAAGCGGAAGCGGAAGACAAAATCCGAGTACGGATAAGAAGCAAATCGGCATAAGATGCCCCATAAATAAGCACATCCCCACAGATCTCACGGATCCTGTTCCCGGAATCTCTACACGAATGATCGTTGCCCACATCGTCTGTCTCTTCCACCCAAGATCCGTCTTGCGAGTGTACTGTTCATCCGAACCAATAATTTATCGTGAGACCCTAGGGTACTCAGCAAGTCTTTATGCCTCTAAAGGGACACAACAGGGGTGACGAATTGCAGCAAAAGATAAACCCTAACAATTCTACAGATACTCGCTAACCATCCGCCTAACCAGAGATAGACGGATGTCCGTGAATTAATAACAACAGTTATAACAGTAATAAAGGTAATCTTAATAGATCCATCCTCCTCCTCGCTTACCGACGAGGAAGCGGACGAACAACCCCCCCATCCGTTGGCAGTTTTATTATCCATTCCGTGAGTATTGCACTATTTACTAGTCAGGTACCTAGTCTAGTCAGATTAAAAGCGGTACTTTAGTTATGCTTGTCTATGATCGAGAAACTGTGCTCCAAGTCGTCCATAACCGCGGACACGGCTTTCAGAAAGTTTTACCTGAGGTGCACAAATAGCAACACACACTCGATATGCCTCGGAAAAACCAAATCAAAACCAACAAGACAGTCACGACAAAGCGATCACAGGATTCAGAAATATTTCAGGGGGCCACCCCATTGAGCTACCCGCAACGAAGTTAGCTGACTCCGAGACGGCCTCAAGGTTTGTGGAGCCGGCTGTAAACGACTGGGAACCCGAAAGTGTGACTGGGCTTGTCGATACAGCGTAAACGGGTCACGGACCTAAACAGTACAGTGTGCTCCTCGCACAATCTTAAATAAAGCAGTAAAGCATGGCATAGGTACAGGATCGTAAATAAAACCTCAAACTAGTTTGTGGCCCTCAAGAAATAAGAATGAATCAAGCTCTGGCTCAGGGGGGTCCATAAGCCTCCCGGATGTGGATAGCGCGAATATTCTTGGAACAGGAATCAAGTACTCGGGGTCTTACGGGACACAAGTGAGCCTGAAAAACCAAATAGCGAATATGGCTCACCGATGCCACTTTCATTAGTTATCCCATTACTACTCAGGTTAAGTTGTATAGGTACCTCGTTATCCATCGGACACTCACATACCCTACACATGCTGTTCTACGACTCGCATGGCTCAAACAACTCCTGTAGTAATGGCTCATGGGATGGGGAAACAAGCTTCGGTGGGGTTTAAAAGTAAAGGCTATGCAGTACTTGGGATTCAAATTAATGCAATCGCGACTCAATGATGCAAGAATAAGATAGAGGCAAAAGGTACTATATGTATGCAAGCATGTGGTAGTGCTTGCCTGGCAGCTCAGTTGAAGCAAGGAATGGATTTGGGTAGTGCTCCTGGTTCTCTTGATATATCCCCCTCGCCTATTCTATTCAAGAAGAACCAAAAAAAGGGCCAACATAAATAAAGAGCACAAGCATATGGATAAATGCGTCAAGCAAACAATCATGCCATGATGAATGATGCACAATTTGCATGGCAAATAAGTAGCATGGCATGGGTGAGGTGTGGAATACAATAATAAAGCATTTTATTTAGTTTTGGCCCCATTTTATTCTCATATTAGTTGCTGTACACAATATATTTATATGATGCATGTTGCAAAACAAACCATGGAATGCATAAACAGAAAGGTCTCGTCGAGCTAATCATTTTAGACATATTATTTATTAAATTTGGAGTTATAAATCAAAAGTTATTAATTGATTAAAGAAAAGGGGCATTTTATTGTAATTTAAATAAACTTGGAATTTTGAATGTTCAAAATATATTTTGGGTTGCATATTTGAAATCCTCACATTTTTCTGATTTGAAAACATATATTATATGCATTATTTGGATTTGTATTTTAAAAGATATTTAAAAACAGATTTAAATTTAAATTTGATTTAATTTGGAAAAGATTTGAATTAAAACAGATTACAGGAGAATCTTTTTATACCTGCATGGACTCAGACCTGTGCACTAACGAGTGGGACCAGGCTGACTGGCCGACGCAGCACAGAAACGTTTTACACCGCTTTGCCGCTAGCCTGTGAGATGCATGTGGGACACCTGCTAGCTCAGAGGCCCACTTGATGAGCGAGGGAGGCGACCACGTGGCTCTGGGGACTGAGTTGAGTTTTAAAAGGCCAGGGTTTTCTGCAGTATGTGACGCCGACGGGTGGGCCTGGGCTGGACCGCGGGTTGCGAGACAAAAAGGCGGAGGGGGGTATCTGCAAAAAGTGGGTCGCCGTACTGTTGATCTTCTCTGTCTCGCGCGACAGATCGGTGGGCGACAACGCGGGCGGGGGAATCGAACCTGGGACCTAGGGCTCGCGCGCAGAGGCGGCTACCACTGCGGTGGCTTGGGGTAGGTGGGAGAGGCGACGGGCCTCGATAGGGTTTCTCATGAGGCGGAGCGAGCAGATCTCGACCTGCTCGGTGCACCGAGGCTGTTCGACGGTTTGATCGGCGAGCACAGGCGACGACAGCTAGGCGGAGCATGTCCAGGAGGCTCGGGCGCTCACCGTGGGCTCGACGGCGGGCTCGGATCGGGCAGGCGAGCAGCAGGACGGCGGCGATGCAGAGACCCAACGAGCTAGGGTTTGGCGTCGGTGGCTGCGGTGTCCTTCGGCTCCGGTCCTTCTCCTCCTCCGCGACAGGTACTGGGCTGCTGCAGGGGACCCTCCTCGACTCCTCGACAACCCCCACGCCACGCTCTCTTGCTGGATCGAGGGGTTGGTGGAGGACACCGACGGTGGCAAGCAGGTGGTGGTGGAGAGGAAGGGGAGAGGATAGGCCACTGGGGCGGATCTGGGAAGAGAGGCGCCGTGTGGTGGTAGATAGGGACGGAGAGGGAGGTGGTACTGTGGGCAGGGTAGATGGGAAAGGTGGCTCGGTGCCACCTTTCCTCCTCCTCCTTGCTCACGTGCAGTCGGGAAGGGCAGGGCGCATGGGAAGCCGTGGCAGTGGGGTAGGGCAGGGTGGTGGTTGGAGGCTCGGGCCAGGGCCACACGGCAGGGAGGGAAGGAGCAAGAGAGGGAGAGGCTCGGGTAGGGCTAGGTTTGGAGCTAGGGTAGGAGGGAAGGGGTATGGCTCGGGCTAGGGCTGGACTAGGGTTTGGGTGGGGTAGCTAGGTGGCATGGTGGTAGCCTCGGGGTAGGAAGAGAAGAGGTGAGGCCGAGAGTGAGAGGTGGTGGACTTAGGGTTTAGGTTTAGAGAGGGGGAAGGTTAGATGCTAGGGTGTTCTTTGCCAAGATCAAGCCAAGCACAAACCAAACCCCAACAAGATCAAGACTAGAAAAGAGAGGAAAAGGTGATGATGGTAAGGATGGGCATGGTGATGAGGTTTAGGCATGATCACACAAGACCAAGCCTAAGGGTAGAGAGAGATGATCCATCTTAAAATCAAATAAAACAAATGTCAAGCAAAGGGGTACTTGCATGGGCCATGCATAATTAATTAATACCATGTTTATCTTTGTGAAACAAGATTATTTGCATGGCATTTTCTTATGCACTCCAAAGTGTGGAGTAAGGCTCAAGCAAAAGGATTTAGAAAGAATTCCAAGTGGAGTATAGAGAGATGATCACATTGGATTATATTTGGGACTTGCTAGTGTGTATATGCCACTAGGTATTTAATGAGCCCTCAAAAATACCCCAACATGATGATAACCCCAAAACCACACATATGGAAGCTAGGAAAGGTTCCACTCACAAGGCATGCAAAGGTGGCCATGTGGCTCTCATGTTTCAATATTGTGAAAACAACATGATGCTAAGATGAGAGCATGTGGAATAGAATTGGATCCATCCCAAGCCACATGAGCTAGAGGTAAACTCAATAAATGCCAAGCTCATATTTAGCTGGATGGTGGAATTATAAGGTGGTGAAAGAAAAAGGTGGTGGAATTAATAAGAGATATGCCCCCAACTCAACTTGGGCACTAAGCAATATATCAAGAACCAAATACAATATCAAGAGGCAACTACAATTAATAATGCATATGAGATAAGAACCAAATCAAAAAGGGTTTTATATGATGCTCAAATGCAAGGAGGCATGATGACATGAGCATGATATAATTATGATGCAACAATTATATATTTGAAGTAGCCATTATATTAATAAACCAAGTAGCATTACAATTGTTAGACAATTGGGATGCTACAACTCTCCCCCACTAAACAGGAATCTCGCCCCGAGATTCTAGGATGAAGAAGAAGACACAAAGAGGCTAGGATACTTGGCACGGAGATCATCTTCACGTTCCCAAGTGGCTTCATCAACGGAATGGTGCGACCACTGCACCTTGCAGAACTTGATGGACTTGTTGCGAGTCCTTCTTTCTGCGACTTCAAGGATTTTGTGGGTGTTCTTGATAAGACAGGTCTTCTTGAAGATTGATAAGCTCATGATCCACGGTCCCGCCGGATCCTTGAAGCACTTCTTGAGCTGAGAAGATGTGGAAAACATCATGGACCTTGAGTTTTTCCGGGAGCTCAAGAGCATAAGCAACTTCCTCTTCTTCCACGAATTTTGAAGGGACCGATGTATCTAGGAGCCAGCTTCCTTTGATACCAAAGCGGTGCGTGCCTCTCATGGGAGTGACACGAAGGTAAACGAGATCACCAGGACATACTCCATGTCCGTAAGCTTCTGTCAGAATTGCTCTTCCGCGACTTTGAGCAATCCTCAGATTTTCCAAAATGATGTGAACCTTCTCCTCCGCTTGAGTCACAATGTCAGGCCAAACAAGATCCTTTCACCGCACCCGACCAACCAATCGGAGTTCTGCACTTGCACCATAGAGAGCCTCAAATGGTGCCATCTTTAGACTTTTCCGAAACTGTTGTTGTAAGAGAACTCAGCATAAGGAAGACATTCTTCCCACTTCATGCCAAAGAGATGACGCAAGCACGAAGCATATCCTCCGTAATCTGATTGATCCTTTCAACTTGTCCTTGCGATCGAGGGTGGTAAGCTGTGCTGAAGTTCAACTTTGCTCCCAAAGCATTTTGAAACTCTCCTAACTTGGAAGTGAAGATGCTTCCACGGTCTGAACTGATCTCAAGAGGAATCCCATACGTAGAGACAATTGTTAATATAGAGCTCCGCTTAACTGAATTGCGTAAATGGTTTCCTTGACGGGAAGAAGTGTGCCACTTTAGAAAGCCTATCAATGACAACAAAGATTGCATTGTTGCCCTTCGCGATCTAGGAAAACCAGTGATGAAGTCCATCTCTACTTTCTCCCATTTCCATTCCGGGGTTTCAATGGCTGTAGAAGACCGGAAGGTTTTTGATGGACAGCTTTCACTCGCAAGACATCACACTCCGAGACATACTTGGCACAATACCTTTTCAAACCAGGCCACCAATATTGTGTTTTCAAGTCCATGTACATCTTTGTGCTGCCAGGTGGATAGAAAGAATGTAATCATGCGCCTCCTTGAGAACTTGCTCTCTCAAACCCGTAGTTCGGAACAAACATCCGGTGTTCAAAGAAGAGCGTGCCTTGATCATCGACGTGAAAGGACTCATACTTGAAGCTGAAGCCTAGAGATGATCTTTCTTGTGTCGGGTCACCAAGTGAGAAGAGCGAACCTTTTCCAAGAGAGGTGTTGCTAGAAGGTTCAGAGATACCTGGTTCCACAATTTCAAGTTGAGTCGACGGAATTCCTCGCACAAGAGAGGCCGTTGTTCTTCCATCATGAGGTTGTTGACATAGGCTGCGGCTGAGAGCATTTGCCATGACATTAGCTTTTCCGAGTGTAGTTGATGGTCAAATCAAGTCATTGATTGCTTCAATCCATCTCCTTTGCCTAAGGTTGAGATCAGGCTGAGTAAAGATATACTTCAGACTCTTGTGATCGTAAAAGATCTCACATCGGTTGCCAAGCAAGTAGTGTCTCCATACTTTCAAAGCAAAGACAACCTGCCATGAGCTCGAGGTCATGTGTAGGATAGTTGATCTCATGCGTCTTCAACTGACGAGAGGCATAAGCAACAACTTGTTTTTCTTGCATAAGGACCGCACCCAATCCATGCAAAGAGGCATCACAGAATATCTGAAACGACTTGGATGTATCCGGAGGAACCAAGACTGGTGTGGAAGTGAGCTTTTCTTTGAGTGTCTCAAAGCTTGCTTGACATGCAGGAGTCCAAAGGTATTTCTTGCCTTTCTTAAGGAGATCGGTAAGAGGATTCGCTATCTTCGAAGTTCTGAACGGTTTACGGCAATAACTAGCCAAACCAAGGAAACTCCGCACTTCTTTGACATTGACAGGAGGAAGCCATTCAACAATTGTCTTCACGGTTTCCGGGTTGACTGCAATGCCCTTGGCAGAGATGACGTGACCAAGATAGGTAACTTGAGGCAGCCAAAACTCACACTTGGAGAACTTTGCATACAAGCGGTTCTCACGAAGTTTGCTTAGGACACACCGAAGGTGTTCTTCATGCTCTTCTTGTGACTTAGAATAGACTAAGATGTCATCCAGATAGACCACAACGAACTTGTCAAGATACTCCATGAAAACCGAGTTCATGAGCCTCGAGAAGGTGGCAAAAGCAGGTGAGACCGAAAGACATGACCGTACTCATACAGGCCATAGCGGGTGGTGAAAGCTGTCTTAGGAACGTCTTCCTTGTAATCTTGATTTGGTGATAACCACTTCTCAAGTCAAGCTTAGAGAACACCACAGCTCCAGCTAGCTGATCAAAGAGATCATTAATCCGCTGAAGGGATATTTATTCTGATGGTTTTAGCATTGAGAGCCCGATAGTCAACACAAAGTCTATCACCGATCTCGCTTCTTCACAAAGAGAGTTGGGCTACCCCAAGAAGAAGTACTATGCTGAATTAAACCCAACTTCTCTTGTTCATCAAGTCGACGCTTGAGTTCAGCCAACTCAAAGACCCATCTTATAAGGCCGCTTGGAGATAGGAGCGGTACCAGGTTCAAGCTCAATAACAAACTCAACCTCACGATTCGGAGGCATACCCGGCAACTCTTCAGGAAAGACATCTGGGAACTCACAGACCACCGGAACACTCTGAATAGCTTCCATAGCATCAACATTCAGAGCCGCCAAAGAGAATAGCTGGATAGCAGGAGTCAGACTTGGAGAATAGACTATATGGCCTTCGTGAATCTTCAGAGAAACCGAGCGCTCAAAGACAATCAATCACAGCTGCATTTGTTGTCAACCAATCCATGCCCAAGATGACATCAATGTCGAATTGCCCGTATGATTAAGGACGCCGAGAACGAAGAGCCACCAATCTCAATTTGATTGCCATGGCTGATATGAGCAGCCCTCATGTTTGAACCAGGAGATATAACCACCAGACGATGTGATAAAGGAACCTTATCCAGATCCTGCTCTTGTGCAAACTTATGCGAAACAAAAGAATGCGAAGCACCAGAATCAAACAAAACTCTTGCAGGAACTGAGTTCACGGGAAGCATACCCATCACAACTCCAGGTGCATGCTCAGCTTGAGCGGCGTTGATGCAGTTGGCACGAGCAACAGTAGACCCGGGCTTGGTGTTGATGTTGAGAGCCCGAGGTGGTGGTGCACGAACCAAAGGAGAGCTTGCCGCAGATCTTGGAGGTGGTGGAGGAAGAGCCTTGTTCTTCATCGGACAGTTCCATTGTTGATGCCTGTAGTCTCCACAAGTGTAACAAGCACTGTGGACGTGGAGCAACGAGCTGGGGACTCCGCCAGCGCCTGTAGTGGTGGTTGTAGCCCTGGGAGCAGCAAAGTGAGGAAGTTTGGTGGCCTTGCCGTAGCTTGAAGGTCTTGGTGGAGCCGGAGCGACGGGGTGTTAGGAACCCGCATACGACGCTTAGAAGGAGATGACATAGCTGAAGAGCTTGCTGCATCACTTGTGTTACTTTGACTCGTCAAACACTTGCCTACTTGCTTCTTCCGCAGAGTGTATGCTGAAGTTCTGAAAAAGACGCTGCCTTGCATGTGTGATTGCATACTTAATCGATGCATTGAGCCCTTGCTCGAACCTCTTTTGCTTCTTCTTGTCATCAAAGATCTCATCGCCACCATAACGAGAAAGGTTCATGAAGTTCTGATGTAGGTATTGACATTATCATTGCCTCGCTTCAGGTTAAGAAACACTTCCTTCATTCTCCATGACAATTTCCGATGACATCGCTTTTGAAAGCTCCAAAGGAACTGTCCCCAAGTAGGCTGAAAACAAAGGTTGTTTGCCTTCAGGTAATTCTCCCACCAGAGAGCTGCATCTCCCTTCAGAAGGTGAGTAGCAAACTTTACCCATTCTTGCTCAGGAACATCAGCAGTTGCCAGTAACCTTGACATCTCATGCAACCAATCATCAGCATCAAGTGGTTGATCAGAAACATCAAACTGGCGAGGGTTGAACTTCAGGAAGCTCTTGATGTCTCCTCGCTTGGGAGGTGGAGGTAGCGGCACAAACTCATTCCTCCTGACACTTTCCTCGAACCGCTGCTGGTTCTGCTGCATTGCTGCCAAGGCATTGGCGATGCTTGACAACGCTGCCCCCAGTTCAGGTTGTATGTCCTCCTCAGAACGGCGTGGTGGTGCCATCCTGTTATTGATATAACACACAAGTCAGTACTATGATGGAGAATAATAATAATCCAAAATAGTACCAAGATGGAATTAATCAAGATTAAAGGATACAATTTACTAAGATGATATTAAAATATCAACGAAGTTCAAAGCACCTAGAAGATATTAAGCATATCGCACACGACTGAAAAGGAGTGTGGTACACAAATATATCAAAGAAAAATTTTCCACAAATTTCGGCATTAAAATACCAATATATGTGCAAAATTACTTTACGAATCAAGATTAGTGACTCTACCAATCCAATATACAAGAGCGGATGATAAAAGTAGTGGTATGGTCGCGACTCCATCCCGCACTCAAACCATTACTCCGCACTTGAATAAGTAAAACACATATCTCAACACCTTCTTCTCACGACGAACCTCAAGATTAGCAACTACGGAAACGAACACCACAAAGAAGATAACGTCGGATAACAAAGAGTAAGATAGATCGCGTCGGTATACAACGAATCAGATAGATCGCGTCGGTTTCCAAAAGCCTGTCGGTATGGAATGTACCCACAGTTGATAACCAAAAGGCCGATAAAGATAACAACTTGGATGCAACAGATAGACAAGGAATTACACACACACACACTCACACACACAGATACACAACCTATGGTACTACGGAAACCCAGAACACGTGAATCCTAGTTTGAATTTTAAGAAGAGGATTGAAAACGTTACACTTCCTTACCAGAAAAGGTGGTGGTTGGGTAAGAAGAAAAATGGAAGCAGTCCTACTCTCGCGTTTTGTTTTTCCCTAGTATACATAACTACCAAAAATATTTGCTAGACAGACAACGACCATTTGGCTGAGACCCTGAAGGTCGGGATGGCTCTGATACCAATTGTAACTACCTCGGTGAATTACGCTCCTAGTACAAGCCTGGATGATCAGAAATGGTTGAAATAGTACGGTGGGGCCCAAATGCCACTCACAGTTATACCTTTCGCCGTCCCAACCATTTCCAAACATCGGGACAAGAACGGCGGCGAATCGGCGAAGGATCAACTACATACACAAATGAGTATGTATGCAAGCCACCATACAATAGTACATCAGAGCCATTCCATCTAAAAAGAAAGGAAATATAGCAACGCCATACGGCAAGATCCAAATATCCTAGATAGATATAATAGTTTAGGATATCTCCTCATACATCAATCAACAGAGTATCAGGCGGAAGCGGAAGACAAAATCCGAGTACGGATAAGAAGCAAATCGGCATAAGATGCCCCATAAATAAGCACATCCCGCCTACAGATCTCACGGATCCCGTTCGGAATCTCTACACCGAATGATCGTTGCCACATCGTCCGTCTCTTCCACCCAAGATCCGTCTTGCAGTGTACTGCTCATCTAAACCAATAATTTATCGTGTGAGACCCTAGGGGTACTCAGCAAGTCTTTATGCCTCTAAAGAGGACACAACACAGGGTGGCAATTGCAGCAAAAGATAAACCCTAACAATTCTACAGATACTCGCTAACCATCCGCCTAACCAGAGATAGACGGATGTCCGTGAATTAATAACAACAGTTATAACAGTAATAAAGGTAATCTTAACAGATCCATCCTCCTCCTCGCTTACCGACGAGGAAGCGGACGAACAACCCCCCCATCCGTTGGCAGTTTTATTATCCATTCCGTGAGTATTGCACTATTTACTAGTCAGGTACCTAGTCTAGTCAGATTAAAAGCGGTACTTTAGTTATGCTTGTCTATGATCGAGAAACTGTGCTCCAAGTCGTCCATAACCGCGGACACGGCTTTCAGAAAGTTTTACCCTGCAGGGGTGCACAAATAGCAACACACACTCGATATGCCTCGGAAAAACCAAATCAAAACCAACGAGACAGTCACGACAAAGCGATCACAGGATTCGGAAATATTTCAGGGGGCCACCCCATTGAGCTACCCGCAACGAAGTTAGCTGACTCCGAGACGGCCTCAAGGTTTGTGTAGCCGGCTGTAAACGACTGGGAACCCGAAAGTGTGACTGGGCTTGTCGATACAGCGTAAACAGGTCACGTACCTAAACAGTACAGTGTGCTCCTCGCACAATCTTAAATAAAGCAGTAAAGCATGGCATAGGTACAGGATCGTAAATAAAACCTCAAACTAGTTTGTGGCCCTCAAGAAATAAGAATGAATCAAGCTCTGGCTCAGGGGGGTCCATAAGCCTCCCGGATGTGGATAGCGCGAATATTCTTGGAACAGGAATCAAGTACTCGGGGTCTTACGGGACACAAGTGAGCCTGAAAAACCAAATAGCGAATATGGCTCACCGATGCCACTTTCATTAGTTATCCCATTACTACTCAGGTTAAGTTGTATAGGTACCTCGTTATCCATCGGACACTCACATACCCTACACATGCTGTTCTACAACCCGCATGGCTCAAACAACTCCTGTAGTAATGGCTCATGGGATGGGGAAACAAGCTTCGATGGGGTTTAAAAGTAAAGGCTATGCAGTACTTGGGATTCAAATTAATGCAATCGCGACTCAATGATGCAAGAATAAGATAGAGGCAAAAGGTACTATATGTATGCAAGCATGTGGTAGTGCTTGCCTGGCAGCTCAGTTGAAGCAAGGAATGGATCTGGGTAGTGCTCCTGGTTCTCTTGATATATCCCCTGCTCAGCGTCTATTCGAAGAAGAACCAAACAAACAAGGGCCAACATAAATAAAGAGCACAAGCATATGGATAAATGCGTCAAGCAAACAATCATGCCATGATGAATGATGCACAATTTGCATGGCAAATAAGTAGCATGGCATGGGTGAGGTGTGGAATACAATAATAAAGCATTTTATTTAGTTTTGGCCCCATTTTATTCTCATATTAGTTGCTGTACACAATATATTTATATGATGCATGTTGCAAAACAAACCATGGAATGCATAAACAGAAAGGTCTCGTCGAGCTAATCATTTTAGACATATTATTTATTAAATTTGGAGTTATAAATCAAAAGTTATTAATTGATTAAAGAAAAGGGGCATTTTATTGTAATTTAAATAAACTTGGAATTTTGAATGTTCAAAATATATTTTGGGTTGCATATTTGAAATCCTCACATTTTTCTGATTTGAAAACATATATTATATGCATTATTTGGATTTGTATTTTAAAAGATATTTAAAAACAGATTTAAATTTAAATTTGATTTAATTTGGAAAAGATTTGAATTAAAACAGATTACAGGAGAATCTTTTTATACCCAGACAGACTCAGACCCAGGCACTGACGAGTGGGACCAGGCTGACTGGGCCGACGCAAGCACAGAAAACGTTTTACACCGCAGCTGCTGCTAGCAGTGAAGAGATGCAGGTGGGACTGGCTTGGCTCATGAGCCCACTTGATGAAAGCGAGGGGAGGCGACCACGTGGCTGCTGGGGGACTGGGTTGAGTTTTAAAAGGCCAGGGGGTTTTCTGCAAAGCGGTAACAGACGCCGACGGGTGGGCCTGGGCTGGACCGCGGGTTGCGAGACAAAAAGGCGGAGGGGGTATCTGCAAAAAGTGGGTCGCCGTACTGTTGATCTTCTCTGTCTCGCGCGACAGATCGGTGGGCGACAACGCGGGCGGGGGAATCGAACCTGGGACCTAGGGCTCGCGCGCAGAGGCGGCTACCACTGCGGTGGCTTGGGGTAGGTGCTGGGAGGGCGGACGGGGCCTCGATAGGGTTTCTGCGAGGCGCTGGAGCGAGCAGACGCTGCGCTCGTCGGTGCACCGAGGCTGTTCGACGGTTTGATCGGCGAGCACAGGCGACGACAGCTAGGCGGAGCATGTCCAGGAGGCTCGGGCGCTCACCGTGGGCTCGACGGCGGGCTCGGATCGGGCAGGCGAGCAGCAGGACGGGCTGGCGAGACCCAACGAGCTAGGGTTTGGCGTCGGTGGCTGCGGTGTCCTTCGGCTCCGGTCCTTCTCCTCCTCCGCGACAGGTACTGGGCTGCTGCAGGGGACCCTCCTCGACTCCTCGACAACCCCCACGCCACGCTCTCTTGCTGGATCGAGGGGTTGGTGGAGGACACCGACGGTGGCCGGCGTTGGGCAGGTGGTGGTGGAGAGGAAGGGGGAGAGGATAGGCCAGCGCTGGGCGGATCTGGGGAAGGCCAGAGAGGCGCCGTGTGGTGGTAGATAGGGACGGGAGAGGGAGGTGGTACCGTGGGCGCGGGGTAGATGGGAAAAGGTGGCTCGGTGCCACCTTTCCTCCTCCTTGCTCACGTGCACGGTCGGGGAAGGGCAGGGCGCGCGCATGGGAAGCTGGCAGGTGGGGTAGGGCAGCTGTGGTGGTGGGAGGCTCGGGCCAGGGGCCACAAGGCAGGGAGGGAAGGAGCAAGAGAGGGAGAGGCTCGGGTAGGGCTAGGTTTGGAGCTAGGGTAGGAGGGAAGGGGTATGTCTCGGGCTAGGGCTGGACTAGGGTTTGGGTGGGGTAGCTAGGTGGCATGGTGGTAGCCTCGGGGTAGGAAGAGAAGAGGTGAGGCCGAGAGAGAGAGGTGGTGGACCTAGGGTTTAGGTTTAGAGAGGGGGGGAAGGTTAGATGCTAGGGTGTTCTTTTGCCAAGATCAAGCCAAGCACAAACCAAACCCCAACAAGATCAAGACTAGAAAAGAGAGGAAAAGGTGATGATGGTAAGGATGGGCATGGTGATGAGGTTTAGGCATGATCACACAAGACCAAGCCTAAGGGGTAGAGAGATGATCCATCTTAAAATCAAATAAAAACAAATGTCAAGCAAAAGGGGTACTTGCATGGGCCATGCATAATTAATTAATACCATGTTTATCTTTGTGAAACAAGATTATTTGCATGGCATTTTCTTATGCACTCCAAAGTGTGGAGTAAGGATCAAGCAAAAGGATTTAGAAAGAATTCCAAGTGGAGTATAGGGAGATGATCACATTGGATTATATTTGGGACTTACTAGTGTGTATATGCCACTAGGTATTTAATGAGCCCTCAAAAATACCGCAACATGATGATAACCCCAAAACCACACATATGGAAGCTAGGAAAGGTTCCACTCACAAGGCATGCAAAGGTGGCCATGTGGCTCTCATGTTTCAATATTGTTAAAACAACATGATGCTAAGATGAGAGCATGTGGAATAGAATTGGATCCATCCCAACCCACATGAGCTAGAGGTAAACTCAATAAATGCCAAGCTCATATTTAGCTGGATGGTGGAATTATAAGGTGGTGAAAGAAAAAGGTGGTGGAATTAATAAGAGATATGCCCCCAACTCAACTTGGGCACTAAGCAATATATCAAGAACCAAATACAATATCAAGAGGCAACTACAATTAATAATGCATATGAGATAAGAACCAAATCAAAAAGGGTTTTATATGATGCTCAAATGCAAGGAGGCATGATGACATGAGCATGATATAATTATGATGCAACAATTATATATTTGAAGTAGCCATTATATTAATAAACCAAGTAGCATTACAATTGTTAGACAATTGGGATGCTACACCGCGTCCCTCGTTACACCAAAGTGGCAAGGGATAGCTCTACTGGTGAAGAGGGCAGATCAGCTCCTCTTTACCAAGACGATCTGTGCAGCCCTAGATCCGCCCACCAGGCTTTGTCAACATCCTCCCTTCTGTTGTGGGATTATGAACGTGCCCCTGGGCCACGCTCCAAGGTATCCGAGGCCCGTTGGTGACCATGACAAGGATAGGGCCTCTCCCTCGCGAGGCGACCACTACATAGGCGATCTAGGCAAGGCTCTAGAGTGGCTGGTCACCCCATACTTAGCTCGTGAGGCAACACCACGGTATGTCTCAGCCTCTTGAGGGTATCGTGGTTCATGCGGTGGGACTGACGACCATCAGATTGAGGTACCCCTGGTATCATGACTCTAACACATATAGGGCTAGGCATCACGGTGAGAGGTTCAAATAGAGCATCTCTCTCCACCCAATCCCCTCCTACCCCTAGCCTCTGCCAGTCACTTCCCACCTCGCCGAAGCTTCCCTAGCCACTGGATTCCTCTGCCCCCTGCCGGATCTGCTTCTCCTGCTCCCTGGGTATCTTCTCCTCCAAGAATCTCCTCCGATGAGTGAGAGTAACTCCCACATTCTTGATTTTAGTGTGGATGTTATGTTTTTATGCTAAATCTTAGAGTATATGATGTCTTGTGTTTTCTATGCATGCCTATCATAGTAGCTTCACAATCAATTTAGCTGATATGTTCTTTAGGCCAAGTTTTGAATCATCTGCTGAAATTCGTTGAGGGCCGGATTATCCTCCCCTAGACTTGAAGGTTAAAAATCCATGGCTTTCTTATTCTATTTGGTCTATGGTTTGATTGGTCTGTCGTTGCTTCTCTACTATTTTTGGCCTATTATGTTGGGCTTCTGTGTGCTCATCTCGTGTTATCTCCCTTACTCGTTTCACATGTGGTTCTCATGGTGCTACCAAGGTCTATAAACATAGAGCTCGTTATTTCAATCTCAGCGAAGAATGTGTTATCATGGACGAGATAGAGTTGAGAAGTCAAGATCGAGAGGATGAATGGATGGCTGATCACGAGAAGAAATATAAGAGAGCTAGGGCTTCTCTGAGAAAGAAAGTAAAGGCAACTAGGGTCAATTACAAGGCCATGGACATTGTTGAGTATGCCACCCTCAGGCAAAGAGATTGGTATGTGGATGCCCCACGTGATGGGGATACTAGAGACCCATATATACATATTTTAAGAAATCTATTACTCTTTGAAGTTGTGCCCAATGCACCTACTTGATCTTACTCATATGAAGAGCAAGTCATAGTTTGTTGATGCGATTGATGTGACAGAGAGGATGGGACTGCACCATCTCATGAGCATCCAATGTGACTACCACATTAAGCTTGTCCAGCAATTTTTCTCCACCCTTGTGCTTGCTGGTGATAATGCTTGCACTATGAAGTAGATGACAGGGACCACCTACTGTGAGTCCAATTTCTACTGGTTTTGTGAGGTGCTCTCCTACACTTTTGTAGGCCGATACAATTCTATTGGGAATGGTATCTGCGGTCCTAAATTCCCCAACAATTATGCTTTTCTCTCATACCTCTATGGCCATACGGGTGTGGTTGGGGAGGTCACCGATCTCCTTCCACTTTACTCTCAGCTTTTTCTTTTATTCCAAGGCAATATTGCTCCCAGTGGAGGTAACAATGATGCTATCCGCTCCTCTCTTGTCAGTTTGCTTGGTCTTGCTTATTAATGTGCTACAAGTGAAGACCCTAACACGGATTTCTCCTTGGATGTGATGGGTTTCATTTTCCATGAAATATTTGACGCCATGGTGAACCTACTATCCATCCCATATGATCGATACATCAGATCATGATGCTCATCAAAGCCACTCTCCCAAATGAAGATTTCAGTGGTCTTTGCGATGGGCAACACAAAGTCAGGAAGCCTTGCCTTAAAAAGAAGGAAACTGCATATGTGCATGTTGAGTCCAATACTTTCATGAGATATGTCCATGGAGGCACCCGTGGGAGAAAGCCTCTAACTCTGACCATTGCTAAAGAGGTAAAGCAGCTTACTTGGTTTCAGCGCAACATCATTTTTATGTGATTGGGCACTCACAAGGGTCAGCATCAATCTTACCATCAGTGTCATGACATGGCTAATACTCATCGACTCATTCTTCATCATGTATCTAGGGCTCATGGTAATCCTCCTAAGCAAATAGCTCCCACTCCGTATAGTCAGTGGAACACCTCAGGGATCAACTATGTTGACATGGAGAGGCGCCTATTTCCATCGCCAAAGAGGGCATCTCCACCTCTGCAGATGAGAGCAAGGATGGCATTGAGAATGATGAAGACTCTGAGGAGAACCAGGAGTCCAAGTGATGTTGTAGGGACGTTAGCATTGCTCATTTCCCTTTTTGGTATTCTGATGCCAAAGGGGAGAATTAGTTCTATTAGGAACTCTGAGGGATTTGCATGGGTCCGACACAAGCAGTAGTTTCCCTCTTATTTGCATTTTCTATATATTCTTGTGTACATTTGTCTAGTGTTGAACCATTTATGTCTATTTGATATGTGTGTTTTTGAGACTATGTTTGAGTATGAGTATGAGGTACATATGGATTAATCTATGGACTTATTGGATTTATCTTCTATGATATATATGGATTTATCTATCTATGATTGAGACTATATAATGGTTGGTAGGATGGTATGATCTCTATCTCATGCCTCAATTTTTAATTTATTGGTATACATTTCATAAAGTGACATTTAACCTATATATTGTGCATTTGTATTCCAACGAAAACTACTTATAGGGGGGAGTTTACTTATCTTTTGGGTTTGTTTCTATCTAAATTAGTGCTTTATTAAAAATCCTAGTATTGCCATCTAACACCAAAAATGGGGAGATTGAAAGAGCATTTCATGATCCCTAGTGTTTTGTGTGTCAGCTAACAATACCATGGACACTGTAATTGTGTGTTGAGTGCTATAGATACAAAAGATCATTTACATGTGTCAGCATCGTCCTTCCAAAAAGTGTGGAAAATATCATCTGCTCAATCTAGCATGATCAAGGTTGCCAAGAAAGATTATACACCCCTGGCAAGGTCCGGATAATCCGCCCTAGTGATTTTGGTGAAGTACCAGGAGCACGGCTCTTAGGTATGGGGGCAGATATTCTGACCAGATTTTTGGATCTAGGCCAGATGTTTGCCTAGGCCAGATAATCCAGCCGCAGCCAGACCAGTATAATCTACCCCTCCCAGAAACCACTAAGGACTAGACGACACGGATTTTTGGCCAAGGCCAGAGTTTTTTCCCAGGTCGGATAATCCGCCCCTCCTAGTGGACCGGATTGTCCACACCTTGGGAATTTTGACAAGGACTGGATGCATGACTTGTAGAGAAGGAGGCAGAGGTTTGGGCCAAAATTTTGTTCCAGAGCAGATCTTTGGCTAGGTCAAATTATACGCCCCCCCTACAACTCCAAATGGCTACAATTTGGGAGGGGTACAAATACCCCTCCCCATCTTCAACCTAGAGTTGCTTGATTCCCCACGCAAGAACTGTATTTCATGAGCCACCAAATTCACAAGATCTCCTCATTTAACCATTTGAAGGTCTTGATCTTTGGAGAATCGACGGAGAAGTCCTTGATCTACATCATCACCAAAGTGATCTGAATTTCTCCCTCTTTCACTTGAGGGCCCCTTGCACTGGAGTTTCTTTGAAATCCTACATCTCATTTTCCCCATTGCTAAACTTGATTTGTTGTGACAGCTTATTGTCCTACTCGGGAGCCTCCAATTCAGTTTTGGATGTGTGCCCTGAGCTCATTGTAAAGGCGTTGGTTACCGCCTCGAAGTCTACCGATAGTGGAAGAGTGGATCAAGCCACTTGTGGCAAGATTCACTGGAGAATAGGGTGAGGCCTTTGTGTCACGGTGGTCTTAGTACCACCCACCACTCCAACACAGACATACTTCCCCTCAAAAGGAAGGACATGTGGTAACTAAATCCCATGTCTCCACGTGCTCCACCCTCGGTTACCTATATCCTTTACTCGCCCTTTACTTCTATTGTTTCTCGTTTCCGTGTTAGGTGCTAGTTTGTAATATAGGGAAATTCAACTTAGTTGCATATCTAGAGAATTTACCTTTATGTCAACCCTAAATTGAAAAAGAACTAAAATTTGGAGTAGCCGCTATTCACCCCCCTCTAGGTTCCCATACAATCCATTTTCAAAGAGCTTCACGAGATCTTGGTAGCAAATCGGCGATGCCTAGATGTATGGTGGAGAAGTGCAGTAGAACTTTGATAAGCATCTATGCATAGGAGAGAGGGAGGTGGCGTCTGCAAGGGTGTTATTGCGCTCCTCCTGTACCCCTTTTATATAGGCAGCTAGGGGAGGGGATGGCCAGCCCTAGCCTCACCTCCAAGGGAGGGGCGGTGACCAAGAGGAGGGAATCCTCCCCTACTCCCCTAGGGTATGGGGTGGCTAGGGTTTCCCCTATGAGGGGGCATGGGCCCTTGTGGGGCTATGGCCCTGGGCCATGTAGGCTGGGGTTCCCCTCCACTTGGCCCATGAGATCTTATGGACAGGTGGGACCTACGCTGGAACCTTCTAGAACCTTCTAGATCTATCGGGAATAATTCCGGAACTATATCGAATTGATCCTAGAACTAAAACCTAGCTCCCATATACTTTTTCTCTACCTCCAGACCATTATCGAACTCCTCGTGATATCTAGGATCTCATCCAAGACTTTGAATCTCCTTTTGATAAAACCATCTATTATCTCGATGAAAACCTAGGGACACTGAAATGTTAAGTGTTGGACCCGACGGTGTCGAGGGTGGGTGACCTCTGGATACCCCAACCGATCAAGAACTATGGCAGTCGGTTCGCGTCCAGCTGGCTGAGCGCAGTCGGACACGAGCAAGTCATACCGGCTACTTTATGGTAGCCGGAACCACGAGGAGCAGCAAGGCATGGGACCGGCTACATCAGCGTAGCCGGACTCAATCAGAAGGACTGAGCGACGTGCTGCAGAGTGCACGGTACGCCCTGGTGCAATGACAAGACCTGCAACTACACTGCCATACCGAAGACTTTGCTGGGTGACACGAGAAGAGTGGCCAGATGCTGACGACAGGCTCGCACGATGTTCACTGTACCCACGATGACCCTACCGCATGTACTCTGATGGGATATAAGTGTACCAGATACTGTAGATGACCAGCCGACTAGGACCCGCATGTGGGGCCCGCCAGCCGGACTAGCCAGTGAGACCGTTGCATCTCTGCCTATATAAGGAGAGGCAAGGCTCTCGTAGCAAGGGTTGGTCTCAATGCATTTAAGGTGGTAGCTATAGAATATAGCTCGAGGAGCGATTGTAGCCCGTATACTACTCATAGTCAGATCGGCAGGAGTAGGAGCTTTACCTCACCACGAGGGCTCCGAACCTGGCTACTTCATGTGTCTCGCTACACTTGCTCGTATCCAATCCCGCCTGCGGACGCTGTCGAGCGCTTCCCTGCTAGTCCCCACACCTCTATCTAACCTGCTTAGGTACTGCCATTTCCAATACAACGACATTTGGCGCCCACTGTGGGGCGAGATCGCTTCGACTGGAGTCACATTCTGCATGGGACCCCGCACTTCACCGGTGAGCGCGTGGCCTCCGGCCTAGTGCTTATGCTCGGCAAGTTTGACTGCATCATCGACAACGCTTTGTGTTTTGCCGGCTCCATGTTTCTAGCAAACGATTCTATTCTACTTTTTGGCGACCTCCCCGTCTATGTTGCCACCATGTCGGAGCGTTTCCCTAGGGAGATCGTTTCCGTCACGGAGCCGCTGCACCTCGGCAGCAGCGCATCCGTCGCTCCTTACGGCGTCGAGGTGATGATGGTCGGCTCCAGTTCTCAGCCTCACCAGCCACGGGAGCGGCGCATGGATGAGGTCGGAACTTCTGCTCCACCATGGCCTAGGACCCGGTGGAAGAGGCTATTGACCGGATCCTCATGTCAGTTAACCTCTAGGATAACCCGGAGGAGGCGGAGGTCAACTTTGCCATGGAGAGGCAGCTTTTCCTACAGGAGGCCATGGAGCTGGCTGCGACCCGGAAGCAGCTCGAGATCACCCGGCGTGAGTACGATCGCATGTGATGACCCACAAGTATAGGGGGTGTATCGCAGTATTTTCGAGGGAAGTGAAACCCAATTTATTGATTCGACACAAGGGGAGCCAAAGAATATTTATAAGCCTTAACAACTGAGTTATCAATTTAGCTGCACCTGGAAACAATCTTGCTCACAGCAGTTTATCAGTAGCAATAGTTTTGTAGTAGGAATAGCAAAGTAACAGCAGTAGTAAAGTAAAGACAGCAGTAACAATAGCGAAATGGGGGATTCGAAAAGCGGTAGGCATAGGGATGGATGGACGGGCGTTGCATGGACAAGACAATTCACATAGCAATCAGAACATAGGGCAATTGCAGATAAATAAGATAAAGCATCCAAGTACTAGACAATCCTAGGCATGTGTTCCATATATAGTCATACGTGCTCGCAATGAGAACTTGCACAACATCTTTTGTCCTGCCAGCCAGTTTGCAGCGGGGCCTCTAGGGAACTACTGGCAATTAAGGTGCTCCTTTTAATAAAGCACCGGAGCAAAGCATTAACACTCCATGAACACATGTGATCCTCATATCAAAGCCTTTCCCTTCCGGCTACCCCGATTTCTGTCACTTCGGGACCATAGGTTCCAGACAACAACGTGTGTATACAACTTGTAGATAAGACCCAAAACAATACTATCATGGTGAATCAATAATAAGTTCATATCTGAAATCATGGCACTCGGGCCCTAGTGACAAGCATTAAGCACAACAAGGTTGCAACAAAGTCATAAAGCACTAATAGAGATACTAGGCACCATGCCCTAACAATCTGATGCCATTACATGAACGATCTCATCCAATACCTACCATCCCCATAGCCTACAGCGGGGGATTACTCACTCATAGATGGGAGAAACATGGATGGTCGATGGAGATGATCGTTAAGATCGATGGAGATGGCTCCGGGGGCACTTCCCCGTCCTGCCAGGGTGCCGGAACAGAGACTTTCTGTCCCCCGAATCTCCCCTTCGGTGCCGGCAGCGGAGCGGAACTTTTCGTGGAAAAACGTCAACCCCTGGAGTTTTTAGGTCAGAAGGCTTCTTATAGGCGAAGAGGGAGACCGAGGGGGTGCCTGGGGCCACCATACCAGGCCCTGGCGCGGCCAGGCCCAGCCTGCGCCTAGGGGGGGGTGTGTGGCCAGCCCCTGGCCCTCCTTCGTCTTGTATTCTGGCTCCGTGAGTCTTCTAGAAAAATAGGCACTTTGGCTTTTGTCCTGTCCAATTCCGATAATATTCATTTTCTGACTTTCCTGGAACCAAAAACAGCAGAAAACAGTCAGCTGGCACTGTGGCTCTTGTTAATAGGTTAGTCCAAGAAATCATATGAAAAGTACTCCAAAGTGTAGACAAAACACAAGAAAGTGGATAAAACCATGCATGGAGCATCAAAAATTATAGATACATTTGCAATGTATCAACATCCCCAAGCTTCACTCCTGCTCGTCCTCGAGTAGGTAAGTGATAAAAAGAAAGAATAATTTTTGAGGTGACATGCACCATCAAAGACTTGACCAAAGTATTTGTAAACATTCAAAGCTGGAATCATAGTACTTCAATCATAACATGAAAGACAAAGTTCTAGCAATAGCCAAAGAAACTATGATGCAACATGAAAAGGCACAAACAAAAGATTCATGAATAACAATGCTTTGCAAGACGTTTGTTGGTTTCACATAAAGAAAACATAGCATAGTGGCATTCAGCTTGTCCCTCAAAGAGTAGCAAACATAAATGCATAGGACACCTTCAAAGTTCATAAGAGTGACTAGATACAATAGTTTCAAACAAGCAATAACAAGTTATGCATCAATCAACTAGTCTTGGGACAATGCACATAGAACTAAGAATGGCCACTATACTCTCAAAGTAGTGCATAAAGATAGAAGGTGGAGACTCAATATAATGGTGGAAGAAAGGCCTTTTGTAAAAGGAAGTAGGGATTGAAGTCTCATAAAGAGCTTCCAAAAATTATGGTACTTGTAGTTTTCAGCTCTCATTGCCCCTATCATAAGCATCTTGAAGGGTGATTAAAGTTAAAGTGACACAACTAAGAGGACATGCTTGACAAGTTATAAACCGAAATCTCATGCCCCTTACTTACGAAGACCGATCCTCATGCTACTCAACTTCAGTCATGAGTAAGCTCTTGTCATTGTAAGTATATGTGTATCATTAAGAACCGCCAACGGGGTACCCCTTGCACATGATATGGGAGCTTTCCCATAATCAAAATGACAAGGCAAGCAGATAATGAGCATCTCAGCGATCTTTTTATTTGCTGTTTGCATAGGTTTTTATTGAGGATGCTTCATAGAGTGCTCATTATGGTGATGCTGCAAGTTTCCACCATGATTAGGCATGGCTTAGGCTAGCGGCCCAGGCGTTTCTCTAACACACATACAAACTCCATGATCTTACAAGTTCCACTTTTATTTCACATCGCTGGGATCCGTAAGCAAAAGAACATGATATCAACGGGGTACAAAGTACAAGTGCAATGTTGCAAGCGTTCCCCATGGTACATGGTTCTGCTAATTTCAACTTATAAAGCGCAAGCATATACGCAACAAACAAGGACCCAATGGTTCAAGTTTATTAGAGGCAAAAAGTAAAGTGTGCCATCAAGTTCGTGAGAGGTTTAATCACTAGTTTTCTCATAACAAGTTTAATTTGGAAGGTAAACAAAAGCATGAATATACTTGGAATAGCAATAGCTATTTGGTAGGTATGGTGGACTCTTTGGAATAACTTGGTTTAGGGAGTTGGATGCATGAGTGGAACTCATACTAGGTTGTGGAGGCTAGCAAAAGACTGGGAGCGACAAACTAAGAGAGCAATAATGGCCATAATCATGCAGAGCGACAAAACATAATTGATCAAAGCATAAAGTGATACTACAAGTTGAAAACTAAAGGATCATAAAGGCTATGGTGACTTTGGATAATCATAACATGGTGTGAGCATGTGCCAAGTCAACCCAAATAAAGCATCAAAGGAGAATACCACTATACTATGCTTTAACATGCTAAAACAACGCATGATTCATCCAAGGCACATTAAGCAATCTCAATTGTTTATAACAAGTCATGCTACAGCAAATAATACTAAGCATAAGGCCAAAACAATATCAAGCATGGCATGACAAAGCACAGACCACAGTAAAAAACAAGCTCTTTTTACCACATAAGTATGAACTTTCCTACTCTTTTCCAAACCAACCAAACCATTTGCAAACCAATGTATGAAAGAGGAGGTCCAACCAATTTATTCAGAAAACTAAGAAAACCACGCAAACTAAAACCAAAACAAAAACGAAAAAGAAAATGCTCGAAGAACAACACAATTGTGCATGAAATAATAAAAATGAAGTGTTTGGAATAAACCTGGGATTTTTATTGATGAAGAAGGGGATACCTTGGGCATCCCCAAGCTTTGACGCTTGTACTTATTGGATATTTCATGGGGTGACATGCGTGGCATCCCCAAGCTTGAAATTTAGTCCATCCTTCATATCATTACTCATTCCTTCCGTACACCTGAAAATTTTCCTTCATACAAAACTTCACACAATCTTTATTAGCAACATTAGTGCACTCAAGATAAAAGGTCTTAAGGTTCAGTTCTAACACCAAATAAACTTCCATTAGAATACTAGCTACTGTAGCACTTACCTCAAAAATCTCAATTCCCCAAAAGAACTCAAGAAGGAACTAACAAGAAGCAAATGCAGAAAATGGCAGAACAGACCAGCAGGTAAAGACGAATTTTTTAGAAGACCTTCTGTTACTCAAATCAAAGAGTGTTGAACTAACAAAAGTTATATAACAACCTGGGACAGAAGCACAAAAAATGACAGCTCAATCCGACATACAGATCTCTCTCAGGAATTTTTACGGTGAAGCACAAAAATCTGTTTCGGGACAGCAACTTTCCCAATCATTACTTCACTCTCATTAGAGGTTACTCTTGGCACAAAAAGCAAATAAAAAGGATAAAGAGCGGTTATTACTTAAGTAATAACTTCCAAGACTCAACTAAAACTCTTGGGTTATCTCCCAACAAGTACTTTTCTTTAACGCCTTTAAGTTAGGAAAAAGCAAAAACTGAAAATGGATAAAATGGAAGTAAGCGGAGATAATCATGGTGGAAACATTGTTTTGTTCAATGAAATCCTTTTGTTAACAAGGTTGATCAGGTATTGTTACCAAAACAATTTCATATGATACAAAACTTTGTATTCCACTAATGATTATGTTACCTCAACCTTGATAGCAATGGTCCCAATCATAATAGTTTCAAATTTTTCTCTTGGTATGGGACAATATATTTCTCCAACTTGAATGCCCTCAACATATTCAATTGTATTCAAACCATAAGTCCTTTCAATCTTCTTGGGGAAATAGATAGTGTATTCCTTGTCATTAACATTGAAGGTCACCTTCCCTTGGTTACAATTAATAATAGCTCCTGCAGTATTTAAGAAAAGGTCTCCCAAGAATAATAGACATATTATCATCTTCAGGCATAAAAGTTTGAGAGGATGCTCTCATAAGGAATATGAGTTGAAGTAAAAGAGAGCATCAAGGAGCAAATTCAAAACACATTTAAGTCTAACCCACTTCCTATGCATAGGAATCGTGTATGCAAATAAATTCGCAAAGAACAAAGTGATAGGCATAGGAACATAAAACAAGAGTGACTTCAAAACTTTCAGCACATAGAGAGGTGTTTCAATACCAGGAAAACTTCTACAACCATATTTTCCTCTCTCATAATAATTTTCAGTAGCCTCATGAATAAACTTAACAATATAACTATCACATAAAGCATGCTCTTCATGATCTACAAGCACTAGAGCTTTATTATAAACATTTTCAAAAGAAACTTCGGGAACATAACATTCATCCTCCTTTAGTAAGCATGGAGGACAATCAAATAATGTAAGGGATAAAGAGTTACTCTCATTAGAAGGTAGGCATGGGTAGCTAATCCATTCTTCCTCCTTTTGTTCATCACTCTCCTCCTCTTTTTCATCTAATGAGATTTTAGGTTCATCAATTTCTTCTTCCATAGGATCCTGCAAGGCGTTAGTCTCTTCCATTTGTGGAAAGAATCTATTAAAATATTCAAGAATATAGCCATTTTAATCCTTGTAATTATCAAAGCAAAATTTAAGTATACCATAAACCTCATATTTGTAAGGTGAATCATCAATATTTTCAAGCAAACTAGCAAGTTCAAAAGCACCCTTCCAAGCAATAAATTCTTCAATTTGTTCCGCATCATAAAAGTCATAAATTCCTTTAGCATAGGAAGATATGGTATCATTATCACTATACTCACATTGAAAAGGGAGGTGTTTATACCTCTTTCTGCAACAAGACTCATCACAAGAATAAGTAACATTATAAGTAGAGCACACGTTTCTAGCAATGGTATACAATCTATCAAATTGTTCCCATAAGTGTTTCCCTTTTTGTGACAAGCGGTGTTCCTTATAATAATATATTTGATCTTTCGTGAACCCACCTTGCCAATAAGCTTCAGTTTCAAAGAAACCAACCATTGACATCAAGCATGATAAAGCAAGACAATAACAGACCAACAAAAACAACAACTAGAGTAGGAACTAATTTTTTTTGTATTTTTGATAAAGAAACAAGCAAACAAGGAGAAAGATAAACTTAGCTTGAACAATAGTGAATCCAAGTGAACTTGATAAATAAAGCTATGCTCCCCGGCAATGGCGCCAGAAAATAGTCTTGATGACCCACAAGTATAGGGGGTGTATCGCAGTATTTTTGAGGGAAGTGAAACCCAATTTATTGACTCGACACAAGGGGAGCCAAAGAATATTTATAAGCCTTAACAACTGAGTTGTCAATTCAGCTGCACCTGGAAACAATCTTGCTCACAGCAGTTTATCAGTAGCAATAGTTTTGTAGTAGGAATAGCAAAGTAACAGTAGTAGTAAAATAAAGACAGCAATAACAATATCAGTAAACAGTGGGATTCGAGTGCGGTAGGCATAGGGATGGATGGACAGGCGTTGCATGGACAAGACAATTCACATAGCAATCATAACATAGGGCAATTTCAGATAAATAAGATAAAGCATCCAAGTACTAGACAATCCTAGGCATGTGTTCCATATATAGTCATACGTGCTCGCAATGAGAACTTGCACAACATCTTTTTTCCTGCCAGCCCGTTTGCAGCGGGGCCTATAGGGAACGACTGGCAATTAAGGTGCTCCTTTTAATAAAGCACCGGAGCAAAGCATTAACACTCCGTGAACACATGTGATACTCACATCAAAGCCTTTCCCTTCCGGCTACCCAGATTTCTATCACTTCGGGACCATAGTTTCCGGACAACGACGTGTGTATACAACTTGTAGATAAGACCCAAAACAATACTATCATGGTGAATCAATAATAAGTTCAGATCTGAAATCATGGCACTCGTTCCCTAGTGACAAGCATTAAGCACAACAAGGTTGCAACAAAGTCATAAAGCACTAATAGAGATACTAGGCACCATGCCCTAACAATCTTATGCCATTACATGAACGATCTCATCCAATCTCTACCATCCCCATAGCCTACATCGGGGGATTACTCACTCATAGATGGGAGAAACATGGATGGTCAATGGAGATGATGGTAAAGATCGATGGAGATTGCTCCGGGGGCACTTCCCCGTCCTGGCAGGGTGCCGGAACAGAGAGTTTCTATCCCCCGAATCTCCCCTTCGGTGGCGGCGGTGCAGCGGAACTTTTCGTGGAAAAACGTCGAACCCCCTGGAGTTTTTAGGTCAGAAAGCTTCTTATAGGTGAAGAGGGAGACCGAGGGGGTGCCTGGGGCCACCACACCAGGCCCTGGCACGGCCAGGCCTATCCCGCTCCTTGGGGGTGGTGTGGCCATCCCCTGGCCCTCCTCCGTCTCGTATTCTGGCTCCGTGAGTCTTCTGGAAAAATAGGCACTTTGGCTTTTGTCCCGTCCAATTCTGACTTTCCTGGAAACAAAAACAGCAGAAAACAGGCAACTGGCACTGTGGCTCTTGTTAATAGGTTAGTCCAAGAAATCATATGAAAAGTACTCCAAAGTGTGGACAAAACACAAGAAAGTGGATAAGACCAAGCATGGAGCATAAAAAATTATAGATACATTTGCAATGTATCAGCGCGCACGGCCGCACTTCGGCTACCGCGGATCCGAGCCAAGCCGGTGTGGACAAGTGCGGCGCCGGGGCGGCGAGCTAGGCGGTAGGATGGAAAGGGATGGCGAGTCAGATCCGCAACCGCTCTCATCCGGCCCACATACAACACACCCATCAAGAACCTGCGTGCGGCGCGAGCTGCAGTAGACGAACTGCCCAACATGGAGGGCGAGGAGCAAGACCGGCAGCACGCTCGGGTGCACGAGCTCCTCCAGATCGCGGATGAGCAGGCTGATGCCATCCGGCAGATGCACGAGGAACCCAGCTGCTCCAAGGGATGCAAGCTGCCCGGCAATAGCAAGGGCGCACCCCACAACACCCAGCAGGCGTCCTCTCCTCGGGCCAAGGCCTATAGCAAGCGCCGCAGATCTAGCAACAAGGTCTAGCCGCGCAAGGAGAAAACGGTGAACAACAACCCACCGCCTCCCCCTCCACCAACAGGAGTACCATGACCTGCCGGTTCCCGTCTCTCCGGCCGGGTAGGAGCGCCCAACCCGGATCGTTCGGATTCCCACGACTGCATCGAGCTCCTCGCTCAAGCGCGCGTCACGGAAGAAGAACATTCCACAGGACCGGTTTATTTCGGACCTCGCATCTGGAACGAGCTGTTTCTGGATAAGTTCACCCTTCCTAGGGATACCCCGAGGTACGACAACAGCATGAAACCGGAAGACTGGCGGACCAACTACGCCACGGCAGTCGGCATTGCCCATGTGAACAAGCGCACAACTTTGCGCTACGTTCCCCTCATGATAACCAGGTCAGTGAGAACATGGCTCAACAGCCTCATGCCCAACAGCATCAACGCCTCGCCAGATTTTGAGAAGGTGTTCGTCCACAACTTCAACGGCACGTACAAGCGTCTGAGACGCCCGCGTGACCTGGCCCTGTGCGTCCAGGGTGACAGCGAGTCAGACTGTGAGTACCTCGCCAGGTGGACGGAGCTGCGCAACACCTGCGAGGGCATCCTGGAGAGCCAGGCAATCGGATTCTTCATCAAGGGGTGTCGAGAAGGCAACATGCTCCGCCACCGGCTAGTATGTGATGAGCCGAAAACCATGGCGGAGCTTATGACGGTTGCGGACCAGTACGCCATGATGGATGCCGCGATGAAGAAACCCCTCCGAGTGAGTGCTGATGGGCGTCGGAATCCATCAAAACCGGCTCGCGACCGTCCGAGCAATCCAGCTAGAGAAGTCGGATCCTCTAGGAGCCACGGCAACGACAACCGGTTCCATGGGGACCACCACACCGGACAACAGAAGCCTCGCTACCACGCGCGGAAGGTCAATGGTGTAGAGGGCGTGCCTGACGCGCCAGCAAACGATGAAAGAAGGGAGAAACCACGGCTCACATTTGACCAGATGTTTGATGGCCCGTGCAAGTGGCATAGCGGTCCCTTCAAGCTGGCTACGCACATCACCAGAAACTGCAGCTGGACCCACCAGCTAAAGGACCAAGGCAACCAGCAACGTCTACCCCCGCCCCCTCCTGGTGGACCCCCACCACCGGCTAGGGGAGTCAGTAATGATGGTAACAATGGCAAGGGCGGCAACAACAACGGCTACCCCCAGCCACAGGCCGCCTACCACATCTTCGAGACGGAGCTAGACGACAAGCACAGCCGCAGGCGGTGCTCCAAGGAGGTCAACACCATCGTCTCCCCAGTCCCTCAGTACCTGAACTAGTTAGAGACCCCCATCACCTGGAGCCAGGAAGATCAGCCGAATGAGCTTCCGAATCCCGGGGGCTACGCCATGGTACTTGACCCCCTCATCATCTCCAACGAGCACACCTGCCGCTTCTCGCGCGTCCACATCGACGAGGGCGGCAGCCTCAACCTGCTTTATTGGTCATCGTTGGAGAAGCTTGGCATCCACGAGTGCGACCTGCGCCCGACTACCACAATGTTCCATGGCGTACTGCCAGGACCGGCTTGCGCCCTGCTGGGTAAAATCCAGTTGTATGTCATTTTCAGGACAGAGGAGAATTTCTGGCGCGAGCCGATATGGTTCGAGGTGGTGAACCTGTCGAGCTCCTACCATGCTGTCCTCGGGCGCCCTGCCCTCTCCAAGTTCATGGCCGTCCCCCACTACGCGTATCTCAAGACGAAGATGCCGGTACCAAACGACATGATTACCGTCGCCGGCTGCTTCAGACGGTCCATGGAGTGCGCCTCGGTCAGCTCCAAGCTGGCCGAAGCCCTCATCATAGCCAAAGATAAGCGCGTGATCATGCGCAATGTGGCCATGGCCCAGCAAGAAATGCCGACTAGAGAAGAAACTTTCCAGCCGGCAAAGGAGACAAAGAGGATTCTGCTCGACCCCTCCAACCCGACCAAGTTCGTCACCATTGGTGCCAACTTGGACAGCAAATAGGAAGGCGTGCTCATTGACTTCCTCCGTGAGAATCGGGACATCTTCGCACGGCCACCAAAGGACATGCCAGGTGTGCCGAGGGAGTTCGCCGAGCACTGTCTTCATGTGCGGCCGGATGCCAAGCCGGTCAAGCAGCCTCTGTGCTGGTTCGCAGAGGATAAAAGAAAGATCATTGGTGACGAGATCACTTGGCTCCTTACAGTCGGGTTCATTATGGAGGTGTACCACCCGGACTGGCTGGGCGACCAAGTCCTAGTGTTGAAGAAGAACAAGACCTGACACATCTGTATCGACTACACCAGCTTGAATAAGGCGTCCCCAAAAGACCCCTTCGCTTTCCCCGTATCGATCAAGTTATTGATTCCACGACCGACTACGATTTGTTGTCCTTCTTGGATTGTTACTCCGGTTACAATCAGATCCGGTAAAACTAGGCTGACCAGATAAAGACATCGTTCATCACCCCGTACGTGGATTTCTGCTATGTAACCATGCCTTTTGGTCTGAAAAATGCAGGCGCTACCTAGCAGCGTTGTATGTAGAAATGCTTTAACTCGCAGATCGGCCGAAACATGCATGCCTATATGGACGATGTGGTCATCAAGACAAAGGAGAAGCGCACCCTCCTCAAGGATTTGGGGGAAACATTTGGCAACATCCGTCAGTACCAGATGAAGCTAAACCCGGAGAAATGCATCTTCAGCGTCCCATCTGGCCAGCTACTCGGTTTCCTCGTTTCACAATGAGGGATCAAAGCAATCCCGGAGAAGATCGCAGCCATCGAGAGAATGCAGCCGCCCAGGAGCTTGCTTGGAGTCCAGAAGTTCACCATATGCTTGGCAGCCCGCAGCAGTTTCGTCAGCCGGTTGGGGGGGAAAGCACTTTGGTTGTACCAGCTGATGAAGAAGACAGACAAGTTCTCCTGGACCTCGCAGGCTGACGCCGCCTTTCATGACCTCAAGCGCATGCTATCCACAGTGTCGGTTCTAGCCACGCCGGCTAGCAAGGAGCTAATGTTGCTCTATATAGCAGCCATCAGCTGGGTCGTCAGCGTAGTCCTAGTGGTGGAGCGCCCCAAGGAAGGCAAGGCTCAGCCGGTTCAGCGACCCGTCTACTACCTCAGTGAGGTTCTCTCCCTCTCCAAGCAAAACTACCCCCACTACCAGAAGATGTGTTATGGTGTGTACCTGGCATGCAAGAAGCTCAAGCACTACTTCCAGGAGCATCGATTAAGGTCGTGTGCACCGCACAACTCTCATAAATCATCGGCAACAAGGACGCCACCGGCCGAGTCGCCAATGAAGGAAATATGCCCTGAGAGGCAATAATAAAGTTGTTATTATGTATTCCTTGTATATAATAGATGTTTATTTTCCATGCTATAATTGTATTGATAAGAAACATCAATACATGTGTGTTTAATAAACAAAAAGGGTTCCTAGTTATGCCTCTCTTATAGACTAGCTTGTTGATTAACAAGATGATCAAGGTTTCCTGATCATGGACATTGGATGTTGTTAATAACAAGGTCACAACATTTGTGAAATGATGTGATGAACATTCATCCGAAGTATAGCATTACAATCAAGTCATTATGTTTATATTGCTATAACATCATACAAAGTAGTCTTAGTCCTTAGACCATGAGATCATGTTAATTGCTAACACCGGAAGAGTATCTTGATAACATCAAACGTCACACCGTAACAGGGTGACCATAAAGGCGGGTTCAGTGCTATGAAGGTGTTCTGTTGAGGCTCACGGATCAAGAGTGGAATTTGTCAATCCTGATGACGGATAGATATACTCTGGGCCTCTCGGTGATATCACATTAAGATAGCTTGCAAGCAAGTGATTTGATCACTAGAATGTTATACCACGGGAACAAGAAAAGACTGCATGTCAGTAACGAGATCAAACTAGGTATTTGGATACCGATGATCGAATCTCGGACATGTATTATATCATGAGACAAAGGGATTAAATTGCTGACGTTAAAGGTTCTCACGATCACAGAAGTCATCGTTGAATATGCATGAGTCAGTATGGATCTCCAGGTCCCGCTTCTGATTATTGATCTGAGAGGAGTCTCAATAATGTCTGCATTATTCGTGAACCGTAGGGTGACACACTTAAGGGTTGCCAAACACCATTTAGGAGCACATATGTTCTAGACAAAAGGTTTGCAAAGTGCAGGAAATGTTTCGATAGAAACAGGAATTGTTTCGATAGAAACCGGAATTGTTTCGGGTGAAATTACAGAAAGTGGTTCTGCATGTGATATTGAAATGTTGCAAGGGGTTTTATGTGAATGTTTATTAATTAAAGTAATTAACAAAATTCTGAATAAAATAAATAAAAGAGTTTTATTAATTGAGAGTTGCATTTAATTTGGTGGAAATTAAATACATGTGAGTGGGATTTTGGGTGGAGGCCTTGTTTATGTGAGTGGAGGTTCACCACATGAATGAAGGAGGGGAGTAGTCCCCCCTCATGCGCCGGCTATGGGAGGGGAGGGTATCCCTCCCTCCTATATAAAGCCCCCCTCTCCCCTCTCACAAACCACACCTCCTCGTGAAGGATCTCTCTCCCCCTCTAGATATTCCCCCATGGTCTCGGATTAGCGAGATACATGTTCCCGGTGGCCTTGTGTCTGGAAGGAGTTGCTGCTTCTGCTGATTCGCTAGAGCGAGGAGGTGGAGGTTGTCCGGTGGCTTGAACGTGTGTGCGAGGATTGATGCGCTGCTGATTTGTGACGCTCGGACTTCCACACGATCTTGAGATCGTCAAGCGTACGACTACATCAACCACGAGTTCCTACTCGTTAACAAAACTCGTTGTCTTCGAGGGTAAGTTCTCCATGGATGTATGTCCAGCCGTTGCTCTGTATCTAGTAGATAGATCTTGCCGTATAGTTCTCATCGTAGGAATTTTTTTGTTTTCTATGCTGCAGACCCAACAGCCAAGTGGGCCATCAAGCTCGCCGCCTACTCCAACCAGTACGAGCCCCGGCTCACGATCAAGTCACAAGCTCTGGCGGACTTCCTCGTCGACTGGGCTGAGACCCAATACCTCCCACCGGTTCTCGATTCAGACCACTAGAGGATGCACTTCGACAGCTCGAAGATGCTCGGGGGCTTAGGAGCCGGCATCATCCTCACCTCGCCCAAAGGAGACCGGCTGGAGTATGTTCTCTAGATCCACTTCAAGTCCTCCAACAATGTCACAGAGTCCGAGGCACTGGTGCATGGTCTCCGACTAGCCAGGGAGATTGGCGTCAACCGGATCCTTTGCTTCAGCGATTCGGATCTGGTGGTACAGAAGGTGTACGGAGAGTGGGACGCCTGTGATGCAAACGTGGCTCTCTACCGGTTCCACGTACAAAAGCTCAGCGCCTGCTTCGACGGATGTGAGTTCCATCATGTCCCTCGCGTCAACAACGAGGCAGCCAATTCGCTCGCCCGAATCGGATCCACTAGGCAGGCGATCCTACCAGGGGTCTCCTTGGAGCATATACGCAAGCCCTCCATCAACCCGTCTCCCAAGTCGGATTGCATTATCTGGGCGGGAAGCACTCCGGTTGATGGCACGGCAGATGTGGAACCGGCAGAACCCACGAATAAGAAGTCTCACACCAACTCTGGCAAGTCTGTACCCTCCACCTCACAAGTCCTCGGGGCTGCCGACTCATCAAGCGGCTCAGGGGCTGCCGTTCCGTGTACCTCACCCGGATGACCCCCCGACGTCCCTCAATCGGAGAGCTAAAGCGTCTTCACTATCCGGGAGATACCATCCTGGGCACAACCCTTCATGAACTACATCGCCAATGGAGAACTTCCGGATGACTAGGTGGATGCAAGGCAAATCCGGCAACATGCGCACACGTACACCATCATCAACAAAGAACTATACAAGCGTAGCGTATCCGGCATCTTCCAGCGATGTGTCGATGCGGACACGGGCTACCGGCTACTCAAGGACATCCACCAAGGCGAGTGCGGACATCACGCCTCATCCAGGGCAATAGTCGCCAAGGCGTTCCGCCATGGCTTCTATTGGCCCACCACCCTCGAGGATGCTGAGCAGCTAGTCCGCGCGTGCAACAGGTGCCAGCGCTTCGGGCATCTCAGCACATGCTGACTGCAGTGCTCAAAACTATACCGATCACCTGGCCCTTTACTGTCTGGGGCCTCCACATGGTCGGTCCCTTTAAGCGGGCACGCGTAGGCATGACCCATCTGCTAGTGGCGGTAGACCAGTTCAGAAAATGGATAGAGGCCAAGCCTATCCGGAAGCTGGATGGGTGACAGTCGTCACCTTCTTCACTGACATCATTAATCGGTTCGGTTACCCCAACAACATTATCACGGACAATAGCACGAATTTCCCCAAGGGGGCCTTCGCCCGGTTCTATAGCAGCAAGGGCATCTGCCTGGACCTCGCTTCCATCACGCACCCGCAGTCCAACGAGCAAGTCGAATGGGAAAATGGCCTAGTGCTAGCCGGCATCAAGCCGCGCCTCATCGAGCCCTTGGAACTTCCAGCTGTGCTATGGAGCCTCCGCACCATGACAAATAGATCAACCGGCTTCACCCCGTTCTTCCTCATCTATGGCTCGGAAGCCGTCCTCTCCACGGACATCGAGTTTGACTCATCGCGCAAGCTCCTCTACGATGAAAAAGCCAACCAGGAGGCGCGGGCGGATGGCGTGGACCTCCTCGAGGAGGCCCATGAGCTGGCATTGTCCAGATTGGCCCTGTACCAGCAGCGCCTACGCCACTACCATTCGAGCCGGATCCACCCCGTCGCATTTTGTGAGGGCGATCTGGTTCTCCTGTTGGTGCAAGACACGAAGGGCATGCACAAGCCATCGCCGCCTTGGGAGGGCCCCTTCATCATCAGCCGGGTGCTGCACAACAACTCCTACTACCTCATCGACATGCAGCAGCCGCGCAAGAACAAGATGGACAAGTCGGATGAAGAGATAGAGCACCTGTGGAACGTGGCCCTGCTCCGCTCGTTTTACACCTAGTCATCGGACAGTATGTATCCCGCGAACTCTATGAATGAAAATGCAGACCCGTGCGAGATACTCGGGGGCTCCTTGCTAGAAATTTGTGTATATTTGTTTCCGGTTCAGTATTTCCGGCTCTGGCAACCCCTACCCGGGGGCTCGCCAGCTGGCTCGACCTGCTAAATCAACAAACCGACTGAGTAGTGTGCGATGATGTTAGAGGCCCACTCTTCGTCTCAGCTACATACCGGAACCCGAATGTCCGGCTAGCAAGAGCAAAAGCCCGAGGCATCCCAGATGAAAAACAGGGAGGAGATGCCACGGATCAGGCGTCCCAGCCTTGCAGCTAGTTTGAGATGATCCGGCTACTAAGCCCTCAGTACCGTGCACAATGTATTGTCAGCTCCCTTCGATTCCGGCTACAGACCACAACCCGGCTGCCCGGCAAGGATGCAGCATAAACAACAGAGTGCACGGTAAAATGACTAAGTGTCCAGAGAAGCACAAGCTAATTTTCGAAAACTAAAGCTGCCCTCTGGCTAATAGGCGCTACCTTAACCGACTAACCTATTAATGACTGGGTATACATGTGTATTTGTTTTTGTACGACTACATCGAGTCGGGTTTCAAGGAGAGGGAATATTCGAATTCCTTGCCTTCATCAAGCGCTCCGAATCTCGGGGGCTACACCCACTGGGTGCGCTCGCACGCCCCCGGTGGAACCATGTAGTTCCCACCAGCTAAACGGTGTTTAGCCAGATATTTGGAGCCCAGGTGAGGGCAAGGGAAGGAAAAGAAAGAAGAAGATTCGAAGCACCTGGCTATGCCAGCTACTCCTAATCTCGGGGGCTACACCCAGTGGGTGTGCTGGCACGCCCCCACTAGAGTTGAGAATCCCCTGGCTAAAGGCATTCAGCTGGATATCTCCCGGTTGCGTTAGCCAGCTAGAGGCGTCTAGCTAGACGGTGCTGAGGACTTGAAGAAAAGAAAGAAGAAGACTCGAAGCACCTAGCTACGCCAGCTACTCCGAACCTCGGGGGCTACATCCAGTGGGTGCGTTGGCACGCCCCCACTGGAGTTGGACTTCCCCGGCTAAAGACGTTCAGCCGAGTGAAGGTAGCCGGATAAGTTCAACCAGCAAATTAATAGAACTTCGAAGCATACAGAAAATCACAAGACGGAAGCAAGCCAAATAGTGCGATTGAATAAAAATGGGAGACTAAGCTCCCATAAGTTCACCCGGCGTCCGAGACAGCCGGCACACACGACAAAGTTCAACTAAGCAAAATAAATACAAGTCCACCCAGCATTCCGAGGATTACGTCTAGGTGGCAGGGCCCTTGCCATGGGGAGGATCCTGGCTGGCAGTGGTCTTGGGAGGCGGTGGAGGCGCGTTGGCAGATCCGGCTCCGATGTCCCCGCTAGTCGGCAGCGACGAGGCTTCTGCATCAGGCGTCTGAGCAGACTCCAGGCCGATGAGGATCTCGTCAATGTCCGTGTAGTCAGCAATCTTGATCGAGGAGGCCCAGAGCTCCAGATGGGCTTGGCGGATGGCGGCGAGGTCGGCGCCAGCACGGAAGCCCCCGTCGATCTTCTTGACACAGGCGTCCTTGTACCAAGAAAGCATCAGGGCCAAGGACATTTATACCCCGGCTCGCTCCGCCAGATCCCTCAGGTGACCGACGGTAGTCGACAGCTCCGTCACCTTGGCCGCCAGCTGCACCATCGTCTCCGGAACCGTCGCGTCCGGCCACAGGAACGTGAAGATCGCCTGAGCCGCTTGGCGGAGTTTGGTGGCCTCCACACCAAGGGGGACGACCAACTCCTGGGCAGTCGGCTGCTCCCCAGGCTAGTTCTCCTGCAGCCGGTTATACGCCTGTAGGTCTACGTCGGGATAAAATGTTGTCAGAAAAAAGGAATGTCAGATCCGGCAACCGTATCTAGAGAGTCGAAGATAGTTGGAGAAAAACTTACCCTTGGCCGTCTGCCCAACCTGCATCAGCTCCTACACCAGAGCCTTCTCCCGAGCCATCAGCCATTTGACCTCCTTCTCTTGGTCCTTGCTTTGGGCTTCGAGGAGGTCAAAGGCCTGAGCCCGGCTAGCGAGGGCAGCGTCGCGCTCCTTGATGGTAGCCTCCAGGGCATCGAGCTTGGCGTGCCAGTCCTTATTCTACAACCGGAGCGTGGAATTGGACTTGCTCAGCAGGTCGTACGCCTTCTTCTGACGATCAATCTCCTGCTGAGCGCACACCATGATGGCTGCAGAAACCGATTATCAGCAAAAAAATGGAAGAGAAGAAAGAAGAAAGTATTCGGCAATTGAATCCGGATGAAGGAACTTACTCTAGGAGGTCCCGTTGGCATCCGCGAGCTTCTACTCCAGGGTCCGGTTGTTGCTGGTTGCGGCCTCGAGCAGTCGGATCTCCTTCACCGCCAGCTCTAGGGTGGCAGCAAGATCCGCCAGCGAGGCGGCAGAGGAGGCGTCATTGTCAATGGCGTTGGAAACCAGCGACTCCTTCGCCTCTTCCACCGCCGTCCGCCACTCCTCCCCCGGCTTGTCGTCGGAGTTGTCGTCGGTGACGACCACAAGCTCCTTGTCGGTGGAGGCCATCCGCGCCGCCATGGGGGAACTACCTCCACTTTGTGGGACGGACGTTTCCGGTTGCACCATTATGGTCGGTGGAGCGTCCCTGCTCTGGCGGCGGTAGCCGGATCATCCTGAGGCGGGGGCAGGGGCGGTGCCCTAGACGAAGGAGGGGGAGCAGAGGCAGCCGAGGATGGTGTGGTGTCCGACACGAGAGGCGGCGACCCAGTGGGTGCCCGCGCCGGGCTCACGGCACCAAACGAGACCAGCGTGCTAGACAATAGAAAGCAAGAAAGAAACAAAAGCAAATAAGCAAAAGACAGAAAAAGTTGCACAAAGAAAGGAGGAAAGAGCGCGAGGATTAGCAGATAGCTTACCCGGGCACCACGGGGGGGCAGCCCCATCTTACGACCAAGGCGGCTGGGTGGAAGGGCGTCGGTCCGGCTCCTCTTGGGGGCCGGCTCCTCCACGGCAGGCCGACTGGACCTGCCTCCTCCCCGCTAGACCGGCTGGAGCTGCTCCCTCCTGCGCTAGACCGGCCAGAACCGCTCCCGCCGGCGCTCGACCGGCTAGCGTCACCTTCTGTTGCGCGGTGCCGAATCGGTTCGGGAGCCAGCGCAGCCTCCTCCTCCTCATCGACCTCCGTGTCGGGGTCATGAGCCGGCTCGTCGTTCCGGCTGGGGAAGACGTCGCCGTCCCCATCCGACTCCTCGCCGGACCAGCGAGCGCGTGGCTCAAGGAGGTCAGGCGTGAAGTTTTGGAGGGGGTCCTTGCCCTACTCCCGGATGATGCAGGGGAAGGACTATGAAAGAAAAAAGACAAGGGGCCAGCTGAATAAAAATACAGAACAAGAAAGAAAACTGGCTGGCGCGACTTACCCGGGGCGCGCGGTTATCACGGCAGTAGGGAGCCAGCCCGAACTTCCAATGATCCAGCAGTCGCTCTTTCATGATCGTCCACACCCACTCCTTCTAGTTGTGGTAACGGGGATCACGGCGGGACAGCCAGGTCGGGTCCAGCCGGCCGAAGTAGTAGCACATTTTGTGTGCGCGCTGCTGTAGCGGCATCATCAGCCGGGACATCCAGCTGAGCGTGATGTCCAGGCCAGTCAAGCCAGCGGTGACGAGGGAGCGCATCCGCTATAGCATGGCGTCCGACTCTACCTTCTCGCCGTGGATCTTCAAGTCCCAATGTTGCCGGCTAGATTCCATGTCCTGGAAAGCCGGCAGATTGATCTAGTCCATGTCGCCGAGGTTGCGGACATAGAAGTACGACTGCTGCCACAGTCGCGCTGTGTCTTGCAGCCGGACCTTGGGGTCGCCGGTCTACATGAGGGAGTAGATGGAGGCGCCACCGCACGTCACCAGTGTCCCTTGGGTGAACTGGACCTGCGGTCGAACGTGGAAGAGCCGGTAGAAGAGCCTGAGATCTGGCTGGATCCCAAGGTAACTCTCGCAGAAGGCCACGAAGTGCGCCAGCGTCCCGATGACGTTGGCGCCGTGGTGGTGGAGGCGGAGGTCGAAGAAGTCGATGAACGTGACGAAGATGGGGTGCACCGGCAGCGCGAAACCGCGGGCGTGGTGCGACAGGAATATCACCCGCTCCCCCTCTACCAGATGCAACGAGCGGAGGGGGGAACTGCCCTCCCCCAGGCGACCTTTTAAAGATCCAGAAGAGGAACCATTTGCGGTGCCACGCGGCATCCATCGATCCGCACCCCACCCTCCCCACCGCACAGGATCCCTTGTGCAGGCGCGGGATGCGCGGAAGATCTATGAGCGGAAATCGAAGAGGCAGGCGGTGGCAGTTTCCCGAAGTGACGTGCGACGGGACGTTAAATTGCCCGCCGTAGTGCAATGATGGCGCGTGCGTGCGTGGCTAGCGTCAGCACTGACGTCACGGGTAGCGCGACCGCCAGATGTAGCTGGCCAGAAATTTCAAAGTTGGAGAGGAGTGCCTGCACATTTCACCTAAGGGCGAAATCTACACGCGCTCAGGGGCTAGTGTCAGAGGGATGACCTCCGGATACCCCAACCGAACAAGAACTATGGCAGTCGGTTCGCGTCCGGCTGGCAGAGCATAGCCGGACACGAGCAAGTCATACCGGCTACTTTACGGTAGTCAGAACCACGAGGAGCAGCAAGGCATGGGACCGGCTACATCAGTGTAGCCGGACTCAATCAGAAGGATAGAGCAACGTGCTGCACAGTGCATGGTATGCCCTAGTATGATGACAAGACCCGCAACTACCCGGCCATACCAAAGACTTTGTTGGGTGACGCGGGAATAATGGCCAGATGCTGACGTCAGGCTCGCATGATGTTCACTGTACCCGCGATGACCCTACCGCATGTACTCTGATGGGATGTAAGTGTACCGAATACTGTAGAGGACTAGCTGGCTGGGACCCGACTGTGGGGCCCCCCAGCCGGACTGGCCAGTGAGACTGTTGCCTCTCTGCCTATATAAGGAGAGGCAAGGCTCTCGTAGCAAGGGTTGGTCTCAGTGCATTTAAGGTGGTAGCTAGAGAATACATCTCGAGGAGAGATTGTAGCCCGTATACTACTCAGAGTTAGATCGGAAGGAGTAGGAGCTTTACCTCACCACGAGGGCTCCGAACCTGGGTACTTCCTGTGTCTCGCTACACTTGCTCATATCCAATCCCGCCCGCGGATGCCATCGAGAGCTTCCCTACTAGTCCCCACACCTCTATCTAACATGCTTAGGTACTGCCGTTCCTAATACAACGATAGATGGGTCAAGAACATGCAGACAGGATCAAGACACCACTCTGATCAATAACCATCAGCGGGGCCGGGATGCTGATACATCTCAAATGTATCTAATTTCCCAAGTACATTGCATGGTGATTTTCTCCGGAATCTCACCATACTTGGATAAAGCTACTGAATATGTCGTTGCTTTTAGCAAAATTCTTCTTTTTGTCCGTTATTGTAGGAAATTAAATTGAGGAAAAATACCACGCAGGTTTTCATCAAAACACGGAGCCTGGAATTTGGAATCACGCGGGAGGCACAAGGCCAAAAAGAGCACAGGTGGCACAGCCCCCTCAACTGGGCATGCCACCCAGGCCCTTTAGGCCATGGAGCGTTGTCTCGGCCTCTCCTTTGGCGTACCGGCATATAGACCTAAAAAACTAGGTATCTAGAAGCACGGACCCTTTCGTGAAACAGAGTGCCACCACATCCACGCTCTTTGTTTTGGGGGTCAGATTGGTTATGCCCTCCATGTCAGAGAGGTGGATTTCGAGGACTTCTCCACCACCATCCTCATGAACATCATCACCAACAACCATGTGCTCACTCTCCATCATCATGTGTGAGTAGTTCTCTGTAGGCATGTGAGGTGGATGGGGATTGGATGAGATTAATCATGTAATCATCCATATGTATCGAGATTTGAGGTGTTTATCTTGAGGATATTCTTGTATGAGTGTTGGTACACCTTTGCTATGTTCAATGCTTGTTGCTAGGGCCCGAGTGACATGATTTCAGTACTGAACATTTATTACCCCATCATATATACGAGTTTGGTATCTATCTGTGAAGTTTATTGCCTATTATTGTGTTGGACCTGCGAACCCTAAAGTGATAGTTAGGGAAAACAATGGGAATATATTATAGTTTGAGGAAATTGTGTGTTCATGAAGTGTTAATGCTTTGTTCCAGGCTGTTCAAAAGGATATACCTTAATTGCCTATAGTTCCAAGTTGGCCCTAGTGAAATGGGCAGGCAGGACAATAGATGTTATGCAAATTCTCTTGGTTAGTATGCATAACTAAATTTGGATCACACACCTACATACAAATGAATTAGAGATAAATTCCATGTTATTAGGATTACATTATATGATCAATATCATTCATGCAACACCCCTCTATCACCTCATGCCTATGCTTTTATCCATTGTAATTTACACATCACTACTTCTAGTGAAAACTAGAAATCTGCTGCTATTGTTTATTACTTGTTCTTTTACTACTTTGAATCAACTGCTATAAATCACCAATTGCTTTGTGAGTTTATTGATATACAGGTGTGGTTCAGAGTGACATATCAATTGCTAAAGTCTTATTGATATTCTTGTGTTCCCCTTGAGTCGAACTATAAATTTGGGTAATACTTCCTATCAAAGATTTAAGCAGTCCCATATACTTGTGGGCATCAAGATATATTCTGGGGCCGTCGCTAGGGAACCTAGCTTTATTGGTATGACCAATTGTTATCATTTACTTGTTGCACTTATTTGTTTCTCGCCATGGGAAAGGATAAGGATTCTTCTAAGAAGTTTATTGTGCCTTCCACTACAAGGATAGGTACGGATTTGCCTTCCAGGCCACACTTTTCACTTAATGCTGCTACTACTCCTACTACTAAAAATAAAACTATTGTCCTAGAAAGTTCACCATTATCTAGGATTTCTACTAGTACTAGAAAATATTTGTTGGATGATGGCAAGGATAAAGAGGGGATGCCGGATTTACCTAAGTCTTTGTTCAATGATGATATAGAATATGAATATGATGAAGATGAACTTATTAATGAAAATGATATTGCAACTATCTTTAAATCAACACCTTCCGAAGAAGATATTGGTTTTATTGAATCTTTCATGAACCTTGATTTAGATGATTTGAATAAATTTGATGCTAGTATGAGTACTTGTCTAGGAGAGTTAGTCCTTGTGGCTAGTAAAACTGATGCACTTGCAATACACATTAAAGATAAAGATAATGAGTTCATTCTTGACTCAGAAATAATAGAAGGGGTTGAAGCATCTAAGTTCTATGGTAAAGAAGAATAATTCCCCTATGAGCACTTAACAAATCTTAATGATCTACCTTGCCTATTTGGGAAAACTGAAATACAACAATGTTATTCCTTCTTGAAATTGTTTCCTTTCTCTTCAGGAGGAAAAGCAAAAGCTTGGTATAAATCATTAGCTCCAAAGTAAATCACTAGGAAAGAGGAGTGCATATACTTGATCTACAATAGATATTTCCCTTCTAGTAAAATACATGCCATGATTGCTAAAATTAGTAACTTTGTGCAAAGTAAGGAGGAGAGTATTGCTCAAGCTTGGGGGAGATATTGTGCCCTTGAGAGGAGATTCCTTGCTGATGGTTTTAAAGATAATGAGTTGCTTGATATATTTTACAATGGACTAACTGAAAAATCTAGATCTTATATAGACAGTGTTGAAGGTAATATTTTCAGGCACAGGACTATTGAGGAAGCTAAAGCATTATTGAACACTATGAAGGAGATATGACCTAAAGGTCAATAATAAGATGTTTTTATTGACATATCTCATTAGTTCATAATAGTATTGTATCATTCTAGAATTGTAGTATGTGGATACATTAATACAGGTGTGGTATATAAACAAACTAGGTCCCTAGTATCCTCTAGACTAGTTCGTTGGGCAGCTGGTGATCGAGGTTTTCCGATCATGGAATTTACCACATTAACTGATAACAAGGTCACTTATGAAGTGATGGACAACATCCAACCCCTAGTATTGCAATGTGATCTAGTTACAAAGTTCAACATTGCAATATCTAGCAAAGCGTAGTGGTTCAGTCCTTCAACTGCGAGATCATATTAACCACTATCTCTCGAGGCTGCTTTGATCACATCAACTGTCATGTACGTAACTGGGTGACCATAAAGGTGTGCGTCAGGTATTCTAGAGAACCTTTTGAGGCCTATGTATCAACACCAAGATTTTCCCATCCGAGTGACGGATAGATACCCTGGTCCCACTCGGTTAGATTACATCTACAAGTTTGCAAACATGTGACTAGATCACGGGGATTTAATATCATGGGAATGAGTAAATATGTTTGTCAGTAACAAGATCTAACATAGGTATAACAATACCCGAAAATCAGATCTTCTACAAACTTGGTATCATAGAGAAAGAACATGAAACTCGATGTTCAAGGTTCAAGCGATCAAGTCAATCGTGGAATGCATGGGGTCTATTATGTGTTTCTAGATACCGCTATTGTTCATTGATCGGAAAGTCTATTGATCATGTATGTGTATTCCCGAGTTATAGGATTGATCCAAGATCATAGGAGAAAAGAGAGAGAACTCCGGAATACTTCCGGAGTCATAATGAATGTGTTTCGGGGATATCCGATGATGATCGGAGGGTTTCAAAGGTGTTTCAGAGTGGTAGGTACTAAATAATATGCATTTAAAATTAATTAAATGAATTAATATGGAAAATATATTTTTTAATTGGATTTATGGGGCAGCCCACCTAATGTGCCTCACCGGAGGAGGCCCAAGAGGGGGCCACGCCCTAGGAGGGGCCGAGGGGGCAGCGTCCATAGTGGGCTTCCCCCACATGAGGCCCATGGTGGGGGCTAGTCGACACGCCTCCTCCCACCTCCTCCCTTGATTAGTCCCACCCTGGGACTTTGATGGACGTAGTACCTCCCTTCCACCCATATAAGGAGGGGCACCCCTCTCCCCAAATCCATCTCATCAATGCTCTATTGCCTATTTTATCTCTATCTATATCCCTCACCCTCATGTGCGGTTCCCAAGATTGGAGTTGCATACAGGGATTGGGGTTTCTCCACCATATGCACGTCGTCATGCTGCTAGACTTGGTCTGGATCAATCTTCTTCCACTGCTTTGCTGGACTGGAGCCCTAGAGACGTCTCTACACCGTATGTGTGTAAGGCCACGAGGCACTGCCACTTGTAGTGCTTTGTTTGGAGCTTGTAGCTTGGACGTCAACAAGACCGTGAGGTCGGCTACGTCATACATGGACCAAGGATGAATTGCGAGGAAATTCATGACCTTGAGATCGGCTACGAGTATGACTATGTCATTCGTGTTTCCCTCGGAATGGTAACCACAGTCGAACTTCAAAGGTATGAACACCGAATCCCCACTTGTTATTATACATCGGCATAGATAGATCTTGGCTAGGTGTGTTCACACCGTTGGAAATTTTTGTTTTCTGCCGCATTACCCCTTCAGTAGTATTAGAGACGATCTATGCATAGATGTTTGGTACAAGTAGAGCACATGTTTATTGTGTGGGCATTGATTTTCTAGTTGCTACAATCTCAGATGAATCAGCCCGGACCAACCTTATGTGTAACCTTACGCGATACTGGTTCCACGACTAACATATGGCCTGTATCATATAAGTGGCTAGCGTGTGTTTGTCTCTCTGGCATTAGTTGATATGGCATACACAAAGGACGTCCCTGAAAGGGGAATTAAAGCGGCAACTACTCAATCCATGTTGTGGTCAATATTCGTAGGTAAGAAACGGTTCTTGTGTGAATTCCTAGACAATCGCGGAAAACTTGCAAAACATAAAATAGATGCGTTTAACTCTATTTTGCATGGGTGTGTGATATGATATGGTCTAGGTAAGTGTTTGCAAAATAAGCCACCTGCATGGATGCAACGTGGACCTGGTGTCATGCTGGGTAGCGCTCGATGGATATCAAGGCGCGACGACCATGTCATGTCGCATTACATATGATGTTGATTTCATATGTGTCTTGTTGGAGCTACCATAGGAGAAAAATGAAGGCTCCCACGGCGGTTTTGGATACGGGACCATCGGCGGCGGCTGATCGGCAGCATGTGTTCTGTAGATGCGCTAGGGTCAGTGTCCTGGCTCCACGTATACCAGGGATGATCGAGGTTTTTGGCGCGAGAACCATCTCGATTTTCGACGAGGATGGGCGGCATCTCACGGATCGGATGCAGGTTGACTCAGATGTCACGTATGTGGGCGCCGACACGGTCACACCGGCACGCCGCCCTATGCGCGTGCGTGTCGGCCGATTTTGATCGGCGGTTCTGTGAGACGTGCTAGCTCTGACGGTGGACTGAATCCATGCGAGGGTGACACATTAGGGGGTGAGGTGGGTATAGCAGTTCGGGAGAATTGTAGATCGAGCGGGGGATTCAGATTGGCAGGCGGTTCCTCGATATCCATTAACCCTAGATCAGGAGATGTGGGTAGGGTAGTTTTCGTTCGCACTTCCCGCACTCCCCCTTTGTCTCCACGAGTTGCAGATCCTGTGAGGTGGAGAGGGACTAGATCAGGTGACGGGAGATTGTTCATGCAGGAGCTCACCTCGGCATCGCCCGTGATGGAGCGTAGATACCCTGGCAACCATTGTTGGCCTCCACGGTATCCAGCCCAGCCTGGTCCCTATGCGAACATGTCGAGGTTTGGATTGGCCCCGAATAGACAGGCAGAAGATCGGAGGTTCTCGGAGGATTGGCATCGGGAAAGTGGCTGGATTCGTGAATAGGAATGTCGGATATATGAGGAGCGATGTTGGGAAGACAACCGCCTGGTAGAAGATCATAGGCGGATGGAAGAGGAGGCAAGGGAAGAAGATAGCGGAAGAGATGAGTTAGCCAAGGAGTTGAGGGCTACCGCGTAGAGGCAAGAAGATCTGGCTAGAGAGAGGGCACTAACAGAGGCCCAAAGGAGGGATGAAGATCAAGCGTGGCATAGGGACAAATGGAGTCACATGACGGAGATGCAGAGAGATTCGCATTCTGCAGCATCGGATTCTTTGCTTCTGAGAAGAACAGGTAATTCTGCGAACACCTCATCTCGGCGTGAAGCTCTGCTATTTGCACGTACAGTTGAATAACCTGTTACAGTCAGAAATGCTACTATTTCTGTCAATCCCATGATTAGATCTAATTTTCCTGGTACTACTCCTGCTACAAACGTGTCTACCAGTATTCCAATTTCAACCTCTATGAGTGTACCATCTATTGCAATTAATCAACCCTCGCCGGCTACTGTGATCAGTCAGACAGATGTTGTGGCCACAACATTGGTGGGGTCCTCTATACTTGCACTAGTGGTTGGTGTGCCCATGAATGTGAATGCCAATGTGGAAATAGTGGGCTTCCAGCAGACAACAGATGTAGGGGGAGGGAGGCAGGAATGTGAAAAGTGTGGACATAATCACAATATTTTGGTATGTCAAGAGAGAAAGCCTTGGGAATATGTTCCTCTTTTCTTTGTAGCACAGATTTTGATCAAGGATTTCATTCTATCCCAGTAACTGAATCCTCATTTCAGTTAATGGAGAACTATAAGTATGCTCATATCATGGTTGTCAGGGGTGATGTATCAGGAAAGGATCTAGAAAAAGAATTCCAGTTATGGGCAGATGTTGTTCTCCAAGACCCTCATGGACGGCGGCAGCAGCATCAACATCCTCTATGTCAAAACGTTGTGTCGGATGAGGATCTCGGAAACTCAGCTGAATCACAGCTCTGTGATTATTCACGGAGTCATCCCAGGAAGACAAGCAAATTCCCTGGGAGAGATCACTTTGGATGCTTTGGAACTCCAAAGAACTACCGGACGGAAGCACTTTCCTTCGAAGTGGTCCCATTCAAGAGCGCATAGCATGCTATATTCGGACGACCGGCTTACTAGGATTTCATGGCTCGTCCATGTTACGTTTATAATATGATGAAAATTCCAGGTCCCAAAGGCGTGATCACCGTCAGGGGATACCCAAAGAAAGCACGAGAGTGCTAGGACGGAAATGCCGCCTTTGCTGAAGCCATACTGCATGCCCAGGAGTACCAGGAGATCAAGAAGACCATCGACCCATCTGAGATGCCCGTGACGAAGAAGGAGGTGACAAAGCTGACTCCAGAGTTCAAGTCATCGGAAGAGATGAAGATGATGCCGTTGAAAGATGATGACCCCTCCAGGGTGACCCAGATAGGTGTAGGTTTAGACTGCGCATAGGAAAGCATGCTCCTCGAGTTCCTCCAAGCAAATCAAGATATCTTCGCATGATAGCCATCTGACATGACCGGAGTACCTAGGGAACTTGTTGAGCACTCTCTAAATGTACACCCAAATGCTAAACCCATCAAATAGTCCTAATGACGTATCAGTGATGAAAAGAGAAAAGGAATAGCTAGGGAACTAGCCCGACTCGAGTTAGTCGAATTCATAGAAGAGGTCATCCACACTGAGTGGTCGGCCAATCCTGTAATGGTCCCTAAAAAGGACACCACTGATTTAAGAATGTGTGTTGATTATACCACCTTGAACAAGGCTTGTCCCAAAGATCCGTTCGCTCTACCTAGAATTGATCAAGTTATTGATTCTACGGCAGGCTCAGAACTCCTATGTTTTCTCGACGCATATTCTGATTATCACTAAATCCAAATGAAGGAATCAGACAAAGTCAAAACTTCATTCATAACCCCCTTCGGAACCTTCTGTTTTGTTATGATGCACTTTGGGTTAAAAATGCGGGAGCTACATACTAGCACACTATGCAGCGTTGCCGCCATGATTAAATCGGATGTAATGTCCATGCATATGTGGATGACATAGCGGTGATGTCCAAAAACAAGGAAGCCTTAATTTCAGACTTGGAGGAAACGTTCGCTAATCAATGAAAATACAATATAATGTTTAATTCGAAGAAGTGCTTTTTCGGAATACCAACCAGAAAATTGTTAGGCTTCATCGTGTCTCAAAGAGGCATAGAGGTGAACCGAGACAAAATTAAGGCTATAGTCAATATTTCCAGGCTGACTTGCCTGAATGACATTCAGAGATTAACTGGTTGCATTGCTACAGTCAGTCGATTTGTAAGTCGGCTCGGTGAAAGAGCTGCACCACTCTACAAGCTCCTAAAAAGACCAAAAAATCGTTTGGACTGATGAAGCTGAAGCTACACTACAAGACCTGAAAGTAGTACTCTCGTCCGCTCCTATCCTTGCAGCATCGGAACCTCGCGAACCGATGTTGCTCTATCTCGCTGCAACAAACAAGGTCGTTAGTGTCATCATGGTGGTGGAAAGACCAAAGTAAAAACATTGAAGTCCTAACTGGATCAAAACAACGGTATCCACACTATCAAAAGTTGGATTATGGTGTGTTCATAGCATCTCAGAGTTTACGGCATTACTTTCAGGAGCATCAAATTACCGTGGTGAGCACAACTACCATGAAAGACATAATTAACAACAGCGACGCCACAGGACGTGTTGCAAAATGGGGAATAGAGCTTTCAACTTTCGACATTGAGTACAAACCTCGTACAACAATTAAATCCCAAATCCTTGTCGTCTTAAGTTCACTCAGATCCCACCGTAAGTCAGTGTTTTCCACCTCCATGGTTTTGAAATTCTCGGCCTCTTCAATCATTTTACATGATTGTTTGACTAGTTCTATAAACAAATGATAATAGTCGAATAAGAAATTTGGCTATGAAAACAAAAAGAACAAGGATAAGTACTGAAATGATTACCTTCGGCCTCATCCTTGGAAACCTTTAGTTCAGAATTTTCAAGACATAGAGCTCTGACCTCTCTTTGCTTATTGCAAATATTCTTTAATAATTCCTGGTTATAAGCATTAACTTTCTCTAAGTCAGAATAGTACCCAGAGTCAGAAGTCTACTAAAGACTCGGGCTAATATTTTAACTAATATCAGCACGAGCCTTGGGGCTACACTAGTTCATTCTTTGGGATCCTATGAAAGCATAAATTCGGATTGTCTATCCAACTTCATGCTTGGGGGCTAGAGGATATGATATGAAATAAAGTAAAAGAGTGAGTTGGAATTCCGACTTACATACTATTAGTGGGTAAGCTTGCTTAGACTCATGTTCACCTTAGTAGTAGCCTTCTTGGCGAGAGTCAGCGGGATTATTGGTGGTGGCGGAGCCACGCCAACCTTCAGCTTCTCGTCGCGAAGACGAACTTGGTCAAGAAGATTAGAGAGTTTTACGTCCTCGGCTTCTTGCGCGTCTTCCTCGGCGGTGATGTTCCAGCTCTCCAAGCATTGTTGAGCCAGTTTTTGTATCTCTTCTGCAGTTTTCCAAGTAATGCCAAGTTTGGCGATACCCAGATTACTGAGAAGGTTGTTGGCGAAAACCTCTGCCGAGGAATCATTACCCTTTACGGCTTCACCCTTATCGATTGCCGAGTCACCCATGGTGATGTAGGTCTGCGAACCAAGGTTCGCTGGTTCAGAATGCTGAGCCGGATCTTCTGGAACACTTGAAGATGGAGCAACTTCCGGTGTTGTAGAAGGCTTTGGGACAGGAGTCAACGGCGCTGTGCCAGGAGAAGTAAAATTTAACTTTGGCTGGCACAGGGGCTTCGACGAGGCACCTTTCCCCTTGCCCTTGATGAGTTGTTTAGCTCTGGAGAAGTAATAGAACAAGATCATTACGCTTCAGAAAGAATAAGAAATAAAATACAAAGACCTTGTGAGGAAAATTACCTCTTCACAACAGGCACTTCCTTTGTGCCAATGGAGACAGTCGGAGTATTATGCTTTCGAGTAAGTGTCTCCGGCAATGGAACCAGTTCTCCATCATCCTGAGAGAGCTCAGGAGGATATCCCTCAAGAGGAGCAAGCTCCGACTCAGGGAGGTTAGCAAGTTGACTGAAAGATTACCTCAGTATTGCAAAAAGATATAACAAAGTATGGATGAGCACATATTCGAGTAAACTACTGGAAACTTACTAGTGTCACAGGATCGTCAGCCGTATGCATATCCAAGGAAAGTTCTGGAATCATCCTCTCGATCCGCTCTTTGATTAACCATTTGGTCTGGGACTCATAGTCCTATTTCGAATAAGTTTTGGAGTAGATCCGGAGAGAGTCCGTCTTACTCTTGGTGATTGAATGCATAAGCCGATCACCATGATGTTGGAGAGGCTAGATCCGGCGTGCCAGCCAGCAGAGAATCAAGTCGGATCCTTTCAGAACCTTATGCTTCATCAAATAATCGATCTGCCTCTTGGCAAGAAGTAGATCGTCAGTAAGAGCCGGAGAATCTCCGTCCCAGGACTCTTGGGGCATGGCGGCACCATCAATGAAAACCGGCAAAGCAGTTGCATTGCCTGGAGCCGGTCCATCCTTATGGTAAAAGAACATGGACGGCCACTACTTCACCGACTCGCTAGCTTTAATCCTAGGATAGACTCATTCTCTCCTAACAGAAAAGCTAAGAGTTCTGGTAATTTAAGGATTACAGGCAGTGATGGAATTTCTCTAGGTATTGAAATAGCACCAGAAAAGAACAAGACTCGGCCTAATGCCGAGATACCCCTCACACAAAGATGCATGTGCACTCATTTCTAAGAGTGAGTTTGGGGGCAGATGGTGGGGTTGTACTCCGTAGTGATCTATAACCTCAGAAAAGAAATCTGAGGGATGAAAACTCAAACCTCTGTCGAGGTGGGTGCCGAAGTGCACTCGCTCGTTGGCGTTGGGGGTGGGGATAGTTTGTTCAAAGCCACTCCGCCAGTCACCGGCACGAAGGAGGCCTTCCTTCTCGATGACGTTGAGCTTGTCGTCGTCAAGGACACAGGGTATCCAGACCCCACGGAACTTCTCCTTCTCCACCACAGGAGTCGTCGCCGTACCGGAAGACGAAGCCTCAGCCATCTTTTGGGCATTGGTCACCTAGGATGGGCGGTGCTGTGGGATTTGGGGTAGACAGATGAGCTTTTTCACGGGAAGCATCGAGAGGAAGGAGAAAGCACTAGCGTTGGTAAGGAAGAACGAAGAGATCTTGACCCCTTATATCCCTCACCTGTGTCAAGATTCGTGCAAGATAAACAGTAACCATGCCACGCATCGTGGAAGGATCTGGGCAACCTCCTCACGAGGATTATGCCACCTCGATCTCCGGCGTGTGTATTAAAACAACGCCTCGGTTCCACAAAAGGCGGACCCACCAATGGTCGTGCTGACAGGAATGTATGTTAGTGATGTGACTTGACCTTGACTGATGTAAGGTTACGTCAGAGACCAAGTTCTGGCTTAGTTTGAATTTCAAGTTGGAAACCATAATGATGTACTCATAGGTCCGGCTTATTTTTAAGACTCGGATCCTATCCTTTCTTTTGAAGTTTCAGGAACCCTTCAAGATTCTACAAGCTAAAGATGGAGAAATCTAGACGATGATGAAATCCAACTCTAGATCTTGGAGGATTAAAGGTTAAATTTATTGGGATATACTTTGGGTATCTTCAGCGTAAGGCCTTGACGGTGTGGCCGACTTCGGGTTGGAACTTTGCTTCATGAGCGACCTAGTCAGGGAGAAGAGACGAAGTCTAGTCCGTCTAGGGAAGGCCCAGAAGACTTACCTACATAGGCATGTAGTGTTACTTGTAATTCAAGATGTACTCTGTAACCGACTCTTAGTCATAGCCAGATAGGTCTCTCTTGTAAACCCTAGGCCGGATATCTATATAAGCCATCCTAGGGACCAGCGTTTAGGGCACCCCACAATAGTCTACAATCTCAACTCGCATAGGCGAAACCCTTGTAACCCATATTCCGGCTTTGCCATATTACTGGATTGCTAGCAGGAGTAGGATCCGTCCAAAGCTGATGGATTCGAACCTGGGTAAACTTGTGTGCTCACCGTCCCAGAACACTCTACATCTCACACCCCTCTCTTCTGCACGCCTCGAGGACCCCCTCATGGCGTACTTGTCATCAATCTGATGACAAATAGTCTTAACAAATTGCAACACGAGCATTTTGTAAGTCCTTGTTCGACTCTTTTTATTGTATTTATATCATATCCTATAGCCCCTAAGCATGAAGTTGGATAAAACTAGAAATCCGAGTTTATGCTTTGATAGGATGCCAAAGAATGAAGTAGTGTAGACACCAAGTCTCATGATGGAATTTAGCTAAAAATAACATCCCGAGTCTTAGTATCTTTCTGACTCTGGTTGCCATTCTAAATTATAGAAAATTTATGATTACAACCAAGAATTGTTAAACAACATATGTAACAAGCGGAGAGAAATCAAATCTCTCCATCGTGAAAATGCTAAGTTGAAAGTTGAGAAGGATGATGCCGAAAGTAAGTTTTCCGACAATCTCTTCTCGGATTTTTTCAGTCGAATTCTACTAACTTGTATGTATTACTCTAGACTTGCTTGCTGAATCTTCCAAACTTGTGGAGTGAAGCAAAACTTTCTTAACGGCCAAGTAATGGAAAAGCATCAAGTCACCCACAAGGAAAAAGTCTATAGAAAGGGATTGGCGAAGGGAGAAATTCAACGCAAAAGATTCATATCCTCCTTTTGGGCCACCAATGCTAATGTCATGGATACCTTCCTACGCTGATTTTTGTTCATGTCCACCATGGGAAAGGTATGATTCACGGACCTATTATCCATCTAATTATAGATCATCTTACCCAAACTATGCAGCTCCAGAAGATCAATATTTGATCAGCAATCACATGACAAAGACCGTTTAAATAGAAAATAATCGGTCCAGAGTTCATGGGAGAAGAAGAAGGTGGTCAAGCAAGTATACCGAATAAAAAAGGTGGGCGCAACTATGCTATTTCAGACTCGACTCCAAATAATTAAAAGCCAGGTGAGTTGAGGTTGGCTACTAAGGGCAAGGAAGTGAAGCGAGTAAATTTCAAATATCCAATTGTCGATTCCAAACAAGCCAAGTTGAAAGTGCCCAAGATTAATAAAGACATGACATGGTATGAAAAAAAACAATAGCCAAGATTCCCACCCAGCTTATCAAATTGGCAAGAGAGGAAGCTATATCAGCTTAGGGCCAAGGAGCTGAAGAAAAGAAACATGGCATGGGTTCCCAAAGGAAACCCTCAAGGCAAGGAAGATGTGCAAGATCCTTTCATAAGAAGGGCAACAAGGATGGAGAAAAAAAGAATAAAGCCAACCTATGATCAAGCCGAAGATTTCTGTATCACCATCAAAGAGTTTGGCCAACATGTCATCCATATTATTCCACCTAACCATTAGTGCCTATGCCATGGAGCCCATCCCCAGGTGTGATTGGTTACCCTTTGTGGGCTTGTTTTGATTCATGGATACATCATAATTATTTTCACCATGAAAGGTTATTACCAAATAAGTATTCATATGATTAGTTGCAACATGTTTCTAATCCAAAAGGTCGAAATATTGGGAGTCCATAACCAAATTTGTTGTCTTGTTTATTTTGGCTATATATGCTTTAGTGGTTGGATTATACATTCCTCTTAGGGCGGACTCATATGGCCAATATTTCTGTTATCTCCCTAAGATCATTATATAATCATGGCTGATGCGGATTTCTAACATCGTCCTTAGTGTTACTAGAGACCGAGGCAAGGTCTGCATTCATTGAAATTTATGCTTATGCTTTTTCTTTGATGATTTGGCTTATGAATCCATGAAACCTATGAAAGGACAAATTGTTTATCGGTACATTAGTGATGAGCATGGTAATGATATTTATCTTATCTTTCTAGTACCATGGGGATTATATTTTGACTATTTAGTTTGAAAGCAATATCCAATGCTCTAATATTGTTTATTTATTTCCTTGTGGTACTGTTTTGAGGCCTCATGCCTCTTAGTATATCTCACACAAATAGTCAAGACAAATATAACTTTGTAATTCATGCTAGAAATTTTTATTGCTATATTGGGGCTTGTAGTGATTCGTTGTGAGTAGTTCAACATATATCCAAGTTTTACGTTTTGATTAATCACTTGTCATTTATCTTTATACATGTGTAGATGTATTTTATTCTTGGATTGCTTCACCATTGCTCCTATATCTAGACATGAAAAATGAAGAGTAAATAAGTTGGCTCAACAAACATCTGGCTACCATTTTATTCAAGGTATATTCATATTTCACAAGAGCCGATGCTTTGTTTCACCAACATACGTAAAGACGGATTTGGGACCACCATTTCAGCCACTAATGAAAGATCTAGTGCAGGTCAAGATGAAGAACAGAGGAATCCCATTGTTTATTACATGGAAATCCACATGACAGTATGGGTGCTCTTCAGATACTCTTTAATAGGTAATGATATTTATTGCCGAACAGTTGGTGATATTCACCTTGAGCACTTGGATGAATACTAGGCGAGGATCATTGTTGGAGTTGCTCATGAAGACATTCATTATATCCATCAATTGTCAAGATGAAAGTGATTATTCCCAAAGGCAAACATTTGCAGAAGTTATACCCAAGTGGCAACAAACCTAGACATAAAATGGCCAATATATATTTATCGCCCTTAGCACATATGGCCGATATAGAGTTATTGCCCCAAGACAACTAGTGGCCAATGGAGTGTTGAGATCGTCCTTAGACTAAAAGTGGAGCAAGTTATTTTCTAGCACAGAAGCTCTGCCACAAAGCAGGGGGCATAATCTAAAAAAAAAGGGGTCATGTGTTAGCAATCGTTTTGGGCTCATAACTTAGGAATGATGATACATACCCAGAAAGGTCGACTCGGAAGATTATTAATCTTCATCGAAGATGCACCATATAAAATCAAGCCATGATCAGGATTAATACCGATTATACTAGTGTTCAGAGAATACTTGGAGACTAATATATGGAGGCTTCCACTATGACTCCTTTAAGATAACCTCAAATTAAAAGTGTCAAACATGAAAGTTAGTTTTTGAATCACATTGATATGAGTTAGTATGAAAAATTGAGAGCTAGAATACTAAAAAAGCTGAATTATTGGCGATTCGGGTTGGGGTCACCTAACCGTAGACAATGTCTGCCCTTAGGCGAGGGCAATTGACCCGGGTGACCCAAAAAACCTCTAATTCGATCAATGTGCTTATGACTTAATTTAAGGAGTTAATATCAAATCAGATGGAAAATAAAAACATGAAAGTCCTTCGTTTTTGTGAGATGAACAACTTTTCTTTTGGATGTATCATCAGCTGAACAAGTATACAACCTCCAGAATTAAAATACGACCGAGTAGAACTAAAATCGTTCGGTTAAAATCCGAGTTTGATACGAAAATAAGGGTAAAAGATAATAAATATTAAGTTGGATGGAAAAGTGGCCAACATAGAAGTTCTTCATATTTTCGGGACGAACAACTTTTCTTCTTACGTGAGTTTGATCAGATCTTCTACCTTAAAAGTGGGCCAGAAGGTACAGACTAGTTTTTGGCCAAACATTTATGGAATGTTCGGACCAGACCATCCGAATTTGACCCCAACTAGGTTTTTGGAGTGATTTCAAGCCTCTTTCTTGCACAGAAAGTCCAGCCGCTCCTTATATACGTGACGGGTGCAGGCTGATTGAACCAACACCAATCGAACAAACACATCTACTACTTTTTCGGGCTCATCTACTTTTTTTTCTTGTTCATCGTTGTTCTTCAAGATTGGAGACTACAAATCCACAAGGCTCTAGGGGCAGTCAGGCCAACCTAGGCCATTCCATTGCCATCGTGACGCCCTGACGGGGTCCCTCCCATGCGAGCGAGGTTTCGGGTCTACAAAAGCGCTCGTCGGACTATATTGTGTAACGCGCTTCCGGCGAGCCTCCCTCGGCGCGTGATACCGCGCATTGCGCTCGGCGTCGAGGGTACACGGTGTCATGATTGTGTGCGAACAAGATTAGCAACATTGCCAAGCAATAAGAAGGGGAAAGGGGCCTCTGCCCCTTAGGGCAGCCGCCGCCCTGCGTTGTCACCTCCTCCACGCCAGTGTCGCCTCTCCCTGGGAGGCTCATCTTCATCACCATCTACAGCAACTTTCCGTCATACCCACTATAATATCTTGGGAAATATGATGTATGATGCAATATATTGTTTTCCCATGATCCATTGTATCTCTATGTTGATGTTTGAGTAGTGACTTGTTTACGGCAATTGTGATATAGTTTGTTGTTGGTTACATACAAGTATATGTTATCTTCTATAATGATCTTGTTGTACTAACATATGCACAAGGTTGTCATTGTTGCATGTTGATAGGATGAGGGATAGTCAAAGTTTGACAGAAACCAAATCCCAAGTCTTAGAGATACATGTGGTATTAATTAATAGTTAATAAATGAGGCTATTATCATGGGGACCTTAGATCTAAATGTGGTGGTTGGACTTTATGTCTTAATACTTCCCTTTTTTGCTCATAATTGGCCTTGGGATCAATCACTAGGGGTGTATTTGATCATGTATATGGTTGCACCTATTCATGGCTTCTCCTTAGAATAAACAATAAAAATACTATCGTTTTGCTTCACTAATTGTGACAACCAACCAAATGAAATAGGAATTAGCCTAAGCAGTTCCTTTGGGTTATCCACATCCACTTCACTAGCTCCATTTTACTTGTAGTATTTTCTTCCAAATTTTTTGTTGTTTTCTAGTTAGTACCAAAAACTAACGACACACACACTATAGTTCCTAGCTTTGCATAGAAGGCCATATAAGTGGGTTACAGGGCTTTAGAGAATAGATAGTTTACCTTCAGCTCCTCACGGGTTCTAGACTCCAATATTTATCGAATTGTACTATAGTGATCCCATGCACTTGGGGTTTATCAAGATACTTTTCTAGTACCGCTGTCAGGGAGAGTACCCCTAGGCTTCTATTCTTGCTTGCCTTGCTAGTTTAATAGTTGAACCTTTTTATGAAACTAAACCCCCCAAAAAATAGATAATGGATGATGCTCTAGAACCTTTTTGCAAGGATCACAAAGATTTGTATGATATGTTACTCAAATATTTTTAAATCTTGAATATTCCCTTGTGCACTAATGTTTTGAATGCAAGAAATCATGCAGAAAGTGCCAATCAAGAAGATGACAAAATCCTAAGCTTGGGGATGGCCATGCATCCCAACTAAAAGGAGATAGAATAGCAAAATAAACAAGTGGATTAATATTGGAATAGATGCCTATCTTATATTCACAATAATATTAGTTTAAGATTTCAGCAAAAAATGGAAAAGTAAATGAGAAGGATGAGCAATGGAGAAGTTGGGGTCTACCTTGAGCATGTGTTGTTCATGCCAATGGAACCATTGCAAAGCCTATGCCATTAAAACTTTTCCCATAGTAAAAAACAAAATAAAAGTGTGTATATTTTATAATATACTAGCTTCTTGAATAAAATGGTTTCCAAATAATTACTATAGTTTGCATCACCGGAGAAACTATTATATCATTTGTTTGGAGAACTAACCAATTTGTAGGCATTGAAGTACCATGAAGATGAAAATATATCTTTGTTTGACATGAGTAACATGATATGATGAGGAAGAAGTAGAGAACAAGAACTAGCAAGAACACAAGCTTGGGGATCCCCATGCATCCCCCTCTTCTTTCAAGAATTTGAAGTAATACCATTTCAAACTCATGTTTTAGTCTGATCCTCGTGATCTACTTTTTATGTTTGTGGAGACCATGTTTATTACTTTCATTTAGTTTTGTATGATTTTACTTTTGAATATTATTTATAATAACAAAATATCAAAATTATTTTATGTTTCTTATTTGGTTCTTGTTTGATTATTCATTTTTCCTTTTTGATAAAAGAAAAATAACAAAAAGATTTTCTTACTTGTTTGTTGGTTTTTCTTGTTTCTTTATTTGGTTCTTGTTTGCTTATTATTTTTTATAAAACAAATACCAAAAAGATTTATGGTTCTTTATTGGGTTCTTTTCTTGATCAAACAAAAAACAACAAAAACATTTTCTTTCTTGGTTCTTATTTGGTTCATTTTTCTTATTCTTTGGCCTTTGTGCTAAAATATAAACAACAAAAATGTTTTGTTCCTTCCTTGTTTGTTCCTTTTGACTTACTGTTGGTTCTTTTTGTTTCTTATTGCTTTTTGTTTTTGAACTTTTCTTCTCTTTAAAAATAATGTTTTTAGTTTACAATAATATTTTATTAATTCTCATTTGGTTCTTATTTACTTCTTGTTTTTTGTCTTAGATAAAACAAAAACGACAAAAAGATTTGCTTTTCTTCTTTGTTTGTTTTCTTTATTCATTTTGGATCTTTTTGCTTCGTTTTGCTTTTTGATTTTTCAAATTTTGTTCTCTATTAAAATAATGTTTTATTATTTTTTTTACAATTTACAAAAATAAAGTACCAAGTTTTACCCATTTTGGATGTTTAAGTTAAAACATATATGAGGAGCTGCAGATTTCAGCACATTTCTATTCACGAGAAACATTCCCTAGGTTGTGTTGTAATTCCGATTGCACTCATCTTTGAACTATAGTTACAACTTTTCATGCTTTATATGAAAAAAAAATTCCAAAATTCCTGGCATGTCTAGGTGGTCGAAATAAATATGTTTTGTTGCTAAAAATCTGGACAAATTATGTCCACTAGTGTTTGAGCCATTCTTTTGAGTGTCAAAATGATTTTCCATGAGTCTTTTGATATGATAAGAATGTGTAGGACACTATATGCTTGATTTACCACTTAGGAAAAATTTATTCTACGAATTATATGGAATATATTATCATGTATTTGTACCACTAATGTCACCCCATAGAAAAAAGGATAAAGTTTTGTGTTTAAGTTTTTTGATAGGGAATGGCGGAACACCACACTAAGAGCTATCCAGGAATGGTGAAACCCATAAGCTTGGGGATTCTCAAGGAACCCCACTGTACCTATCAAACTCTTGGTTTGCAAACCAGTAAACTGTTTTTTGAGCAATATAGAATGATCGTAAAAACTTGGAGCGTCTTTGTCTAGTTTTATGTTTAGTTTTGCATGTTGCCTTGAGAATAAATGAAACCACAATGACAGATATTTTAAATTCTTAGGAAAGAGCTACTGAAAAACTATCCCATGGATGAATTCCATGTTTGATCGAATGCCTTGCTTGAAATAGACAAAAAGGGGGAAACAAGATATGAATGTTATTGCTTCTAGTTGGATTGTTCATATGCTTTATGGAGTGATGACTTACAAGTGTATCATCTAGTGGTAATTTTCATATTAAACATAAATGGTACTCACTGATTATATTATATTCTAGACATGATCTAGTATTATGGGCACATTTTGCATTCTTGTAGAAGCTCAAACGGTTACTATTGCTAGCTCCACCATATTGAAACAACCTCCTTTAGCAAAACAAATTTAGAATTTATATAGGAAACACCTACTCAAATATCTCAAGCTATATCCCAATTATATTATCATATGTGAGTCATTATTTAGCTTCCAAACACTATTATTATGGGTATAGGTGACATGGAGAAGTTAGTGATGGGGTGACCACAGACTCACTGGGCATAGAGTACCCCTTCCCAAGAAGCAATAAGAGGATACATACACTAAAAGATGAGGCCAAAAACCCACCATAGACGGGGTACCACCACTAAGATGAGGCCAAAAACCCTCCAAATATTTATATGATATCAAAAGGTGAGAAGAGTGAGTTTTAGAGGCTAGTCCTTCCCAAAAATCAAAACAATCAAAAGGTGACAAAAAATACAAAGAAACAACAAAGAGAGGAAAGAAGCAAAAATTGCCAAAACAAGAATGCCAAAAAGAATCAGGTAATGAGGGGAAAAGGAACCAAACACTAATGATGTACCAAGCTTCAACCATAAACGTAATGGATAGTCTTTAGAAGATAGCTTGTGTCTCACATATGATATTCTCTACTAGCCAGGCATACACATTTTCCAACCTCCTTTGCCAATATTCTAATCATAGGGTCACCACCATATATAGTTTTCTCTATGCGAAGAATGCAACTATTGTTTCATGGTACTATATGCATTTGTGTTAGTCAGTGTACATTGTGTTATCAAATATGATATTATGGGAGGTACTACTTTATGCTATTCTTGATTATTGTTTGTCAACACCCGGATTTTTAATCCCAGATGCCCGTTATGCCATACCTCGCAATCCCAGGATTACCATTTTTGTGAGACATAACGGATTGGATATCACAGTACATCATCCATTACAAACCATACATAAGGTTTTACACAAATAAGGATCTCATGATCCAGTCTTTAATACAACAAGCAGCGGAAATAAACGATAGCATAGCGGTGGGGTCCATCTTCAGGGGCACAGGCAATGCTGACGAAGGCAGATAGTCCTAGTTATCATAGCCGTCCTGCTGACCACCATCTTGATAATCTCCTTCATAGTATTGCCATGATAATAGCCAGGGACAGAAGCCATGAGTACTCTTTAAGTACTCGCAAACAACTACTAACAACGGGTATAATTCTAAGTTAAAGTACTGAATCTAAGTTAACTATCAAGTTAAGTTTGAAACCTAAGCTGAGTTCAGAAGAAAGAAAGATAAAGTAGAGTTCTAGAATCACTTAAGTTGGGAAGCTATTATCATCAACACAACCCTGTTGTGGTCAAGTCAAAGTTCATTCATTCATTTCAAGTTATTTAGAAAACATCTGACAACGAAACAGTATGACCATTCCAACTGTCCATAACCGCGAACGCGGCTATTCGAATACTTTGACACTCTGCAGAGGTGGTACACTTTCACCACAAGATTCGATACATCTGTCAGGGATAACCCTGAATCATCATACTTAGTATGCAGATAATCAAACATAACCTTCCCTTTACACACCCTAGTACAAGCACCTCTCCTATGAGTATGGCCTCCCAACCATGACCATCAGTCATCTTGGGCACTGCATAGGTGGACACCATTGAGAGGTATCCACAGCTCAAACCTCTCCTGTGAGGGAACTAATACTAATGCATATAAATTTCCAGCTAAGCCTTACCCAATTCAGGTAATGTGGTCGTACGGTAAATTTGGAATGGTATCGCATCCGAATCCAACCATCAGTTTTATAAAAGGGTTAAGGCTCATGCCTCATCATTTTCATCATCATAAACCAGTTGTGTTTCTCAACACATGTCAAAACATCTCAATAGAATGACTCATCATTCCAAGGTTTTCACAATTCATTTTCACCAAGTGTTCCCTTCTAAAGTGACTCAAGTTTTGATCTATTCTAAAATACTAAGTTAAGAGTGTTCACTAAGGTGGAAAGATGGGATCAATCTCATGCCATATAATGACATCTAAAGGTTTCTAAGTAGGTCAAGTTTTATACTCTTTATGCTACCTTCAAAATTTAGTAAAGAACTTTGTATAACCTAAGAGGGGTAAAACTTGTCAATAAGACTTGGGGTACTAATAGTTAAAGGGGTGTGATCAAAGCATGCTTAAGGCATCTTTACTAAACCATCTAGTTTTATTCTAGCTTGCTAACAATAGCTTTCTAAAGCATGTTTTCAAGGGTTAGCTTGCCACTAATAGCTTGCCTTGGTTGGTGCGGTGGTTGAAGTTTTCTTCTTCTTCTTCTTCTTGGTAGAACTCCTCCTCCTCGAAGGCTTGGTCGGTACTATCGCCTAGAAATACATAGGGAGTGCACAATCACCAAACAATACTTAACTAAGCTAGGTAGTATTCTAAACCACACAATTGATGATCTATTATCATCCCAAACATCACAAGTTTAATTCAATAGTTTCAACCTTTTTATTTTGGAAAAGTAATTTCTACTCATTGAAACATTAACTAAAATTTAATATTCACCACCAAAACATGGGATCATGTGGACACATGTCCTCACCACATATTCTAACATGTGGGAATGAGATTTAAAGGTTGGATCAATATTACTTTGGTTTAAGTTCATTATTTAATGATTTAAAGTGACTAGAAATGCCTATATAGCATTATTTTGGTACTAGTCCAAAGTCACTGCCTGTAAACCTTAATATTATTACATATTTGGATAGATATGATGAAATGTGATTTTTGAGAGTTGGAATCAACTCAAAAGCTAACTTGGTTGATTTTATAAAAATGTTTCAAGTTGCAAAAGCTTCTGTCTTCTTATTTTTATTAGGAGAAATCTATATCTCTAAATGAATTAAATCCAATGGCTTGGATAGAGAAATTCAATACCTTTCAGACAAAATTAGTTTCATGTAATTTGGATTTGTCAAACTCACAGATTTGAATTTTGAAACACTGGACATAAACTATATTCTAACTAAAAAGAAAAATCAAGATTTGAATCTATGGGCTCGCGCGGGAAAATAAATGGGCCGGCCCAGTGACGCTACGCGGCGCGGGCCTCAGCTGACAGGGGGGTCCCACTTGTTAGAGGCACTTAAAACACGAAACAGTACGCGCGCTGTGGGCCGTGCGATTAGAGGCTAGATCTACGGCTGAGGATCGTCGTCGACGACGAACAGGTCGCCGACGAGATCGAACCCTAGCGGCTCGGTGGGGGTCTACTGGGGGCGTACCAGGGCTCCAGCAGGGTCGGCGAGGCGGGCAAACGAAGTGGAAGACGACGGCGAGGCGAGGCGTGGTCGCGGCGGAGCTTGGGGTGGCCGGAATCAATGGCACCCTTCTTCTCTAGAGGCGGCGTCTCCGGCTCCAATTCCGGCGAGCTGCTGCTCCACTTGCTCTGGCGAGAGGTGGGTGAGGTTCAGAGAGGTGAGGGGAGTGGAATGGTGTGAGTCTTTGGTCCTGGGAAGGGCTCCTTTTATAGGCTCGACGGTGAGACCGAGCGGGATGGGCAGTCGACGGTGGCGACATGGCTACGGCGAGCTAGCGGCATGGCTGGGGATTGCGATTGGTGGGCGGTTCCCTGGCGGTGCTCTAGGACTTCAATGCGGCCGTAGGGGCGGTGGCATGCGGTCTGAGCGAGGTGGCGCTGTGTCCAGGGCGAGCGGTGTCTGTGGGGCTTTGGGCGGAGAACGGGGGTGTCTGGGGTGTTCTCAGTGTCGAGGCGAACGTGGGCGCCGGCTGGTGCCAAGGGGCGGTCGGTGCGAAGGGACAGTCAGTGGGCAGCGTCGGCATGGTCGGCAGGCTCGGGCGCGGTTCCTGGTCGCTCTGGCTGTCCTGGGCTGGGACTGGGGCGGTGGAGGTGGACCACGGCTATCTCCGGACACGGTGGATGGCGCTGGCGGCTGTGGCGTCTTTGTCGCGGGGTGCCCAAGTGGGGGCTCGGCCTTAATGGCCATGACCATTTGGTCTTGGCATAGTGGGTGGCTGGGCTAGAGAGGGGTTAGGGGGAGTAGTGTAGAGATTTTGGCGGCAAGTTGGGGAACAAGTTTGGCCAGAACACTATTTAAAATAGTGAAATTTGTTTAGTTTGAAATCTGCCTGCCAAGTGTTTGATGAAATGGCCGCAAGAGAGAAAGTTTTGAATTTTGAGTTCAAAATTTTTGAGTGATCTCCACTAGTGATAGGTAGTCTCTGGTTGCAAGGGTTTTGAAAATGGTGCTCAAATAGATGGTTTTTGAAATAGGGGTGATCTATGCATATGCATTAGATTCAATTTTAAACTATCATTTAAAATAGTTTACAGAATGTTTTTAGTAGATCAAAAGGTGGTCCTTGGTACCTCATTATGTGTACTAGCAAGGGGTGCAAAGATCAAGAATTGTTTCTGTTAAGAATTGAGTACTAGGAATATCCAAACTAGGCATGAGAGTTAAATTTGTCAAAATGACCATTCCTTCATTTTAATTCTTTCTAATTTGATTTTCTTTAGGAAAAGTTTGGGAATGATGTAGATGATGTTTAAATCACCTAAGAAACATTTTACAAGCATTGGATCAATCAATCATGGCAATTCAAACAACTCCTATTTTAAATGCACACATATGTGAATGTCATTTTAAATTTGGAAAAGTTTTTGTTAACCCCATTTTTGGATGATTTGATCTTGATAAGCTTGGATTAAAGTTTTGGGATGTTACATTGTTATTCTCTAATGAATGAACAGTTTAAATTTTTGTGATACTTGCTAGTTAAAAGCGGCACTAAACTCAAAAGTCCATGTTAGTTTTATCACCTTAATGCTCGAGGACGAGCATAGGTTAAGCTTGGGGATGCTTGATGCATGTAAAATGCATCCATGAACTTTGTAGTTTATTGTGCCAAAATATCCATTATCTTGCAATTTTATTATATTTATTGGGACTAAACTACTGATAGTTGGAAAAGAGAAGAAGTTCTTGTTTCACACCTTGTTGTGTAGGAAATGTGCAAATATGGAAGGAAACCCGTCATTATGGTGAAATTCATAGTTTCCTAAAATCTTACCCTACATAACAGTTTTCGACGATTGCCACGACATGCTCTAAAGATGGTATCAAACATAAAAGGTCAAAACATGAAAGTTGTGGGAATTTTATGCTCGTAGTCCTATACATAAAGTTTGCTGAAGGGTACAAGAGAAGTTTCGGGATTCTGAAAGTTTGTGATGTGATTGACTCCAACTCTTCCCATACTTGATGGATTCGGCCAAGTCATGACCCAAGGAGCTCTCAAAGGACATAGGGAATCCCTAGAAAGGTTCTAGTGGTTCCCAAGAGACCTTGGATCAAAGGGCATCGATCTCATGGCCTAGATTGCATCTCTGCCTCTATATATTGAGGGGAAACCCTATTTTGGAGGCATCCACCCATAGCCACAAAAATCCTCCTCTTTGGCAGCCACCAAGGAGGGGGATAAGCTCCTCAAAATCAGCACCATGGCCAAGGAATAAGAAGGGGCAAGGGGACTCAGACCCCTAGGGCAGCCACCACGCTAGAAGGGGCACTAGGGGGCACCTCCCTGCGCCACCACCTCCTCAACGTCGGTGCCACCTCTCCCCATGGGGAGGCTCATCTTCATCACCATCTACAGCAACTCCCCATAATATCTTGGCAGACAGGATGTATGATGCAATATATTGTTTTCCCATGATCTATTATATCTCTATATTGATGTTTGAGTAGTGACTTGTTTATGGCAATTGTGATATTGTTGTTGGCTGCATACAAGTATATGTTATCTTCTATGATCATCTTGTTGTACTAACATATGAGTGCACACATATGTTGGGGGATGCACAAGGTTATCACTGTTGCATGTTGATAGGATGAGGGATAGCCTGAATTTGACTAAAACCAAATACCAAGCCTTAGATATACATGTTGTATTCATTCATGGTTAATCAACGGGGATATTATCATGGGGACCTTAGATCTAAATGTGGTGGTTGGACTTTATGTCTTAATAATTCCCTTGTTTGCTATTAATTGGCCTTGCGATCAATCACTAGGGGTGTATTTGCTCATGTATATGGTTGCACCTATTCATGACTCCTCCTTAGAAGAAACAATAAAAAGACCATCTTTGTACTTCACTAATTGCGACGACCAACCAAATGAAATAGGAATTTTCCTAAGCACTTACTCCCTTGGGTTATCCACATCCACTTCACTGGATCCATTTTTACTTGCAGCATTTGCTTGCAAAACTTTACTATTTTATAGTTAGTACAAAAAACAACCACACGCACACTATAGTTCCTAGCTTTGCATAGAAGGCCATATGGTTATGCTGAAGTACATACATGAAATATTGAATTAGTTCAATATGGTGGCATATTTGAGTGATAGCTGTGTGAGTTTCCTAACTGAATATTAGACAAGAAAAGTTCTTGCCACATGGTAGCAAGATCAATTATGTTGACAATTGATAAGCGAAACCTTGTGAATGATTGATTAAATCATGAATGCCATGATATTTACTTATCTAGATGTGTCTTATGCTCTAAGTGTTAGGAGCATATATTAGAATTTTCATTGGACAATAGTGATGATATTATTGTGTACTTTGGAAGAACCAAGAATATGCAATATGCAAAAGTGACAAACTAGTTCAATGTAATGTGTTACATTGATGCAAATTTTTGTCGAATATATACAAATGAAGTTTATCTAAATTTGGCTATATATATTAAGAAATAAGGTGGCAGAGTAAAATGGAAGTAAGTTCATTCCATGATGAATTTGGACTGTATCTAAAGGTGTAACACTGTGATGGGTACTACAATAAACGACTAAGTATATGACTACTCTAGCAGAAGCATGAAGAGGGCTTTTGTGTCAAATAGTTTGTTATGAAACTAGGTGCAGTTCCAAGTAGGCTATACTATGAAGATCTATTTGTTGGAAATATGCCCTAGAGACAAATAATAATATGGATTATTATCATATTTCATAAGGTTTATGATTAAGGTTTTATGTCATGATATAACTATATTGATAGGAAACACCAATACACGTGTGTCATACAAACAACCAGTAGTTCCTAGTGAAACTCTAGTCACAGGCTCATTGGTTAATGGATGATCAAGGTTTCCTAATCATGTGGCATTTATGCCAGTTGACAATGGAGTAACCTCATTACGAGAATGAGATGATGAGATGTACCCAATCTAAGCATCATCACCCGACCATATCATGAAGTTCAAGTTATGATGATTAGAAAGAAAAGACCTAGTGTCCTATTTCTTATTGAAGGAAATATGCCCTAGAGGAAATCATAGAGATGATTGTATTTCATGTGTTTCCATGAGTTTTTATAATTTTCCTTGAATATCCATATACCAGGCAACTTCTATTGATTGGCAATTATGTGAATTGTTTTTGAAACTCTTTACTTGTATGGTTATCTAATAATTGTCCCTAGTCAGAGTTCATGTGAGGACACACGTGAATATTAGACTAGCACATCGATTGGTTGATGACTATGTTTCGCAAGTCATAGACATGGAGATGTCAAACCAATGATGTGGACACATATTATGAACATGGGGTTGGACTGACCCAACTTGAGACTCGCAATAATACTTGCAGCTCTCTCTACACATCGTGTACGTTTTGTCCTTAGACCTAAGATTATCGCATGTACTTGAGATGTGGATCGACCTACTTTGGGGCTATCAAACACTACTCCGTAACTGGGTAGTTATAAAGGTAGATTTCAGGTTTGTCCTGATACATGCTGCAAGGCATCGGTCAATCAAGATGGGATTTGCCCCTCTCTACTTGAGAGAGATATCTCTGGGCCCCTCGAGTGATCGGATCCAAAAATGCATGGTCATGCTACATATGGTTAAGAGTTAACCTAGTAAAGGGATTCTGAATCACAGTATCGAGAAAGAGAGGTCAGCTTGGAGCTAGACCAAATATCGTGAGGCAAAGGGAAAGACATGTACTCAACCTTGTGATGGTTCGTCAGAATGATCTTTATATGCGTTTAGGAGTTGGCACGTCTTTCTAGAGGCCGCTACCAACTATTGACGGAGTAAGTGTACTCGTTTCATGTCTATACGTGTATGAACCTATAGGGTCACACACTTTAAGGGCTAGAAGCGTAATAAGGATTGGATCCGAATTAGACCAGGCTTAGGATGCTAATGGGCTACTAATGTAGAAGCCCACCAGGGATGCCTATATAAGAGAGAGTGAGGCGAGCTGAATAGGGTAGAGCATTCCAACCAGCCGCCACTCCTCTTCCGCATGTGTTGCATGTGCAGACCTAGCAGTCTGGCGTGTGACGGCTTCCACTCCGGACGTGTGGATACCTCGGAGGTGCTGCAGCTGTAGAGCTGTAGCACTTGGACGAGCCGCGCAAAGGGGAGTTGCTCGTGGGACGAGAACGAGGAGGAGACGTAGAACATCTACACTGCCCTGACGTGCTTCATCGAGTTCCGCAACTGCGTGTCTAGTGATAATCCCGTGATCTATGACAATAGTATTCCTCGTTGACGCGATAGAAAATTTTGATTTTACGCTAGTGTAGCCTACCCGTTTCCCTACACTTATATCATTAGACCATATCAATCACTGTCACCTGAGAATACTTAGATAGCATCAAACGTAACTTGCATGAGTAGTGATCATAAAGGTGTGTTCAGGTATTCGGAGGAACATGTAGAGGCATTATACATCAAAAGTGGGATTTGTCTATCCGCGTGATGGAAAGATACTACAGGGCCCACTCGGAGAAGTTATATCTAATAGCTGCGCATCATGTGATTTGATCATGGGGATATCTCTTGTTGGAACGAGTTAAGTGGAAATTGTCGATAACGAGATTGAACACGACATGGTGATGTCATTGATCAGATCTCAAACAATGCAAGTATCAAAGATACAAAAGGAATATGACATGACATTCATGGTTCAACGAGGAAAGATTCGTGGAATGCACAGGGGTCATCATGGGCATCCTGGTCATGTTGATGATCATTGGTATGAGAGGGGTATCGACCATGCCTGGAGTATTCCCGGACAATGGGGTATCATGCTTAAGCGTTTAATGATGCTCGGAGATCAATTTTGTATCAAGAGAATCACCAAAGAATAGAAAGCGAGAAAACTGGAATGGTTTTGGTAAGTCCGGAGTGGAGGTGGAAGGAGTTCCATAGCTACAGGGATTGAATAATATGTACGTGAATGTTAAATATTGATTTAATAATTTATTTGTAATTATTTAATAAAAGGAAAATCAATTAAGAGGTCAAATACCTAATTGGGCCTGATTCCATAGGGAAAAGGCCCATGAGGGAAAGACCAAAGGGGAAGATACAGGGGGTAGCCAGCTAGGCCAAGGGACCTCGCGTGGGGCCCACTTGGGCCCAGGGCAGCGATGACCATCCCCCCTCCTCCCTTCTCCTTTGTTTAGTCCCACATGGCTAAGGCGATTAGCTATGTGGTGGTTTTACCCTATATTGATGTATTTTGAAAAATGAAATACACCAATAATCCATAAAGGTTCCCTCTCTTTTGGGGAGACCTCTAGTTGATATTCTCTCTCTCGTGACCACGGTCCCAAGTCTAGATCGCGCAAGCAGGAGACTTCTTCACCGCGGAGCGCCGTCGCGCTGCGGGATTCGGATGAAGAAGGTCTGCTTCCACAACTATTGCTGGATCGGAGGAGTTGGAGTCATTGTCACGCACCAGATGTGTGTAACTCCCTCGGATGTGCAACATCTAGGGAACTAGGAGTCGTTGGAGCCACAGGAGTCGAAGGACTTCAACATCACCCCAAGGTCAGCTTCAGAATGACTACATTAGTCACGCTCTCCTGAGCATTGACAATGTTTTTCGGTCTTCAAGGGTAAGTTCGTGAAAATCCCCTCCCATTACTACATTACTAATAGATAGGTCCTGGCATTAGGGTTCTTAGCGTAGGGAAATTTTATTGTTTTCATGCGTGAACCCCTACACTATTGTATGATAATAGTGTCAACATAGTTCTGGCTAATGAATTGAGATCTCTCTAATGGGTCAAGATATCTCGAGCTCATTGGGAACCCCAAGAGGAAGGTATGATGAGCACAGCAGCAAGTTTCCCTCAGTTATGAAACCAAGGTTATCGAAATAGTAGGAGCAAGGAAACAACTCCAATGTGTTGCTAACAACATGGAATCCTGTACAACACAACCACAGAACTTTGCCCCAACTTACAGTGAGGTTGTCAATCTCACCGGTTTTGCTGAAAACAAAGGATTAAACGTATTGTGTGGAAGATAGTAATTGCTTGCAGAAAGTAAACAGTAAACAGTAAATAGTAGATGGTATATAAATGGTAAAAGAATGGACCGGGGTCCATAGTTCACTAGAGGTGATTCTCCTTAAGATAGATAGCATGTTGGGTGAACAAATTACAGCGCGGTAATTGACAAATTTGGGAAAGCATACAATGCATATACTAGACATCTTGACTCCTATGAGATTTGATTGGGCATTACAACATTATACATAGACTATAATCCAACCGCATCTATGACTAATAATCCACCTTCAGGTTATCATCCGAACCCCCTCCAGTATTAAGTTGCAAGGAACAAATAATTGCATTAAGCAAAGTGTGTAAAGTAAACAATACAATTGTCCCATGGACAAGGGATTGTTGTTTTCTACCTAGTAGCAACAACACATCTACAACCTTAGAGATTCCTGTCACTTCCCCGGATTACTAGAGGCATGAACCCACTATCGTGCATACATACTCCCTCTTGGAGTTGCAAGCATCTAGTTGGCCAAGATAGTTACAAACAACAGAGAGCATGCAAGATCACAAATAACATAGACATAATACAATCAATAATCAATATGAAATAGCATCTCAATGTCCATCGGATCCCCGCAAACAGAACATGGAAGATTACAAATAGATGATATTGATCATGAAAGGAGATCACAAGATCTAAACATGATAGTACAAAGGAGGAGAACCAACCATCTAGCTACTACATGGACCCATAGTACAAGGATGAACTACTCACACATCACACCGGAGGCAGTCATGGTGATGAAGAAGGCCTCCAGGGTGATCTCTCCCATTCGGCAGGGTGCCATGAAGAGCTTTGGATCCCCCCGATCTAGGGATGGAGATGGTGGTGGCTACAGACACTTCCATGGATTTCTGATTGGGTCTTTGATCGGGTACTTAGGGTTTTCGTCCCGGGAGTCTTTTATAGGCGAAGGGGAAAGGTCGGTGGAGCATTATGGGGCCCACACCCCCTGGTGGCGCCACTCAGGCTGCGCCACCACCAGGTGTGGCTACCCTGGTGCACCACTTCGTATCCCCTCCGGACTCCGTGTTGCTTCGGGTAAAATATTGACTTTGTCTTTTGTCCCGTCCAATGCCGAGAATATTTCCTTACTAGCTTTTCTGAAACCAAAAATAGCAGAAAACAGGAAACTCGCATTGTGGCATCTTGTTAATAGGTTAGTTCTAGAAAATGTATAAAAATGACTAATGTAGTCATTCCGAAGACCAAATTTATACAAAGTACATATAAAACAAGCATGGAACATCAAAAATTATAAAGCCATCTCATTGGAGAATGAGTTGATGCGTAGTGTCACATTGACATGGAAATACACATAAAGCTGAAAGTGTTAGTTCTGGAGATTGGATTTACCACAAGCAACGCATGTGGGTGACACCAGTATGCCATAGATGTTAAACAACGTGAAGCAATAACTAGATTATTGACTCTAGTGCAAGTGGGAGATTAAAGGGGATATGCCCTAGAGGCCAACAATAAAGATGTTTTCATTAACATATCTCATTAGTTCGTAATAGTTTTGTATCATGGTAGAACAGTATTAAGTGAAAACATTAATACAGTTGTGGTATATAAACAAACTAGGTCCCTAGTATCCTCTAGACTAGTTCGTCGGGCAGCTGATGATCGAGGTTTCCCAATCATGGATTTTACCATGTCAACTGACAATGAGGTCACCTATGAAGTGATGGACAATACCCAATCCCTAGTATTCCAATGTGATCCAGTCACAAAATTCAACATTGCAATATCTAGTAAAGTGTAGTGATTCAGTCCTTCGACTGTGAGATCATATTAATCACTATCTCCTGACACTACTTTGATCACATCAACCATCATGTCTGTAAAGCTATGTGATAGGTATTCCATAGTAACTATTGAGGCCTATGTATCAAGACCGGGATTTTCCCATCCGAGTGACGGATAGATACCCAAGGCCCACTAGTGAGATCACATCTACAAGTTTGCAAACATGTGACTAGGTCATGGGGATGTAATATCACTGGAACGAGTAAATGTGTTTGTCAGTAACAAGATCGAACTTCGGTATAATGATACCAGGAGATCATATCTTGGACAAACTTGGTATCGTAGAGCAAAGGGAATGAAAATGTTCAAGGTTTAAGCGATCAAGTTAATCATGGAAAGCATGGGGCCATTATGTGTTTCTAGATACCGTTATTGGTCATTGATTCGAAAGTGTGTCGATCATGTCTGTGTATTACCGAGCCGTATGGTGTCACATTTAAGGGTAGAGACGCTTAGGGATTAATCCAAGATCATAGGAGAAAACAGAGAACTCTAGAATAGTCCCGGAGTCAAACCGAACGTGTTTTGGGGATATTCGTTGATGATCGGAAGGGTCCGAAAGGTGTTTCAGAGTGATAGGTATTAAATAACAGGTATTTCTATTTTCGTGCCCCTGGTTCGTTAGTTGTACTCAGTTTTCCCTAGCCGCTTAACTTTTCCTCACTTTTGCCCCTCTCCTTCTCAGAAACTCATCTAAGAGCTCGAATGGCAGCTGCCGTCATGTTGACCGTTGGTTGACGTGTGGGGTCACGCGGTCTAGGAACACATCAGGTCATTTGGTCAGGAACATGTTATGTTGACGTGTGGGGTCATGCCATGTGGGACTGCGTGGGGCCGATTTATTGGGAACGTGTTATGGGGGACGTGGTGTGGGACCATGTGGGTGCGTTTGGTGGTTACGTGCGCCCTAATGCCTAAATTGGAAGTTTTATTTTTTTATTTTTGTGATTGGCCTTTTTAAGAGCGCCTTTTCCCCTCTCTAGCTAACATTTGTGTTTTTTCCCAAAAAGGTAGCGAATCTAGAGCATCTTCTCACTTCATTCATTGTTCCTTTTGGCCCTCGTTTTCCCCAATCTAGTAGCAAATCTAGAGCAGCAAATCTAACCAGCACCATAAATAAATTCAGTAAACAGAGCAGATGTAGATAAAGTAGCTAATATAGGATATATAGTATGGTACTTAATGAGGTTCGACAATTAGGCTGCTCAACAACAGCAGCGGACAAGTTCAACACATACAAGACAAAAGAAGCTGCTTTACAATAGCAGCAGTAGCACAAGATTAGTGGCCCCTCATGGCCTCCGCCTCCTCCCTCTGGCACCTCCTCCACTTCTTGTTGCCTAGTCCCTTGACCTTGGGTACCTTGGGCTTGATCAGGGGCATGCGACCCTCATGGATGGCTAGCTTCTAGAGGTTGCGGAGGTGAAGACCAAGCGTCTGGTGCTTGGCTCTAAAGCCGTGGACGTTCACGGACTCGCCGCATGTCCTCATTTCCTCGGCATGCTTCATGAGGGAGTTGAAGTCGGTGGTGCGGAGTCTCCTGGTGGTGTAGAAGGGGCACTTGTAGACGTCGCCGGTGAAGAAGTTGTCGTACTGGTCAGACTTTAGCCTCCTTAGTACATGATGAGTCTTGGTGTCCTTGGACTCGTCATCGCTGTAGACGTCGCTGATATCTTCTTGTTGGAAAAAACTATAGAGTGCAATAAGTACATGATTGAGATACCTTGATTATCGAGATTGATTATTTGCATAAATTAACCAATTGAGATCCCTTGATTATTCCCCAAATAACAAACCAAATTGAATACTGATCCCAACTACGAACAGGGGGATTCAAATATGAATAGGGGATTCATTGAAATACGAACAAGGGGATTCATCAAAATATGAGATCTAACACAAGAGGATTAGCTACTGTAAAAATACGAACAACCGAACCCTAATAACATATGATCTAGCATCCAACGATGGGAATGGGGGAAGAACAAGGGACGGGGAGAAAACCCTAGTTACCTCTGACCATGGGTCGGTGATGTTGGTGTCGTAGGGGTTCTCCGGCCTTATATAATCAACCTCCTCATAGGGGTCCTAGTCGAGCGGGATCTGCCCGAGACCCGTGGGGGCCTCCTCGTCGGCGGCTACGGCAGAAGTGGGGAAGGGGTCTCGACGGGGACGATGGTTGCCTTCGATGCCTCGATGAGGGCCTCCTCGCCGGTGGCCTTGGAGGCGCCGATGGACACCATGCCATTCTTATCCATTACCGGCGTGGTTGGGGTTTTCTTGGGGGCTTGCAGAAGGTGATGGGACAGTGGAGACGGTTGAGTGAGTGAGTGAGTGATAAGTGAGAGTGAGGAGGCCTCTATAAAGGCGAAGGGAATCGACGTTTCATTGCACCACCATTCATCGTGTCACCGTGTACGCTACTGCACCGTGCACGTCGACACATGTCCGCTACCGCCCGTGCATCGAACACGCGTACCTTGAGTCATGTTTTTCCCTCGTGTCTAACCTTGGCGACTTGGTTGTGCTCAGTTTTTCCCTCGAGTGTAACACTAGAAGTTTGGTTGTACTCAGTTTTGTCCTCCAGTACTAACACTACCGTGTGCAATATACTCAGTTTTTCCCTCAGGTGGATCATCAATAGAGAGTCAACGAATGGGTTTTAGCTAGCTAATTGAGTCATTTTATGCACAACAAATTCAGAAAAATCAAAACATAGTGGCATCTACCCAGGGAGTCTTATTATGTGACCAATCACCATAATAAATGTATATGAATCAAGGTTTAACCTAAATCACCACTTATCAAATCACCTGCTATCTACGAAGGTTCATGGCTTTCTATGCAAGCCTCTTCCCAAAACATCCCTCTCCAAAACATAGTTTGTCTGAATGAGGCAATAATTGTCAAACTAGTGTATATTTGAATTGCAAATAGTTTGATGTATGCCAAGATATTTTATTGTATAAAGGATGCATTTTCCATTTTTAATCTCTTTCTATTTTCTATTTGAATCACTTTGTTAGTCTTGCCCTTGGCTTTTAAGTTCTACAAAGTTTTACCCTTGGTTCTTAAGTTCTACTCAGTTTTCCCCTCTATTAGTCACAATCTCTCACACTTGTGCTCATCTTGGCTGCTACGCTCTGATTTGTTGAGACAGTTGTCACACGGATTGTGCCCACCAACCGTTGATCCTCTATGAGCTAGCGGATAGGATAACCCCTATATCTCTCGGGGGCACCCCTCTATGGAAACTAGCCACGCCATATTTTCCCACCATGTATGAATATTATTAGGTTTCAACCCTAATGACCAAAAAAGGTCATGGCCATATCAACATCATAGTTAATGTACTGTTCCCACATTAATTTGGTATATGGGTGCACCTTGGCATAGTAGGAAATGTTGCCGGTGGGAGTCTCAACATTGAGCCTATTTTTTGTTTTTTTAACGGGCAAGGGATGAGTTTGCCCTTTTTCTCTGAACTCCCTCCATCATTGGAGCAAGCAAGACTGACGATTAAGTCTGCATTTGTGTGCATACCTCGTTCTTACATCAATGCATGTGTGACCAACATATATGCAACCCAAGAAGCCCAAGCCTCATCTACATTGAGCAGTCCATGTTTCAGAAGAAAAGCAAAACAATCTACTGCCATTGATCAAAACAAGTACTAGTACAAGTTTATTCGTTCTACAAAATACTTTAACAATAGCAACATCAGCACATTTGAGAGATTCGGTAGCTTTTGAAAGATTCAGCAGTACATGCCATATTCTGCACTCGATTTGAACAATTCCTAGTACATAGGAATTATTACAAAATATATTAGCAGTTGAAGAACTCCATACAAAATACTCGGTAGAAGTATAAAACTACTCTTAGTAGAACCTTAATCTATCTAGGAACGATTACATGTCCCATCATACACTCTAAACATGCATGAGAGAAAGAGAGAGGTCAGAATCACCACAAGATCTGTATGCCAACGATTCAGCGTGTCTAGGTCGTGGCCGTGTAGCGCTTGCTTTCCCTCCTGGCACGCTTCTCTCGTTTTACCGTCGTCTGTGGATCCTCGTAATAGGCTTTCGCCTGTTCACCCTTAGCAAGATAGATGTAAAATTTATGGACCTTTCTAGCCATTTCCACCACTCCGATTGCGAAAGGAATCTGCCACTAAAATAAATAAAGTAATTAATATTAGAACAGAGGGACTAGAAAAATACATATACATTCATATTAGGATCATCAGGAGAACATTGGAACTCCACGAGGAACTCCGACCAACAATTGAGGAGCTTGACAATAAGTCCCCGCTACTGACAGGTAATGGTTGAGCGCCTCCAGCGCGGCTTCGGTCGGCGGCTGCCCAATCTTTGGCTCAGTATCAAACTCGAGCGGATAGAACCCATGACAATCAACCAATGATGATATCCTCACCTCGTAGTCCTCCAATTCCCACGCCGCGGACCTTGCACGGCTGACGGACAGGATAATCTTTTAGTTGTGCCCATCAATCTGGCCGATGAATAGCATGGCCGTCTTCCTGATGCCGATGACATTTGTTCTCCTCAAGCACCCTGCATGCACCGGCTTAGACGGGTCCCATTGTTTGACGCTGTAGAGGACCGTGGGCACCTCGATCGAGTGGGTGGATTTGAGGTGCAAATACAATGTTAATTTGTTGCCGACCCAGTTGCATCCTGGCTCCATGCAGATAAACAGGCTGTGGATGCAGGAGATCATGTGGGCATAGAGTTCATTGAAGGAGACCACTTCTAGGCAGTTGTAGTTTAGACAGCTGTAACCTTCTCTGCCGATGACTTGGTGGTGTACCTCCTTGGAGCATGTGGCCAGCCGGACGACGCTTTTAGCGTCGAGACGCTCAGCGATTTGTTTGACAACATCGTCGCCATCCTTGTTAAAGCTACTGCACCACCAGCTCTCCCTCGAACCTCTCCAAATTTTGTACAGATGATCCGCCATCACGTCGAGGGGGATTGGGGGCGAGTGCGGATCTATATAGAACTGTTTTGTTTTTTTGGAGGAGAGGGGTGGTGATCTGGAAGGAGAGATGCACCGAGCGAGATGGCGAGGAAAATGTGTGATCAGCACGGTGGCGAGGATCCCAAATGCGGCCAGGCAGCATCGGCAAGTGTGGATAAACTAAACGGAGATGGGGAAGATGCGATGTCTCTTTGAAAGTAGTTTTTTCTTTTCTTGTAATAAATTAACCATGTCACCTCCTGGCGCAGTATAGTCTCATCACGTCGGTTTGACTAGACACATTATTTATTTACAGGTCCTACTGTAGTAATTTTTGCATAAGTAGGAGCGCGAAGTAGGAGTAGTAGGTAGGAGTATTACTCTACCTCCATCCCGAGGAATAATAAGGCATCCTCGTTTTGGTTGTTTTTTCTTTGACCAAGATTTTCTCTAAATATATAGTATAAAGAATGTTGGTAGAAAATTTAGCAATATTGGAAAGTTTTACTCTACCTCCAACAGTATGAGTACTAATTTTACATAAATTAATCAAGTGTATTAGTTACTCTGTTTATTCAGTCAAATTTTACACAATGTAATCAAGTATGTATCTTCTCGGCACCTCCGCGCACACCTGCTAGTTGATCTCTCCCTCGTCTGGAGCGTGGCACTCAGCACATGTGCCATGGTTAGGGTTACGAGCGGGATCCCGCGAAAGTTCTGCCTCTAGTTTATTTTGAAGTTTCTATAGGAGTACTTCAAAATGAACTATAAGCAAAACTTCTACGGGATGCCGCTTTTAACTCCAACATGGTATGACGGCCCTATGTCTGTCTATCATGTGTTCATCAGATACGTTGTGCTGCTGTGCATATGAAGGAACCACTTTGGGTGTTGGGTTGGGGCGGCGGCAAAAAAGTAGTCGCGGATCAAACTTTTCGGGTTCGATTTTTTCACTTGCTTCGTCCCAAACATCGCATGGAAGGTTATTACAAGGATCAACACTCACAATACTAGAGACGGGATATTATACTTGGTCTGTATATATTAAGATATACATGTATGCAGCCAGAGAGAAGGCATCCCGAGAGGGCTATAATGAAGGTTATTACAAAATACTGTAGAAGAGATTATGGGGTCAGAGAAGGCAGCCCGAGAGGGCTGCAGCGAAGAGGTGTTGCAAGCGGTTCGATGTCAAAGCAAAGTTATGAAAAAAAAAGATAGAAACAAAGCCGCTGTAGTACCATGGCACACGTGCGCAGCACCACACTGTGGACGAGGGAGATATCATCTAGAGGATGGGTGTGATGCTGCAAAGGAGAGAGTATTATACAATTTATTTTCCTTGCATAGAGGAGGAGTAGCACACTGTAAGGCTGCAGGAGTGAGCACCAAGCTGATTTTCTTTGTTAAGAAAGTACAAGTGGACCTCATAAAAAATGAAAATTGCATCCAAGTCCATGCATTTAGCACAAGGACCCTGAAACTTAGCAATAAAGTGTGTGTTTTGAGGTTTGCGCATACTAGCGTTCATCGTGCTAAAGTAGAATCTTTCTAGATGCTAAGAATGGAAAATAAGATCCAATGGTTAGCAATATTTGGATTTTCCTGTCTTGATCAATCATTCATTCTTCCGTGCACCATGCAGTGGTATATATGGTATTGTGAGAGATAAGAGACAAGATAAATATAATATAAGAAGTACTGCGAACGGCCGATCTAACTTTAGGTCTCGTAGGAGCGAGGTGATCGAGAGTTAACACGGTCGGTGGAAGTACAGGTTACATCAAGGACCTCGTAAAAAATAAAAAATTACATCCAAGTCCATGCATTTAGCACAAGGACCCTGAAATTGAGCAATGAAGTGTGTGTTTTGAGGTTTGTGCATACTAGCATTCATCCTATTAAAGACTTTCAGTAGAATCTTTCTAGATGCTAAGAAAGGAAAATAAGATCAAATGGTTGTTAGCAATGTTTGGATTTGCCATTCTTGATCAAACGGTTAATGGTTTGTACACTCTATAGTGATGGTATGATATTGTAAGAGATAAGAGAAGATAAAGATAAGATAAGAAGTATTACGAATGGCCGATCTAATGGTAGGTCTTGTAGGAGCAAGGTGCTTGAGAGTTAACACGATCGGTGGAAGTACAAGTTACATCAAGGACCTCATGAAAATGATAATTATTGCATCCAAGTCCATGCATTTATTAGCACAAAGAGCCTGAAACTGAGAGCAATGAAGTTTGTGTTTTGAGATTTGCGCATATACTAGCGTTCATCGTGCTAAAAACTATCAGTAGAATCTTTCTAGATGCTAAGAATGGAAAAGAAGTTCCAGCGGTTGGCAACGTTTGGATTTTCTACTCTTGATCCAATAGTCAATGTTCAAAGTTAATCCGTACACTATGAAGTGGTTTATTGTATTGTAAGAGATAATACACGATAAAGAGAAGATAAGAATACTGCGAATGGCCTATCAAATGGTAGGTCTCGTAGGAGAGAGGTGCTTGAGAGTTCACACGGTCAGTGGAAGTACAAGTTACACTAAGGACCTCAAAAAAATGAAAATTGCGTCCAAGTCCACGCATTTATTGGAAAAAGGACCCTAAAAACTGAGCAATGGATTTTGTGTTTTGAGGTTTGCGCATACTAGCGTTCATCGTGCTAAAGTACTCCCTCCGACCCAAATTAGTTGACTTAGTTTTATCTAGATTCAGACATATATAACACTAAAACAAGTCTAGATGCATTTGAATCTAGACAAATCTAAGTCAACTAATTTGGGTCGGTGTGAGTAGAATCTTTCTACATGCTAAGAATGGAAAAGAAGATCTAGCGTTTGGCAATGTTTAGATTTTCTAGAGTTGATCCAACAGTCAATGTTCAAAGTTAATCCATACACTATGCAGTGATTTATTGTATTGTAAGAGATAAGACACGATAAAGAGAAGATAAGAAGTACTGTGAATGGCCTACAAAATGGTAGGTCTCGTAGGAGAGAGGTGCTTGAGAGTTAACACGGTCAGTGGAAGTACAAGTTATATCAAGGACCTCATAAAAATGAAAATTTCATCCAAGTTCACGCATTTATTAGCACAAGGACCCTGAAAACTGAGCACTGGAGTTTGTATTTTTAGGTTTACGCATAGTAGCATTCATCGTGCTAAAGTAGAATCTTTCTAGATGCTAAGAATGGAAAAGAAGATCAAGAGGTTGGAAATCTTTGGATTTGCTAGTCTTGATCCAACGGTCAATGTTCAAAGTTAATCCGTACACTATGCAGTGGTTTATTGTATTGTAAGAGATAAGACATGATAAAGAGAAGATAAGAAGTACTGCGAATGGCTATCAAATGATAGGTCTCGTAGGAGAGAGGTGCTTGAGAGTTAACACAGTCAGTGGAAGTACAAGTCACATCAAGGACCTCATAAAAATGAAAATTGCAGCCAAGTCCATGAATTTATTAGCATAGGGACCCTGAAAACTGAGCAATGGAGTTTGTGTTTTTAGGTTTGCGCATAGTAGCGTTCATGGTGCTAAAGTAGAATCTTTCTAGATGCTAAGAATGGAAAAGAAGATCAAGAGGTTGGCTATGTTTTGATTTGCTAGTCTTGATCCAACAGTCAATGTTCAAAGTTAATCCGTATACTATGAAGTGGTTTATTGTATTGTAAGAGATAAGACAAGATAAAGAGAAGATAAGAAGTACTGCGCATGGCTATCAAATGGTAGGTCTCGTAGGAGAGAGGTGATTGAGAGTTAACACGGTCGGTGGAAGTACAATTTACATCAAGGACCTCATAAAAATGAAAATTGCACCCAAGTCCATGCATTTATTAGCACAGGCACCATGAAAACTGAGCAATGGAGTTTGTGTTTTTAGGTTTGCGCATAGTATCATTCATCGTGCTAAAGTAGACTCTTTCTAGATGATAAGAATGGAAAAGAAGATCAAGAGGTTGGCAATGTTTTGATTTGCTAGTCTTGATTCAATGGTCAATGTTCAAAGTCAATCCGTACACTATGCATTGGTTTATTGTATTGTAAGAGATAAGACACAATAAAGAGAAGATAAGACGTATTGCGAATGGCCTATAAATGGTAGGTCTCGTAGGAGAGAGGTGCTTGAGAGTTAAGACGGTCGGTGGAAGTACAAGTTACATCAAGAACCTCATAAAAATGAAAATTGCATCCAAGTCCATGCATTTATTAGCACAGGGAAAATGAAACTGAGCAATGGAGTTTGTGTTTTTAGGTTTGCGCATACTAGCGTTCATCGTGCTAAAGTAGAATCTTTATAGATGCTAAGAATGGAAGAGAAGATCAAGAGGTTGGCACTATTTGGATTTGCTAGTCTTGATCCAACGGTCAATGTGAAAAAGTTAATTCGTACAGTATGAAGTGGTTTATTGTATTGTATTGAATATATAAGACACGATAAAGAGAAGATGAGAAGTACAGTACTGCGAATGGCTGATCTTTTGAATAACCTTCCCTCCTGATGTTTGGGAAGCAAGTGAAAATTTCGAAAACTGGAAAACTTTGAATTTTTGTGCCACCAAGGACCAAAGTGGTTTCCTTCCTATGTACTCCTCCTCGTCCCTACTCCACACCAACGCGCGGCTACCGAACACGCTAGAGACACAGAGCCGCTGCACCAAGGCAACATGTGCGCAGCTCCATGTTGTGGATGAGGGGAGAGAGATCAGCCGGACCGGTGCGCGAGGGCAAAGGGGAGGAGAGATGGAGCATAGGGAAGGGGAGAGAAAACACACGATTTGTTTTGCGTGCATAGGTCCTGAAATTTACTACTAGTAGAGTGTACAGTGTAAGGCCGCAGGAATACCTCGTGTCAGAAACCCATCATAACTTTGCTCTAACATGGAACCGCCTTCAACTTCTTTTTGTTGCTGCCCTCTTCCCCTGCCAACGTTTTATTCCCTCAGCATGTACATCGCGTGGATAGAGGTGACCATATGTCTAAGAAAATAAATATACTACTCCCGCATTGTGTAAAAAAGCACACCTTAATATGGGCTACTACCCGTTAAAAAAAATGGCCTGCTATGTGGCATCCGCTAAGGTTCACCTTATACATAGTGGAAAAAATAAAGTTATCTTTAAGCCTAAGGTGCACCTCAAGCTTGTGTGTTGCCCATAGAGAATAGTAATATCATTTCCCCTCTCCCCCTATTTCATGTGATCATTTTCAAAAGGTGTTCAAAATTTTCATGATGCAAAATCTTAGCTAGAAGTCGAACCACTCGTCAAAACTCTCTATGGTTTCTGATATTTTAATTAACTGCTAGGTGGGTACCTCCAAAAGCTTTTTTCATAGAACTTTCAAAGCAATATACAATTTATTACATGTAGTTCAAGTTTGACCTAATTTCATTAAATTCAAGAGCAATCTATCACACTTAGTTGTAGCTCAAGTTTGACCTAATTTTATTAAACTGTCAAGATGCAAAATCTTAGCAAGAAGATGAACCTGCCATCAGAACTCTCTTTTGGTTCCTGATAGTATATTAATTGCCCCTCCCCCGCGCGCCCCCTCTGATGGGTACCTCTAAGAGCTTTTCCGTAAAACTTTCAAAGCAACCTACACGGTTTACTTGTAGTAGTTCAAATTTTACCTATTATATTTTTTCTGCTTTGCCTATTATAATTTTATATAGTGATGATATGTCATATGTCTATTAACCGAGTCTCACGTGCAGGGCACGCGCAATTTACTAGTACTTGTAGTTTCAAATTTGACCTAATTTCGATAAATCGACATAAAGTCATTCTAATGGGCAGAGTAAGCTGGGAAGTTTGAAAACTCATAAAACAAGGGAATCGTTGGTTCAAAATGTTGGTCCAATATATATGTATGTAAACTTGGCTTGTGGCATTCAGATCCAATATTCTTCGGACTTTTCTTTAGTAAAAAACAACCTCACTCGTATTCTTCACTCGGAAAATGTAGAATTGAATGTTCTTTCTTGATAGTTGGAAACTCACACCGACGACATTGTTTACTACAAGAAAGTGCATCGATGATCTACCTATGAAAATGCATTTAATTTAAGAGCAATTTATGTCATTTACTTGTAGCTAGCTCAAGTTTTACCTAATTTCGTTAAATTACCAATATGCAAAGTCTTAGCAAGAAGTTGAACCTATCGTCCAAACTCTCGCTGGTTTCTGGTATATTAATTTTGAACCCTCGATGGGTATGTCCAAAATCTTTTTTGCAAATCTATCAAAGCAAAACCTACAATTTAATTGTAGTTTCAAATTTGACCTAATTCCACATATCAACATAAAGTTATTCAAATGTGAGGGGTTAGCTATAGGAAGCTTCAAAACCCATAAAACATGGGAATCACAAGTACAACATGTTGTCAATCCACTATATATATATATATATAGGTTTGGAAACTTGGCTTGTGGCATCCACATCCAATATTCTTTGGACTTCTCTTTACGGAAAAGAACAACTAGTAGCCTTGCTCGTCTTCACTCGGAAAATGTAGAATTGAATGTTCTTTCCTGATAGTTGGAAACTCACACTGACGGCATTGTTTACTAGAACAAGGTGCATCGATCTACCTCTGAAAATACATTTAATTCAATAGCTATCTATCGTGCTTACTTGTAGCTCAAGTTTGACCTAATTTCGTTAAAATGTCAAGATGCAAAATCTTAGCAAGAAGTTGAACATATCGTCAAAAATCTTGGTATTTTATGATATATTAATTGTGACCCCTCGATGGGTACCTCCAAAAGATTTTTCGTTGAACATTCAAAGCAACCTACAATTTACTTGTAGTTTCAAATTTGACCTAATTTCGATAAATTGACATGGAGTCATCCGGTCAAATGGGCAGAGTTAGCTAGGAATCTTGAAAACTCATAAATAAGACATGGGAATCGTTGGTACAACATGTTGGTCCACTATATATGTCGATAAACTTGGCTTCTGACATTCAGATCCAATATTATTCTTCGGACATTTCTTTACGGAAAAGAACAACCTCGCTCGTCATCCCTCGAAAATTTGAGAATAATTGAATCTTATTTCCTGATATAGGTCGAAAATCACACTGTACCGACGGCACTATTTACTACAAGAAAATGCACCCATCTACCTCTCTGAAACGTCATATATTTCAACAGCAATCTATCGCGCTTACTTGTAGCTCAAGTTTGACCCAATTTCGTTAAATAGTGTCATGCGATGCAAAATCTTAGCAAGAAGTCAATCCTGTTGTCAAAACTCTTGGATTTTTCTCATATATCGATTGTGACACCCCTCCCGATCGGTACGGTACCTCCAAAAGCTTTTTCGTAAAACTTTCAGAGCAACCTACAATTTAGTTATAGTTCAAGTTTGACCTAATTTTGATAAATCGACATGTAATCATTCAAGTGGGCGGATTTAACTAGCTAGGGAGTTTGAAAACTCAAAAACATATGGGAATCATAAGTAAAACACGTTGGTCCACTTAATATGTCTAGAAGCTTGGCTTATGGCATTGAGATCCATATTCTGCTCCGAGCTTTCTTTACGACAAAAGAACCATCTCGTCATCACTCAGAAAACTGAGAATTTTATTTCCTGATAGTTGGAAACTCACACTGATGACATTGTTTATTACAAGAAGATGCACCCATCTACCTCCGGAAATACATTTAATTCAAGAGAAATCTATCGCGCTTACTTGTAGCTCAAGTATAACCTAATTTGTTAATTGACAAGAAGTCACTAAAGTGTGTGAAGTTAGCTAGGAAGCTTGAAAAATCGTAGTACTAAAAACTTGGGTATTACTAAAAACTTGGGTATTACATATAAGAAACTATGGTCTAGTTTGTTTGATAATTGGGGCGGTTGCATTTTCTTTTAACCGTGGTAGGTCTCGTAGGAGCGAGGTGGTTGAGATTTAACACGTTCGGTGGAAGTACAAGTTACATCAAGGACCTCATAAAAATGAAAATTGCACCCAAGTCCATGCATTTAGCACATGGACCCTAAAACTGAGAAATGAAGTGTGTGTTTTGAAGTTGTGTTTTAATCGTGCTAAAGACTATCAGTATAATCTTTGTAGATGCTAAGAATGGAAAAGAAGATCCAATGGTTAGTAATGTTTGGATTTGTCGGTCTCGATCCCATGGTAAATGTTCGAAGTTATCCGTACACTATATAGTGGTATGGTATGGTATTGTAATAGATAAGACAAGATAAAGATAAGATAAGAAGTACTACTATGAATGGCCGATCTTTTGGATAACCTTCCCTCCCGATGTTTGGGAAGCAAGTGAAAATTTCGAAAACCGGAAAAGTTTGAATTTTTTTCCACCAAGGACCAAAGTGGTTTCCTTCCTATGTACTCCTCGTCCCTACTCCACACCAACACGGCTGTCGAATAAGCCAGAGACATAAAGCCGCGTGCAAAGCACACGTCGTGACACCATCTTGTGGATGAGGAGAGATCGGTCGGCCGGTCTTGTGAGGGAAAGGGTAGGAGAGATGGAGGATGGATGGTGAGAGGCAGCGAAGGAGAGAGAAAAGACACAATTTGTTTGGCGTGCATAGGTCCTGAAATTTACTAGTAATAGCATAGTGTAGTACACTGTAAGGCCGCAGGAGTACCTCGTGTCAGAAACCCATCATAACTTTGCTCTGACATGGAACCGCCTTCAATTTCTCTTTGCTGCTACCCTCTTCCCCTGTCAATGTTTTATCTCTCAGCATGTACATCGCGTGGATAGAGGTGACCATATGTCTAAGCAAAAAATATACCCTACTACTCCCGCATTGTGTAAAAAAGCACACCTTAATATGGGTAAAGCACAAAAAATTATAAATTTGATCAACATATCTTAAGTATGGGTGTATATTTGGTCCTTGTACTTTGTATGATCATGTGTAGAAGTCAAATATTATTAGTATGATGGAAGTACCTAACACTTGAAATTTTTGGTAACATGGTCTAGAGAAACGAGGGAGAAGATTCTAGTATGATGGAAAAGTGTGTTTTGAGAGGTTTATGCATAGTGCATTCATTGTGTTCAAGACTATCAATAGAATCTTCTAGATGCTAGAATGGAAAAGAAGATCCAACTGCTAGAAATGCTGGGATTCACGAGTCTTGATCCAACGGTCAACATTCAAAGTTATCCGTACACTATATAGTGGTAAGATAAGATAAGATAAGATCATGTAGAAGTCAATGATTATTAGCTACGAGGGAGAAGATTCTAGTATGATGCAGAAGTGTGTTTTGAGGTTTGTGAATAGCATTCATTATGCTGAAGACTATCAATGGAATCTTCTAGATGCTAAAATGGAAAAGAAGATTCAACGGCAGGAAATGTTGGGATTCACGAGTCTTGATCCAACGGTCAATATTCAAAGTTATTCGTACACTATATAGTCGTAAGATAAGATTAGATTAGATAATATATCTCTATCTCTACTACTATAGTGGAGCAGTTTTGAATTGGATCCATAGCACTAATCATGACCGTTGGGCTGTTAGATCCAAAGGTTTAGAGCAACTAGATTCGTGTTGAATAGTACTCCCTCCGCCAAAATATAAGGCGCCTAAGAATTAGTCAAAATTAAACATTTTTTAAGTTTGACCATGATTATACACAAAAATATAAAAATTTAGAGTACTAAATTAATATCAATAGATTCACCATAAAGTATATTTTCTTAATATGTCCATTCAATATTATAGATGTAGATATTTTCTCTCAGCATGTACAGCACGTGGACAGAGGTGACTATACTTCTAAGCAAAAAATATACGTACTACTCTCGCATTGTGTAAGAAAGCTGTAAGAGAGCACACCTTAATATGGCCTACTACCCGTTCAAAAAAAATTTGGCCTACTATATGGCATCCGCTAAGGTTCACCTTATATATGGTGAAAAAAATAAAGTTATATTTAAGCCTAAGGTGCACCTCAATCTTGTGGGTTGCCCATAGAGAATAGAAATATCATTTCTCCTCTCTCCCTATTTCATGTGAACGTTTTCAAAAGGGGTTCAAATTTTTCAAGATGCAAAATCTTTTTTTTCTTTGAGGAAGATGCAAAATCTTAGCTAGAGGCCGAACCAGTCGTCATCAATTGAGAATGTTCTTTCCTGGTAGTTGGACACTCACACCGACTACACTGCTTTTACAAGAAGAGATGCACCCATATACCTTCGAAAAGACAATTAATTTAAGAGCAATCTATCATGCTTACTTGTAGCTCAAGTTTGACCTAATTTTGATAAACTGTCAAGATGCAAAATCTTAGCAAGAAGTTGAACCTGTTGTGGACGAGGAAGAGACAAGCTGGACTGTGCACCCATGGCTGCAGAAAGGAAATCGATGGAGGATGGATGGTGAGAGCCAGCGAAGGAGAGAGAAAACGCAACTTGTTTTGCGTGCATATACTCATACTAGTAGTAGGTCCATATATTTACTACTATTGGACTGTACCCTATACCTCGTGTGAGCAACCCATCATAGCTTTGCTCTGACATCGCACCGCCTTCAAGTCCTCTTATGTGCTGATCTTGCGCTACTTTTTTTTGAAAGTCTCGTGCTTCCTCTCTTACTTGTGTAGTAGAGTTGGCTAGGAAGTTTTAAAATTCGCAAAACATGGGAATATCGAGAATGTTCTTTCCTGAAAGTTGGCAAACTCACATCAACGACATCGTTTACTAAAAGAAGATGCATCCATCTACCTTCGAAAAAACAATTAATCTAAGAGCAATCCATCACGCTAACTTGTAGCTCAAATTTGACCTAATTTCGTTAAGTTGTCAAGATGCCATTTCTTAGAAAGAAGTTGAACGTGTTGTTAAAATATCAGGACCTTTTATTTACTATATATATGCACACAAAACAAATTATGTTTCTCTATCCTTCTTCACTACCTCATCACCATCCACGCACACCCATGCTGGCTAATCTCTCGCTCGTCGACAATGTGGCGCTGCCCACGTGCGTCGACCTACCTTGTCGTTCCATTTCACACCCTACACAGAGGAAGCACCAAGCACATCCCCTGTCACATTGGCTCCAAAGTGCGAGGAGCATTTTTTGTGTGAAGCGAGTATAGTAGTATGAAGGGTATGGCTCAGTTTCTCGCTCGAGAAGGACCCACCTGCTTTTTCTTGATTAACTTTAGGGCTCTTTGTGCTAAATTTATGGACCTCTACATGTAATTTTCTCTTTTTTGAGGTCTTCGATCTAAACTATACTCCCACCGATCGTGTCAAATTTTGACTACAAGTAAGCACGATAGATAGTTTCCTCTTAAAATTTTCCAAATTTTTTTTGAAGCTAACCAGGAATTTAGTACATTGAAAACCACCAAAACGTTTTGTCGAAAAATTTCCAAAGCAACCTCAATTTATTTATAGTTCAAACTTGACCTATTTTGATAAATTAGCACATAGTCTCATTCAAGTCGATAGAGTTAGCTAGGAATTTTTAAAATTCACAAAACATGGGAAAATCAAGAATGTTCTTTCCTGATAATTGGAAGCTCACACCGACGACATCGTTTACTAAAAGAAGATGCACCCACCATCTACCTTCGAAAAAACAATTATTCCTAGAGATATCTATCACGCTTACTTGTAGCTAAAGTTTGACCTAATTTCAGTAAGTTGTAAATATGTAGAGTCTTAGCAAGAAGTTGAACTTCGTTTCAAAATTTCAGGACCTTTACTATATAATAGTAAGTTGCACGTCTCTTGCACGTGATACTCGGATAGTAGACGTATGACATATCTATATACAATTATAATTGGTAAAGCACAAAAAAATATAAATTTGATCAACATCTATAAATTACGGGTGTATATATTTGGTCCTTGTACTTTGTATCATCATGTAGAAGTAAAAGATTATCAGCTACCTAACACATGAAATTTTTTATGACATGGTCTAGAGAAACAAGGGAGAAGATTCTAGTGTGATGGAGAAGTGTGTTCTGAGGTTGTGCATAGCATTCATTATGCCCAAGGTTATCAATAGAATCTTCTAGATGATAGGATGGAAAAGAAGATCTAATGGCTCGAAAAGCTGGGATTCGTGAGTCTTGATCCAAAGGTCAACATTGAAAGTTATTCGTACACTATATAGTGGTTTATAATGAAGACTATCAATAGAATCTTCAAGGTGCTAGAATGGAAAAGAAGATCCAACGGCCGGAAATGTTGGGTCGCGAGTCTTGATCCAACGGTCAATATTCAAAGTTGTTTGTATACTATATAGTGGTAAGATCATGTAGAAGTCAATGATTATTAGCTACTAGTAAGTTGCACGTGAGAATCTGATAGTAGACGTATGACATATCATCATCACTATATACAATTATAATTGGTAAAGCACAAAAAAATATAAATTTGATCAACATCTATAAATTATGGGTGTATATTTGGTCCTTGTACTTTGTATCATCATGTAGAAATCAAAGATTATTTAGCTACCTAACACATGAAATTTTTGATAACATGGTCTACAAAAACAAGGGAGAAGCTTCTAGTATGATGGAGAAGTGTGTTTTGAGGTTTCTGCATAGCATTCATTATGTCGAAGACTATAAATAGATTCTTCTAGAATCTAGAATGGAAAAGAAGATCCAACGGCTAGAAACACTGGGATTCGCAAGTATTGATCCAATGGTCAACATTCAAAGTTATGCGTACACTATATAGTGGTAAGATAAGATAAGATATGTATGCAAAACAAGTCATGTTTTCTCTCTCCTTGACTCTGCCTCATCACCATCCACACACACCCTGATCGGCGGACCTCTCCCTCGTCCACAACGTGGTGCTGCCCACGTGCGTCGATCTGCCTTGTCGTTACATTTCACACCCTGCAAAGAGGAAGCACCAAGCGCACCCCAACACGCTCGTTCGAAAGTGTGAGGAGCGTTTTTGTTTGTGTGTGAAGCAAGTACACTAGTACGAAGGGTATATGGCTAAGTTTCTCTCTCGATAAGGACCAGACTGCTTTTCCTTGCTTAACTTTAGAGCCCTTTATGCTAAATTTATGGACCTCTATGAAAAATTTTTTAGGTCTTCGATGCAAATCGTACTTTCTCCCACCGTCCATATCAAATGTTAACTACTAGTAAGCGTGATAGATAGATTCCTCTTAAAATGTCCCAACAAACTTTTGAAGCTCTAACCAGGAATTCAGTACATCGAAAACCACAGAAAGCTTTTTCGTAAAACTTCCAAAGTAATCTATAATTTACTTGTAGTTCAAATTTGACCTAATTTCGATAAATTGGCATAGAGTCTCATTCAAGTCGCTAGAGTTAGCTAGGAAGTTTTAAAATTCGCAAAACATGGGGAAATTGAGAATGTTCTTTCCTGATAGTTGGAAACTCACATCTAGAACATCGTTTACTAAAAGAAGATGCACTCATCTACCTTCGACAAGACAACTAATCCAAGAGCTATCTATCACACGCTTACTTCTATCTCAAGTTTGACCTAATATAATTTTGTTAAGTTGTCAAGATGTAGAATCTTAGCAAGCAAAACAAATTGTGTTTTCTCTCTCCTTTCCTCCCTCATCACCATCCACACACACCCAGCTAGCCCACTGATCTCTCGTCTATAACATGGCACTGCCCACGTGCGTCGACCTGCATTGTTGTTCCATTTCACACCCTGCAAAGAGGAAGCACCAAGCACACCCCCAACACGTTGGTTCGAAATTGTGAGGAGCGTTTTGTGTGTTTGGGTGTAGCAAATACAGTAGTACGAAGGGTATGGCTTAGTTTCTCACTCGAGGAGGACCCGAGTGCTTTTCCTTGATTAACTTTAGGGCCCTTTGTGCTAAGTTTATGGACCTCTATGTAATTTTCTCTTTTTGAGGTCTTCGATGTAAACCATACTCCCATCGACCATGTCAAATTTTAACTACAAGTAAGCATGATAGATAGATTGATCTTAAAATTTTCCAAATACTTTTTAGGCTAACCAGGAATTTAGTAGTACATCGAAAGCTTTTTCTTAAAACCTCCCAGCTTATAGACAAATTCTGCCACCATAGGTGATGCCCTAATACTAGTATGAAAATAGAAGCTAACGTGACGAGAAAGTACTGCGCTAGGAAGTGACATGTTTAATTTATTGCACAGTGGTGTGTTTTACACGCATTCATGCTTAGCCGGTGTCCTCGATGCAGTCGTTTCTTACAGTAGAAGAAAAGAAAAAACCTCTTTCAAAGAGACATCCTATCTTCCCCATCTCCGTTTAGTTTATCCCCACTTGCCCATGCCGCCTGGCCGCATCTCAGGCGCGTGCTTCAGACATTTTACTCCCCATCTTGCACGCTGCATCACTCCCTCCAGGCCACAACCCCCCTCCTCCAAAAACCACCAACAACTCTACATAGATCCACCCTCGCCCCTAATCCGTCCGAACGGGATGTCGGATTGGAGTTGCAACTTGCGGCCCTGCGGCTGGAGCAAGGTCGGCGACAATGTCTTCAACAAAATCACTATGCATCTGGACATTATCAGCGCTGTTAGGCTAGCTGCATGATCCATGGAGCTGTATCGCTAGGTCGCCGATGAAAAAGGTAGCAGGTGCCCCAACGACCGCTGTTGTTCATTGGTCTCCTACAATGACGTCTACGAGCACAAGATCTAGTGTTGCTACACCCCGTGGGTAGCCTGCACGAAGCGAGGATGAGAGTTCGTCAACCGACCATTGACTTTGCACGAGCTCTTTGACCACTTGAAACTTGCCCACAAGATGTACTATTTGCCCCAAGTGACCTACTCCAACAAGTACTGGTACCCGACTAACCGGGTGCACGCATCAGAGATCATCAACATCACGAAAGAGGGCACAGAGTTTGCCGCCCTAATTGGAGGGTACACCACGGACATCTTCCTATCCGTCAGGTACGTCAGGTCCGCGGCTTGCGAATCACCGCGGTACAAGGTGATGTTATGGTCGCTGCCGTCATGGAATAAGATCCATTCGGTCGAAATGGTAGCGACATCTGAGAGGACAAGCAGGCCTTCGTTGGCTGAAGTCGCGCTGAAAGGGCTCATGTCGTACCTGTCGAAACCGAGGCGTTACCTGCGAGCTTCTCAAGATGTTGTCGGAATTCCCCCTGGATTACAAGAATATCAACCAAGAGTGAGTTAACACATATAAATCTTCTTATGATGTTCCTAATATGAATATATATAATGTCGTACTAATTAATTACTTTATGTTGGTGATAGACCCAATTGGTATGGGCTGTCCAGCCAAATATGTCTTGATGTTCAATGCTCGCTGATGCAGTCCAATGGAACTACGTGGTGCCTAGCTGTGAGTTCGACGCAATTCCGTTTGTGCTCCACTCCCACCTCAGAGAAGCCCACACCATGAGGTTGTGCATTTTACACTATGGTAGGAAAGGCAGGTAAATCTCTAAGCCGATGCCGGCATCGGGATCGCAAAATGTAGATATCGGGCTAACCGGGTTCGATGACACAGTGTTCTGCGTGCTATTCGACGGTCGCGATGATGTCATCTTGATATCTATCATGTGCGTCAGGCCGGCAGCGCGCATGTCGCTGCAGTTCATGGTGAAGTTGAGCTTTGCACATCCAAATGGCCTGTGTGAGAAGGTATTCTATGCGAATTCTAAACCACTTGCTGTTTGTCGGTTTGTCGGTCTAATCTAGTCACTCGTCGTTGGAATCGACCATCGGAGTTCACCGTGGAATACAAGCTTCGTATCGACAAGATTATTACCGTAGATGCAGAGGTGGGATATGTGGGAGACTTCTACACTAACTCTAAACTAAGTGGGATAAGCGGGATAAGTGAGATTTGTTAAATCCTACTTGTCTGCATTTCAATGTCTACATTGCTAAATCTGTCAATTCCTTTGGTCATTATCTGTACTGCTAAATCGGTCACATTGAAATGGTGCTAAATCTATCAAGTGCCGCTTATTATGAACTAGGAATCTGATGATATTTTTCTGTCTTATTCAGTACTGCTGAATCTTTCAAGTGCCATTGAATCTGTCGATGTTATGTTGTTGCTATTACTAAAGTATTTTTTAGAAATAATAGTGTTGTATTCGTACTTGTTTAGATCAAGACCAGTAGATGGTCTTCCTCTTCTTTTGGAACATGGCCAGAATATGTTCTCTTTGTCCTTTTGAATTATGGCATTGCTACATCTATTGGATTTCAGTGTCTACATTGTTAAATTTGTCAATACTTTTGGTCATTATCTGTACTATTAAATCGGTCACTTTGAAATGTAGTTGAATCTGTCAAGTGCCGCTGATTATGTGTTTGGAATCTATTGATATTCTTCTGTTGTATTTAGTGATGCTGAATCGTTCAAATGGTAGTGAATCTGTCAAATATTCTGTCGTTTTTATTACAGTACTAAAGTATCTTGTTGAACTAATACTGACGTACTGATACTTTTTTAGATCAAGGGCAGTAGATGGTTTTACTGTTCTTTTGAAACATGGCCTTGTCACAATCTAGATGAGGCTTGGGGCATTTTGGTTTGCATATGTGGGTCACACAGTCATTGATGTGAGTAGAAAGTATGCACAGAAAAGCAGGATTGATGGTCAATTTTGCTTTCTCCGATGATCGAGTGTGTTCGGAGAAAAGCGACTGATCCCACACCAAGTTTTTTAGTGTTGAAACAAGAATTGATTCTCGTTGTCCTGCTATTGAATTTCAGAGTCTATATTGCTGAATTGGTCACTTTGAAATGCTGCTGAATATGAATTGGGAACCTGTCATTATTTCACCAAGCATGATGCAATTTAGGCTGTGGCTTCTTGCCGTTCTAGAAGTTTCAGCAATTTTAGTAGGCTTGCCAATCTTTCCAAGGGGTACCTTTCTAGAAAGTTCATATGAGGTTCAGCATCTTGGTATTTTGGTACGTACTATGAAGTACCGAAAAACGTAAGTGACTCAACTTACAACTACTCTGTCTAACTGATGTGAATCTAGACAAAGTTGAGGCCATTAGAATACAAACTTGAGGGAGTAGTATAAAAATAGAAGCAGTAAATAAGTCATATCTCAGTTCTAATAACTGAGATGTGATGAGAGAACACACCATGGCAGCGTGCCAGTCCAGAGTACCTATAGTACTCCCTACTCCATAACTCTAGTCCGCGTGCTCGATGCAGTACGCTCAGCAGAAGATAGCCGTAGGAGCACGACAAAAAACCCTCCTTCAGAGCCATTCCCAACTCCGTGAGGCTGCATTTGGATCTTCTCTAGCACGCACTTCACACATTTATCTAGCCATCTCACCCGCTACATCGATCCTTCTAGGCTGCCACCCCTCTCCTCTAAATAATCCCAACAGTCATATATAGATCCGCCCTTGTCCCCAATCATTCGGACGTGATTGTTGTCGATTCGAGGAACAACCGGCTGAACAACGTCTGAACGAATGTTGGGGACGACATCTTTAACGAAATAGCTAAGCGTCTGGACACTACCAGCACCGCCCGACTGGCCGCATGCTCCAAGGAGCTGTACCGCCAAGTCACTGGCGGAAAAGGTAGTAGATGCCCCAATGACATCTGCTGGACTTTGGTATCCTACAAGGACGTCTACAACCACAAGATCACCTGCAACTACCGCCGGTGTGTCTGCACGGAGCCAGGATGCGAGTTCACCGGCGTCAAGAAAGTGTTCGTCGAGCATCTCATATCTGCCCACTTGATGACAGTGCCCTGATACAGCCCCGAAAAATGGGATCCGTCTGTGCCAGTTCGTGCACTAGGCTCGCTCAGAGCTGAGGTCATCGACATCGGGAAGGAGGGCAAGTTGTTCGTCACCCAGAATTGACGGGCATAGCACGAACTTGCTCCTTTCCGTCAGGTCGGTCAAGTCAGCGGCGTGCGAATCGCCACGGCACGAGGTGGGCTTTTGTTCATTGGTCTTGTTCGCTAGTTTCAATCAGGTTGTAGTAAAGAGGTCACCCGAGACAATGATTAGGTCATCACCGGCCAACACTGTGTAGGAAGTGCTCATGTCTTTTATGTCCAAGCCGCGTCTTTATAGGCATACTACTGAACCTGCCGTCAGACAAGATTCACCAGTGAGATATCACATCTTAATCCTCTTCTGATGATCCTACTGTGGGTGTATGTAATGTTGTACTAATTATCTAGTTTATGTTGGTGGCAGATTCCCTTCGTAATTGGAATTGCCGAAATTAAGGATCCCGAACTTCCTGGTTTGTCGTATGAATATTACATGTATGCTGCTGACCTAGAGGCCGACCGACGAGAATGAAACAAGAGACGTGTCCTAGGTAGGAAATCAAGGGCGCAGCCCGGCCAACACTTTGACACGCTAAAGCATTCTCGTTTCTTCCAGTACGTATGATGGGACATGTAGTGGTTCCTAGCTTTGTGTAAGCTTGTAGTTCTACACTTCTACTAAGTATTTTGTATGGAGTTCAGCTACTGCTAATCTATTTTGTAGTAATACCTATGTACTTGGACTTATTCAGATCGAGTGGAGAAAATGCACGGTCACGCTTTCCTTTTGAAACTTGGCTTTGCCACATTATTGTACATCTATTGAATTTTAATGTCGGCATTGCTGAATCTGTCAATTCTTTTGGTCATTTTCTACCACCGTTGAATCGGTCACTTTAAATTGCTGTTGAATCTATCATGTGCTGCTGAATGTGAAACAGACGAGTGCTCGTTACCCTTGTACATGGCCATGTCACAATCTAGACGAGACTTGGGCATTTTGGGTTGCATATGGGGGTCACAAAGGCATTGATATGAGAAGAAGGTACTCAAAGCAGACTTGATCGTCAGTTTTGCTTGCTCCAATGGTCGAGTGTTATTGGTGAAAACGACAAACTGATCGCGCGACAAGGTTTATAGAGCTGAAACAAAAACTAGTTCTCTCTGTACTGCTATTTGTATTTCATTTTCGGTATTGCTGAATTGGTCACTTTTGAAATGCTGATGAATTGGTCAAGTGCTCCTGAATATGAACTTCGAATCTGTTGATAATTTTTCTACCTTATTCTGTATTGCTGAGTTTTCACATGAATAGCTGCCAAAAAGAATTATCGTTTTTCCCCTCCCTCTCTGAGGTCTTTGTTTCGAATCCGGCCGAGCACATCACAATGCAATTTTTATTAACCAGGAGAAGACATCTAGTACTCCGTAGCTCATCCAGCCCTTCTTTGGCCCAGAACATTTTTATTCGGTCTTTTCGGGATCAGGGGACTGCTGACCACAGCCCAGTGAAATTTGAGAAAGGAGCCCATGGTGCATAGCGGAGAACATATTAATTCGGCCTTTTAGGGGTCAGGAGACTGTTGAGCACATCCCACTAAAATTTGAGAATGAAGCCCATGGAGCCTGCCTTACGGAGTATAACACACGTAGAGCAGCCTATGTAGAATGGCCAAACTCTTTTTAATTCGGCGTTTGGGCATTGTCCCCACCTCTCAAAATAAAAAACTCTGCCTACCCATGTTTTAAGAAAATACTCCATTATGTGGCATTTTATGAATTGAGATGCCAAGAGCACTGCCCTTTTATACTTTAAAAGAGATAAACATAGACACCCAAAATATTTTTAAGAAGACTAATACATAAATTGTAGTACTAATGAAAGTTTAATCATATTTATTCTATAAATATCTTTGTTGAAGTGGCAACATACTCAGTTTACGTTTATTTGATTTGAAGGTCTTTTGATTGAATCGTATCTTGGATTTACATTTTTTTCTTCTAGCAATATCACATTACGGAGAGGATGACATCAAGGATCCACCAGCATGCAGTGTCCCTGGAGTTTATTTTGAGGGTGGGTTCCAAACAAAAGTTCAAATACTTATACAGAGAAGCTCGCATCGGGGACCCACCAGAGAGAACATACAAGGCTGCATCAGGGACCCACAAGACAGAACATGCCAGAGAGGCTGACATAAGGGCCCCAGCAGTAAGACCATACACTGCTGCCACGGTGAAAACAGCGGACGCGGCCGAAAAAAAAGTCCATCATACACACGTTGCACTTACAGAGAAGCTGACATGTCGGACCCAGCAGGACCAAGCATAGCCCATGAAATTAGCCTATCAGCCCCAAGCATAGCCCAATACCTTCTAATTCGGCCTTTTCATGGTCTTGTGGCCACCGACCATAGCCCATTCAACTTAGGAGTGAGACCATGGAATATAAGCCATGACGAATAGGGTATCCGCCCCAAGTTTAGCCCAGAATCTTTTTAATTCGGCCTTTATGAGCATTTTTTGTACTCTGAGGCTGACATCTGGGACCCAAAAAATAGTCCAACATACACACGTTTCTTTCAAATAGAGGTTATCAGCTGGGAACCAACATAGACACGTTTCCTGCATAGAGGTGGTTAACATATGGGACCCAGCAAGTTGCCAAGGTCAAAATAGCGGACATGGCCAAAAAACGTCCATCATACTCAAGTTTAATTTACAGAGAGGCTGATATGTGGGACCCAGCAGCGCGACCTTATACAGATGTTGCATCGAGCAATGTAGCCAGTTCAAAACAGGGAGGCGCGAGCGAGAAAAAAGTTCAGCATGTACACGTTTCTTTTAATGAGAGGCTGAAATGGGGGACCCAGCAACATGAGCAAACGGCAGATTTTTTGAGCAACGCTATCTAGTTCGGAACAGGGTAGCGCTAGAAAAGAAAAAAAATCCATCGTACCCATTATTCTTCTAATGTGAGGCTGACATAAGGGACCCACTAGACTGAATAAATGGCTGATGCAGCAAGCAAAGCTATCAAATTCAGAACATGAAGGCACTACACAAAGGCACATGAGAGGATGACATGTGGGGCCCGGCATCATTATTAAACGGTAGATGCATCGAATAGCACTATCATGTCCGGAACAGGGTAGCGCGAGCCAAGGAAAAAAACTATCATACACACATTTCTTCTAATGACAGGATTACATGTGGGGCTCAAGAGGTTGGTTAAATGGTAGATGCGTCGAGCAGCGCTACCAACTCGGAACAGGGTAACGCCAGCAAAGGAAAAAAATCCATCATACCCACGTTTCTTCTAATGAGAGGATGACATGAAGGGCCCAACATTGTGATTAAACGGTAGATGCATCGAACAACGCTATCAAGTTTGGAACTGGGTAGCGCAAGCAAAGAAAAAAATCCATCATACACACGTTTCTTCTAATGAGAGGATGACACGTGGGGCTCAAGAGGTTGGTTAAATGGTAGATGCGTGGAGAAGCGCTATCAACTTGGAACGGGGTAGCACCAGTGAAGGAAAAAATTCCATCATACACACATTTCTTCTAATGAGAGGATGCCATGTGGGTCCCAGGAGGTTGATTAGACGGTAGATGCATCGGGCAACACTATCAACTTTGGATCAGGGTAGCGCGAGCAAAGGAAAAAAATTCCATCATACACACGATCCTTCTAATGAGAGGCTGGCATGTGGGACCTAGCAGCCTGACTAAACAGCAGACGCCTCGAGCAACGTTATCGAGTTCAAATCAGGGAGGCGCGACCGAAAAGTATGGTCCACTAGAGACACTGACGTCCAGGACCCATACGCCTCAAAAGACTTCGGCGAGTCAACATCGCGCGAGGAAACAAAAATCTTGCTTCTGCCACGCGCCAGCCGAGCTTCCTCCATGTTTTTAGCAGATCCGTCATGGTAGAGGGCCACGAAAACGAAAAAACGTTTTCCATCAGCCATGGTCGAGCCGAGAATGTCATCGCAGAAGACGCGCCTTCTATGACGACCATCGGGCCAATTCATTGCGGAAGGAAACTTTTCTTGTAGTGAAAAAGGTTGATGACATCGATGGTAGGGTCCAATTCCAAACTAAGATTATTATTTGGATGGCTGATGATAGGAAGATACTCTTCAAGATAATAAAAGAGAACCATGTTAGAATTACGGAACTATCCACTCATGTTGTATGTATTGCCATACTTGCAGCCTCAAAACGGAAGAAGAAGAAGAATATGATGATTTCTTTACCCCAGAGAAGGAATAGGTACCCACAAGGAGTTATGTGATCTTCCACATCTTGATTCCAAGCTTGGGGGGTCTATTTGGATCTTGTAATCTATTTTCCAGTTTTTTAGCATGTTTACTTTCATGCATGCATGTTAGGTTCTTAATTCCAGAATTTGCATTAGGTGCATCATCAGTTTCCTTTGGTATAATATAAGAATTATATTCATTGATATTTTGAGACTTTATGGTATTTGAAGTGATTTCGAATTATGGTTATTGTATTAGATGTATGAATTAGATTGAGTGCTATGATACTTGTACCACTTTTATGATTTTAGGGTCTTCCACACAATAAAGTATCGATAAGTTATGAAAATAAAATTTTCATAGCATGTTATAATCATTTTTTTGAACCGACAAGATCCATAAAGAGTATTAACATGATCCAATGTTATTGTTAGTGCAAAAAGAAATTATTTTCTATCAAAAAATTATAAGAAAATAAAAAGTGCAAGTTGACAAAAGGTACTCAAGCAAGGATCATGAATTATTCATTACTCAATCAAGTGCTCATCTAATTGAGCTTGATGATTTTATAATATGCCCAATCTTCGAACTTCTTATAAACTATTGATACAAAAGGGGTGGAAGCCTCTAAGTCATGTGATGTATGAGAGTGTGATATAACTCACGATGCAGTTCTATATCTGATATTGTAATTATGCTTAAATTTCCTCATTTATTGTAATGACTAATGCCACATGAACATGACGACCTTCTCGATAATCCACCATCTTGCTCGTGGATGACAAAGAGTCTAGCTTGGCGAAGTTGATGAGTTTGATTTTGAAGCATATTTACTTTATATTTTTGCATAAGTGGAGTAGGATTTATGGTATTTACTACGCTCATGCGCACCTTTTGTCCTTGTCTCAACATGATACCGATTTATTAAGTATTTGTGAATATATCAATTGGGACTATTATGTTATGTAATAATATGATAATTCTATGTGATAAATGTCATATAAATGATTTTTCCATGCACCTGGGAAAAGAGAGGATGCAAAGAAAGGGTATAGAAGGTTTAATGACCTGCGGAACAGGTGAAGCTTGCCCGTACCTTCCGCCCATACCACATTCTAGGATGTCTTCCTTGTCAAATACTCTCATCACGCAAAGATGGATGTGAGATCCGGCATTCATAGAAACTTCTAGCCTCGAAACACCACACTAGAGAGGGATCTGGAGGAGGAACTAGGAGAAGGGTGAATCCTTGCTACTTCACGGATCATTGGAGGACATAACATCATCCCCTTCATCATCAACCGCTGCATCTCCATCACCATTATCATTCCCCTCTATCATCCATTAGATCTTGTTGTAATTCCAATACAATTGTGGTTTGCACTCGATTTACCTTTGCACTTTTGATCCATCCATATGAATATGAAGATGTTGCTGATTTACTCCATGTGTGAGTAGTTCCATTTGTTCTCGAGGAGATGGATAAGCCCTAGCATTATTATGAAATTAAATAAAGACGATCTATTTTGGTCCATTATCCATTGATCTATGATATTGTGTTAGATCTCTCTCTCTTTAGATGGTATGTGAAGTCAACCACATAGTATTTTCCCTCGGGAGTTGTGCGTGGAATTATTTCCAGTGTTACTTTGTGACTACAACCATTTGTTTATAACCTGCATGCTTCAAGGGGGAATTAAGAGAGATTCACTAAGCTTATTATGATATCCATGGGGAAACCTTTAATTGTGGTGGTCTGTAGGAGAGATTGCTCACAGGAATCGAAGTGGTTATTTAGAGTTGACTTCAATACCTGATTCAAGAGGCGACTGCTCACGAGTCTTGTAGGGAACACATTATTATGGAGCCTCTCCACACATATCACGATGGAAGAAATAGATTATCCTAATTATGAATAATTTTCATATGCTAGTGGTGTATCCTACATCCCCGAGAACATTTTAGCTTTATTGAGTTCCAATACCATTTCCCAATGCTTTGATTACTTCTTTACTTTATTTGCTTTTATTACTTTCTTCCACACAAACACCAAACCTTTCAAACACCCTTTTCTTGAAATCAAATGTAGCCTACAAGTGTTCTTTGGTAGATAGTGACGAGGGGCATAAAGACATTAACCAAATATCTCTCTGTCGGTTCGATAACCTTATTTTGAAACTAGCTATAATCGATATGTTCTCTTGCAGTCATCACACACCTATGTCATAGCCTTTATTTGGTTTAGACGAGGGCATGGATATAGGGGGAGTGTGGTCCAAATTGTTGGGCTAACCCTCCCCCATAATGACAAAAGGAATAAAAATCATTTCTCTTAATATCATTTTGTGATATGTGAGCTTACTTGACTATTATTTGTTATGATCCCAAAATATATCTTCGCGGTGTCATGCCATACACTCATACATGGTGGCCTCGTCCACCATACTATTCTTTGTGAAGAGTTGGTTCTTTGTGGATCTTTTTGGGTTTTCTAGCCTATCCTATGTTCTTATGGAAAACACACTCAATATTGGATTTTTGTTTATTTGCCTCTTGCAATTATGGGTCTGAAGTACCATAATAGTTTGGTTATCTACATTGAATCCTATCCCATATTAAGCCATCTATCTTTCATGCACACAGGTACTATTTGTTGATACTTAAGGTTTTTGTGAAGTGTTGTCCTGAATCCTACGTATACAGAAAAATTCATAGAGGTACGGATTATCCGACTACTAGGGGTCAGATTATATGGCTCGAGCATTTGTGCCATATTTTTGGAGACTAGCGTCCCTCGAAGGAACAAGGGGTCTGACGAGCCTTGAGTTCGTGAGGGAGCTGAACATGTGTTCGGGTCTGGCCGACGACGATGATGACGGTGGACCTCGCACATGATAGAGAGCGGCAGGTTTTTTAACCTAGGTTCAGGACCCTCATGAGGAGGTAAAGTCCCTACTAATGCTTTGTTTTATTGCTAGAGTCTTCACGAGGGTACAATGGTAGATGAGTCCCTAGGGTTTGAGATCGCAACGATCGATCCTCCTCTAAGGTCAAGGTACCTCCCATTTTATAGGGGCATCAGGCCTCTTCCCCCAATCCTTCGGCGGGAAGGGTATCCACATTGATGCCCAAAGGTGATGTGGTTTACAAGGCTGCTTTGTGTGGACTTGGTCAATGACTGCTTGCTTCTCTCCGATCCTTTGTAAAGTTCAGGCTCTCGACACCGTCCTCTTCTATGTGATGCTTCCTGCGTCCCTCCTTACACCAAAGTGGCATGCAATAGCTCTTTTGGTGCTAGAGTCACTCATATATCTTTTATAGCAAAGAGGGAGGACCGATTCCTCTTTACCGAGGTGGTCTGTGCAACCCTGGCTCTGCCTGCCAAGATTTTTCGTCTTCCTCGCTTTTGCTATGGGATTATGAACTTACGCTTGGGGCATGCTCCAAGGTATCCGAGGCCCGTTGGGGACCAGGAAAAGGTCGACACCTCTCCCTCGCGAGGTAACCGTTGCGTAGGTGATCCAGGCAATTCTCTAGAGTGGCTGGTCACCCTATACTTAGCTCGTGAGGAAATGCCTCATTATGTATAAGCCTCTTGAGGGTGTCGTGGTTCAGGCGGTGGGCCCGACAACTGTCGGATCGTGTTACCCTCGGTATCATGACTTCGATAGTAACTCCCGAGCACTTGCGGCACACGTGTCCCTTCATGAACACCAAGAGGCAAGGGGCGAAATGCTCGGTGGGTCCTATCACTGTCCTAGTCATCACTGAACTTCCGATGTCCGCATCATGGCCGTGCATGCGAAACAAAGGAATGCTCCTCGACGTTGGATGATGTAGGGCCCATCTTAACTTAGAAGTTGCTCCCAACTACTTAACAACGTGTGGGGCTGACTGGCGGTTGCTGCCGCATGCCCGAGGCATCATGTCATCTCGCCCCATTAAATGAGGGAACAGAGAAGGTACCTTCTCCCTGATGCCACCTCATCGTCTCCTTTCCTCCTTCTTTCTATATCTTAGAAGCCGAGGCCTCACCCCTCTACATGGAGTTGAACCGACTTTTCGATGCCGAGAAGGGCCAGTTGGTGATGGTGGAGGAACATGAGGTTCTGCCAGCGAAGCACGAGTGCGGGTGACCGCATGGGAGCGATCGCGGGAGGTGTGGCGCTGGCCAGGCTGGTGCCCTTCTTCTGCAGCCGCGCCGGCTGCCGAGGGGAGGCACCGGCGAAGCGCGGTCGTGGCTACCCTCATGGCAGCGGCCGAGGGCATCAGGGCAGGCGCGGTGGCCGGCGTGGCACTACCCTAGAGCCTGCTGTGCTTCACTCTTGTAGTTGCTCTAGGATGCGGACTGGTCTGCCCGGGTGAAGTTTCCCCGGCGCTTCACTCTTGTAGTTGTTGGCGACATCCATGGAGGTGTGTTGCTGAAGCACTCTGGCGGCAGCGACAGGTGGAGCATGAATGTCAAGATCCCTACACTGGGCAACATGTACCTCACCATCGTCTATGAGCGCTTTGTCTGTGACCATATCATCATGCATGGCTCTGTGCTATGGTTTTGCTACCTAGGCAAGGGAGCCTTCTCCGTGTCGGTGTTTGATCCCCAAATGTGCCGCGTCGAGTACTCGTGCCACTTCTATAGGGCCTAAGCGGGGCTTATGCCGCGGTCATCGGTGCGCCACCAGCAGACCATAGTTATTTTGCTAGTGTGGATGTGTCATTGTGCTATTTTAGCCTTTTGCCTTGTGGGTGTGACTATAATGAACTCCTTCTAGATGATCTTTCCACTGATTGCCTTTTCCTATGTGTTCTGTTGATACCACTCGCCGATGGCTTTCTAGTGAGTCCCTCCGCCGCGAGTGCCCGTCCGCCAGGACTCCTGAGAAGGACAACCCAAGGGCCTCACGTGTTCTTTAGCTTCTCTGGAAATGTTCTTTTATGGACACGCCTTTGTCCCACGGCCCCATCGCGAGGCTCGTGAGGTATCCTCTGGCTCTGGTTCTCAAGGGGAGAGGGCCGGGAATCTCATGCTTTCCCTTAAATCTGGAAGAGGCGGCTCTCCGAGGCATCTCCCTCTTACCCTGCAAGGGGGCCATCAGATTTCCCCTGACTTTTGTTTGTTTCACAACATTGAAAAGAAAAAATCCTACGATGTGAACAACTAAGAACCAAGATCTATCTACCTAGATACAAGCAACTCAGTAGTGTATACTACAAGAAATGGTTTCTTCCACAACGACTTGACCCAACGATCATCGTAGAAGGCACGTCTTCCGCGAAAAAATTCTCGGCTCGACCGTTGCTAATGCAAAACATTTTTTCCAATTTCGTTCCCCTCTACTATGACGAAACCGCTAAAAACATGGAAGACACTTGACCAGCGCATGGGAGAATCAAGATTTGCGGTTCCTCGCGCGATGTTGATTCGCCGAAGTATTTTTAGGCGTGTGGGTCCTAGACATTAGTGTCTCTAGTTGACCATACTTTTCGGTCACGCCTCCCTGATTTGAACTTGATAACATTGTTCAATGCCTCTTTCGTTTCGCCAGGTTGCTGGGTCCCACATGTCCGCCTCTCATTAGAAGAAGCGTGTGTATGATGGGATTTTTTCCTTCACTATTCCGAACTTGATAGCGCTACTGGATGCATCTACCGTTTAATCATGCTATTGGGCCCCACATGTCATCCTCTCATTAGAAGAAATGTGTGTATGATGGAAAATTTCCCCTCGGTCGCTCCTCCGTGTTACGAACTTGATAGCATTGCTCCCTGCATCAGTTGTGCTGCTGGGTTCCTTATATCTGCCCCACATTAGAAGAATCATGGGTATGATGGATTTTTCTTCTTCTCTAGCGCTACCCTGTTCCAAACTAGATAGCGTTGCTCGATGGTCACGTAGCTGGGTCCCACATGATAGCCTCTCATTAGAAGAATCGGTTGTATGATTGACTTTTTTCTTCGCTTGCGCCTCCATGTTTCGTACTTGATAATGTTGCTCACTGCATAAGCCGTTTTTTCAGGCTGTTGGGTCCCCCCATGTCAGCCTCTCATTAGAAGAAATGTGTGCATGATGGACTTTTTTCTTGCTCACACCTCCCTATTTCGAACATGGCATCATTGCTTGATACAAAACATGTATAAGGTCGTGCTGGTGGGACCCACATGTCGGTCTATCTTTAAATGAAATGTGTGTATGATGGACCGTTTTTTGGCCGCGTCCTCTATTTTGAGCTTTGCAATGCTGCTCGATGCAGCAACCGTGTATGGTCTTGCTGCTAGGGCCCCCATGTTAGCCTCTCTGATATGTTCTGGCTTGTGGGTCCCTAATGTTGCGTCATATGTTCTGGCATTGGATCCCTGATGCCAGCCTCTCTCTACAAGTATTTAACTTTTTTCAAACCCGACCAATAAACTTAAGGGATGCTGCAAGCTGGTGGGTCTATGATGTTAGCCACGCCATAATGCAATATTACTAAAGTAGAAGCAAAAATGTAACTCAAGACTTCCAATAGATTTAAACTTTGTGCGTTGCCACTAAACCAAAGATATTTATGGAAAATATATCATTAAAAATTCCTTAGTACCTTCAAGATATGTATTAATCTTTTTAAAAATACTTTGTGTGTCCACGTTTATATTTTTTAAAATAAAAGGGCAGTGCTCCTGGCATTTAAATTTATAAAATGCCACCTAATGGACTAGTTTCTTAAAAATATGGGTAGACAGAGTTTTTTTAAGAGGTGGAGGCAGAGTTTTTTTAAGAGGTGGGGGGCAATGCTCAAAAGGCCGAATTAAAAATATTTTGTGCTATTCTACATGGTCCATCTACATGCGCTATACTCCATGGGCTCCTTTCTTAAATTTCACTAGGTTGTGCTAAGCAGCCCCTTGACCGAGAAAAGGCTGAATTAAAATGTTCTTGACTATGCTCCATGTGATCCTTTCTCAAATTTCATTGTCTTGTGCTTAGAAGTTCTCTAACCCTCCGCTAAAAAAGCAGTTCCCTAACCCTGAAAAGGCATGTGTATGTTGGACTATTTTTTCGGGTCGAACTTTGTAACCTTGCTCGCTGCATCAGCCATTTATTTAGGTTGCTGGGTCCTCCATGTTAGCCTCTCATCAGAAGAAACGTGCGCACACTTGACATTTTTTCCCGCTCACGCCTCCCTATTTTGAACTTGGCGTTGTTGCTCGATGCAACATCTCTATAAGGTCGCGCTGTTGGGTCCCATGTGTTAGCCTCTCCATAAATGAAATGTGCACATGATGGACTTTTTTCAGCCGTGTCCGCTGTTTTGACACTGGGTCATTGTTGGGTCCCAGATGTTAGCCTCATTTGTTCAGGAAACGTGTCTATGTTGAGTCCCAGATGTTAGCCTCTATTTGAAAGAGGCATGTGTATGTTGGACAATTTTTTCAGGTCAAGTCAGCCATTCTGACCTTGGCAACATTGCTAGATGCAGCAGGTGTTTATCTAGGTCCCAGATGTCAGCCTCGGAGTACAAAAATGTTAATCTATAATAACACAAAGAGCTTGCCTAGGATTCGAAGTCGAGACCTCAGAAGCAGTCAGTTGCATGCCTTGCTACTACACAAGAAACACTTCATGTCCTAGAGACGTTAAACTATATTACTATAACTTACTTCATGTTTATATCCCTTCAAATAATGAGGCGGCTGAAAGGGCATGTATGCCCCCATGTGTGGTTTTGGTTATTAATGACAATCCCTATGGACTAATGTGGAAATTGAGTCTCACTTGTAGGTTTGTCCATTGGCATCGCTTGGACCATGTGTTGGTTTCAAGGATGAAAAAGAAGAAGAATTGTCCAAGGGCTTTGTGCCTATTGGAATCAAGTAGAAGAAGAAGATCAAGTATGTCTTGAAGAAGAAGAAGAAGATGGAGTTCCTCATGGCTATCTTCAAGACATCATCAAGAAATGAGTGCAAGCTCAAGATGCACCTTCTCTAGAAGATCTCATGCTTGGAACTTGCCATCCTCGGCGTTCATGGAGTGATGAAGACAAGGTCAAAGAAGTGGTTTCCCCATGGAGTATGGGGGAGCCATTCGCAAGTCTTCATCAAGCAAGAGCAAGCAAGTGCAATCAAGAAAGGTGTTCCATCTTGAAGGTGACAAGATCGTCTACATCAAGCTCAAGTGGGATGCTCAAGGCAAAGGTATGATCTTGATAGGGTTTCTATTTTACCGGTCTCTTGTAGTGTTGGGAGACCGGGTTTAGGATAGATAGTCGTACTATCAAGAGGGGCTCTCGAGTGGATGACTCGTTCGTATCTTTCGGAGAGAGCTCAAACCTTTGCATACATAGCATCATCTTTCTTGGTTGTTGTTTGGTTCTTGTCCATGTGAGGATCTAGAGCTTGTGGTTATCTTCATAACAAGCTCTAGTTCATAAAAAACGAACTTCCCTTGCATATCTTATTGCCTTTTTGATCTTGCGGGTTTTCCGGCTCCACACCTTGGGAGGTATCTCACATATATATTCATGGTATATTCTCCCTTTGTTGGATTCTACACGTTGTTATCTTTCCAACAAAATTGGTTTCATCTCTTTTGGAGTTTGGATGCAAAAGTTGTGGCAGTTCTGGTTCTAAAGTTTTTGCCTGACCGGTAGTTCCGGCGGGCCACCGGTAGTACCACCAGGGCAGTTTGCTGCCGGTAGTACCGGTGTTAATTCCGGCCCAACTTCCGGTAAACCCGTTTTTGGTTCAGTACTCTCTCTCCCTGGTTAGTGCTATTTGACGGAACTTGGATCGGATTTTCAGGCGGTAGTACCGCTAGGACATTCTTGCCACATTAGTTCCGTGACGCCAGCGTACCGCCATGCTCGCGTTTTTGTTCTTTCTCTCATTGTTTTCTGACCGCTGGCTGGGTGCCACCGGTAGTACCGGCCACCCACCGGTACTACCGGCCGTGCACGTTTCTGTGGGTAACGGGCAGATCGGGGAGCCCTTTAAAAGGAGCTCCCCTTTCCCCTTCGGCCCCAACTCTGGTTCTTCTCGGTTTTTGGCTTTTTTCTCTCCTCCATTGTTGACCTTGAAGAGCTTGCCCTCTCCCCTTTCACCTCCTATGATTCTTGCAACTTTTTGAGGGATTTGAGAGAGGAGATCTAGATCTACAAGCCCCACCAAGCCAGATCCCTTCTTTGTGAAGGAATCCTTGGGATCTAGATCTTGGAGAGTTTTGTGTTCTCCTCTTGTGTTCTTCCTCACTTATTGCCCCAATAGCTTTTGTAGCTTTGGTGGAATTTGAGAGTGAAGGACTTGCCTCTTGCATTTGGTGCATAGGTTTGAGTTCTCCTCAGAGATTCGGTGAGTTCAATCCCTTGGGATTGTTTCTCTTGGGTTCTTGGAACCCTAGACGGTTGTGTGGTTGGATTGTTGACCTTTTGTGGTCTTGTAGCCTTTTGTGGCCTTGTTGCCTTTTGTGGCTTTTTAGCCTTTGTGGCATTGTTCTTGGGGCTCCAATTGAGTTGTGGAGGTTCCCCAAGCTTGTTGGCCTTTTGTGGCATTGTGGAGCCTTTGTGGCGTTTCTTGGGAGCCCTCCAATTGAGTTGTGGAGATTTCCCCAAGCCTTGTACGGGTTCGGTGACCGCCCTCGAGTGTCCCATAGTGGAACATGAGTAGGCCTTTGTGGCGAGCTCACGGGAGAATAGGGTGAGCCTATTGTGGCGTCGGTAGGTTGCGTGCCTTCGCATCTTAGGGTGAGGCCTTGTGTGGCGTTGGGTGAGCATCGAGCCATCACACCTCTAGGTGAGCCATTTGTGGCGTTCGAAGTACATTGCGCCCCCGCACCTCTCCAACAGAGACATATCTTATTTGGAAGTGAACTTCGGGAAACAAATCATCGTCTCCGCGTCCATCGGTTATCTCTCAACCGAGCCCTTTACTTATGCAATTTACATTGTGATAGCCATCGTGCTTGAAGTACTATATCTTGCTTTCACCTTGTTGCTTGTCTTGCTTAGCATAGGTTGTTGATGCACTTAGTGAAACTAGTGGATATAGGTTTTGGCTTGCTAAATTAATCGTTAAGTTTTATTCCGCATTTATTAGAGCCTAAACCGTAATAATTTTAAAACGCCTATTCACCCCCCCTCTAGGCGACGTCCATTTCCTTTACAGCGGCGCTCCTAGAAGTTAGATTAAAAACTACTACATCTTACCACTATATGGTGTACAAATAACTTTGAATATTGACCATTGGATCAAGACTCGTGAATCCCAACATTTCTAGCTGATGGATCTTCTTTTCCATTCTAGCATCTAGAAGATTTTTTTGATAGTCTTTAGCACAATGAACGCTATGCATAAACCTCAAATCACACCTCTCCATCATTCTAAAATCTTCTTCGTCGTTTCTCTAGACCATGTTAACAATTTTTTGAAGTGTTATGTAGCTAATAAACATTGACTTATATATGATACGAAGTAAAAGAACCAAATATACACCCATACATTATAGATGTCGATCAAATTTATAAGTTTTGGAGCATTATCTATTATAATTTCATATAGTGATGATATGTCATACGTCTATTATCTGGGTCTCACGTGCAGGGTACATGGAACTTACTAGTAATGCAGTAGTTTCTACACAAAAACATAGGTAGGTGGAGATTTTTTTGGGAGTGGGGAAGGGGGTAATGCCCATGGGCTATATTCCATGGGCTCACTCCGAAATTGAATGTGCTATGGTCGGCGGCCAAAAGAAAATGAAAAGGTTGAATTGGAAGGTTTTGGGATATGCCTGGGACTGATAGGCTAATTTCATGGGCTTAGTAATAAAAATTACAAACCTCAACAAGGAAGAAAATTTTGGCAGATATTTCACATGAAAATTGTTGACAACCAGGACACATACCCCGCGCATGCAAAAACTTTCCTACTCGCGCCTTCACCCCAGCAACCATCTACTGTCTCTTTGCAACATTCTTCTCTAGACACACATAGGCGGTCAAAACCACAGGCCACACACCAAAACATTCACACTCCGTCTATCAATCGAGGTGGCCTGACACCATTGCTGGTGGCCCTGTTCTTTTCGAGACACACACAGGTCGGTCGTTAGCTGGTCGATCCCCACGATACGCTTATAATTTCCTTAGTTTGCTCGAATCATTCCCTAGAAGTTGTTTCATACTCAATATGTTTGTTTGACATTGTTCTGCACTTGATATGTTTGTTCGAATTGGTTAGCATTTTGTGCTTGGTCGATCTGTTCTCTCAAATATGTAACATAGTTCTACAATCAATTTCTGAAAGAGGCTAAAATTACGTGGCATTTATAGTTCTATATTCAATCAGGTTCCTCAAATATCTTGGCTTAATTAGATCTGTAATCAACCTGTTTGGCGAAATGTCTTGAAAGCTTCTAACAATCTCTATCCTCAACAGATGGACAGATATTGGATACTAAATGGAAAAAACCAACACCTTCATATTGGGAAGGTGTTCATGACTTCATGAAGTTTGTTAGACAGCATAATAGCGACTCGGATGTGTTTTTCCCATGCCAACAATGCCTTAATTATAAAAAGTTGAGTCAGAGCACAGTCACAGACCATATATTCCTTAATAGGATGCAGCACACATATGGATGGATTTAAGAGGTTGTTTCAGTCAGAACAAACATCTAAGAAAACAAGATGGAACAAAGAGATTCTCAAGCCAGACGTACTTACTAAGACATCCAGCTGATGGCGATGAATGGATGAATTTTGAGAAGGCTCATCTAGGATTTAATGCGGATCCAAGGAACCTGATACTTGGCCTAGCTATGGATGGATTTAACCCATTTAGCAACATGAGTAGATCGTACAACATGTGCTAGTACTTGTTACAATTTACAACCTGCCTCCCTAGCATGCACTGACCAGTTGAACTGTTTCTGGCTTTACTCATCCAGGTCCCAAATCACCTGGGAAATTTTTTGATCTATTCATGCAGCCTCTTACACGAGACTTGCATGAACTGTGGAAGGGTTTCATAACTCCTGATATCCTTGCCAGCAAAGCTAAAGATGCCAAGTTCCCTCTGTGTGTAGTTGTGCTATTCTGCACCCATGATTTTCTAGCTCTTGGCACTATGTCAGGTAGAGTCACAGCAGGTTATAACGCATGTGTTCGTTGTAAGACAAAATAGGTCACAGTGAGGCTACAAAATAAGACCAGTTTCCTTGTCAAACGGGTTACAGGCCACAAATTTCGATTTTTTTCCGAAAAAACTTAAAAAATTACAGTTCTATGGAAATAGGATTAAATATGGCACTTCACCACAAATTTCACTGTATCTGAGTTGCAGGCGCATCTACAAAAGGTTAGAAATGTCAAATGAGGAAAACAACCAGCTGTCAAACGAGGTAAAAGAAAGAATACAAAAGATGCACCCACAGCAGGAGGGGCATCCAAAAGGAAGAGAGTGGAAGAAGTAGCAGCAGATGCCCAAGGGAAGAAAAAGGAACCGACAATATTTTATAAGCGCAGATCCACTCTACGGGACTTGTCGTATTGGGATGGTAAGACGCTTTGACATAATATTGATGTCATGCACATGGAGAAAAATATATGTGACAACATTATAGGCACATTACTCAACATTCTATCCAAGACAAAATATAGCTATAATGCTAGGCTTGTCTAGAACATGAAGCTGCATCCTGAAGACACAGTTAATAAGGGCAGTGAAAAACATTACAAATTTCGAGGTGCAGAATATACCTTGGCGATGAATAAAAGGGGACTATTTTGTGAATTCCTCTGAGGTGTTAAGTTCCCATCCGGATTTGCTTCCAACATTGCAAATTGTAACAATGTATTGGGGAACAAGCTCCATGGGTTAAAAACTCATGATTGCCACATCCTACTACAAAGGCTCTTAGCTCTTGGCGTTAAAGGTTTACTGAACAAGGATTTGTACAACATGCTTGTAGAGTTGGGAAATTTCTTTAGGGAAATCTGTAGCAATACTCTGGACAGAAGAGTTGTAGTGCGTCTTCAGTCGGACATAGCTGAAATCCTATGCAAGCTTTACTTAATATATCCACCAGCCTTCTTTGATGTGATGGTGCATTTTGATATTCATCTGACTGAAGATGCACTTTATAGAGGGCCCGTACAATAGAGATGGATGTACCCTATAGAACATCGACTTTGCACTTTCAAGGGTACTGTTAGGAACAAGGCTAGAACAAAGGCTTGCATTGCAGAGGCATATATTGCTGCTGAAGCATTTGCATTTAGCTCAAGATACATTCCTGGTCATAAAACGAGATCCAATCTGGGTGGTAGAATTGAACAAGTTCAAAAATCTGTTTTAACCATGGTGTTTGTCTAGTAGGAAAGAAGGAACATAGAACATTAATGTAGCACAAATATAACCAACTTACTTGGTATGTGCTAAATAACACTGATGAGGCTGAAAACTTTGTTGCATGAGTACTATTCATACATATCCTCACATATATGAAATGAAACTTGTAGCAAGATTGTTGGGGATATACTTTCTAGGTATCCTCACTGTACCTCACTGACCAGGGTGGCCCACTTTGGATTAGAGCTTTGCTTCACGGGTGGCCCAGTCAGGGAGAAGAGACGGAGTCTAGTCCGGCTACGGGAAGGCCCAGAAGATTTACCGACATAGTCCCATAGTATTACTTGTAGTTCAAGATGTACTCTATAACCGACTCTTAGTCGTAGCCGGATAGATCTCTCCTGTAAACCCTAGGCCGGATATCTATATAAGCCGACCTAGGGAGAGCCTTTAGGGCACCCTCACAATAGTCTACAATCTCAACTTGCACAGGCGAAACCCTTGTAACCCATATTCTGGCTCTACCGTATTACTAGATTGCTAGGAGGAGTAGGATCTGTCCAAAGCCGGTGGATTCGAACCTGGGTAAACTTGTGTGCTCACCATCCCGGAATACCGTACGTCTCACACCCCTCTCTTACACATGCCTCGAGGACCCCCTCATGGTGTACTTGTCATCAATCCGACGATAGTTGATGCCCACCATGGGGCAAGTGAGCTTCGGATCTGTGTTCCGAGTAGAATCTACAAGAATCGGAATCAACGAGACTATCACCGTTGGTCGCATCCTCTACGCCAACGATGTCCCTCTCATCATTCTTGACGAGACCTGGATTCCGGCTAGGGAGGCCGTGACTGCTTACACCATTATGTCTTTCGGTGCGATCGATGTGTACATCGGATTTGCTGAACTTGTCCCACCCACCCCAGCGGTGATGATATAGGCAGAAGAAATTTCTGGGTCCCCTTTGTTCGTGTAGGCGGCAGAGTTCCGGATCTCAGAAAACCCTTATCCCACCCAGCCCACACCCGTTGCGGAGATAGTGGAGAAATCCACGCCTGAAGCAGACCTTGTGGTTCAAGTCGAATCTGGAGGGGATCTCCCTAGCAAGGCCGAATCCCAGATTGATCCACCCGCTAAAGTCAAAATCCAGGAGGATCACAACAACAACCTTGGTTCCGACCCTGCCAACGCCGAAATAGATCAACCGTTCCTGAGGCACACGTTGAGGCGCATGATGATGCAAGACGCAAGCGTGCATGAGGTTCTCGAAATCATTAAGATCTTTGAGGAAGCCCACGAGGAAAGCCGCGACTACCTCAGGACCCACACATCACACTTCGTCGGATACGTTGGAGCCGGATCCGGCTCTGCCGATGTTGGAGACAACACTAACTCGGTGCTGGAGGCGATCAGAACAAACACCGACTTACCCGCATCCTCGGATGACTCGATGACATCGGCAGATTTCCGAAAGTTCTCCATGGAATATGAAGAGGAGTATAACTCCAAAGGTGCAGAAGAAGGAGAAGCCATGGATGAAGGATCCAGGGAAAAATCTCCCAAACCGTAGGATGACATGGATATCGGAAATAATCCCGAGCTCCAGATTTCCGAAAGTACCGATCAGAGCTTGACTCCGGGAAATAGACCCAAAGCCGTCTTTGCTACCGGTGCTGCCAAGAAGGCAAAGAAGAGGAACAAGAAGACCAAGACCCCGACAAAAGAACTTCTAGCGGAGGAGGTGATTGCCGAGGAATACGAGGAAGACTCGGATGAAGCACTTATCCCAGACGATCCCAAAGAAGAATCGGTGGATGGACACATGGTCACTGCATGTGCCGGTAAACTCATCGATGCTGCATTAACCACACCTATCCCTACTGCAGCAGAACTAACTGCTGTGGAATTGGACGAAAGGGCTCAAGCCCTAGAAGAGCGTCACCAAGTAATCTTGGATGAAGCTAAAAACATCGAGGAAGAAAAGAAATGCATGGCCAAGGCAGAGAAGATTATCTCTCTGCAACATCAGAAGAACCGGAAACGACATACATATGACAATCAATTTCCGGAAGTACGTAAGGTTCTCTTTGAGGGATATCCGGGGATGCCTCGACTCGATAGAAAGGGTGATCTAGTGTATCCAACACCAGTGCAAAACACTGCTGCTACTCGAGACATCCTGGCAAATAATCCAGGCCCAGAACAGGTTCGATTGGCAATTAAGCTACTCAGCAAGGGTCTAGAGCAGCAGAAGGCCACGAAGTCCGGAAGTGGAAAACTGGTCTCCCTTTCCGACCAATGTTGCACGGACCCAGCCTAGAATGACGTAAGACCCCAGCGTGCTCTGGAACAGCATCACCGTTCCGACCGTCGAGAAGACAACTACTCAAGAATCGGATCTTCAAGATAGCATCACAGAACTGCATGTGACTGGCGCTATGTTGCTCTAGCTGCTGAGCAAGAGGCAATTTATGCACTGTATCCGATCCTCCTCGGCGAGAGTCAAATGATGCAGGGAAGAAGACAAAGAGAAACGTCGGGAGGACGACTGTCAAAGAATGCCGCCTCGTAGGCATACAAGCCATCCAGCTGAACCCCACCGCAATGGAAATGATGGATGAAGGAATGACAGACCGAGTCAAGCCAGAAGGAGGCTCGTCGTAATGAAGACCCTCCTCGGAACCAGAATAATGACACTCCGGAAGGAGGCCGACGATCAGCCGAAAACAATCCAGCAGCTCCAACCTCTCCACCAAGCAGCCACCACAACGGCTCCCAAGGAGGCCAAGGAGTACGTCGTGGCGGAGGAGGTGGTGGCAGAAGCCGAAGTCCGGCTCCAAGGCACCGTAGCCATAGCCGTCAATCAGGGCGATTTCTGTCCCCAAGTGACGCAAGGCACAAGATTAACTCCAACATAGAGGCGCGGCGCTACGAAAACAATGATATATACATGGGCCCAAAATGCCTTGGACCACGCATAATAGCAACACAATTCCAGGAAGGATTTGCTATCTCAAGACACATCCAAGCCTACGACGGTATATCTTGGCTAGATACTTGGCTCTGGGATTTCTTCAAGGCTTGCTCTATCGCCAAAGGCGGAAACAGCCTGGTCGCGACCCGATATCGCCCACTCATGTTGCGGAAACAGCACGATCATGGCTCAATGAACTTCCAAAGAACACCATCCACAACTGGTATGACATGCAAAGCGCGTTCTTTCGGAATTTTGAAGGAACATATCAGAGGCCTTGTACGGTAGGCGACCTATAGCGCTGCACCCAGAAAGCCGTAGAAACTTGCCGAGATTATCTCGGACGATGGATCGACACTAAAAACTCCTATGAAGGGGTAAATGACCAAACTGCGATTGAAGCTTTTATTGCAGGACTCCTAATTAGCTTACTACGTCATCGCTTGAAGTGTGACAAGGTCACTGATTTGGGAGAGATGATAGAAACAACTAGCAAGTATGCAAATGCTGACGACGATGCAGAGGGATTACTTAATGCCCTAGTTGTGCCACAGCCGGCAAAACAACCAAAGCAACAAGCTCAGAAGCGCAAGAACACCTTGGAAGAAACGCCCAACGCGAAAACGGCAGTGGTACTGCTACTTCTGGTTCTAGAGGACGAGGAGGGCGTGGCGGAGGGCGTGGACGCGGTCATGGGACATCAAGAGTCTAGGGTAGAGGAGACCAGCAACCTGGCAAAACCTACTCTTGGGCCGACATTGCCAATAACTCGTGTGTGCATCACTTAGATGCCAACAGGGGCTCGTCTCACACAAACACCGAGTGTCGTTTTAATGACGACATCAAGAAAGATGATACTGTTGGCTACAGGGCTAAGCAGAAGAAGGGAAAGAAGAATCCCGAAAAAGATAAAGAGACCAAGGAACATTATGACATGGAGGAAGCCGATGCTTCAAATCCTAAGCCGGAGGGAAAGAAAAACTTCCCTACAAAGAAGGACACTTATGTCACCTTCCTCGGTTCTTAACCAGCTAAGGTCAAGGAAGCGGTTCTACATGAGCTCAACGCGACAGTTCCGGCTGTCCCTCAATTCTTGGACTGGTCGGAAGTGGCAATCACTTTTGGTCGTGCTGATCATCCGCCTAAGTTGCACAGGCGAGGAAAATACGCCTTATTCGTCAATCCACTTATTGATGGCTATGGTTTCTCCAAGACTCTCATGGACGGCGGCAATAGCATTAACATCCTATATGTCGAAACGCTACGCCGAATGAAGATCTCAGAGACCCAGCTGAATTACAGCTCTGTGATCTTTCACGGAGTTGTCCCAGGAAGACACGCAAATTTCCGGGGAGAGATCACTTTGGATGTGACCTTTCGAACTCCAAAGAACTATCAAACGGAAGCACTTTCCTTCGAAGTGGTCCCGTTCAAGAGCGCGTACCATGCTATTTTCGAACGTCCGTCTTACTGGGCTTTTATGGCTCGTCCATGTTACATTTACAATATGACGAAAATTCTAGGTCCCAACAGCGTGATCACCATCAGGGGAGACTCGAAGAAAGCACGAGAGTGCGAGGACGGAAATGCCACCTTTGCTGAAGGCATGCTGCACGCCCAGGAGTACCAGGAGATCAAGAAGACAATAGATCCGTCCGAGATGCCCACGACGAAGAAGGAGGTGACAAAGCCGAATCCGGAGTTCAAGGCATCAGAAGAGACAAAGAAGACGCCGTTGAAGGAGGACGACCCCTCCAAGGTGACCCAAATAGGCGTAGGCCTAGATAGATCATAGGAAAGCGTGCTCGTCAAGTTCCTCCGAGCAAATCAAGATATCTTTGCATGGCAGCCATCTGACATTACCGGAGTACCTAGGGAACTTGCCGAGCACTCTCTGAATGTACACCCGAATGCTAAACCCATCAAACAGTCCCTACGATGTTTTGGCGATGAAAAGCGTAAGGCAATAGCTAAGGAACTAGCCCGGCTCGAGTTAGCCGGATTCATAGAAGAGGTCATCCACCTGAGTGGTCGGCCAATCCTGTAATGGTCCCTAAAAAGGACACCACTTATTTAAGGATGTGTGTTGATTATACTGCCTTGAACATGGCTTGTCCCAAAGATCCGTTCGCTTGGCCTAGGATTGATCCAGTTATCAATTCTACGGCAGGCTCGGAACTCCTATGTTTTCTCGATGCATATTCCGGTTGTCACCATATCTGGATGAAAGAATCTGACAAAGTCAAAACTTCATTCATAACCCCCTTCGGAACCTTATGTTTTGTTACGATGCCCTTTGGGCTCAAAAACACGGGAGCTACGTACCAATGCACTATGCAGCGTTGCCTCCACGACCAAATCGGATGCCATGTACATGCATATGTGGACGATATTGCGGTGATGTCCAAAAAGAAGGAAACTTTGATTTCCGACTTGGAGGAAACATTCGCCAATCTATGAAAATACAACATAATGCTTAATCTGAAGAAGTGTTTCTTTGAAATTCCAGCCGGAAAATTGTTAGGTTTTATCATGTCTCAAAGAGGCATAGAGGTTTGCGGGACAAGATCAAGGCTATACTCAATATATCCAGGCCAACTCGCCTGAAGGACGTTCAAATACTAACTGGTTGCATTGCTGTAGTTAGTCGGTTTGTTAGTCGGCTCGGTGAAAGAGCCGCACCACTATACAAACTCCTAAAAAAGACCAAGAAATTCGTTTGGACCAACGAAGCTGAAGCTGCGCTACAAGACCTGAAAGCAGTACTCTCATCTGCTCCCATCCTTGCAGCACTAGAACCATGGGAACCGATGTTGCTCTATCTCGCTGCAACAAACAAGGTTGTTAGTATCGTCATGGTGGTGGAGAGACCAGAGGAAAATCAGGAACACCTGGTGCAACGTCCGACTTACTATCTCAGCGAGGTCTTAACTGAATCAAAACAGTGGTCTCCGCACTATCAAAAGCTGGCTTATAGTGTGTTCTTAGCATGTCTTAAGTTGCGGCATTATTTTGAGGAACATCCAATTACCGTGGTGAGCATAGCTCCCATGAGAGATATAATCAACAATAGTGACGCCACAGAATGCGTTGCCAAATGGGGCATAGAGCTTTCAGCTTTCGACATTGAGTACAAACCTCGTACAGCAATCAAATCCCAAATCCTCGCTGACTTTGTCGCTGATTGGATAGATACAATGGAGAATATGACCCTGCCAGAGTCAGAATACTGGACCTTGCATTTTGACGGGTCTAAAGCACTCGGGGGCTCGGGGTTAGCGTGGTGCTCAAATCACCCCAGGGAGATAAACTTTTCTATGTATTGCAGATGCACTTCACGGCGACAAACAACATTACCGAGTATGAAGCATTACTGCATGGAATCCGGATTGCTAAGGACATCAACATCCGACGTTTAATGTGTTATGGAGATTCGGATCTTGTTCCCAACAAGTGTCGGATATTTGTATGGCAAACAAGCACATGGCAGCATATAGGGCTGTCGTGGATGAATTATCTAAATCGTTTGAAGGGTTTGAAGTTCAACACATTCCTCGAAAAGAAAATGAGGAAGCAGATGCACTATAGGCTCTGCCTGGAAAAAGGTCCCGGATGGCGCTTTTTTAGAGCACCTCAAAGTTCCCTCTATAAAAGGAGTAGACGAGGAATATCTGACCAAATCCAGCTCACCTTTAGTAGCAGTTCTGGCTGTGATTCCCAGCTAGACTCAACCCTACCTTGATTACTTGGTAGACGGAAAATTACCCGAAGACGAAGTTCTGAGCTGGCAGATCGTCCGACGAGCAAAATCCTACACTATAATTAGTGGTGAGCTCTATAAGCGGAGTGCGTCTGGGGTCTTTCAGCGATGTGTATCTCTGGAAGGAGTGGAAATTTTACGAGAAATCTACGAAGGCGAGTGTGGTCACCATGCTGCAGCCAAATCTCTAGTGGCAAAAGCTTTCCGACACGGGTTTTTCTGGCTTACAGCCAAGGCAGATGCCGAACGGCTGGTCAAGACCTGCAAGGGCTACCAAAAATACGCCAAACAAGCTCACATTCCGGCTGATCAGCTACGAATAATACCTATAACATGGCCTTTTGCGGTCTGGGGGCTTGACATGGTAGGACCGTTTAAAAGGGCTCCAAGTGGATTTACTCACCTCTTAGTGATGGTGGATAAATTCACCAAATGGATTGAGGCTAAACCCGTCACTAGTTGTGATGGAGCAACAGCCAGAAGATTTCTTGAGGATGTCATTATCCGATACGGTTATCCGCATAGCATTATCATGGACAATGGGAGTAACTTCTCTATGGGAGAACTTGCCGAATTCTGCATTGAACAAAATATCCGGCTTGACATTGCGTCAGTCGCACATCCGCAAGCTAATGGACAAGTCGAAAGAGAAAATGGTTTAATCGTACAAGGCCTAAAACCAAGACTCGAAGCACCACTACGGCGTGCTGCGGGGGCTTGGGCAGAAGAATTACCTTTTGTAATATGGAGTTTGTGAATAACTCCAAACAGGTCAACCGGATACACACCTTTCTTCTTGGTCTATGGCGCAAAAGCAGTTCTTCCTAGTGATTTTATTCACACTTCTCCTAGAGTGGCTGCGTATATTGAAGAGGATGCCGACATTTCTCAACAAAATGATCTCGACTTAGTCGAAGAAGTTCGCGTCGTTGCTGAGATGAGATCAACAGTCTATCAGCAGAAGTTACGCAAGTATCATAGCCAGAGAGTCAGAAACCAGTCTTTTAATAAAGGTGATTTGGTTCTCCGGCTTGTGCAGCAAAGAAAGCACAAACTTTCCCAAATATGGGAAGGGCCATTTTTAGTTAGTCGAGTATTGCACAATGGTTCATACTACCTAACCGATATGCGGCCAGTCAAAGAAAGACCTGCTACTAAGAAGAGAAAGAGAGCTAGAGGCAGTACAAACCCGGATGAATTAGACAGACCATGGAATATTGCTCAGCTACGTCCCTTTTATTCTTAGTTTATGTTTCTTTGTAATCATATGTGTACATGTTCAATGAGAAATAAAGTGTTGGTTGCCTCAAAATCTTTCTGAGAAGTTTTTACCATCTTATTTCTGAATGATCATGTCACAGTCGAAAATCCAAGAATACTTGAAAGTACTTTATGCTCATGTTTGTTTTGGTTTATATTTCTGATGCTAAAATTGCTACCTTCGGGTATAAATCTAATTTTTCTAGTCTATACTTTGGTTATTTGTCTGATTGCTGGATGCGGGCATTTTCCGAGTAGTGAATTGTTGGTACTGGATGCCGGCTTTGTTTTCGAGTTTAAACTGGTTTAGCAATTGAGATCCGTTGCTCAACAAAGTTTCCGTGCTAAAAGTTGGCCGGCTCACGAAAGGGACGAGGCGGAAAGCTAGATAAACGATAAGTGCAGACAAAAAATACAAGTGCTTATGCAAACATTTCAGGCACATAACATTAAAGCCAAAAGTGTTGAATAGATAAAATAAATCTTAGCACTAGCAAAAGTATCATACTACTTATTTACAGACCCAAATTGTTTTCAGAATAACACATTGTTCTCTCTGATACTCTATGATGCAGGAGGAGAGGTAGGAGCTTCCAGCTCGCTGGATACATCAGCCTCGCTCTGATAACGTTCCGAGATGTTCAAATCTGATATGGTTTGATCATCGTCAAAAACTTCTGATGTTTCTTCATAAGGAGGAGGTGGCGTGTCCACGCGGGTGAAGAAGGGAGTGTCGTAGCTGGTCAAGTCAGCTACGTGGCACCCATATCCGGCAGAGGAGTCCATGATGGCCTTGATGTCTTGCTCATGTCCATCTTTATCCACTTTGCAGTACCCTCTAGTTACTTGCCAGATTTCCATGTTTCCATGGTGGCTCATAACCATGGTGAGAGAGTTCTGCGCTGCGGTTCGTGCGCAGGACATGTTCCAGTCCTGGAAAAGCTACGGCGTCTCCTTGGCCTTATCTCGCACTTCAAAGCTGGACATGATATGCATATCCGGAACCTTGAGAACTTCGCCAATATCTTCGATGGATTGGCGGAAGTCATGCAGCAAATCACCGACTTGGGTAAGACGGCTAGTGCGAGATTCGGTAGAGGCTGAGTCCAGTAAGTTCAGAGGACCTGCGCATGTAATCAAAGGGGTTAATCAAATAAATCCAGACTCCAAAGAGTTGGAAGATGCAGATAAGTCAGAAAAAGGAAGACATACAAAAGATGACATTGTCGACTTTGGCCTTCTCTTCCCGAAGACTCTAGAATTCAGCCCGGAGTGCCTCAGCAATGTCCCTCTCTCTGAACAAATCATTGCTAAGATCCGAGATTTTCTTATCTTGAAGCGTAATCTTACAATCGCGCTCCTCAGTGGCCATGGAGGTGGATTCGAGAATTTAAGCAATGCTCTTCTCATGATCCGCCTTAAGCTTATCCAGCTCTTGGCGGAGTTCCTTTTTCTCCACCACCAGGGTTTTAAGATTCTCGGCCTCTTTAATCATAGCACAGGACTGCTTTATCAGTGCTGTAGTCAAAAGAACAAAAGTTGACCAAAAAAATCGACTATGAAATACAAAGACAAGGTTTGAGTTCTAGAATGTTTACCTTCAGCCTTATCCTTGGAAACTTTCAACTGAGCATTTTCAAGTCGGAGAGATTTGATTTCTTTCCGCTTATTGCAAACATTCTTCAATAAATCCTGGTTATAGGAATATACTTTCTGTAAGTCAGAATACCCAGAGTCAGAAGTCTACTAAAGACTCGGGCTAATATTTTTACTAATATCAGCACAATCCTTGGGGGCTACACTAGTTCATTCTTTGGCATCCTAAGGAAGCATAAAACCAGATTTGATTGTCCAGCTTCATGGGGCTAGAGGATATGATATGAAATAAGGAAAAACGAGAGTTGGAATTCCGAATGACATATTTCTCACGAGCGAGTTTGTTCATGCTCGCATTCACTTTGGTGGTAACCTTCTCGGTGAGGGTTAGGGATACCACTGGCGCAGTTGGAAGCTCGCCGGTCCTCAGCTTCTCGTTGCGAAGATGGACTTTTTCAAGAAGATTAGAGTGCTTGATGTCCTCTGCTTCTTGTGCTTCTTCTTCGGCAGAGATAGTCCAGATTTCAAGGCACTGCCGCGCCAGCCGTTGGATCTCCTCCACAGATTTCCGAGATAAACCAAATTTGGCAACTCCCGGATTGCTCAGGAGATTGTCGGCGAATGCCTCTACCGAGGGATAATTACCCGAAGAGGGTTCACCCTTATCAAAACTTGAGTCACCCATGGTGACGTCAGTCTGTGATCCGACGATCACTGGCTCTGCTGGTTGAGCTGGATATTCTACGATGGTTGGAGATAGAGTAATCTCCAGCGCTGCAGAAGGCTGAGGGGCAGGAGTCGGAGGAGCCATGGCAGGAGAAACCAAGTTTAGTTTCGACTGGCGTAGAGGCTTCGAGGTATCCCCTTTCCCTTTGCCCTTGGTGAGTGGTTTAGCTCTGAGAAGGTAATAGAACATGGAACATTACATCTCAGAAAGAATTAAAATCTATAATACAAAGACCTTGTGAGGAAAGATTACCTCTTCACAATGGCCACTTCCTTTGTGCCAATGGCCACTGTCGGAGCTTTGCGTTTCTGAGGAACATCATCCGGTAGTGGAACCAATTCTCCCTCATCCTGAGAAAACTCAGGAGGATATCCCTCGATAGGAGCAAACTCCGACTCCGGGAGGTCGGCAAGCTGAAAAGAAGAAGTATCTCAGTATTGCGAAATAATATAAAGATGAGCACATAAAAAGAGTTGCTGTTGAAGCTTACCAGCACAACAGGATCTTCCGTTGTATGCATGTCTAGGGACACCTCCGGAATCTTCCTCTCAATTCGCTCCCTTATCATCCACTTGATTTGGCATACATAATCTTTTGCCGTATAGGATTTGGGGCTGATGCGGAGGGAATCCTTCTTCGACGACATGATGGAGTGCATCAGTCGATCTCCATGATGTTGAAGAGGCTGGATCCGGTGTGCCACCCAGCAGTGAACTAAGTCGCACCCTCTCAGGCCCTTGTGTTTCATCAAATACTCGATCCGCCTCTTGGCGAGGAGCAGATCATCACTGAGAGCCGGAGCGACTTCATCCCAGGATTCTTGGGGCGTGACGGCTCCGTCGACGAAAGCTGGCAAAGCAGTAGCTTTTCCGGGAGCAGGAATATCCTTGTGATAGAAAAAAGTGGACGGCCATTGCTTGACAGACTCACTGGCCATAATCCGAGGATAGACGCGCTCTCGCCTAACCAAAAAACTAATAGTACCGGTAATATAAGGATTACCGGCAGTAATGGAATTTCTCCGAACATGGAAATAATACCAGAAGAGAGTAAGTCTCAGCCTAATGCCGAGATACCCCTCGCACAAAGAGGCGTACGCACTCATCTCTAAGATGGAGTTCGGGGGGAGATGATGGAGATGAACTCTGTAATGATCTATGACCTTAGAAAAGAAATCTGAGGGAGGAAAGCTCAGACCTCTGTCAAGGTGAGTGCCGAAGTGCACTCGCTCGACGTTGTGAGGGTTGGGGATGGTTTCACTGAAGCCTCTCTCCCAATCGCCGGCGTGGAGGAGCCCTTCTTCTTCCACGTCGTGGAGCTTGGCGTCGTCGAGGACGCACGGGATCCAAACACCGGGATTTCTTTCCTTCTCCTTCGTCGCTGCCATCGCCGCCGTGCCGGAAGATGATGCAGAAGCCATTTTTTCGGTGTGATGGTGACCTTGGATGGGCGGCACTAGAGATTTTTGGGGAGCAGAGGAGCTCTAGGTTCGTGGGAGGCGTAGGGGAGAAGGAAACGGCGCAAAGTGCTGGTGACGGGAGATGAGGAATAGGATCCTCACCACTTATATCCGCCGGCCGCGTCAAGATTCGTGTAAATGCTATAGTAAACGTGCCACACGTCGTGGAAAGGAGTGGGAAACCCCCTGCACGATGATTACGCCGCCTCGATCTCCAGGCACACATTGAAGCGGCTCCTCGGTTCCACGAAAGCAGACTCACCAACGGTCGTGCTGACAGGAAATGTCTGTCAGTGACGTGACTTGACCATGACTGGTGTCAGATGATGTCAGAGACCCAGTTCCGGATTAGTTTGAATTTTGAGCTGGAAATCCGAATAACCGTATCTATAGGTCCGACTCAATTTTTGAGACCCGGATCGTATCTTTTCTTTTGCAGTTTCCGGAACCCTTCAAGATTCTGCAAGCCGAAGATCAAGCTAGATGATGATGAATCCGACTTTGGATCTTGGAGTCCTCTGGGGGCTGCTGTTGGGGATATACTTTCCAGGTATCCTCACTGTGCCTCACTAACCAGGGTGACCCACTTTGGGTTAGAGCTTTGCTTCACGGGCGGCCCAGTCAGGGAGAAGAGACGCAGTCCAGTTCGGCTATGGGAAGGCCCAGAAGATTTACCGACATAGGCCCATAGTGTTACTTGTAGTTCAATATGTACTCTGTAACCGACTCTTAGTCGTAGCCGGATAGATCTATCCTGTAAACCCTAGTCCGGATATCTATATAAGCCGACCTAGGGAGAGCCTTTAGGGCACCTTCACAATAGTCTACAATCTCAACTCGCACAGGCGAAACCCTTGTAACCCATATTCCGGCTCTGCCGTATTACTGGATTGCTAGCAGGAGTAGGATCCGTCCAAAGCCGGCGGATTCGAACCTGGGTAAACTTGTGTGCTCACTATGCCGGAATACCGTACGCCTCACACCCCTCTCTTCCACACGCCTCGAGGCCCCCTCATGGCGTACTTGTCATCAATCAGACGACAAAGATATGTTCATACTTGAGTATCATTTTTGCAGGTTATTTAAAGCAACAAAAGGAAAATATTATGTTGCACCAATATGTGGGGGTGGGTTTTAGGAATGGTTTAGAAATGATGTAAGATGTTCAATTGAACTTTGAATTGCATACAAATTGTGCACATGAGATGACCTCTTGATTATTTTGTATAACCACAAATCACGAAGCTGCGTGAAGAGAATCTGGGTGAGAAACATCTTCAGCTTGCAATGACGATGGTATCGACTACAACACTTATGAGCGTTAGAAACATCTGAAGATACAAAAAGTGGCATCACGACCAGTGGAGAGCAGTTGACAGCCAAAATGAAGAAGTCAGATGACTATGATCATTATGGTCGCATAAAAGAGGTTATTGAGTTGAACTATAACGACAAGACTAGTGGTTGATATGTGGTTCTATTCAAGTGTTATTGGAATGACCAAGATCCGAACAAGAAAAGAGGCCCCATATTTGATGGGAATTTCATATCGATCAATACTATTGTTGATTGGTACGGGCAGGAACCTTATATTTTTGTAACTTAAGCTTCCAAGGTAATATTCTTAGATGAAACAGATAATAATGACTGGCAATATGTGCAAACGTTTGAGGCAAGGAGCACCTATGATTTGAATGAGTATGACGAGCCAGTCACCATAGATGTTGCCCACCAAGATGATCCCATGGGTTGTATGGTAACTGAACTAGCTGACGTCGATGAAAATTTGATTTCCAGAGACAGCTCTGCACATGATGGACAAGTATATTTCACTATCGAGGTTAGTGTATTCAACAAAGACAGGAATAAACTAGTTCTACCTGATGAATCTCAGGACATGTATGATGAATGGCAAGGGGAAGAAGATGCAACCGAATTGGAGTATGTGGATCTAGAACACGGCGGTCCTGAAAGAGATTATGGTAACAATGATTAGACTGTTGTTTCATATTATGCAGTGAGTAATGAACAATGATTCTTATTGGTTTTCTATTTGTAAAATGTATGAGACATGATGATAACTTTCTATTGTATTGTAATCCTAGACAAATTGTTTTCCTTGTCTCAATTGGATTAAGCTTAATTCGACAAGTGCAAACATACGTAGAACATGTTAACTTGGCGTGCAATAGATACATTAGTTCAGTAAATTAATTAATAAACAACCACAGGACCAGGTTTCATACAGAAGGGGGCATATGCACCTCATGTCAGTATAGATGCGTGAACACATTGTCTCGGCAGATAGGACAGTTGGTGTTGTTCTCAGACCAACTGAAGATGCACTTGCAGTAGTACAGATGGTTGAATCCCTAGAGATGCACTGTTGTGCGCTTCGACAATGCCTGCATGCATATGCTGCAGTTGGCATCCTCCTCCTCGACCAGGTACCAACTGTCTTGAAGCGCCGACAGGTTGACGATGAGCCAGAGATCCACGCTGAGGGTTAGGTCGAAGTGGAACCCGTCGACCCACATACACGCTTGATGCTAGAGACGGTGCAGAATGTTTTACGGCATGATGATGTCCAACTCCTCTGTCGTGAGTTGCAGGTTCTTTAGTAGCCATACATGGCCAAGAACCTTGCGCATGTCCCACTCCTCCGCCACGAGTTGCAGGTTCTTTAGGAAGGCTGGGATTCAACACCTCCTCTTAGCAGGGTGTGGTCACAACATCGTACTCCTTTAGAGTGGCTAGGATGGAGCCAAGCGTCCTCCTAAGCTCGTACGTCCTTGAGAAAAAGATCTTCAATGCCATTGTATACGACATCGCTCGTCAACTAACTATGGATCGATGAAGGAGAAGTTGGTTGTGGTTGTGCAGACGTGGCAGGCACGGAAGACATGTGGGCCAGACTCGATGATGCGCTCCTGTGAGGAGCGCTCCAGTTCTGGCGGTGCCGCCATTTGGGGATTTTTGGGGGGTGGGGGAGGGGAGGGGAGGGGGTGGTGTGGGGGCTAGTCGATGGTGCTGGCCTAGATGAGGGGGAAGATGCCAGGGGAAATGGGTGAGAGTGGACTTCTCGAAGACATGGCTGTGCTAGCTCGTCACTCCCCAACATTAGCCCTAGCTCGTCCTCTCTTCATGGTTCTATTTAGGGGAAGTCTAAATAAATGTTGCATTTGTAGGAAAAAGGTAAATCGAACTCCAACACCAAATCCATGAAATTGGCTCTCCAAACTTATCAATCCTGGTCTTTTTGGAACCAATGCCAAATAGTAATGTTTTTGTGGCACGGTCTCCACAATGGAGGTCACCACTTTGCAGAAACGAAAGCGACCCCACATTGACAAGAAAATGATTTAGCTTAACCTGACCAGAGGGATGGATGTTATATCTGTGTTAAATTTAGGAAGGGTTGTTGAGCTGGATAGGGAAGACCAATATTTTAACATACACTGAGTTTGGGCAGCGGAGTAAGTAGCTGCTCTGGTTCCTTGATTTTTTGTGTGTGGCATCGGCTCTGCAGCATAGGCACCCGTGCCGAAGGGATGGGAAGTGGTTTAGGCACCGATATTTGCTTACGCTGTGGAGGGCCACCCAATTTCTTCCTATTTTCAAGGTTTTTAGTTAAAAGATAGGAACTATGTGGATGCACAGGCTGGTGGTACTTCCCCTTATTATCGGTAAAAGAGAGAAACTATATAGATGCAATTATGATTCAATTTATTTATAGTATAACATAACTAGTATAGGTACTTCACAACCACGAGAGAAACTAAACCATACTCTAGACGGAATCAACACACATATAGACACCCAAATATCATACGGTTCTTTTTTGTCAAGAACCGAGGCCACCCTCTGCCCATGCGGGCACGTTGTCTGGTGTTCGATGAACTCGGAGAAGCTTCCAGCCATGTCACACCCTTTGTTGTTGAACTTGAGCATCATTCCCAACGACATCTGATCCATGGTAGTGGTTGGTTTGAAGACGCCTCCGTACTCACATCCCGGGCACTATCCATTGGACAATTTTCCAACATATTGTGCACATGCAATGTGTGCCGCGGCCTTGCCAAAGCACTAATCGTCCAACGAAAAGATATTTAGCCCAAAAACAAGAGTTGTATCAAACTAGTGTGGAAAACATCCGGAAGAAAGAAGTAATAACCATGTATGCAAGACGACGAACAATTTGAGAACATAGCCTGCAGCTGAAGACCTGCCTCATTAGAGTCATGTCAATGGTAGCTTTAAACCGGTCGTCCTCCATAGAGTCGCCTTTTTCAACTACGGTGGATCTGAGAGGGATTTTGAGACTAAGTGAGAGAACAAAGAGAGGAGTGCGGATCTAAGAGGGTTGATGAGAGCGAGCGAGAGAGACTTGTACTACTAGTTAAATACTAGGAGTACTAGAATCCTCATCTCACTCTAGGCAATATCGTCCGTCCATCCAAATTCAATAGCCATAAGCTGATAACTTTTGTCTTTGGGAAGAGACTGGCGCGGAGAAAACTTGGGAAGCGTTGTGTTCCCCGAGTAAGGAATACTGTAGGTGTGGAGTAGTAGTTTTTAATTATCTCCCTCTAACCCGGTGTACACGTCGCTTTGACGACCTAGGGCTACATGGAGGACTAAATATTGTACCCCAATACTACTCTTGGATGGAGGCACTAGTACCACTCTGCCTCTGTTTGGGGTGGGACTAGCCCCAATGGGGGTATCAGGTGGTACGTATCATGCATTACATGCATGGAAAATGCTTATGTATCACGGAAATTAATGATGAAAGAGATTATGTTAGTATCATAGGTAGATACGGTATCATATAAAAAATAATCTCAAATAAATCTTGTACACAATTTTACCTTGAGATTACAAAACAATAAATACACTAAGACTATGATATTACTAGTACTAAGTACTATACAATACATGGCAGTAGTACTATGCATTGTGGAGATGTTATCACATACTAGTATCATATACTACCTCCGTCCAGAAATAACTGACTTGGATTTGTTTAGATTTAAATGTATCTACACACTAAAACATGTCTACATACATATGAATCTAGACAAATGTAATTGAGTTATTTCTGGATGGAGGGAATAGTACATGATACTACTATATGATACTCTCTATTGTGACTAGTCTTGGGCTAGTCATAGTGGGAGTAATATTAGTGATAACATAGATGCCACCTATGCAAAAAATATGATGTGGTAAGGAATTAATGAAGAGAGAAGCAAATAGAGTAATATAAGTAGTAAATTACCATCATATCACATATTCCAATTCAAAATGTATCTACAAAATAATAAATAAGGTTTTCTACTTATGTTATTACACTTATCACACTACCCACTAGTATGAAGGTAGTAACTTAGAGTAGTAACATATGCATGTTACCACTTTAAGTTACTCCTGCATGTGTCCAGCCTTATAGGCCATAAAGAGAAGTTAATAAAACCAATACAATTAATTACTCTACCTTATTATTGGCTCGTGCACAAATAGTTTCACTTGCATCACAGAAGAGAGAGAAAAAAGAAGAAATGCATTCGTGAAGAGAGAACAATTAATGAGATATGGCTTATAATCTCAAGCAATTTTAAAAAGGTCTCTAGCCTTATAATCAAAAACAAAGGGAGTACTCCGGGATGGAGTAGTACGTACCTTGCACGAAGTACTAGGACTATAATAAATTGCATGTGCCTTTCAGATGAGAATTAGATAGTAATAGAAGTACTGTATGACATATCATCTTTTATTTATATAAAACTATAATAGGTGACGCTGAAAAATAATTATAATTTCAAGTCATGTCCATAAAGTATTGGGTGTATAATTAATTCTTCTATTTTGTTTCATGCATAAATCAACCTACTACTATTAGCAACCTATTACTCTATATTCTTTAGAGAAATGACAAAGAAGATTCTAGAATTATTGAAAAGTACGTTTTGAGGTTTGTGCATAGCGTTCTCTGTGCTAAAAACTATCAATAGAATATTCTATATGCTAGCATGGATAGAAGATCCGGCGGTTTGCAATGTTGGGATTTGTAAGTTTTGATCAAATTGTCAAAGTTCAAAGTACTACGTACACTATATAGTGTGGTAATGTTATATAATAGGTAAAACTCAAAAAATTATAAATATGATCAAAATCTATAATGTATGGGTGTATATTTGGCTGTTGTACTTTGTATCATGCGTAAGTCACATTTATTAGCTATACCTAATACTTGATTTTTTTGGTAACATGGTCTAGCAAAACGATGGAGAATAGATTCTATAATGATGGAAAAGTGTGTTTGAGGTTTGTGCATAACATACATTGTGATAAATAATATCAATAGTATCTCGTAGATGCTATAATTGAATAAAAGATTCAACAGCTAGCGATGTTGGTATTCATGAGTCTTGATCCAATAGTTATTCGTACACTATATAGTGGTAAGATAAGATTTTGCTTGAATTTTTTAAGAGGGTGTAAAATTTCTCGGCACATATATTCCTAGGAAGAAGTTGAATGGGGCCATACTTTGAAGCATGTTTTTCAAAAAAAATGCAAAACTCATGTCTAGAATTTTTCATGGAACTGGTACATGTAAGATAACGCCATGCGCTAGTTTTCCCCAAAAAAGGTTTTGTTTAGTTAGTTTTATTTATTTTTCCAAAACAGGGACAAATTTGCCAGCATGAAAATTCCTAGCAAGAAGTTGAAATCTATAAAACTCAAGAGGTTCTAGATAGAGTGACTGCTCGGGTAAATAAAAATGGTTTTCAAAAAAGTTAGGAGGAAGCTATCACACACTTGTAGATCAAGGTTTTGTTAAATTGACATAAAGCCATTTAAGAAGATGAAATAAAAAAAATTATGTTCATAAAAGTTGGAAACTATCAGAACTAACATTGTTTAGTTCACATGCCAAGATGCGCATCATCTACTAGCTAGATATGGGAACGACATCAGTGGGTGTACACCTATCATGAATAAAATTTTCACCTATATGTTACTCCACTAGAAATGAGTTATCTACTATAGCATTTAGCCTAGTCACTACATATAACGAGACGTTGGCCCTGGTTCTTGGGATTATATGTAGATCCACAAACTATGATGATGTGGATATATGGGCATACCCTTGGTCATTATGTTTGCGCATGCTAAGGCAAACTATTAAACTAGTTTTTTCTAATGTTTTCCAAATTAACATTTAGCATTTTTTTTTGGAATTTATTTTTTGTTGAAATTTTTCAAAGGTGATCAAATTTTCGTCGTGGATATTCCTAGTATGAAGTTGAATTTGTATGCCATACTTCTAAGCATGTGGTTTCTCTTGAATTGTTCTAGAATGGGACACGAGAGATGACTTTTTGTGTTTTTCATCTGCGTTAAATGCCTGTAGTGTGTACTAGTAAGTTTCATCTGCCTTGCTTGTGAGATTTCTATAATAGGAGTATCATATATCATAAAATGTAATAGGTAAAGTCCAAAAATAATTATAATTTTGAGCCACAACATATCCATAAAGTATTGGGTGTATATTTGGTTCTTGTACTTTATATCATATAGAAATAAACCTTTACTAGCTACCTAATACTTTGTTTTTTGGTAACATGCTCTAGAGAAATTATGGAGAAGTGTGTTTTAAGGTTTGTGCATATCGTTCATTGTGCTAAGACTACCAATAGAATCTTCAACATACTATAATGGCAAAGAAGATCCAACGGTTAGCAATGTTAGGATTTGCCAGTCTTGATCTGCTAGCGATCAACATTCAAAGGTTATAGCACACTACAGTGGTAAGTCTAGTATGTATATATGTGCAATGCATGTATTAACATTTGAAGGCCATCTGCAATTTTATTTAGCTAAAAACATACGTTATGTTGGCATGTTATTTTTTCATTGTTCTAGAACATAGTGCAAGTGGCTCAGTGATTCGTCATGAGCCACTGTCCAGACCACTTAACAATTATCAAGATTGGATAGTGTTATCTCCTATCTTATATTATCTTACCACTATATAGTGTGGGAATAACTTTGAATATTCACCGTTGGATCAAGAATGACAAATCCCAACATTGCTAACCGTTTGATCTTTGTTTCCATTTTAGCATCTTGAAGATTGTATTGATAGTCTTTAGCACAACGAGTGCCATGAACAAACCTCAAAACACACTTATCCACCATTCTAGAACCTTCCATCATTTCTTTAGAGCATGTTTCAAAAAAACGTGTATTAGGTAGCTAGTAAAGGTTGATTTGTAGATGATATAAAGTAAAAGAATCAAATACACACCCGATAGTTTAAGGATACGAGTCGGACCTCAAACAATAGCAAACCTAAATTTTTTAGGCACAAAATTATGATAATATGACATACTTCTATAGTTCTATTATCTAAGTCTCACATGCAAGGCATGTGCAACTTAGCACTACTAGTAAGTATTACTCTATAGTGGAATACATACTCCCAAAATTTACTAGACTCGTTGCGCGAGCTTCCAGCTGCTCACCACCTCTGTTTTGAGTGTGTATTGTACTATCCGATAAACTACGGCCAGCTGAAAGTACGGCTGCTACAAGTACCGATATGACATTTCTCTTCTGAGTGTTAATACCCCGGACCACCACTAACTGCGAAAACACGCACATGTCACCGAGCGGTCGCTCTGCATGTTGTCGTTGTACTAATACTTGGAGAAATGTTTGGTCAAAGAAAAAATACCAAAAACAAGGTCCCCTTATTTATTCATTGTAGCGGTGGGAGTAACTGAGATGCACCGCTAGTAGTACTATTATACTATTCCTTCACAAAAAGCAGTTCAACGTCTCCTTCATTCCACTCTCTGGCGAAATTTCTTTCTTCCACGAAAGGCATTTTACCCTCACAAATACTTGAAGGAATCCCGGTGGATTGGCTGCGTCGTCCTTGGATGTCTGCTTCGGCTCGAGGCCAGGCCAGGGAATAGTTCATCCGGCCGGAACATGCCACCGTTGGAGCTACCTCTCTAGAGCGCCTGGTTAACCACGGTAAACGTGCGTTGGCCCTACCGACCGACAACACGATTTTGGGCCCCCTCGAGGGTATTGATCCTGTGATGGGCACATCATAGAGGTGTAAACACGACAGGAGAAGAAAAGTGGACTTCTTCAATAAAGCACCGGTAATGGTGTGCCTCCCTTTCAACTGTGATAGAGTTGTGTCTGGAAGGCTCTAGCTAGACATCAACCATGGACAAGTTAAGCCCATGCGAGACAGCGGCCAATCCTTCCGCCGGGAACCTACAGCCATCAAGCATGCGACTGAGGGAAATAACTCGGGTGGGCGCCAGGTCGGCGTGGTCGTGGTCTATGTCGTCTTGGGTCCCCTCGAGCCTATCGATCCAATGATGTCCCTTGCTTACGACGAGGACATGCTCGAGTTCAAGCTCGAGCACGAGGAACCTGTGGCTAGAGAGCATGCGACCGGGGCAGACAACTTGGGTGGGTGCAGGTGGCCATAGCCGTGGCAGACGATGCCATCTTGGGTCCCCTCAAGCCTATCAGTCGTATGTTGGCCCTTGCTTACCATCAGGACATGTTGGAGTTCTAGCTCAAGCGCGAGGAACCTGTGGTCGGTGAAGGTGCGGCTGGGGGAATCGACTCGGTAGGGGGGAAGTCGACATCTTCGGACCTTCGCAGTGACTTCAGTCATCGAATTGGTTTTACCATATCCTTGGGTGGGATCCTCTACTACTTTCGAGAAATCTTGTCCCTTCGACCATGATCAATACCCAGGAGCGTGCTACGTTTTGTGTGTGAAGCAAGCAGTAGTAGGAAGAATATGGCTCAGCTGCTCGGTTGAAATTGAGCCGGACCCGACTACCTTTCCAAGCTAAATTTTAGGGACCTTTGTGCCAATTGTATGGACTTGGATGTAATTTTCCATTTTTTGATGTCCTTGATGTAACCTTTGATTCCACCAACCGTGTTGATTGAAGAATGATGCACTTTCGGGTGAAATTAGCTATAAAATTAAGCTTGAAAAATATAACATGTAATTTATCTGACCACATCATGCACTATAGTAAATAAATGGCACATGCTATGAACTCTAAGCCATATTAAGCGTTCTTCCTTCTGAAAATAATTCTACTTCTTTATCATGCTAACATGCACAGACCTATACCAAAATATGGGTACACCTTTAGTATCTTGATGATAACAGAGTATGTCCATGACCTTGGTCATTTGGCTCAAAACCCATCGAGGTTCATACTTCCAAGCTAAAGCTCCTCACACTTAAATGCATGACTCAATGTCGATGAAACGAAATTAGGTCAAACTTTAATACATGTGAGCATGATAGACTATTATTCTTGAAAATTTCCAAAATTCTTTTGAAGGTACCCAGGCAGCCAATATATCAAGGGCCAACAATAGTTGTCAAAAATTCCATTACTCATTAGTATTTACACCAAAAAAATTGACCGTGTATGGAAACATTCAAACAAAATAAAGCGTATAACAAAAATATGAGACTTCATTACACTTGGGTACTTTTGCTAGTAATATTAAATCCCAAGTAAAATGATAAACATGAGATTCGATAAATTTAGGAAAACTGGATTCACATTATAGCCTACCATGATGTCTGAACATTATTCTTGGTTTTCAGCACGAACGACTAATAAGGTCATGGCCTTCTATATCGATATATATCCTAGCTACACTTTTTGATATGGTTCTCACATCAGGTAGATGGGTGCGTCTTGGTGTAGCAAACAATATTTCCTATGGGAGTTTTGAACAATTGGGAAAAAACATTTTTCTCTTTTACAAGTGATTACGGGGATGTTTTGTACTAGCAGTTAAGAAAATAAGAGGAATGTGGCTCGGAATGTGACAAGCGCGCCATGTTTCCGTACATAGAGATTCCTAGCTTCTTTGAGTTTTCAACGTTCGTAGACAAATTAACCCACTTAAATTACACTACTTTCTCCGATTCAAATTAATGTTCTCAGATTTGTCTAGATTCGGGTATATGTATCTAGCATAGAAACATGACTAGATACATTTGAATCTAGACGAATCTATGAACATTAATATGGATCGAAGGGAGTCTGTCGAACTTAGGTCAAATTAATTCGAACCAAATGTGAGATTCTGATTGCTCTTAATTACAAAAATCATTTGAAGTTGCCCACTAGACAACCAATATATCGAGAACATGACCGAGAGTTTTGAAAGATTCAACTTATTTCTAGAATTTGCATGATGAAAAAGTTGACCCTGCTTTGAAAAAAAAGAGAAATAGGCAATAAAAAGGGGGACTCATGCATGACATCCTTTTGCTTGTATTACCTGCCATGAAAAATGATAAACATTAGTTTTCACAACTTTTGAAAAACCCGCTTCACAAAAATGGCCTAGCATGTAAGTATGAACAAGTTTCAGGTCGAGCGACCAAGCAAGGTCATGGACATATCTACATCATAGTTTATGGTAATTTTCCCATATTTGGTAGTACTACAAGAAAGTAGATGTGCTCATCTTGGCATTGGTAAATAGCTTTCCCAATGGGAGTTCCAAATACTAGGAAAAGTAACAACTCCAAATTTCTAAGCGACAAAAATAATTTTTCTGTAAAGCAAAGTACTCCACTATTAGTATGTTTTATTCCGTACTACTACTCCAAAAGGGAGGCAACACGAGAGCAGCGAGAGAAGGAGTCGAAGGTGGTGTGATGTCAAAGCAAAGCTATGATGGGCTACTGACATGAGGTACATGGTACACTCTACTAGTAGTAAATGTATGGACCTACAAGTATATGCACGCAAAACAAGTTGTGTTTTCTCTCTCCTTTGCTACCTCTCACCATCCATCATCCATCAATCTCTTCTCTGCAGCCGCGGGTGTATAGTCCGGCTTGTCTCATCCTCGTCCACAGTGTGGCGCTACACACGTATGCCTTGGTACAGCACACCGATCTACTTCTGGCAACCTTTTTTCCCCAAAAATTCAAGCGATCTACTAGATTAATAATCATCTACACCAATTCAAGTAATAATAATAATTACAAAAAGGTTCTCAAACTACCTTGCGACGACTACAAACCCTAAGGCGCTAATTGGAGTGTCTCGCACCTTCAGGACCTACGGTACCCTGGTTCCAAAAAATAAATAATTAATGCCACCGTCCCAATTTCTAGACAATGTGTCATGGTGGTGGCACGACAGATGCCATGGATAGGCTAAAGATGGGGCCAATGAGTGCTAGGGGAATCCAGGGAGGGAAAACATGTGTTCTTGTATTTTCTCTATCAATGGTCAATACAAGTGCTCCTTGAGCTGTTCTTGAGAAGGAGAAAACGTCTCTTACTCCCCAAAACTTAGCTCTAGTGTCCTACCTTAGATAGAGAAAATGATCGATCCCCCTCTATGGAGGCCTCGGTGCTCCTTATATAGGGGAGCCCGGGTTACAAAGTTAGGGCACACCTGACATCATATTCCCCGAATATGCCCCTTGGTTAAAGCTATATGCTTCTTTATCCCCTTTAACGGCTCGTCCGGGCTTTAGACGTAACCAACAGTGTAATTCTTGCCTTTAAGCATCACCAGACACGGGCTATGTCAGCCGGCATTGCCCACGTCATCTTGGTCGCCCCTGTCCCGCTGGTCCTCCCCTCTGCTTTGCTTCGCTCACGCTACAGCTAACAGAGCCACCTTTTGACCAGCGGGAGATTCCTTCCTTCTCTTAGAAGCCATATGATAGTCCGGCTAGCTCGTGGCTGACCCGGCTACGAGGGTACCTGCATAATAGATAGACAAACATGGCCATCATATATTTTATGCCAGCCGGTCTAAGGCTAGGGAGATGTTCCACGGGCCGGGTTACTCAGTAGGTCGGCCTGCCTTGAAGTGACCCAGCCAGCACTTGCTTTAACCATGCCGTACCTCGACTATCTCGGCCTTTATAACCCGGCGTTACCCTACCCGGGGGTATCCCCCCAACATTCGTCCCCGAAGCTGGTGCGGTCTTTGAAACTTTAGTTGTTAAGGCTATAGCAGGTTCCCATATCCGTATCCTTGCCTCTTTTGCCGAGTTACCCCATAATCTGGAGTTTTCTCTCTTGCACTCCCTTGCCTCAATCCGAGTTATTCCTTGCTGGTCGGTTCTTTTGCTAGCTTATCCGGGTTACCTTTCCTTCTCTCGTACACTTCCCCATGTCCTACGTGGAGGGTAATAATCAGGTTGCCTCATTTTAGGGGCCACACACATTTTCTGCGCCAGTTACTGTTGCAATGTTAGGAATAACTGATGTGCATGTCCCTTCACTACAGCGCCTCGTTAACCGTAACACCACATCGCGTCATGGGATCTTCTGCTCCCTGTGGTCCTTGTTGTGGCTGTGCTCTGATTGGTTGATTCAGTTGCATACACGCCCGTTGCGTGTGGCAGGGCAACCGCAAAGGATCCCACTACACGCCCTCATGCGCGGTTAAGTAGGGGGCTGGGGGCAATCTTGGGGAAGTTCCCCACATATCACGTGCTCCCCTGCCTCCTTTCTTCTTCGCTGCAACTCTACCGCCACCACTTCTTCCTCGCCATTGTTGTGCCGCCGTGACCATGCTCAGCAACTCCTCGCGCCCGCACCGTTGCTTCCGTTCAAGTTCTTCACCACGGGGTCATGTGCTTCCAGGTTCCCTGCCACCAGCTACCTCTATTCTGATCTCGTCCTCGAGGACCTCGACTTCACCATGACTGAGGAAGAAGCTGCCATGGTCGCTCAAGAGGAGGAGGAAGATGAGGGCCGTGAGCGCGGGTTTTGGGATGGTGCGTTTGTCTACGAGGACGATTTGGATTGGCTTTACACCACACGCCGCATCCCCGCCGGCGTCGCCTGCCGCCTTGCCGCCGACGAGGTTTCTCCCTCTCCCAATCCAGGGGAGTATGTGGTTTTCCTTTCCCACTTCCAGCACAGCTTCGGCCTTTCCGTTTCTGATTTCTTTTTCGATTTCATCTCCACCTACCAATTGCAAACGCACCATCTCCCTGCGAACGCCATCACCTCTCTCTCCTCTTTTGCCTCCAGCATAGAGGGGTATGTCGGCCTCTGGCCATCCAAAGAGATGTGGATCAAATTCTTTGGTCTGCGGAAAAACATCGTTCGGGACAAACATCTCACTCCAGCGGAGAAGCATTTGACCTAGTGTGGGGCAGCCTCCATCTCTCCCTGCAAGGGTTCTGCATTCCCCCAGGTTACCGGGCTCGAGTCTTTCAAGGGATGAGACCGGACTTTCTTCTATGTCCGGAACACCACCAACGAAGATTTGATCTGGCTCCTCCTCTTCAAGCTTGAAGTCCCGGACACCTCTTTGTGGGAGAACATTTCCAAGTGCCCCACAGCTCTGGCGAACGAGGTTGACCGCCAGATCAAGGAGCTTCTCAAGGAGAAGCTGTGGGGGGAGGATATCATGATCACCTTCGTTCGTAGCCGAGTCTCCCCCTGCAGAAATGCGCTCACAAGATCTGCTACTTGAGCGGCCCCCTCGATCCTCACCGGACTTCCTCCTTCGAGCTTGATAACTCGGCGGTATACCGCCGGGTTAAGGCAATTTTCAAAACGTGGAGAAGGAATTCTCTGAGGCTTGGGAGTGGGGTCTTGCGCCCTACACCCGGGAGAATCCTCATCCAAAGGTAAAGTTCTTACTTACAACTTTTCCAGGTCTTCTTGATATGCCGGACAACTTTCTTAACTTAACCCCTGCTATTTTATTCTCAGCGATTTCTCCAGCAGCCACTAGAAGATGGCCGGGAGCTGGCGAGCAAGTGGCTGTAGGACCGCGCCAAGGAGGATGAGGTGGAGACTGATCCGGAGACCTTTTTGCCCACTCAGGACACCATTAAACGCACCTTTGGTAAGGCCTCTTCTTTAAGGGATTGGCCCGATGATGATGACTCAGATGTTGAGCTTCTTGAGGTACTTGACCTGGTGCCCATCTCTTACGCTTTCCTAGTTATGTTTGAATCTCCAGCTAACCTGGCCGGTCAGGTCCACAAGGTTCCCCCCTTGCCACAAGTGGTCCGGTCCCTGCTCCCCCCCCCCCAAAAGCGTGTGGCTACCTCGGCCACAACTTCGGAGGCGCCGCCGCCCAAGAAGAGGCAGAAGAAGTCCGGGGTGAAAGCCTCGAACAAGCCAGCAGCCAAGAGCATGGTCCGGAGGGCACCCAAACCTTGGGCCCCTCCAACCTCGGATGAGTAAGTCTTTATGCGTCCACTCTTGGGTTTTTCCATTTCTGCCTTTACCTTTGCTTCTTATCTGTTTTATTTTTCTCTTCTTGACTTGGTGCTCTTTTATTTTCCAGAGTTCCTATGGTCATTCCCCAAAGCGACTCCGACATAGCATCTCCGATCCGGAGCAGCCCTCCCCCATGACACCGACGCTCGCCCTCTCAGCCCTATCCAAGAGGGCTCAGTGGCTGTGCCTGATCAGAGCCCTTCTCGTCACGAGGAGGGCAATGTCGGTGCGGGGGTTAGTGGGGCATCTCAGGATACGGCTATGCCCGATCATCCTAGCTCCTCTTCTCCAGCGCTAGCGCCCAGTTTTGAGGTGCCAGTCTCATTGGCACCGCCCCCATCAAGTTTTTCTTCAGATCCAGTTTCCTCTAAACCCGCAGCACCAGTACCAGCAGCACCAGCACCAGCAGCACCAATAGCACCAGCACTAGCAGCAGCACCACCAGCACTAGCAGCACCAGCACCACCAGTAGCAACAGCACCAGCACCAGCAGCACCAGCACCAACAGCAGCAGCAACCTCGGCTCCAAAGCCAATAGCAGCAGCAGCCTCCACCAAGCCTCCAAAGAGGAAAGCTCCATCAGCCGGCTCTGGATCAACGATGTCCATTGCGGACATTTTTCAGCCAGCTTCTCAGGCGCCATCCGGACCAGCAGCTTCGGATCTTCCCCAGCACTCCGGATCTTCCGGTAAGCTCAAGAAAGCTTTCGGGCTAGCCAGGGGCATCACTTTCGGGTCTCCCGCTACCGGATCAGAGGGTAGTAGAAAACTGGTCCTGCATACCAGTCCTGCTGCAGCTCAATCTGCAAGGCGAGAGGCCCACGTCAAAGGCTTGGTGGCGAGTCACTCTCCCAGTGGAGAAAGTTATAGTCCACTGCTCCTGGAGTACGTGAACAACTAGAACAACGCTGAATTTATTGATTCGAAGGATGATCTGCCAGAGAAGTTCGGCCCAGCAAAGTTCAGCGCCATGATGAACTCTGTCACCAAGGCTATCTCTTTGGTCGGACGGATGATGAAGGTAACCCTTTTATTCTTCTGTGGTACTTTATATGTATGAACACTTATAGATATACCCCTAGTACCCGAGACTCCGAGGGGGTAACTTGTTACTCGGTCGGATGCTCCTAGAGAACTTAGTTTACGTCCTTAGTAATTTCAAATAGTGATAAACTTAGAGCCGGAGTAAGTTCCACTTGGCTCTAGTCTTGTAAACTTCGAATATCCACACACCTAGAGCCGGGTTAAGTTCCACTTGGCCCGGATCTTGTAGACTTTGAATATCCACACACCTAGAGCCAGGTTAAGTTCCACTTGGCCCGGATCTTGTAGACTTCGAATATCCCCACACCTAGAGCCGGGTTAAGTTCCACTTGGCCCGGATCTTGTAGACTTCGAATATCCACACACCTAGAGCCGGGTTAAGTTCCACTTAGCCCGGATCTTGTAGACTTCGAATATCCATACACCTAGATCCGGGTTAAATCCCACTTGGCCCGGATCTTGTAGACTTCGAATATCCACACACCTAGAGCCGGGTTAAGTTCCACTTGGCCCGGATCTTATAGACTTCGAATATCCACACACCTAGATCCAGGTTAAGTTCCACTTGGCCCGGATCTTGTATACTTCGAATTATTTTTACTTTGCCTGTGAATTTAACATCGTCTTGCTTTTTTTAGATTACCACTAACCGCTGAACTGCTGAGTTCCAGCGCCTGCTGGATTCTTACAAAGATATTCACGCACGTTATGGCAAGCTCTTGGAGGAGCACTAGAAGAAGGGTAATTTTTCTTACTTAAGACTTTTCCTTTTTCCACTTTCGTTCCTTCGAGTTATCCATGATCCGTATTAACTTGTTATCCGAACCATGCAGCCGAGGTTGAGGCTGAGAATATTATCATGCGGAAGAATCTGGCTGCAATCCAAGGTATCTTATCTCGTTCACACGATCATTGCATGCTCTTTTCTTGACTCGGTAGATATTTATACTTTGGCTTCGCCGGATTAACCCACTATTGCAGTTTCCCTTGAAGATAGGGTACCTATTCCTGATATGATGACACATTTTCTCGAACAAGCAGGAAAGCATCAAGCTAGACTGAAGAAGAAGGACGACGAGATAGCTCAGTTGCACCTCCAGGACTCGGAAATTACTCGACTGAATGCCAAAATCCAGAGGCTTAAGGGCCTCCATAAATACGAACTGGAGAAGGCTGACCAGGAGTTCGCTGAGGAAAAAGAGTGTCTAACCACGCAAATTTCCAATGACCAGAATCTATTGTAGGAAGACGATGTAAAACTTTCTTCGGTGACCACAGAATACGAGAAACTCCAGGCCCACAGCGCAATGTCGATGCCGAGCTCCAGCGTCTCCTCTTCTAGATTGCCCGTGAGTTCCTTTCCCTTGCTCAACTCTTGTTTCTCCAGGCTTTGTGCTTTTGCTTACTGTTTCCTCTGTTCTGTTCTCAAGCAAGTTTCCAGAAGGTGACACTCTTGCTGCTACTACTGTAGCCCGGTCCCGCGAGCAACATGGTATTCTCACAGGTCCTGCTGTTGGGCCAATCCCTTATGACACAGAGGACCTGCTGGCGAGCCTCTTCACTCGCATGGAGCTAGTGAAGAACTACGACGTAGACATAATGTCGGCGACAATGCAGATGTTCAACTCCCTCTAGCACACTTTGCCCACTCCCAAAGGAAATGCGGCTTTCATAGCCAAATTCATGGAGTGCGATACTCAGGTGCACATGTGGCGAGAATCTGCCGCACGAGCCGGGCCTGACATCACGCTGTAGTTCGTCCTGTCATGGTATGAAGGAATAGACTTGGGGCTGCTCACCCGCATGCGCACCAGGTCTAAGTGGTCCGAAGATCCGGAGTGTATTGAGCGTCGCAAAGCCTGCGCTAACAAGCTTATCTAGTACTCCTTCTACCATGCTTGGAACGAGGGGCCGAGCTATCTTGACGTATTTGACGATGGAGATGCTTTTGAGGGTGAAGAAGATGAGGGAAGTGAGGGCGAGGCCTCCGAACTTGGTGACGAGGCTGAAGATCCGGAAGATGAAGAGGCCAACCCCGAAGATGAGGCTGAGACTAGCGCCCCGTCCACCAATTCCGAAGTACCTCCTCCTTCGGCCGATGATTCGGCTTCTTCCCCTGCTCCTTGAAAACACTTAACCGTATTTGTCAGATCCTTGGAATGCCGGGTGAAAATGTATTTAAGTACCTTGGTTTGGTTTTTCTACAATTTGTGTTGTTCGCAACTAAGTTTTCAATGTCGGATTATCATGGGCGAAGTCCCCGGGTTTCCTTTTCTTGTTCTCCCAATTTTTGACTCGGCTTGCGTCTACCTTGATTCGGTTTTTTGACTTACTAGTCCGAGGTTCAAAAAATTGACTTAACAATACTTGAAACTTTGAGATTAGCTCAAAATAATCCGGCGTTAGATGAATAAAGTAGATACAGGGTTCGTCCGAATAACAAATGTCGGCTCGCTTAAGTTCCTTTCCTTAGTTGTTTTTCATGTGCTTTGCCATTCCAAACTTGTTCTCTTGCTTGCCATGAAGCCAATTCTTTTTGGACAACAACAAAGTTGAAGATTTGGGTTTTTGGTGCTCACACATTACTAATCCGGCTAAGACATAAGTGACTTAACCCAGCCGACATAAAAACGCGAAAGCAAGAAGAACAATTATTATGGCAGTCCCCGAGTTTCTGCTTGGGGTGCCGAAGTTTCATTAATAGCCTCATTGTCGACATATATACTGACATATGAGTAGCTCGGATACATTCACCTCTTTGTTAGGTGTAAAAAGGACGAAGTAGTGCTACATTCCACAGTCGCTTAGATTCCTCTCCGGACCTATGCGCCTTGTTCTTTTCCTGTGGTTATGCATCAATAAGATAGTAGGAATCATTGTGCAAAGCTTTGCTTACAATGAAAGGTCCTTCCCATGGAGGGGATAATTTAAGCATGCCGGTAGTGCGCTGCACCAACCGAAGTACCAGATCACCTTCCCAAAAAACTCGGGGGTTTACTTTCCGGCTATGGTAGCATCGGAGTTTTTGCTGATATATAGCGGATCTGGATAGGGCCAGTCTCTCGCTTCTTCCAGCAAATCAACATCATTTTGCTGGGCTTCGCGCACTTCGGCTTCTTTGTATTGGGTGACTCTGGGCGAATCATGCTCTATGTCGGCTGGTGATACGTACATTTTGCATCACTATTCTATGTCTTAATTCACTGTTATTCATTGATATATTTCGTATTGAGAGGTGATACTTATGTTATTTCATCTGTTTTTTCATGGTTGATGACTTTTGGAGCATGGATCGCTGCAGTCAGGATTCTGATGGAAAAGGTGCTGTTTGGAGGCAAAATTCGAGAAGATCAGAAAATCCGGGAAAATATACGGAAAATCCTATTTTTCTAGAAGACTAAGGATGCCAGAAGACGGAGTGGAGATGGGCCATAGGGGCCCACACCACCCCTGGCGCGGGCAGCCCTAGGCCACGCCAGGAGGTGGTGTGGCCACCCTAGCCCACTCCAGCCTCTCCCTCTGGCGTATATCAACCTCCCGAAACCCTAAGACTCGGGGAGCGACCAAGGAAAAATTCCGCCGCCTCTGCGGGGCGGAAAACACCGAGAGAGAAAGATCTGTCCGGCAGACAGATTTCTGCCGGGGGGATTCCTTCCTGGAGAGGGGAGATCATCGCCATCAACACCACCATCAAGCTGGACTTCATCGGGATCATCATCATCATCACCACCATCATCATCACAATGTGCACCCTCATCACCATCTCCATATTGTTGTAACAATTGAGTTGAATCTTGCATTAGTTCATAGGGGAAACTTTCCCAGTGTTGATTACTCTTTGTAGTTGATGCTATTGAGTGAACCATTGAATTATTGTTTATGTTCAGATTGTTATACATCATTATTCCATCTCTAATCATGATCCATATGATGTCTTGTGAGTAGTTCGTTTTGTTCTTGAGGACATGGGAGAAGTCATGTTGTTAGTAGTGGAGTTGTGTTGAGAAAGATTCAATAGTTTGATATTTAAGTTGTGGTGTACTTCTTCCAGTGGTGTCATGTGAACGTCGACTACATGACACTTCACCTATATGGGCCTAGGGGAATGCATTGTGTATTTGGCTACTTATCGTAGGGGTTGCCGGAGTGACAGAAACCTGAACCCCCGTTAGGAAACCATTGCACAAGGGACGTAAGGGTCTTAGAGTTTAAAGTTGTGGTTAGGTTTCTACCTTAATTACTTTCTTGTACTTACGGATGTTTGCAAGGGGTATAATAACAACTATGTATTAGTCTTGGATGGGGCGGTACATTAGCACATGTTCACCCACACAACACTTAGCAAGCTAGAGAAGATTAATCAACTATATGAAGCGAAAGCACTTGACAGTCTTCCCATGTGTCATCGAGAACGTTTGGTCATCTTAAGTAATACAATCGGCTTGTCCTTTGCTGCATAAAGGATTGGGCCACTTGCTGCATTTATTCCTACTGTCTTTTATTTACTCGTACATTGTTTACTTGCTTTATCGAAAACCCCTAAAAATCCGTTTGCTAAGTATTTGCAGAGAATTCCTGATCCATACCACTAGCCAGCACCTTCTGCTCCTCGTTGGGTTCGACACTCTTACTTATCAAAAATACTGCGATACACCCCCTATACTTGTGGGTCATCAAGACTATTTTCTGGCACCGTTGCCGGGGAGTGAAGCGCTATTGGATAGTGGAACTAGTAAAGGAAACTTCTACTGTGAGTATTGTTTACTTCTACTAGTTGCTTTATTTTCATTATGGATAATTCACTGAGTTTCTTATGTGGTAATGCTACTACCACTGCTAAGGTAGTAGATAAGCCACCATCTGCTAAGAATGATGTTTTCAAAATACCTATAAGAATTATTGATCGTGCTATGGATAACTACTATGTTGGGGATGGAACTGTCCAGCCTGGTGATCATTTGCTCTTTATACACGAATTATGCGGGTTGTTCCAGTGTGCAGGTATTACTACAGATCAAGTTAAGAAGAAGTTATTCTCATTATTACTGAAAGGAAGAGCTGAGGAATGGTATAAGCTGTTGAAGAATGGTCAAGCTCTGGAATGGGAGGAAATAGTGCCTTTTATTCAAAAATTTATCCTCCTAGTGAGATTCATAAAGATCGGAATCAAATATACAACTTTTGGCCACTTGATGGAGAGAGTACAGCTGAAGCTTGGGGGAGATTGAAGTTACTAATGCTCAAATATCCCATTCATGAGGTCCCCAATAAAATTATTATCAATAACTTTTATGCAAGGCTCCCTCTACATGATAAAGATTTATTGGATGCTTCTTGTGCTGGATCATTCACTTGCATGAAAGAAGAAGCTAAATGGGATCTTTTGGACCGTATTCAAGATAATGCTGAAGCTTGGGAGAATGACAAAGGTAGAAAGTCAGGTATAAATTATGATTATGAATGCATTGAATCTTTTATGGGAACTGATGACTTTCAAAATATTAAAAATACTTATGGTCTAGACTCTCAAGCTATTGCTTCTTATTTTAAGGCTTTTGGTTCCTATATTGAAGTGCCTAAAAAGAAGTGGAATAAGTATCATGAACCTTATAAAGATATTGCTAAGAGTGTTCCTGCAAGAAATACTGAAGTTTATACTGCTAATCATGTTTTACCTGAACCTTATATTGAGAAAATGCCTTTTCCAGTTAAGGTAAAGGAACATTCTATGATAGCTAGTATGGTTAATGAAAGTATGAGTAAAGCTGTTGAACCTGATAAACAAATGGTTGATGAACCTATAATACCAAATGTGAAAGACTTTGTCACTAAGTATGAAGAAGAGGGACACACTATCCTTTGTAAGGATACCTCTAATATTGTTTCGCAAAGTAGTGTTATGAGAGCTAGTATTCCTGTGTTTTCTGTTAGAATAAATGATCATTTCTATGATGGTCCTTGTGATAGCTATATTGTTAATTTTATGCATGATACTGAAAGTTACTATGAAAGCGGGAAAAGTGTTCTTATGCATCTCAATAATCTCAAGTTTCCTCGTTTTATGGTGAAAGTTTTTATGTTGCACTTCTTTTGCCTTCTTATGCAAGTAGCCTTTGGTTTCAATAACTTGTTTGTTTACAAAATTCCCTTGCATCGGAAGTGGGTTAGACTTAAATTTGTGTGTGTTTTTGCTTCTTAATGCTCTCTTTCACTTCAATTAATATCCCTACGAGAGCTTCTTCAAAATTATCATGCCCATCTTAATGGCTATAAAGAAAGAGATTTATGGGAGACAACCCAAATTGTTTTTCCTTTCAGTTTGTTTTTGTTTCTTTGAGTCTTGGAAGTTATTACTTCAGTAATAACCTCTCCTTATCCGGTTTGTTTGGTTTTTGTGTCAAGATCAACCTCTAATGAGAGAGAAGTAATATTTGGGGAAGTTGCTGTCCCGAAACAGAATTTTTGTGCTTCACCGTCAACATTCGTGAGAGATCTCTGTATGTCGGATTGAGCTGTCATTTTTTGTGCTTCTGCGCCAGGTTGTTATTTAACTTTCATTAGTTTTGCACTTTTTGATTGGAGCAACATAGGATTTTCGAAACAATTGATCTTTACATGCTGGTCTGTTTTGACAGATTTTGCCACTCTTGCATTTGCCTCTTTATTCCTTTTCCTTTTTGAATTCGTTTTGGGTTTTCGGAAGGAGTTGCTGCAGTAGCTTATGTTTTGATGATTTCAGTTGAAGTTGGACTCAAAAGGTTTTATCACTTCACTTATACTAATGTTGCTAATGAGAACTGTGTGAAGTTTTGTGTGAAAGAAATTTCTAGGAAGTGGAGACAATGGTGTAATAAGGAAGAGAAGGGTTTTATGACTCAAGTAATAAGTATATGAAGATGAAGATATTGATGTTACTCAAGTGGTGACTCCGAAAGAATCTACTAGATACCAAATTCAGAGACCTGCAGAGGCTGTTTTCAAATAGGTAACGGTTCTGGTAAGAAAAGTTCCACGAAAATTTACTATCCAACTATATTTTTGCAGTTTTTTAGTCAATAAGGAAAGTTACGAAGCGAAAAAGGGATGGAAACGGATCCAGGGTGGCTCACACCACCATGTGGCGCGGGCCCTCCCCTGGCCGCGCCACCAGGTGGTGAGTCCACCCCGAACTCCGCCTCCGACTCGTTTTCTCCCAGTACCTTCCTTTTGATATGAAACTTCGTAATATATAACCCCCCGGATCCCCTGAGGTTCGTATATCGTGTTTTCGTCATGTTTCTGTTTCGATCTGTTTCTGCCAGGACATACTCTTTGAAAGCTTAGAAGCACAATGGTGTCCGCCAAGGATAAAGGAAAGGAGCCTATGGAGGAAGACCTCCAAGACCCCAGGAAGGAGAAGGAGATCAAGAGTGAAGGTGAAGAGGAGCAAGTCCAACATCCGTATACCGGCACTACCATTGCAAGCATTGGAGTAGTGGCAAACCCAGCCATTGGAGGGAAGCCTCCTCATCACCGTTCAGATCCCTGGTCACTTCCTCCACGCATAAAGAATCATTTCCATACCCTTATCCATGAGCATCAATACCAGAATATGCCCAAGGGGAAATTACCCTCCAATTGGGATTTGCCTCGTTCTAGCCATGCAGGAAAACAAGACTCCAAGAGGGAAGAATGGAAAAAGAATCACAAGAGCTGGGATCCACAAACTAAAATGATTATGAGCCATATTGAGCACAACTCAGAGTTGATTCGTACTCTCACCTTCAAGATTGAGGACTTGGGGAAACTTATCAAAGAGCTCATCGAGAGGATACCACCACCACCAAAGGAGTAATTCGTCATCAGGTTTGGCATCCCCTTGGTTTGTTCCAAGCTTGGGGGAGTGTCACGGTATCACATCACTATCTTCTATCTTTTACCTTATTAGTAGAGTCATATCATGAATACAGGAGTTATTATGTAGGATGGTTTGCATTATGGAAGTGTCCCCTCTCTCGTTAGATATGTATCCTTTGGTGTGAGTTGCCGTTATGGAATATTAATGAGAAGTTCTATCATTTACTCTTTTGCATAGCTTATATTATTTTTCAATTCGTGGTTATATGATTGATCTTGTTGTTAGTATTGGTATCACTTTGGGATCATTGAGTTAATTTAGTTGGTTTTGCCAAACCTGGCTCGGTCAGTAGCAACACTATTTTTGAGAGTTGAATGAAAAATATAAAAGTACTCTAAAGAAATATAATTTCATCATCTTTCTTTCTTGATTTGCTCATAAGTTTAGTATTCTCTAGTTAAGATCTTTTGTGCTTCCAAGGAAGATTGCATGTTTGCCTTTATCACTTGTATGTTTATTTGTTTCCTTCAACTCTTATACTTGCTACCCAGCCTTGCTAGCCAGAAACCTGTACTAAGAGGGTATTCTTCTTGTGCATCCAACTCCTTTAAACCAAAACCCACGCCATTTGTGTCCACCATACCTACCTAGTATCATGATTGCTATTCCAAGTAAATTCTTGTTTTATCTACCTCCCAAATTAAACTTGTTATGTGAAAATTAGTGATTAAAGCTCTCACGAACTTGATGGCACACTTTAGTTTCTTGCACTTAATAAACTTGAACCATTGTGCTCACCTATGTTGTTTATATGCTTGCGCTTTGTATGTTGTGATTAGCAGAACCATGCTGTCATGGGGAACGCTTTCAACATTGCACTTGTACTTCTTACCTAGTTGATATCATGTTCTTTTGTCTATGGATGTCGTCGCTGTGAAATGAAAGGGGAGCTTGTAAGTCCATGTACTTATGCATGTGTGTTAGAGAAACACCTGGGCCGCTGGTCTAATCCATGCTGACATGGTGGAAACCTGCAGCGTAACCATAACAAGTATCTATGAAGCATTCTTCTTATAAAAAAAGAGATAGAGATTGAGAAAAAAGAGAAAAGAAAAAAAGAGATATTATGAAAAGAGGAAAGAGAGAAAAAAGCACCATATTCCCATGGTAAATAAGAAGATTGCTAAGATACTTGTTGTCTACTTGCCTTGTCATTTTGATATGGGGATTCTTCCGTATCATCAGGCAAGGGGTACCCCGTTGGCGGTTCTCAATGATACACATATGCTTACGATGACAAGAACTTACCGGTGACTAAACTTGAGTAGCATGAGGAGCGGCCCTCGTATTCAAGGGACATGAGATTCTCAACTTACAACTTGTCAATGCATATCCTCATATTTGATCATTTTAACCTTAATCACCTAAAGATGCCGATGATAGGGGCAATGAGAGCTGAAAGCTAGTAAGTATCATAATTTTTGGGAGCTCTTTATGAGACTTGCAATCCCTGCTTCCCTCTTTGAAGGGCCTTTCTTTTACTTTGTAGTTGAGTCAGTAAACCTACTCCCTTCTACCTCAGCAAGTATTTTGAGTTGTTGTCTTTCATTCATTCATATGATGATTTATTCAATCATGTTTCTTATGTTCCTTGCTTTGTACATTGCTCTTATTTTGATGTTTACTACTTTGAAAGCTATCATTGAAAAACCAGCTATTTGTAAACTCCAGCAAATTATCAACTATTCTTCGACCAAGAGCTAAGTTTGCCATTACCAATTATGATTCACTTTATGTATCTTTATTGTGTTTCCTTTACTCATTACAAGTTGAGTCATATAATAGTGAGTTGTCTTCTATTATGATCTATGTATTGATGAATGTGATGCTTCTTATCCGTATTCTTTTATCGACTCTTCACTCCATAAACCTGAGGCCATGTTTATTGAGCTCAGTTTTGCTTGGGGACAAGCGAAGTCTAAGCTTGGGGGGAGTTGATACGTCCATTTTGCATCACTATTCTATGTCTTAATTCACTGTTATTCATTGATATATTTCGTATTGAGAGGTGATACTTATGTTATTTCATCTGTTTTTGCATGGTTGATGACTTTTGGAGCATGGACCGCTGCAGTCGGGATTCTGATGGAAAAGGTGTTGTTTGGAGGCAAAATTCGCGAAGATCAGAAAATCCGGGAAAATATATGGAAAATCCTATTTTTCCAGAAGACTAAGGATGCCAGAAGACGGAGTGCAGATGGGCCACAGGGGTCCCACACCACCCCCTGGCGCAGGCAGCCCTAGGCCACACCAGGAGGTGGTGTGGCCACCCCTGGCCCACTCCAGCCTCTCCCCTCTGGCGTATAGCAACCTACCGATACCCTAAGACTCGGGGAGCGACCATAGAAAGATTCCGCCGCCTCTGCGGGGCGGAAAACACCGAGAGAGAAAGATCTCTCCGGCAGACAGATTTCTGTCGGGGGAATTCCTTCCCGAAGAGGGGAGATCATCGCCATCAACACCACCATCAAGCTGGAATTCATCGGGATCATCATCACCATCATCATCACCATGAGCACCCTCATCAGCATCTCCATATTGTTGTAACAATTGAGTTGAATCTTGCATTAGTTCATAGGGGAAACTTTCCCGGTGTTGATTACTCTTTGTAGTTGATGCTATTGAGTGAACCATTGAATTATTGTTTATGTTCAGATTCTTATACATCATTATTCCATATCTGATCATGATCCATATGATGTCCTGTGAGTAGTTCGTTTTGTTCTTGAGGACATGGGAGAAGTCATGTTGTTAGTAGTGGAGTTGTGTTGAGAAAGATTCAATAGTTTGATATTTAAGTTGTGGTGTACTTCTTCTAGTGGTGTCGTGTGAACGTTGACTACATGACACTTCACCTATATGGGCCTAGGGGAATGCATTGTGTATTTGGCTACTAATCGTAGGGGTTGCCGGAGTGACATAAACCTAAACCCCTGTTAGGAAACCTTTGCACAAGGGACGTAAGGGTCTTAGAGTTTAAAGTTGTGGTTAGGTTTCTACCTTAAATACTTTCTTATACTTACGGATGTTTGCAAGGGGTATAATCACAAGTATGTATTAGTCTTGGATGGGGCGGTACATTAGCACAGGTTCACCCACACAACACTTAGCAAGCTAGAGAAGATTAATCAACTATATGAAGCGAAAGCAGTTGACAGTCTTCCCATGTGTCCTCGAGAATGTTTGGTCATCTTAAGTAATACAACTGGCTTGTCCTTTGCTGCATAAAGGATTGGGCCACTTGCTGCATTTATTCCTACTGTCTTTTATTTACTCATACTTTGTTTACTTGCTTTATCGAAAACCCCTAAAAATCCGTTTGCTAAGTATTTGCAGAGAATTCCTGATCCATACCACTATCCAGCACCTTCTGCTCCTCGTTGGGTTCGACACTCTTACTTATCGAAAATACTGTGATACACCCCCTATACTTGTGGGTCATCAGCTGGTAATATAGCTTCTGCCCCATATACCAGAAAGAATGGTGTATAGCCTGTTGATCAATTCGGAGTTGTTCTCAAACTCCATAGTACCACTGGTAGCTCTTCTATCCAACACCTCGCTGATATTTGCAGCGGCCCCATGAGCCAGGGTTTTATCCTGGACAACACCAGTCCGTTGGATCTTTCCACTTGCCCTTCAATGTGGGGTGGGCCATAGAGGCTACATCTAGCCGGACTTCCTTTTCTTGGCAGAACCTAACAAACGCTCCTTCAGAGAAATTTGTGCCATTATCAATTATCATACTGTGGGGGTAACCATATCTTAGGATTATATCCTTGAGGAACTTCACCGTTGTTTCCCCATCACATTTCTGATTGGCTTTACTTCGATCCATTTAGTAAATTTGTCCACCATAACTAGGATATGGGTCATTTCTCCTTCAGCCGGCTTAAATGGCCCTACCATGTCTAGGCACCATACAACAAATGGCCAAGTAATGGGGATAGTTTTGAGTTCCGACATGGCAGAGGGGACTTTGTGGTGTCTCTCTAACAGCCATTGCATTTTCTCACCAAATCTTCTGCTTGCTCCAAAGCGCGTGGCTAATAAAATCCATGCCGGAAAGCTTTTGCCACTAATGCTCTTGAAGATGCATGGTGACCACATTCTCCTTGGTGGATATCCTGGAGTATGTCAAGTCCTTCCTCCGGGTTAACGCGCCGCTGTAGTATTGTGGTTACACTTCTCTTGTATAGTTCGGCATTAATAATGGTATAGGTCTTTGCTCTTCTTTGGATCTTCCTTGAGAGTACCTCATCACCTGGCAAGATTCCCTCTTTTAGGAAGTCAAATATTGGCTTGGACCAAGTGGGTATAGCTCAGACGGAGAAAGGTTCCTCGTCAATTTCCATTGCATCCACCGACATAACTCCCGCCGGGTTTGGCTGACTAGTATCCGGGTTTGACGAAGCAGTCCCCGGTTTTGCTGAGGTGCCTCCCCAATCTATTTCCATTGGTGTAGCTTCCGACCCGGAGAATGCCGGGATATAAATTGATTCGGATTCGGGCGATGGAGTAATAGATGGTTTTCTTAAGTGTTCCGGCAACATTTGGCAAGATTGGTTGCCGGGATGAGCCCAACTTAGACAATATGTCGGCTGCCTTGTTTTCAATCCGAGGTACATGGTGGAATTCACATCCCTCGAAGAATCCGCTTATCTTTTGCACATGGAATCTGTAAAGGGCCATGTTAACATCCAAGGCATCCCAGTTGCTAGATACTTGCTGCACCACCAAATCCGAGTCTCCAAAGCACTGTATTTGATGTATCCCTACTTTCTTTGCCACATTGAGGCCATGTACCAATGCCTCATATTCGCAACATTATTCGAGGCGCTGAAGTGGATCTGGAGGACATATTTTAGTTGATCTTTCTTGGGAGAGGTAAGCACCACTCCGGCGCCCAGCCCTTCTTCCAGTTTTGATCCATCAAAGTGCATTCGCCAATAATTGGAGTCCGACAGAGGTGGCTCGTATTGCATTTCGGCCCAGTCCACAAAGAAATCTGCCACAGCCTATGATTTGATTGCATCTCTTCTGTCAAACTGTGGTCCATACGGGGCTAGCTCAATTTCCCATTTTGCTATCCGTCCACTAGCATCTTTGTACTCGTAATCTCTGATATGGGTGCCTCACATATCACTTTGATGAGGTGCTCCTCAACGTAGTGTTTGAGTTTCTTGGCCAACATATACACGCCATACGCCATCTTTTGATAGTGAGGGTAATTCTGTTTTGAAGCAGGTAATACCTCGCTCAGATAATACAATGGCCTTTGCACCGACTTTCCTTCTTCTTCGCGCTCCACTACAATTACTGCACTTACAACTAGGTTGGTCGCGGCTACATAGAGCAACATTGGCTCCTTGGGTAGCGGTGCGGCTAGGATTGGTGAGGTAGACAACACCTTTTTCATTTCTTGAAATGCGCTATCTTCTTGTAGTGTCCATGTGAATTTGTCTGCCTTTTTCATTAACTAGTAGAGGGGTAAGGCCTTCTCTCCTAGCTGGCATACGAACCGACTTAACGATGCAAGGCAACCAGTGAACTTCTGCACATCGTTAAGGCATTTTGGTCGGTTAGCTTCGATACCTTGGCTGGACACCAGAAAACCGAGTAATTTTCCTGCGGGCACACCAAAAGTGCATTTTTCTGGGTTAAGCTTCATTCGGAACAGTCGCAAGTTCACGAATGTCTGCCGAATGTCGTCCAGGAGCGTATTGCTTTCCTTAGTTTTTATCACCATGTCGTCCACATAAACTTGCACGTTTCGACCTATTTGTTCATGTAAACATTTTTGCATGCATCACTAGTACATTGCTCCAGCATTATGTAATCCAAACGGCATAGTGTGATAGTAATAAGCCCTGTACGAGGTAATAAACGCAGTCTTTATTTGATCATTCGGGGTAGGGGTATCTGGTGGAAACCAGAATACGCATCAATGAATGAGAACACTTCACATCCGGCAGTTGAGTCTATGACTTGATATATTCTAGGGAGTGGGAACGGATCTTTAGGACACGCCTTATTCAGGTTCGTGTAATCAATGCACCTGCGTCATACCACAGCCACGTTCGGATCATCCTTCTTCTTTTCCACAAGCACCAGATTAGAGAGCCAATCCGGATAGAGTACTTCCATGATAAACTCGGCTACAAGGAGCCTAGCTATCTCATCCCCAATGACTTTTCTTCTATCCTCGGTGAAACACCGGAGAGGTTGCTTCACCGGCTTAGCACCGGGTCTTACGTTTAAAGAGTGCTCAGCCAATTCCCTCGGCACACCTTCTAGATCCTGTGTGGACCAAGCAAAGATATCCTGATTCTAACGGAGGAAGTTGACGAGCTCGCTTTCCTATTTGCTGCTTAACCCGACACCAATGGTTACGGTGTGTCTGGAAACTAATCATCGATAGGCACTTTCTTCGTATCCTTTGTTGCTTGGAATGACACACTTCATGCGGGTTGGTCAGTGTCGGCATATGTTGCTGCGCGGATTGAGCCAGTGCCGCCACTTCCTACATCTTCCTCTTTTCCTGAGATATCATGAGTGACTCGGCCAAGTTTGATCCGGCGGAAGCGCACTCGATCGAATGCCTAAAGTCCCCGGAGACAGTTATCACTCCCCTAGGTCCGAGCAGTTTCATCTTTAAGTAGCTGATGTGAGTACTTTCCATGAACTTGTTCAGGGTGGGCCTGTCGAGCATTGCATGATAGGCGCTCTCCAGATTCACCACTTCAAACTCCAAATTTTCAGTCTGGCAATTATTCCTTGTACCAAACAACACGTCAACCCGGACCTTACCAATTGGCTCACAAGTGATACCCGACACAATACCGTGAAAGGTGGTCCTTGTGTCTTGTAGCATATTCTCTGATATTCCCAACTTATGCATGGTATCCTTGTACATGATGATGGTGCTACTGCCGTTGTCAATCAGCACTTTGGAGAACCTCACATTAAGGTTCGGCCTGATGAACGTCGGATCCAGGACTAGTCCATAGGTCCCTGGACTAGGCATGAGCTTCCGGTGATCCTTGATACTCCATGTAATCTCCTGATCTGACCAAGGCATATACCTCACTACCGCTGACATTACCGCATTTACCTCCATATGCCGGTGCTACAAGCTTTTCCGGTCAGTTTCTTCCATGGTAAACACACAGTAGATTTGATGATGCTCCCTGTATTCGTTCCGTCCCTTGTTTGTGTGATAACCTTGGTCCTGCTGCTGGTTATTGTTTACTTGATGCACAACATCCCTCCTTTCCTGATTTTCATATCTCGGCAAGGGTGGAGGAAACATTAGTTGCTATCCATTCCCCTGTTAGTAATGGCTGCCGTGGTGTCTCATTCCGAGGTGCTTCATTCCGAGGTGCCGAAGCATTCTCCGAACTGCCCTGTTCTAACTTCCTCATCCACTCACACTACCGGGTTTTATGATTCGCCGGACTATTCGAACTTGGCGCATGAAACTTGCAAGGTTGATCTAGTATTGACTCGAACGTATACCTTAGTAGATCTTTTCGCTCCTGCCATTGCTTATTCTGCTCCGGGGGTCCTACGCTTCTTCCCTTCATTTTTCTGTTGCCAGTTCTGCCCCCTAGTTTTCTGGCGCTGGCTAGCACCGACATTGGGTTGATCTCGGTCCACCGCTGCCACCTGCTGCGAATTATATCTGTAATCCGGATGCTCGTCCCTTCTCTTTCCTCGGAAATTGTTTCTCCTTGATGACCCAGAGCCATCTCGGTTGTAATACTCCTCATTTGCCTTGCTTGACATTAGTCAGGGTTGAGTCGGATCTCCCAAAGCGTACGAATCCGCAATCTAGATCGTTTCAGCCAAAGTGGTTGGCATATCTCGCTGCAGCCTCTGCCACAACATACGTCCATATCTACAACCTTGGGTGAAACACGCGATCACTTGCGATTCAATTACCCCTTCGCATGAATTGCGCACATTGCACCATCGAGTCAGGAAATCTCGATCTGGCTCATTCGGTCTTTGTCGGCATAACGCTAGAGTTTGCGGTCTCTTGGGCATCTTGTAAGTGCTTGAGAAGTTGCTAACGAATAACTCCTCGAAGTCTAGCCAGCAGTTAACACTTCCTGATGGCATGTTGTTTAGCCAAACTCTCACTGGTCCTTCCAACATTTGAGGTACATACCTCACTGACCATCTCAAATTTCCAGTTGCAATCTTGACCACCATTGTGTAATCAATAAGCCAATCCTCCGGTCTGGTACTACCATCATAGGTCCTTGTCCCTCTGGCCAACTAACAGTTCGGCACTGGCGTCTCCTTCATGGTCCGGGGCCCAAAGCATGCCAGACCAGGAGGACCTTGTACTTCGATCAGCTCCGACCTATAAATTCTATCCAGTTTTAGCCTTGCATTGTCTGGCTGCAAATCTCTGCTTCCCAGCCTCGACCCAATTATATGGTGCTCCGGTCTGGGGTATACATCGTTGAACATCGCCGAATAACCATCATTGTATCTTTCCTGATCCGGACAAGCATTCTGCTATTGCGTTGCTTGACCTGCAATTCTCTCCTGCTGAGGTGCGCGCTGCTGCTACTACCGAGGTACATTTTGTCCTGTTCCCGCTGGATCACGTTGTCTAGCATTGTCATTGGCAGCGTTCCTTTGACCGGCATTGCCTTGGTCGCGGTTACCTCGGCCAGCTTCACCTTGGCTGATAGTATGACGATCTTCGTCCACTTGCACTGGCTTGCCTTTTCCAACTCTTACCGGGTCGTAGGGGACCATCTGTTTGTCTCTTCTCCCGGAGTTTACCACCTCTTCTCTCCTGAGATTGTGACCCGGAGATGATGCGGCTCCGCCGGATTTTGCCGGGTTATTTCTAGCCGAATGAACCAAGTGAGATGCTCCTGGTGGTGTCGGGTTTGCTTTGTTCATTTCTTCATTTTCCTGGCAAGCGACCCTGAGCAAGTGGTTCACCCTCTCTTGTTTCCTTTCCCAGGCCTCTCCAGTTAGGACTTCAAATTCGGACGCGGTTGCGTTTGCCGCTCTGAGGTTCTTTGTCGGGTACTATACCTCTCTAGCCCTCATGTTACTATCGTGGCTGTCTGGCCCAGCCTAGGCTCGTATTCCTTGTTAATCTCAGTAATCAGGTTTCTACCTCGAATTTTCACTCCATCTATGCGGTTTGCCTTTGCATATTCCCTCAAAGTAATGTTCAAGGACTGCTGTAATTCTGCTACTTTCTTTGCGCCAGCTAACATTTTCTGCCTAGTTTCCTCCAACTCAGCTTGTGCCTAAGCCAGATCTACCACAGGAGCTATTGGCATTGACAGGTTATCTATTGCTTGCTGGAGTACATTCTCTGGCCTCTCTAGTGGAGGAAACCTAGAACTTGCCTGTTTTGGCGTGACTTCCGGCTCTGGCGCCAGGTCCTTGCTTGCTCCCATGTATGGCACGGTCATTAGAACTTCAACGCTACAAGCGGGGCGAGTGATACGCACACCGCGAGGAGCGCTGAGAGGTGGTTCGCCTCCCTCGGTGACGTGCCACGGATGAACACAGGACTCGTCCACACCGACATAGATCTTGTGCGCGCCAAGTTTGATGAAGACGCCGTTGCACGGTGGAGGACGTCTGCAGAAGCTCGCTGCGTTGTTGCTGACATAGTCCAGCGCTCCAAAGTGCTGAACCAGGCCGGAGACGACACGCTCGCCTGTCCTGGAGATGCTTCTCGTCCGTATTTTCACCCCTGCTAGTACCGCTTGCCCTACGGTGGGCGCCAACTGTCGTGGTGGTGGCACGGCAGATGCCATGGATAGGCTAAAGATGGGGCCAATGAGTTCTAGGGGAATCCAGGGAGGGAAAACATGGTGATTCCACGCACAGATGTTCTTGTATTTCCTCTATCAATGGTCAATACAAGTGCTCCTTGAGCTATTCTTGAGAGGGAGACAATGTCTCTTACTCCCCAAAACATAGCTCTAGTGTCCTACCTTAGACAGAGAAAATGATCGATCCCCCTCTATGGAGGCCCCGATGCTCCTTATATAGGGGAACCCGAGATACAAAGTTAGGGCACACGTGGTAGCATATTCCCCGAATATGCCCCTTGGGCAAAGCTAGATGCTTCTTTGTCCCTTTTAACGGCTCGTCTGGGCTTTAGACATAACCCACAACCTAATCCTTGCCTTTAAGCGTCACTAGACACGGCTATGTCAGCCGACATTGCTTGCGTCATCTTGGTCGCCCCTGTCCTGCTGGTCCTCCCCTCTGCTTTGCTTCGCTCACATTACAGCTAACAGAGCCACCTTTTGACCAGAAGGAGATTCCTTCCTTCTCTTGGAAGCCATATGATAATCCGGCTAGCTCGTGGCTAACCCGGCTACGAGGGTACCTGCATAATAGACAGACAAACATGGCCGACATATATTTTATGCCGGCCAGTCTAAGGCTAGGGAGATTTTCCACGGGTCGGGTTACTCCGTAGGTCGGCCTGCCTTGAGGTGACCCGGCCAGCACTTGCTTTGACCATGCCGTACCTCGGCTAACTCGGCCTTTATAACCCGGTGTTACCCTACCCGGGGGTATCTCCCAACACAATGGGTACCATGATTTCTTACAATTGCCAAGTTTTAGGAATTTGGAAGTGGGCATAGAAATATTTTAATTGTATTCATGTTTAATCTTCTTGCTTTTTGATGATGTTCCTGCATCGTAATGCTAGGTGTTCTATAGTTCAATTGTTAGGTATTGTACATGCTGGTATAAGGCCGGCAATAGATGACATGTCATTTTGTTATACATAAGACTCGGTTATACTATTGAACTAGCTCTCACGCACTTGTAGAATATTAATTTAGACCTAATTAGACAAATTGACGGAAAGTCGTCTGAGTGGGTGGAATTATCTAGAAAATTAAGCTTGAAAAATATAAAATGTTTTATCCAACAACTTTATGTACTATAGTAAATAAATGGCACATTCTATAAACTCTAAGCCATATTAATCATACTTCCTTCTGAAAATACTTTTACTTCTTTATCATGCTAACATGCACCGACCTATACCAAAATATGGGCACACTATTATTATCTTGATGAAGACAGAGTATGTCCATGACCTTGGTCATTTGGCTTGAAACCCAAGAAACTTCATTCATAGCACATGATATAGTAGGCCATACCGTTAACTTTAAGTTTTTCAAGTACTTTTATTGGTAGAATAAATAAGAAAGATTGCCCCCACCAAATTTTTGTACAAAGTGGACAATTCTTTCTTACTATTCCCAAGTTTATGTATTTTCAAACTTCCAAGCTAAAGCTCCACGCACTGAAATGCATGACTCTATGTCGATAAAGCGAAATTAGGTCAAACTTGAATACATGTGAGCGTGATAGACTATTACTGTTGTAATTTTCCAAAATTAATTTGAAGGTACCCAAGAAGCCAATATATCATGGGAAAACAATAGTTTTGAAAAATACCATTACTGATTAGTATTTGCATATCGACAAATTTGACCGCGTATGGAAAACATTCAAACAAAATAAAGCGTAAAACAAAAACACGAGACATCATTACCCTTGGGGTACTTTTGCTAGTATTATCAAATGCCTAGAAAAATGATAAACATGAGATTCAACAACTTTAGGAAAAATGGATTCACATTATAGCCCACCATGTTGTATGAACATTATTCTCGGGTTTCAGCCCAAACAACCAATAAGGTGATGGCCATATATATATCGATATATACCCTAGCTACATTTTTAGATACGGTTTTCACATCGGGTAGATGGGTGCGTCTTGGCTTAGTAAACAATATTTCCTGTGGGAGTTACGAATAATTAGGAAAAAACATTTTTTACTTTTCCAAGTGATTACGGGGATTTGTACTGGTAGTAAAGAAAATCAGAATAATGTGGCTCGAAATGTGACAAGCGCGCCATGTTTTTGGACATAGCGGGTCATGCATGTTTTACTTGCGATTTCTAGGTTCTATGATTTTCAAGGTTCGTAGATAAATTAACCCACTTAAATTACACTACTATCTCCAATTAAAATAAATAATCTCAGATTTGTGTAGCTTCGGGTATATGTATCTAGTACAGAAACATGACTAGATACATTTGAATCTAGACGAATCTAACAACACTAATATGGATCAGAGGGAGTATGTCGAAATTAGGTCAAATTAATTCAAACCACATGTGAGCTACTGATTGCTCTTAAATGTTTACAAAAATCTATTGAAGTTGCCTAGTAGACAGTCAATATAACAAGAAAAACTATGAGTTTAAAAGATTTAACTTCTTGTTAGAATTTGCATGCCGACAAATTAAAGTTAACCCTACGTTGAAGAAAAAAGAGAAATAGGCAAAAAAGGACTCACGCGTGTATTTCGTGCCATGAAAAATGATAACCATGAGTTTTTCACAACTTATGGAAAAACCCGCTTCACAAAATTTCCTACCATGTATGTACGAACAGGTTTTGCTCCGTACTACTACCCCAAAAGGGAGGCAGGGCGACAACAGCGAAGAGGAGGAGTCGAAGGCGGTGTGATGTCAGAGCAAAGTTATGATGGGCTGCTGAAACGAGTTGCATGGTACACTCCACTAGCCATCCTCCGACGATCTCTTCTCTACAGCCGCGGGCACACAGTCTGGCTTGTCTCTTCCTCGTCCACAACGTGTCTCTGTGCATATGTGTCTTGGTACGGCACACCGATCTACTTCCAGCAACCGTTTTTCCACCGAAATTCAAGCGATCTAGTACTGGATTAATAATCATCAACACTAGTAGAAAAGTCTCACAAGTAATAATAATATTTACCAAAAGGTCCTTGGACCACCTTGCGATGACTACAAACCGTATGGCGATAATTGGAGTGTCTCCCTCCTTCAGGACCTATGGTACCCCGGTTCCAAAAAATAAATAAAGAATGCCACCGCCCCAATTTTTAGACAAAGTACCATGCTTTCTTACAATTCCCAAGTTTTAGGATTTTTCAAGCGGGCATAGAAATGTTTTTCATTATATTCATGATTAATCTTCTTGCTTTTTATGAGGTTGTTGCATCATAATGCTAGCTGTTGGATAGTTCAATTTCTAGGTATTGTACATGCTAGTACAAGGCCGACTATAGATGACATGTCACTTGTTATACCTAAGACTCGATTATACTATTGAACTTGCTCACACGCACCTGTAGAATATTAATTTAGAGCTAATTCGATAGAAAGTTGTCTGAGTGTGTGAAAATAGCTAGAAAATTAAGCTTGAAAAATATAACATGTAATTTATCCAACCACTTTATGTACTATAGTAAATAAATGGCAGATGCTATGAACTCTAAGCCATATTAATCATACTTCCTTCAAATAATACTTTTACTTCTTTACCATGCTAACATGCACCAACCTATACCAAAATATGGGCACACTATCATTATCTTGATGAAGATAGAGTACGTCCATGACCTTGGTCATTTGTCTTGAAACCCAAGAAAGTTCATACATAGGAGTACATGATATAGTAGGCCATACCGTGAAGTGAGTTTTTAAAGTATTTTTACTAGAAGAAAAAAGAAGAAAGAATGCCCCCACCAAATTTTTGTACAAACTGGACAATTCTTTCTTATAGTTACCAAGTTTAACTATTTTTCAAAGTTCAAAGCTAAAGCTCCACATACTTAAATGCATGATTGTATGTCGATAAAATGAAATTAGGTGAAACTTGAATACATGTGAGCATGATAGACTACTAATCTTTAAAATATCCAAAATTCGTTTGAATACATGTGAGCATGATAGACTACTACTCTTTAAAATATCCAAAATTCATTTAGGAAAAACATATTCATATTATAGCCTATCATGTATGAACATTCTTCTTGTGTTTCAGCCTGAACGACCAATAAGGTCATGGCCATATATATCGATATATATATCCTAGCTACACTTTTATATACGGTTCTCACATCGGGTAGATGGGTGCGTCTTGGCCTAGTAAACAATATTGCCTGTGGGAGTTTCAAACAATTAGGAAAAACATTTTTGACTTTTCCAAGTGATTGCGGGGATGTTTTGTACTAGCAGCAAAGGAAATCAAAAGAATAAAGTGGATTAGAATGCGACAAGCGCGCCATGTTTCTGGAGATAGCAGACCACGCATGTTTTACTTGCGATTCCTAGGTTCTATGAGTTTCTAAGGTTCGTAGCTAAATTAACCCACTTAAATTACACTACTGTCTCTTATTAAAATTAATAATCCCGGATTGGTCTAGATTCAGGTATATGTATCTAGCACAGAAACATGACTAGATACATTTGAATCTAGACGAATCTAAGAATATTAATATGGATCAGAGGGAGTCTGTCGAAATTAGGTCAAATTAATTTGAACCACATGTGAGATGGTGATTGCTCTTAAAATTTTACAAAAATATATTGAAGTTGCCCAACAAATAGCCAATATAACGAGAACGACTGAGAGTTTTGAAGATTCAACTTCTTTCTAAAATTTGCATGCCAACTAATTAAAGTTGACCCTATTTTGAGGAAAAAAAGAGAAATAGGCAAAAAAAGACTCATGCATGGCATCCTTTTGCGTGTATTACCTGCCATGAAAAATGATAAAAATGATTTTCCAAACTTATGAAAACACCCACTTCAGAAAATTGGCTTACCATGTAACTATGAATAGGGTTTCAGGCCGGGCGACCAAGCAAGGTCATGGACATATATCCACATCATAGTTTATGGTAATTTTCCCATATTTGGTAGTACTACAAGAAAGTAGATGTGCATATCATGGCATTAGTAAACAGTGTTGCCAATGGGAGTTTCCAAATACTAAGACAAGATACAGATCCAATTATATAATCGAAGGAAATGTTTTCCCTATAAAGCAAGTACTCCACTACTTCGTAGGAAGAATAGTGCTCGAAATGAGCTTAATTTTACTCCGTACTACTAGTCCAAAAGGGATGCAGGGCGAGAGAAGCTAAGAAGAGAAGTCGAAGGTGATGTGATGTCAGAGCAAAGCTATGATGGGCTGCTGACACGAGGTACATGGTACACTCCACTAACCATCCTCCATCGATCGCTTTTATCCAGCCACGGGCGCATAGTCTGACTTGTCTCTTACTCTCCCACAGTGTGACGCTGTGCATGTTTCCCTTGGTACGACAAACCTATCTACTTCCAGCAACCATTTTTTTCAAAATTCAACCAATCTATTAATAATCATCAACACTAGTTCACAAAAAGACTCAAAAGTAATAATCATAATTAAAAAAGTTCCTCAGACCACCTTGCGATGACTACAAACCCTAGCGTGATAATTGAAGTATCTCCCTCCTTTAGGACCTATGGTATCCTGGTTCCAAAAATTAAATAAAGAATGCAACCAACCCAATTTTCAGAAAAAGTGTACCATGCTTTCTTACAATTGTCGAGTTTTAGGGATTATTTAAGCAGGCATAGAAATGTTTTTAATTTTATTTTTGTATAATCTTTTTGCTTTTTGATGAGGTTGCTGCATCATAATGTTAGCTATTGTATAGTTCAATTGCTAGGTATCATATATGTTGGTATAAGGCCGACAATAGATGACGTGTCACTTCGTTATACCTAAGACTCGGTTATACTATTGAACTTGCTCTCACGCCCTTGTAGATTATTAATTTAGACCTAATTCAACAAATCGACGAATAGTCGTCTGAGTGGGTGAAATTAGCTAGAAAATTGAGCTTGAAAAATACAACATGTAATTTGTCCAACCACTCTATGTACTAGTAAATAAATGGCACATGCTACGAAATCTACGCCATATAAATCGTACTTCCTTATGAAAATACTTTTACTTCTTTAACATGCTAACATGCACCGATCTATACCAAAATATTGGCACACTGTCATTATCTTCATGAAGACAGAGTATGTCCATGACCTTGATCATTTGGCTTGAAACCCAATAAAGTTCATACAAAATACATGGTATAGTAAGCTATACCGTGAAGTGAGTTTTTCAAGTATTTTTACTAGTAGAATAAAGAAGAAAGAATGGCCCTACCAAATTTGCGTACAAAGTGGACAATTTTTTCTTACATTACCCAAGTTTAATTAAGGATTTTTCCAACTTGCAAGCTAAAGCTCCACGCACTTAAATGTATGACTCTATGTCGATAAAACGAAATTATGTCAAACTTGAATACATTTGAGCGCGATAGACTATTACTCTTGAAAATTTCCAGAATTTTTCTGAAGGTACCCATGCAACCAATATATCATGGGCCAACAATAGTTTTAAAGAATGCCATTACTAATTAGTATTTGCATATCGACAAATTTGACAACATATGGAAAACATTGTAACAAAAATAAGCATAAAACAAAAACGTGAGACTTCATTATGTTTGGGATACTTTTGCTAGTAATATTAATTGCCAAGGAAAATAATAAACATGAGTTTCGACAACTTTAGAAAAACTTAATCACATTATAGCCTACCATGTATGATCATTCTTGGGTTTTAGTCTGAACGACCAATAAGGGCATGACCATATATATTGATACCCTAGCTACACTTTATGATACGGTTCTCACATCGGGTAGATGGGTGCGTCTTAGCGTGGTAAATAATGTTGACCATGGGAGTTTCGAACAATTAGGAAAAACCATTTTTCACTTTTCCAAATGATTACAGGGATGTTTTGTACTAGTAAAGAAAATCAGAATAATTTGGCTCGGAATGCGACAAGTGCGCCTTGTTTCCGAACATAGCGGACCATGCATGTTTTACTTGTGATTCCTTAGTTCTTTGAGTTTTTAAGGTTTGTAGCTAAATTAACCCACTTAAATTACAGTACTATCTGCCAAAATTAGATCAAATGTGTTGGCATATGCATATATCATGTGCACTGTTTCGCTAACAAAGCCAAGTTCACTCAGCCATTTAGCTCACTACAGTATATGGGTCACATTCATACTTCCTCATCTAGCACTAGAACTAGACATGCGTATACTTCCACTCGGGGGATAGGACCCTGAAAGGGCTATCTAGGGTGGTCGGCATTTACAGCCACATATCCACACCACCGCCACTACAGCTCACTTCTAGGCCCTTCCCACCTATATCCACGGCAGCCGGAGGTGTTGTTTTCGCTAGGAGGAGCGTCACCATGCCTAGGTGCCGTCTTCCACCACCACCCGATCCAGATGGCCCAAAACATGCGGACTCCAAATATGAGTAATGGGTCGCCTCCGACGATCTCGGCAACACCGATAGCGAGGAGTTGGTCGTGATTGCCTCCGACGGCTCCGAGTAGCCATTGGAGCCACGACCGCCAATGCAGCGAGGGCCAGCGTAGCAATCCAACGGTGAGCCTTACGAGTGGGATGACTTTGCCCATGTTTTTTGGCTGGAGTACGGTGGCTAGAAGAACTCAGCGACCTCTATGCACATCACGTCCTTGCGGTGCATAGATACCATAGCGATGCCTCCGTGCGTGCCAAACGCGCCCGAGCTAAGGAGGAGTTGAATGCGTAGCTAGCGATCTACAACTCCCTGTTTGAATTTCTAGCATGTCCCTAGAGGACCAACGCTACCGGGCCCACCTAGAGAGAGCATCACCTCCCTCTGTCGTGGGACGCCAACCCCGCACCCTCCTAGCGAGAGTAGCACCTACCACCACCTTAGGATGTCGTGCCGTCCAGGCGAGGACATTGCATCCCACCTCCGTCGGCTGTAGTTAGTTTAATTATTTGATGTATTTACATGAATTTGAAATGTTTAATTATTTTTGATGAGGGCCACGGCTGGCAGCAAGCACCACCTCCAACTTTTGTTTTCATCTATCCGCCATTGTACTAGAATCAGCCACCTTTCTTCACAAGCTGCACATGCCACTGTCCCATCGCATTCGATGCCTTAAGCTTTTCGAGCCTTCCTTTTAATACTACTTAGGAGGTAAGCTAAGCACGATTCAACACAAAATTTTGGTGTGATATTGGCGGCATCTTCTAGTTCAAAATTTTAGAGGAATATTGGTGGGATCCTACCTTCTACCTTTCCCAAAATTTAACCCTTCCTTTACTTCTCCACAAACGCTAGCCACCAACATACTGACTGGGCCTCTCGCTCGCTTGCTCGCCCGCTGACTCCAAAATCCATATTTTACTAAAGCCTCACATCATCCTCTATCCCATCCCTCCTTAGCCGACTTCCAGATTGTCGGAGTCTGCGTAGCGACGTCGTCATTCATGCTACCATCGTTGCTTCATCACATCTGCTTTGCCCACTCCACGGTAGAGTGTTAGCTTCCCCACCACTACAAGCGAGATATGCACACGCCATGCGGACCCCTCACCAGTGTGATGGTTAAAAGTCCGTACAACTGAGATGAAGGTTGTTGCACACTTCCTATGCCCACTTTCCTTGCATTTTACTTCTGAATGTAGTTCATCACTTCCTTGATGTGCCTTCTCATTACCAATTATTTCTAATGTATGCTAGTTGTAGTACTACGAGATCAGTTCAAAGAGAAAAGAAGGCAACTACTAGTCATTAAGCCAAATCTGTTATCTCGCACTAGTACAAAGCCTCGCCAGCCCAATGATAACCCCAACAATCCTCCCTAGACAAAGGTTTGCCTCCATTTTGCATATATGCGTGTTGTCATTATGAATTTTATTTTGGAGAGTAGTTCATCCTTTGCTTGCCCTGCCTTCTCATACTAGTATATATTTTTTGTAAGGCATGGAATATGATGTACTATCTAATGAGTATGTAGAGAATCGATGCCACCGAATCCTGAAGAGTTTTGGACATGCAGATCTAGCCCCGCTCTGCACATCATAAATGGTACAGAAACATGGCCTGGTCAAGTACCCTAAACTTGTATATTTGTTGCATCTTGCTTGTGTTATCCACTGATTGATTTTCTGCATTGGAATTTGCAGAAGCAAGTTCATGATCATGTCTCTGCCAAGGAGGTTCGCAACATAGATATTCGGTGTGCCAGTGATACAGCCATTTCTAGGAACCAAACCGAAGTATGGTGCATGGTCGAAGCTAAGATTAGGATTCTCCGAAAGTATTTGTACACGGCCACTCGAAGGATCTGAGAATTGAACCGAGGATGGATTTCTATTATTAAAGATGGCCTTGATACTGCCGCTGATCTTCATAAGTTAGTGGCTGAAAATCGTGTTCCCAATTCGGCTGATGAAGATGTCAATGAGATCCACGTGACAGTTTTGGAACAGGTGAAAGCACGAGTAGAGATTATCCGTGCATCTTCACGGTCATATTAGTTTCAAAGGGTGATGCAAGAGCCTCCATGCGAATAGATTGTTGTTTCGAATAATGAGGATGAATTTCCTTGTGTTGTGAGCCTCATATTTTCTTTTCTTATCTGCTGACAATACTTTACGGTAACTACGTATTTGAAACGTTGTATGAAATTGTACTGTACCTACTTGCTGCATCTGGAAAATGGATCTCGGTCTCATTCTAGCCATTTGGAAAATGGAAAAAACAACATTTTCCCGTGAGAAAGTTGAAATGTTATTTTGCACTTTCATTTAGATCTGTAGACCCTTGTTTTCCCAAAAATTAACATATTACCATGAAAGGTAGTTCGAGAATGACCATATCCTTATTCCCATTATCATGAATAAATTCGTGAAACTAATTGTGTGGCCCTAAACTCAAAATTTTAGACTTCAATAGTAGATCGAGTACAAAAAAATCAACTGAGTGGCAAAAGACAAGCCAAAAGCACCTCTTCCACCAAGCAGTCAATAACAATTTTAACTCTGCGCTAGAAACAACCGCTGAAACAGCTCCTGCATCCAAAATCCAAGCGGTACGGAATTCCATCTCACCCTTCGGCCCAAAAACAACAACCCAAAGGCCATTCCTCAAGATGGTTTGTCTTGTAAATTCCCACGTACCACACAATTCAAAGTTTCAAATATACTAGTGCCACCCGCGCCCCGTGGGTCAAATCCCTCAAGATCACCTTGCACGACCATGGTCGTGCTCCTTCCGTCCCATCTCCCCTTCACAGCCTCTCCACCAGCATGCCACCGTAGCGACCGAAGACGTCTTACTAGCTCCTGACGCTGGCCCGCACAAGATCAGTTCCTCCGTACCCGAGGTCCACGGCACCGAAGCCAGCTTAGAAACATCGTCGTAGCTTCATTGGATCCACTTCCTCGACTCCACAGCACCACATTTGCTTCCTCGACCTTGTCCATGGCGCCGGAGAGATGGGGACGCAAACCCGCTCAGCCACGAATGGCGAGGTCGTAGCTCGCCATAAGTCTGGCAAAGGCACGAGAAGGAAATCACGTAATCACGGTCACAAAGGTTGTCGCTGTACACTTCATATTTTGCGCATTTCATGTCTGAAAGTAGTTCATCGCTTATTTCACTTCATTCTCTCACTGAGTTTTTTATCTTGTACTCTGACATTTCTTGTTGAGCCATCGTATATGCATATGTCTGTCATTGTTCCTTGAGAGCTTTCAACTGCTTGATAGCACTATACTAACTTGCTCTTCTACACACACCTCGCTCTTAAATCTCATCAGATATATTTTTTGGTGATGCATGTAAGATGATTTGCGGCCGACTGATGAGGAAGAACAGAATATTAGGGAAGACAGATTATTACAGAGTTCCAAATATGCAAGGTTACTCGGCGTGCAGAGAGTTAGATATTTCATAGCTGCCACCACAAATCATGAAGTCCAGGTTTTTGATGTAGAATTTGATCCTCGAGATCAACAAAACCCTGAGGGAGACATGACTCAGGAAGATGGACCGGTCGAGAACCCCCCTCCCTAATCTGCCTGCTTGTCCACCACCCAAGGTGCTTACTATGTCTTCCATGTTTTGTACCTCATTTAGATATTTGTGCCATCTTCCATGTTTTGTACCTCACTTCCTACCAAATGTTGTGCAATGCCATCTACTTAGTTCATGCATCATATATGTTCAGCATATCTTGCCTTATTGTTCTTTTGTTCTATCCACGTCTCATTTTACATAGGACTTTGATAGATTAATGTATTGTTTATGAGTGTCAGGAATTAACTGGTTCACCTAAGACCCTTCCAGATACCAGCAGGGAGAAAAACTATGTTCGGCAAGTGTCTGATTCAGCATTAGTTTTTGTTGATGAACAATACTTCGAGGGAGACCTGACTCAGGATGTTGGACCCGTCGAGTACCTCCCCGCTGGTCCGCCTGCTTGTCCACCCCCCAAGGTGCTTGCTCTATTTTTAAATTGTGATATTTGTTGCATCTTCAATGTTTTGTATCTCAATCCCACCAGATATATTGCAATGCCCTCTGCCTAGTTCATGCATCATATATATTCATCACATTTTGCCTTACTATTCTTCTGTTCCATCTGCGTGTCATTACATATAGAACTATAACAGATTGAAGTATCGTTTATGTGTGTTAGGAATCAGCTGGTTCATGTAAGACACATTCAGGTACCAAACATGAAGCATCGACAAGCGGTCCTACTACTGCTACCTATGGAACACAAACACACGACATAAAATACAATAAACGAAAATCAGGAAACTCACATAAGGCTAAAAAGTGTTGTCTTGGCGGCACACCGCAGGTTCCAATAGAAGTAGACGCAGCAAATACCAACCACACATTCTACAATCACCAATTGCCAATCCAAATACCCAGCAACAATTGACAACCGAACCAGTTTTGACCTCTACTTGCCTAACACTGCTGACACAACTCCAACAAGCTAGCGATGATCACCAACCTGTTAATCAGCCCTGCGCCAAACAAGTTATGTGTTCCAAGGATTATTGATGCATGCTTCCTTATATATACCATGCAAGCTTGATGTAATGGTTTAATTGGTAGATACACGAATATTTAAGAAAAGGGGGCCAACAGTAGGAAAAAAGCTTGAAGCTAAAATTTCTGGAACGCGGTCTCGATATTGCATCAATTCTATTGTTTCTAGCAAGCGCAGGCCAGAAGATCCAGAAGAATTTTCTTGTCTATCATCCGAAATAGGTATTTTTGTCAGGAATGATATTCCCATCTTCTCATCGTTCAAGCTCCAGCAACAAACCCCTGAATATTACAATTCAGTACTGTAGAAGTTACATATAAGTCATGGTGCTCTGTTCCATGCATTCAAGCTTGTTGTTGGTTCTATTCTAAGTCACTTAACACATCAAATGTTCCATTCTTGCTAACTGACAAAATTCAACTTCGATTAGAATAATGAGGATGTAGAGTACGTTCTCATGGACATGTTCTCCCATTCTTTGCGCCAGCAGCACCATAGGCTAAAGAATAAATATTGTGATGGTAAGGCAAGCAAGGATATTCAAAGAATGACTCATATGGAACATACTATGACTAACCAATAGTGGATAAATTTTCTCGACCACTGGTTTGATCCAAAGATTACAGTATGGTTTGTGAAGACTGATGGCATATCACATTCAAAATTCCTATTTGCACATATATATCACTAGTCTCCTTTTGTAGATGAACATTGGAAAAAACAAGAGAAACAATGCCACACAATGCTTAACAAACCAAACTGGATCTCGTGCATTGGTTGGGAACCTGAGTGCAGTAGTAAGGATAACTAGTTTTTTATCATGTAGAGACTTTGTGCTTCTTATATTTTGATCATGTGTTCCGCCCATGTTACAGAAAGGTGTGATAAGTCTACAGCAAAAATTCTACGCATGCCACACAAGCAAAAAGGAAGGGCTCAATCCCTCCACTAAGAGTGTTATTTTAAGTCTTCTGTTCGATTGATATTTTGTGATGACACACCCTTAGTTATTTATATGTATAGTTAGATGTGCAACATTGCCTAAACTACTGTCGAGTTTTCTTTTAATTTAAGTAGATGATTTCCAACTAGTGTGAGTTTCAGTTTTCAACTGTACAAAGAGTTGTCTTGTGTATATCATGCACCCGGCGATGAAGAAACAGACAGATGCCATGTTGTCATAGTCCTATTATTGCATGATATTGATAAAATTCTTATCACTATGATCAGATAGCTATGTTTTTACTACAATATATATGATGCGTAATCAACCATGCTAACTTGTAAGATTTGTTCATAGACATGTTAAATGTATTGTCTGTATGTTTCTCTATATTAGATTTTATTCTCTCACCCATGTCTACCACCTGATGACCTTACAGATTAAATTGAATGAGGAGATAGAAAAACCTGGGAAAGATGGTCTAGAACAGACCCAAGTAGAATGTCTATAAACATTTAAAATGGTACGAAAAGGTAGAGGACATCGTAAAAGCATGTTCCTGCGTAATGTTGGGATGTCGTAGTGCAAGTCTAAGTCCAAGTCAGCGTATTTGTCTCATCAGGAAGAAACTGTAGCACTACGGGCTGAACAGGAACTGCATAGACGAGCAATAGATGATATGAGACAGAAAGCATTAGCAAGTGATTTGGAGTTGAACATCTTACGATATCAGCAAAATTCTTGAGAGCCCATAGATGAAGAAACTCTTCTAAATTGAAGATGAACCCTGACAATGATAGGCGAGTACAGTGGTCCTGTGAAATGGTTCCTGCTATTGAGCTCGGGTTGTGTTTGGAGCCATGTTACAAAAACAATGGGAATATTTGTTTCGCATCATTCTTTTATATGTTTACATGTGCCCGAGCCTCACTCTCTCAGCCTTGGATTCATGAACCTCACAAAGATTTTTTCTTCTTTGGACAACCGCCAAATTCAAAATCTCAGTCCATTGACAAATCCTACCGCCTACCCTGTTTGAATATGAGATTATGTATCCACATTATTTGTCAATATGGTTAGTATTTGGATGATCAGTTGATGTGACTCTCATCCTTAAATTTGTACAGGAGTACCATTAACGAAATTAAAAAATCTCAGTCGAGCGGCAAAACTTGCAGCCAACCCTATTTGAATCAGAGTTATCAAATTTACATTATGGATGATAAGTTAATGTTACTCTCGGCCTTCAATTCCTGAATAGGGAGTACACCTTTTATCCAAATATTGCTTGGATGCTAGCCAAATTCAAAATATCAGTCTACGAAATTATTATGCTCATGGATGATTAGTTGATGTGACTCTCAGACTTGAATTCCTGGATAGATAGCATACGATCTACTAGCTTTTTCTATTATTATTTGGCCGGTAGCCAAATTCAAAATCTCAATCGAGTGGCAAAATTACACACTGACCTTGAAGCATTTCTTGTCCTACTGTTTCAAAAACTTTGTGGCAAAATCTCCTACCGGGGAGTACCATTTTTTATTATTATTTTTGTGCCGGTAGCCAAATTGAAAATCTCTGTCGAGTGGAAAAATCACACACCAACCTTGAAGCATTTCTCACCCATCGTTTCAAGAACTTTGAGGCCAAATCACCCGCCGGGGAGTACCATTTTTATATTATTATTATTTGGTCGGCAGCCAAATTCAAAATCTTTGTCGAGCTGCAAAATTACACATTGACCTTGAAGCATTTACCGCCCCACCATTTCAAAACCTTTAAGGAAAAATCTCCCACCAGGGAGTACCATTTTTCTATTACTATTATTTGAATTGTAGCCAAATTCAAAATCTCTGTCGAGCGGCCAAATCACACACTGAGCTTGAATCATTTCCCGCTCCACCATTTCAAAAACTTTGAGGCCAAATATCCCACCGGGGAGTACACTTTTCTATTATTATTATTTTGCTAGTAGCCAAATTCAAAATCTTAATCGAATGGCAAAATCGCACACCGACTTTGAAGCATTTCACGCCCCTCCATTTGAAAAATCTATTGACTTTAAAATTCCAAGTCTACCCATTGTTCAGATGCTCTATGGACACGCTAAAGTTGGCATCTTGGGGGGCACGATCGTAATTATTATTCTTTTCACCTCCATAGTCCCGATTCACGCAGTTTTTCCCGCTGGTGCTCCCAAAATTTTAGGCTTATCTCCCACTGCCTCACCATCATGACCAGCGCGCGAACTGGTCAGCAGAGATTCCACTGTGGTCAGAGCCGCTTAAGCTGCGGTCTGGTGCACCACACCAGAGCCGCTTTACCGATGCCCACCCCATCGGATCAAGCTCACCAGGTCTCTCTGCCACTCCTCCGAAGTTTTGGTCTTGCTGATAGCGCCTATGGCGTCATCGACCGCCCACGCTCTGCTTCCTCACCGCTGAAAGCTACCCAACCGTACCGGAGCCACTTCACCGTTGTCCACCAGATGGGATCTAGTTAAATGACTTCCATGTCCACCGCTCCAGACCAGCTGCATGGGTGTCGCTGTTGACTGCACTGGCATCGACGACCTAAGATCTGCTTCTCTGACACTAATAGCCACCGCAATTGCAGCACCCTCACTGACTTGGACGTCACTCACACAGTACCAATGATGCTTAGACGCCTCTCCGACCAAGGTAACCAAATCTCCAACCCGTTTTTGTTTTGTCAGCAGTATAGAAGGTTCAAGCCTATTGCGGTGAACTGCACTTTTTTAATCGTGCTAGTACAAAAAAGTCATTGGCAATGCCTATTCTTCATGCTAGTACATACAAGTCACTAGGCACGCCTGTTCTTCGTGCTAGTACATACAAGGTCATTAGACATGTTGGTTAGCATTTGCTGCTCTACAAATTTCAAGTCATGCACATGTCTGTTATTTTATCATGCACATGTTCTTAGCTACTTCGTACACCAATAATCGCCTGCTATCATGTAGTTCTTGCAAAATGTATTGTTAGTGGAAAATAATAGTGTGGATTCCCTGCTCCATAGTTACTATATCTATCTGGTTATTCTTGACTAAGTTCCTGATATTATTTCCTCCCTGGCATCATTCTACTATCTTGTAGTACCCGTTCAAACTCTTCGTACTAGTTCGATTATAATTTTGTTGTTGCCATCTGGTTCTTCAAAAGCTGCAACGCTGACTATTTTGTTTTTCTTTACATGGAGCTCAAAAAGGGAACACTGAACATGTTGGTTTGCACAATCTCTTCTATAGGTTCACTAGTGATGCCATCATATATTCCATATCTGGTGCTGGTTCGTCCTAATCAACGACATAACTATTATCCATTGTATAGTTCCTTCATGTTTTCCATTCCTGCTCGACAAGTTCTGGTGTGATGCGGTTATAATTTCTATGTGGTTCATTCTTAGCTACGACAGTAACTACATGCCATTGTGTAGCTCACTAGAAATTCCGAGTCACCCAACATCTCTTGCATTCCAAGAGATACCACTACTTCATATATATTTGTTGAAATGACCTAGCTAGTTTATATTTTTTGAAATTCTAAGAAACACTTTGTTTGATTGCTCATTGCATTGTAGGCACACTTCTCTAATGCTTGTTTGTCCTGTTCTATAGGTTCACAAGCCACACCATTATATCTCGTATCTGGTTCTGGTTCATCCTAAGCAACGACATAACTATCCTCTACTATATAGTTCATTTGTGGTTTGCATTCCTGCTCTACAAGTTCGTATGATGAAGTTATAATTTCTATCAGGTTCATTCTTTGTTATGTGTAGTTTGTCTTGTTTGATGTATTAACTTGTAATTACTTACTTTCAGACTGCAGTTATTTCTATCGCCACCAAAAAGGGAGCTGCACGATCATGTCTCAAGGTGGTTTTCCAATGCAGTTATCACACTCAAAGGGAGATGCAGTTGATAGATTAAGAAAACAAATTGAGGACTCTACTATCAACTTGATTTTCAACTGAAATGCTGAATTTTATTTCCCCTATGTTGATAATATGTAATATTTTTAAGAAGTTTGCAGTTGATGTATTATCTAGATTACTCGCATAGGCCATGTATGCCGTACCATAACTGCGCAGCCAAGTCGATCAGGGAATAGTATAGGGATTTGTTATTGGTCTGTCTTCTATTGGACCTACCATGAACAGTAAAAGATGCTCGCTAATTATACACCTTTTATGATATTTGCATGGGCTTCACAAAGTCCAAAACTGTAGATGTCTATGAACATAATGGGCATACCCACAGGTGGCAAGTAGTAACAGTAACAGGCTAGAACAGTAATAGGTCAAAACAGTAATAGACCAGGACATTAGCAAGACAGAACACTAGCAGGACAGAACAGCATCATGCCAGTTTAGTAACGGGTGAGAACAGTAACCCAATCTCTGTTGCTATCTTTTCGTGGCTTCCCCATCTCATCTCCAAAAAGGACGGCACGGACACGTGGGAATTGGTTGTCATCTATGTGACGCTTCCTTGCCTTCTGATGCAGACGAGACATGTACTCCTTGTTCGACATGCGCTTCTTCTCCACCTCGATGTTTTTGGCTTCATCGAGGAGTTGTTGACGACGCGCTTCTAGGGCTTACACCCTTTCGTCTAGCTCATCTGCAGTAAGTTCTGCAGCTGTAGGGATAGGTGTGGTTAGTGCGGCATCGATGAGTTTACGTGCACCTTCAGTGATCACGTGTCCATCCACCGATGCTTCTTTTTTCAGCTCGTCTGGAATGAGTGCTCCATCCGAGTCTTCCTCGTATTCCTCGGCAATCACCTCCTCTGTCAGAGGGTCTTTTGTCGGGGTCTTGTTTTACTTGTTCCTCTTTTTTGCCTTCTTGGCAGCGCCGGTAGCAAAGACGGCTTTGGGAGAGTGTTCCACGGATCCTTCATCCATGGCTTCTCCATCTTCTGCAGCTTTGGAGTTATACTCCTCTTCATATTCCGCGGAGAACTTCCGGAAATCCGCTGATGTCATCGACTCATCCGAGGATGCGGGTACGTCGGCGTTTGTTCCGATTGCCTCCAGCACCGAGTCGGTGTTTTCTCCAGCATCGGCAGACCCGGATCTGGATCCCACGTATCCGACAAAGTGCGACGCGTGCTTCCTGAGGTACCTGCGGCTTTCGCGATCAGCCATATCGAAACTTTTGATGGTCTCGAGGATTGCATCTGCGCTTTCGCCTTGCAGTATCATACATCGTAGTTTGTACCTTAGGAATGGTCTGTCTGTTCCGGTATCATCAGAGCCGGAATCAGTGTCGTTGATATGCTCCTCTTGGATTTCGACTTCCACGGGTGGGTCGATCTGGGATTCGGCTCCTCCGGGGAGATCCACTCCAGATTCGACGTTGACCGCTAGGTTTTCTTCAGGTTCGGGATTCTCCACTGTCTCCGCAACTAGTGCGGGCTGGGTGGGATTAGGGTTTTCTGAGATCCAGAACTCTGCCGCCTCTGTGGACAAAGGGGACCCAGAAAATTCTTCTGCCTCTATCATCACCGTTGGGGTGGGTTGGGCAGGTTCAGCAAAACCGATGTAAACATCGATCTCGCCAAAAGACATGATTGTGTAAGCAGTCACGGCCTCCTTTGCCGGAATCCAAGTCTCGTCGAGAACGATGAGAGGGACGTCGCTGGCGTAGAGGATGCGACTAACGGCGATAGTCTCGTCGATTCCGATTCTTGCAGATTCCGCTCGGAACGCAGATCCGTAGCTCACTTGCCCCACGGTGGGCGCCAACTGTCGTCAGATTGATGACAAGTATGCCATGAGGGGGTCCTCGAGGCGTGCGGAAGAGAGGGGTGTGAGACGTACGGTATTTCGGGACGGTGAGCACACAAGTTTACCCAGGTTCGAATCCGCCAGCTTTGGACGGATCCTACTCCTGCTTTCTCCCTGACTGGGCCGGCCGTGAAGCAAAGCTCTAACCCGAAGTGGGCCACCCTGGTAAGTGAGGAACTGTGAGGATACCCGGAAAGTATATCCCCAACAGGGCCAAAGCAGTAACAGGACAGAATAGTAACATACCACAATAGTGTTAGGCCAGAACAGTAGCGGACCAAAGCAGTAAAGGACCACAATAGTAATGGACCAGAACAGTAAAAGGCTAGAACAGTAACGAGCTAGAATAGTAGCAGGCCAAAAAATTGTACCAGACAAGAACAATAACAGGCCGACAATATTGCTAGGCCAAAACAGTACTAGACAAGAATAGTACTAGGCCACCTATGGGACTGAATAGTTGGCAGATGGTACAGTAAAAGGACAGAACAATAACTAACTTTCTCAAAGATGGGCTATTAGTAGGCGGCACAGGACGAGCTGTGAGAAAAGTGACGAGCCGACGGTAGGCCTTAACAGTATCGGTCTGACTTGATGCAGGCTGCTAACGGGACGCACATTATTCGACCAATGTGGGCCTTTTGTAGGTTGAAACAGTATTGGCTCCGTAAGTTCATGGGCTACGGCGTGCTGCATTATTGGGCCCAATTTGAATAGTGCAGGGCGAAACATTAAAGGGTCGTAATCTTATTGGGCTCTCCTCTTGGGCTAGCCCACTTAATAATTAGCAGGCCTTGGCTAGGCCAGGCTTCTACCACGGTTTATGTGACCGTTAACAGCGGTAACTGGGCGTTAACAGTGTTTGCCAAGTGACGGATTGCATGACATCAGCAGTCAACGCGGCTGGTGAACGGATCTACAATGAAACGAGTTTTCGTGGCTGAAGGGTGCGATCCACCATTGTCAAAAAAAACCTGTGGTAGATTCTTTTGTGACGGGGCTTTTACCACGAAGGCAATCCGTCATAGAAGACTTTTTAACCATGAAAAACGGGCCTTCAACCATGAAAATCGTTTGTTGTAAAAGCCAAATTTTGTTGTAGTGGTATCTGTGATTGCACACACGTCCGGTCCTCTGACAACCTCCACATCCTTACACCAACAAAGTAGCAGAAGCAACAACTCCTTCCAGACAAAGCCATCGAGAACATGTACTTCGCTAATCTGAAGCCATGGGGAAATATTCTAGAGGGGGAGAAAGATCCTTCACGAGGAGGTGTGAAGTGAGAGGAGGAGGAGGAGGCCTTTTATAGGGGGAGGGGTCAGCCCCCTCCCATGGCTAGCAGCCACGGGAGGTGCCCCCACCTCTCACTCATTCATGTTGATGGAGCATCCACTCACATAAAATTCCTCCTCTCACACTTCCACTCACTTGCATTAAATTTCCACCAATTTCAATATATCTCTCATTTAATAAAACTCTTCTATTTATTTTATTCAGATTTTTTTAATTACTTTAATTAACAAACATTCACATAAACCCCTTGCAATATTTTGATATCACGTGCAAAACCAATTCCAGCAATTTCACCTGAACCAATTTCGGTGTCCATCGAAATAATTCCAGCGCTTTCACAAATCTTTCTATCGAAACATATCTGCTCCAAATGGTGTCTGTATCCCTTAAGTGTGTCACCCTACGGTTCGCGAATAATGCAGACATGATCGAGAACCCTCTTCAATCAATAATTAGCAGGGGGGCCTGGAGATCCGTACTGACTCCCACACATTCAATGATGACTCTAGTGGTCGTGAGAAACTTTAACATTTTTAACTAAATCACATTGTCTTGTGATATATTACATGTCCGGGATTCGATCATTGGTATCCCCTTACCTAGTTTGATCTTGTTACTGACAAGTACTTTTTTCTTGTTCCTGTGATATAACATTCTAGTGATCTTATCACTTGCTTGCAAGCTATGTTAATGTGATATCACTAAGACGGACCAAAGTATATATTTATGTCATCTGTATGGACAAATTCCACTCTTGATCCATGAGCCTCTACATAACACTTTCAGAGTACTCAAAACCACGTTTATAGCCACCCTATTATGGTGTGGCGTTTGATGTTATCAAAGTACTCTTCCGGTGTTAGAAATTAACATGATCTCATGGTCTAAGGATTACGGTTACTTTGTATGATGTTATAGCAATGTAAACATAATGACTTTGATCGTATTACTATACTTAGGATGAATTTTCATCACATCATTCCAGCAATGTTGTGACCTTGTTATTAACAACATCCAATGTCCATGATCAGGAAACCTTGATCATATTGTTAATCAATGAGCTAGTTTATATGAGAGGCATAACTAGGAACTCTATATATTTGTTCATTAAACACACATGTATTAATGTTTCCGATTAACACAATTATAGCATGCAAAATAAACATCTATTATATACTTGGAATATGATAATAAGAACTTTATTATTGCCTCTTGGGCATACTCCCTTCAACTTTAGCGACTGGATGGGGTCACCCTTAAGGGACCACATGCACACTCCATCAGCTTCTAGAGGGGGAATCGATAGGTTTCGCATGGATTTTGGCTGCTGAGGACTATGCCCTCGTGAGCCGGCCCGTAGGCCTATCGAGGGGGAGACGTAGGGAAAATTTCCTTTCTGCTGGGCCACCAAACAGGGACTATAGGTATAACATTGATTGGTGGCTGCTGGAGGGGAGTACCGTCACGAGCCGCCCCACAAACCTCTCGAGGGGAGAGCCATAGGGCAAATGTTTGTCATGTTGGACCCTCGTAGAAGGACCATAGGTATAACATGAAAAGTGGCCGCTGGAGGGGAGTACCCTCATGAGCTGCCTCATAAGCCTCTCTAGGAGATAGCCGTAGGGAAAATGTTTATCCTGTTGGACCCTCATGGAGGGACCATAGGTATAACATGAAATGTGGCTGCTGGAGGGGAGTACCCTCACAAGCCACCCTGTAAGCCTCTCGAGGAGAGAGCCATAGGGAAAATGTTTATCCTGTTGGACTCACGTAGAGGGATCGTAGGTGTAACAGGAAAAGTGGCAGCTGAAGGGGAGTACCATCATGGGCCACCCCATAAGCCTCTCAAGGAGAGAGCCGTAAGGCAAATGTTTATCATGTTGGGCCCTCATAGAGGGACCATAGGTATAACATGAAAAGCACGCATTGCTTAGTTTCCTTGTATATGTCGCACAAGCGTTTCAAGAACCAAGGACTATGGGTGAGGTGACTTATCGTAGGAGCTAAGCCACAAGTTCAGAGATCGACACTTTAGGCCTTGGTGTAGGACACCAGGAATGGTGGGTGAGGTGACTTATCACGAGAGCTAGTCTACAAGTTCAGAGGTTAATAGTTTAGGCCTTGGAGTTGACGGGAGTGTCCTAGCGATGAGCACCTTGCCTAGCACCCCCTCGCATGACATATGCAGGAGAGCTCTTGCAATGCACGGCCAAAATGTTTTCCAGTAAAAGCAAAGGCGCACAGCAAGGTTAGTGCAAGGCACAAGATCCAAAAACAACCAGGGAGTTTGTAGCTTATTGTGATGCCGCCATGAATCTGCACGGGGTCTTATGAGAGATAAAGTTATAGAGGGAAGTAGTTAGAAGTCACCTTCAAAAGGGGCGGGGTAGACCATTGCGCTGGTCGAAGAGCCTTGTCCACCTCTCGAGTGCCTGATGCAGCCCCCGAGCCGTTCCAGTTAGATGTTGTTATGGAGGCGGTTAACGTGGATCGTGCTGGGTGCACTCCACAGGGAAGTCGGGAGCCCCCTGCTCCCCACCACCCTCGTGAGCATCCTCTCTGCCGACAAGGGCCAGTTGAGGTGGCGCTGACCTCCTCGCGTGATCGTGGGCACCGGGGGTGACCAGATCTTTGACGGGTGGGTACCAAGCGGTAGCAGCCCTTTTGACTAGGGCATTTTCTTGGGCCACCATCTGCTTCTTCCTCGTCGTACCACCAATGCAGTCAAGGGCATCCATGTATTCTAGGTATGATGTGGTTGTGGTCTTGTAGGCATGCTCAAGGGAGCACATAGCCTCTTTCTCGTCACAGTGGATTGTGATGGTCTCGCCGCTCCCCACGGCAATCTTGACAACATTGTAGGCATGATGGGTGACCGCCATGAGCTTGGCCAGTGTCGGGTACCTCGAGATGACATTGTAGGGTAGGCTAATGTGCACCACGTCGAAGTGAATGAGCTCTGTTATGTAATTGTCGCGGGACCTGAACATTACCGTGAGTCACACCAGCCCGGTGGGTATGGTGGTCCCATTGTTCACGCTGGTGAATGGCATGGTCAACATTAGCTGGTCGTAGGGCACCTGCAACTTGGCGAAGGTTTTAGTGGAGATGACGTTCAGACTGGCACCGCTATCGACGAGTGTCTTGGTGACCACAATGTTGTTGATGGTGTAGGTGGAGATCATGGGTAAGGTTCCCATAGCCCTGGTGGAAGTATTATGATTGTTGGCGTCAAAGGTGATGGCGTATTGGGACCACATGATCTTCAGGCATGGAGTCCTGGGCTTGGGAGCCGCTAAGAATACACGCGGTGACCCTCGTGGGCTCTTGCGAGTGAGCTGCTTGAAGTGCATGTTGGACGCTGGGGCCTGGGAGCCACCAAGAATACACGTGGTGACCCTCGTGGGATCTTGGTAGCCCCCGGTGTTCTCATCGACATGGCCCTTTTCCGCGTTGCGGTGATGCTGTTGGACGGCGTTGTCCTGATGCCCCCTAGGGCATATTGTTACCACCGTAGTCATTGTTCAAATGCCCACCGCTCCAGTGGCTGTCACGTCTGTTGTTCCTCTCATCACCTTGCCTCCCTTTCATCTGGATGTTATGCTGGTTGCATAGCCTCTTGAACTTGTAGTAGTCATCGGCGGGATGCCCGTGCTTCTTGTGGAAGAGGCAGTACAGGCGGTCCTCATAACCCCTTCTCTGTCGCCCTCGTGAGAGCTCTTCCTCTTAGGATCCGTGGTGAGAACGGTGGGCTTCCTCTTGGTGTCCTTTCTCTTGCTCTTGGTGGAGCCTGTGAACCAGGGCGCGGCCTCCTCCTCCACATCTAGGACGAACATGTGATCGGCCTCAGCCTTGGCACACTTTTCCACCATGATGGAGAGTTTTGCTGGCACAGTGAGGTTTTTCCCCTGAATGTTGATCTTTTGTCTCATCCTGACATCCTTGCCTTCCTCAAAGAAGGCGGTGATGATGTTGTAGACCGAGATCTTGGGAATCTTGTTGCAAACCTGGCTGAACCTTTGCAAGAACTTGAAGATAGTGTCTCCCAGCTGCTGGCGCACCTGGCAGAGGTTGTAGTAGGCGAGGGGGTGCTCGTAGGTTCCCTTGAAGTTGGCAATGAAGAGTGCACAAAGGGTGGGTGATACATTGCAAATGTATCTATAATTTTTGATGTTCCATGCTTGGTTTTATCTACTTTCTTATGTTGTGTCCACACTTTGGAGTACTTTTCATATGATTTCTTGGACTAACCTATTAACAAGAGCCACAGTGCCAGTTGCCTGTTTTCTGCTGTTTTTGGTTCCAGGAAGTCAGAAAATGAATATTCTCGGAATTGGACGGGACAGAAGCCAAAGTTATTATTTCGCCGGGGGACATCTGGAGCCAGACTACGAGACGGAGAGGGGCTGAGGCCTGGCCACACCACCTGGCTGCACGGCCAGGCCTGGCCCGCGTCAGGGGGTGGTCTGGCCACCTCCAGCACCCCCTCGGCCTCTCCTTCCGCCTATATATTGCCTCTGATACGGAAACCCTAAGTACCCGATCAAAATTCCACGAAAGATTCTGTAGCCGCCATCATCTCCATCCCTAGATCGGGAGGGATCTGAAGCTCTTCCCGGCACCACTGAGAGGGAATTCACCCTAGAGGCCTTCTTCATCATCATGCAAGCCTCTGGTGTGATGCGTGAGTAGTTCATCTCTGGACTACGGGTCCATGTAGTAGCTAGATGGCTGGTTCTCCTCCTTTGTGCTATCATGTTTAGATCTTGTGAGCTCCGTTCATGATCAAGATCATCTATTTGTAATTCTGCATGTTGTGTTTGCGGGGATCTGATGGATATTGAGATGCTATTTCAGATTGATTATTGATTCTATCATGTCTTTGTTATTTGTGATCTTGCATGCTTTCTGTTGTTAGTAGCTTTTGGCCAAGTAGATGCTAGCAACTCCAAGAGTTAGTATTTATGCTCGATAGTGGGTTCATGCCTCTGGTAATCTGGGGAAGTGACAGAAATCTCTAAGGTACTAGATGTGATGTTGCTACTAGGGAGAAAACAACAATCCTTTGTTCATAGAACAATCGTATTGTTTACTTTACACGCAATTCGTAAAGCAATAATTTGTTGCTTGCAACTTAATACTGGAGGGGGTTCGGATGATAACCTGAAGTTGGATTATTAGTCATAGATGCAGTTGGATGGCGGTCTATGTATAATGTTGTAATGCCCAATCGAATCTCAAAGGAGTCAAGATGAGTAGTATATGCTTGTATGCTTTCTCGATGTTTGTCAATTGCCTCGCTGTAATTTGTTCACCCAGCATGTTATCTATCTTAAGGAGAGCCACCTCTAGTGAACTATGGACCCCGGTCCTTTCTTTTACTTTCAATCTATAATCAACTGTTTATTGCTTTGTGTTTACTTTCTGTAAACTATTACTTCCTTCCATTCGATACGTTTAATCCTTTTTTTCAGCAAAACCGGTGAGATTGACAACCGCATCGCAAGTTGGGCACAGAGTTATGTGGTTGTGTTGTGCAGGTCTCCATGTTGCTGCTGGCACCGGTAGTGCGCCTGCCAACATTCAGCTAGCAACACCTTTGGGGTGTTTTCTTGCTCCTATTGGATTGATAACCTTGGTTTCGTACTGAGGGAAAACTTGCTGATGTGCTCATCATACCTTCCTCTTGGGGTTCCCTAACGAGCTCAATATATTTTGGGCCATCAGTGGGCCACAAGCCGACGGGTTCCTCTGGGAGATTCATCAGCCATGTGTGTTCTGCCTCCTTTAGAGCTATCGGGAACCAGTTTGCCATGACGCGGTCATCACCTCCTACAGCCTCGATGTTGGTGGTGTAGAGCTGCACGAACTCGCACGGGTTGGCAGTTCCATCATAGTGTGTCGGTATCTTAGGGCAGAACTTGTGAGGCCACACAACACGACGGAGGTTCTTGGTGAACGCAAGGCAGCCGTTGTTCTACACCTCCTTGCTATTGGCGAGGGCCACGCAGGTCTACTGGCCCGCCTTGAGGATCTCCTCGACGATGCGGTCCTCTCACTCTTGTGGTGGCGTTGTGACCGCATGTGTGGTATTGGGAGGCGGAACAATCTGGCAGCTCTTGAAGAGTGGCGAGGCATTGTCGCAGGCTTGGCTTATCGGAGGTGGGCGTGAACCCATAGCCCCCGATGTTGGCTTATCGACGGGAGCCCCCTAGGCCGCTTGGTTCAGTGCAGCAATGTCGAGACACTCGTCCATGCGCTCATGCTATTTCTCCTACCTGGATTTAGCGGGCAGGTGTTGTACTAGCTCCAGCACCATGCGCTTGGTAGCCTCCGGCATGGGCTGGTCAGTCTTGTCGCGGGAAGACACGGTGCGGGAGAGCGACATGTTTCCACGCATCAAGAGTGGCTGCTCCCATGACAGGCAGAAGGAGGAGCCATGTTCATATTCCATCCACGGGGTCTGCTCCATGGTGGAGCACCAACGCGCGGGCTCCGTCTAAGCCTTGCTAGTTGTGCGATGGAAGGCGCGCTTGGTCGGGTCTCGTTGCGAGATGACATGCCAACGAGTTTGGTGAAGGCCTTGGAAGCGCGCCTTAGCCCCTACCTAGCATGCCAAATATGGGAGACTAGTGTCACGTGAAGTAACAAGGGATACAACAAGCCCTGAGTTCGTGAGGGGGCTGAACACGTGTTCCGGTCTAGCCAGCGGGGACGACGACGGGTGAGCTTGCACACGAAAAAGAGTGACACAAGGGTTTTTACCCACATTCAGGACCCTCGTGAGGAGGTAAAGTCCCTACTCCTACTTGGTTGTATTGCTCACGTTCTTCGTGAGGGTAGTAGATGAGTCCCTAGGGTTTGAGACCACACGTATTGATCCTCCTTTAAGGTCAAGGTATCTCCCATTTTATAGGGGCATCGGGCCACTTCCCCCAATCCTTGGGTGGAAAGGGTATCCACATTGCCACCCAAAGGTGTTGTGGTCTACAAGGTTGCTTTGTGCGGACTTGGTCTAGGACTGCTTGTTTCCCTCCAATCCTTCATAAAGTTGAGGCTCCTGGCGCCATCCTCCGCTATGTGACGCTTCCCGCGTCCCTCGTTGCACCAAAGTGGCAAGGGATAGCTCTACTGGTGCTAAAGTCACTCATGTTGCTTTTACAGTGAAGAGGGCAGATCAGCTCCTCTTTACCGAGGCGATCTATGCAGCCCTAGATCTGCCCACCAGGCTTTGTCAATGTCCTCCCTTTTGTTGTGGGATTATGAACGTGCCCCTAGGGCATGCTCCAAGGTATCCGAAGCCGGTTGGCGACCATGAAAAAGACATGGCCTCTCCCTCGCGAGGCGACCACTGCGTAGGCGATCCAAGCAAGGCTCTAGAGTGGCTGGTCACCCCATACTTAGCTTGTGAGGCAACACCTCGGTATGTCTCAGCCTTTGGAGGGTGTCGTGGTTCAGGCGGTGGGACTGACAACCTTCGGATTGAGGTACCCCCGGTATCATGACCCTGACACATATAGGTCTAGGCATCACGGTGAGAGGTTCAAATAGAGCATCTCTCTCCACCCGACCCCCTCCTGCCCCTAGCCTCTGCCAGTCACTTCCCACCTCACTTAAGCTTCCCTAGCCGCCGGATTCCTCTGCCCCTGCCAGATCTGCTTGTCCTACTCCCCGGGTATATTCTCCTCCAAGAATCTCCTCCGATGAGTGAGAGTAACTCCCACATTCTTGATTTTAGTGTGGATGTTATGTTTTTATGCTAAATCTTAGAGTATATGATGTCTTGTGGTTTCTATGCATGCCTATCATAGTAGTTTCACAATCAATTTAGTTGATATGTTCTTTAGGCCAAGTTTTGAATCATCTTCTGAAATTCGTCGGGGGCCGGATTATCCTCCCCTAGACTGGAAGGTTAAAAATCCATAGCTTTCTTATTCTATTTGGTGTATGGTTTGATTGGTCTGTGGTTGCTTCTCTACTATTTCTGGCATATTATGTTGGACTTCTGCGTGCTCATCTCGTGCTATCCCCCCTTACTCGTTTCACATGTGGTTCTCATGGTGCTACCAAGGTCTATAAACATAGAGCTCGTTATTTTCATCTCAGCGAAGAATGTGCTCTCATGGACGAGGTAGAGTTCAGAAGTCTAGCTCGAGAGGATGAATGGATGGCTGATCACGAGAAGAAATATAAGAGATCTAGGGATTCTCTGAGAAAGAAAGTAAAGGCAACTAGGGTCAATTACAAGTCCATGGACATTGTTGAGTATGTCACCCTCAAGCAAAGAGATTGGTATGTGGATGCCCCACGTGATGGGGATACTAAAGACCCATATATACATATTTTAGGAAATCTATTACTCTTTGAAGTTGCACCCAATGCACCTACTTGATCTTACACATATGAAGAGCAAGTCATAGTTTGTTGATGCGATTGATGTGACCGAGAGGATGGGACTGCACCATCTCATGAGCATCCAATGTGACTACGACATCAAGCTTGTCCAGCAATTTTTCTCCACCCTTGTGCTTGCTAGTGATGATGCTTGCACTATGAAGTGGATGACAGGGACCACCTACTGTGAGTCCAATTTCTACTGGTTTTGTGAGGTGCTCTCCTACACTTTTGTAGGCCGATACCATTCTATTGGGAATCGTATATGCGGTCCTAAATGCCCCAACAAATATGCTTTACTCTTAGACCTTTATGGCCCTATGGGTGTGGTTGGGGAGGTCACCCGTCTCCTTCCACTTTACTCTCAGCTTTTTCTTTTATTCCATGGCAATATTGCTCCTAGTGGAGGTAACAATGATGTTATCCGCTCCTCTCTTGTCAATTTGCTTGGTCTTTCTTATTAATGTGCTACAAGTGAAAACCCTAACACGGATTTCTCCTTGGATGTGATGGGTTTCATTTTCCATGAAATGTTTGACGCCATGGTGAACTTACTATCCATCCCATATGCTCCATACATCAGATCATGATGCTCATCAAAGCCACTCTCCCAAATGAAGATTTCAGTGGTCTTTGTGATGGTTAACACAAAGTCAAGAAGCCTTGCCTTAAAAAGAAGGAAACTGCATATGTGCATGTTGAGTCCAATACTTTCATGAGATATGCCCATGGAGACACCCGTGGGAGAAAGCCTCCAACTATGACCATTGCTAAAGACGTAAAGCAGCTTACTTGGTTTTGGCGCAACATCCTTTTATGTGATTGGGCACTCACAAGGGTCAGCATCAAGCTTACCATCAGTGTCATGACATGGCTAATACTCATCGACTCATTCTTCATCATGTATCTAGGGCTCATGGTAATCCTCCTAAGCAAACAGCTCCCACTCCGTATAGTCAGTGGAACACCTCAGGGATCAACTATGTTTACATGGAGAGGCGCCTATTTCCATCGCCAACGAGGGCGTGTCCACCTCTACATATGAGAGCAAGGATGGCACTAAGAATGATCAAGACTGTAAGGAGAACCAGGAATCCAAGTGACATTGTAGGGACGTTAGCATTGCTCTTTTCCCTTTTTGGCATTCTGATGCCAAAGGGGAGAAGTAGTTCTATTAGGAACTCCGAGGTATTTGCATGGATCCGACACAAGCACCAGTTTCCCTCTTATTTGCATTTTCTATATGTTCTTGTGTACATTTGTCTAGTGTTGAACCATTTATGTCTATTTGATATGTGTGTTTTTGAGACTATGTTTGAGTATGAGATACATATGGATTTATCTATGGACTTATAGGATTTATCTTCTATGATATATATGGATTTATCTATCTATGGTTGAGACTATATAATGGTTGGTAGGATGGTATGATCTCTATCTCATGTCTCATTTTTTACTTTATTGGTATACATTTCATAAAGTGACTTTTAACCTATATATTGTGCATTTGTATTCCAACGAAAACTACTTATAGGGGGAGTTTATTTATCTTTTGGATTTGTTGCTATTTAAATTGGTGCTTTATGAAAAATCCTAGTATTGTCATCTAACACCAAAAATGGGGAGATTGAAAGAGCATTTCATGATCCCTGGTGTTTTGTGTGTCAGCTAACAATACGATGGACACTCTAATTGTGTGTTGAGTGCTATACATACAAAAGATCATTTACATGTGTCAGCATTGTCCTTCCAAAAAGTGTGGAAAATATCCCCTGCTCAATGCAGCATGATCAAGGACCAGATGACACGGATCTCAGATATGGGGGAAGATATTTGGCCCAGATTTGTGGCCAAGGCCAGAGTTTTTTCCCAGGTCGGATAATCCGCCCCTCCTAGTGGACCGGATTATCCACACCTTGGGAATTTTGCTAAGGACTGGAGGCATGACTTGTAGAGAAGGAGGCAGAGGTTTGGGCCAAAATTTTGTTCCAGGGCAGATCTTTGCCTAGGTCAGATTATACGCCCCCCCCCCTACAACTCCAAATGGCTACAATTTGGGAGGGGTACAAATACCCTTCCTCATCTTCAACCTAGAGTTGCTTGATTCCCCACGCAAGAATAGTATTTCATGAGCCACCAAATTCACAAGATATCCTCATTCAACCATTCGAAGGTCTTGATCTTTGGAGAATCAAAGGACAAGTCCTTGATCTACATCATCACCAAAGCAATCTGAATTTCTCCCTCTTTCACTTGAGGGCCCCTGCACTAGAGTTTCTTTGAAATCCTACATCTAGTTTTCCCCATTGCTAAACTTGATTTGTTGTGACAGCTTATTGTCCTACTTGGGAACTCCAAATCAGTTTTGGATGCGTGTCGTGAGCTTGATGTAAAGGCGTTGGTTACCTCCTCGAAGTCTACCGATAGTGGAAGAGTAGATCAAGCCACTTGTGGCAAGATTCACTGGAGAATAGGGTGAGGCCTTTGTGGCATGGTGGTCTTAGTACCACCCACCACTCCAACACAGACGTACATCCCCTCAAAAGGAAGGACCTACAGTAATTAAATCCCATGTCTCCACGTGCTCCACCCTCGGATACCTATATCCTTTACTCGCCCTTTACTTGTATTGTTTCTCGTTTCCGTATTACATGCTAGTTTGTCACATAGGGAAATTCACCTTAGTTGAATATCTAGAGAATTTACCTTTATGTCAAGCCTAAATTGAAAAAAAACTAAAATTTGGAGTAGCCTCTATTCACCCCCTCTAGGTTCCCGTATAATCCATTTTCAAAGAGCTTCACGAGATCTCGGTAGCAAAACGGCGATGCCTATATGTATGGTGGAGAAATGCAGTAGAACTTTGATAAGCATCTATGCATAGGTGAGAGAGGTGGCGTCTGCAACGGTGTTATTGTGCGCCTGCTCTACCCCTTTTATATAGGCAGCTAGGGGAGGGGCTGGCCAGCCCAAGACCCTCCTCCAAGGGAGGGGCGGTGACCAAGAGGAGGGAATCCTCCCCTCCTCCCCTAGGGTATGGGTGGCTAGGGTTTCCCCTAGTAGGGGGCATGGGTCCTTGTGGGGCTATGTCCCTAGGCCATGTAGGCTGGGGTTCCCCTCCACTTGGCCCATGAGCCCTTATGGACAAGTGGGACCTACACTAGAATCTTCTAGAACCTTCTAGATCTATCCGGAATAATTCTGGAACTATCTCGAATTGATCCTAGAACTAAAACCTACCTCCCATATACGTTTTCTCTACCTCCGGACCATTATGGAACTCCTCGTGATATCTAGGATCTCATCCGAGACTCTGAATCTCCATTTGATAAAACCATCTGTTATCTCGATGAAAACCTAGCGACATTGAAATGTTAAGTGTGTGACCTGACGGTGTCGGGGGGATAACCTCTGAATACCCCAACCGAACAAGAACTACAGCAGTCGGTTCACGTCCGGCTGGCTAAGCGCAGCCGGACACGAGCAAGTCATACCGGCTACTCTATGGTAGCCGAAACCACGAGGAGTAGCAAGGCACGGGACAGGCTACATCAGCATAGCCGGACTCAATCAGAAGGACAGAGCGACGTGCTGCACAGTGCATGGTATGCCCTGGTACAATGACAAGACCCACAACTACACTCCCGTACCGAAGACTTTGCTCGGTGACGCGGGAACAGTAGCCAGATGCTGACGATAGGCTCGCACGGTGTTCACTGTACCCACGAAGACCCTACCGCATGAACTCTGATGGGATGTAAGTGTACCGGATACTGTAGATGACCAGCCAGATGGGACCCGCCTGTGGGGCCTGCCAGCCGGACTGGCTAGTGAGACCGTTGCATCTCTGCATATATAAGGAGAGGCAAGGCTCTCGTAGCAAGGGTTGGTCTCAGTGCATTTAAGGTGGTATCTAGAGAATATAGCTCGAGGAGCGATTGTAGCCCGTATACTACTCATAATCAGATCGGCAGGAGTAGGAGCATTACCTCACCACGAGGGCTCCAAACCTGGGTACTTCCTATGTCTCGCTACACTTGCTCGTATCCAATCCCGCCTGTGGACGCTGTCGAGAGTTTCCCTGCTAGTCCCCACACCTCTATCTAACCTTCTTAGGTACTGCTGTTCCTAGTACAACGACAGTTGGCACCCACCGTGGGGCGAGATGGCTTCGACCGGAGTCACGTTCCGCACGGGACACTGCACTTCAACCGGTGAGCGCGTGGCCTCTGGCCTAGTGCTTATGCTTGGCAAGTTTGACTGTGTCATCGACAACACTTTGTGTTTCGCTGGGTCCACGTTTCCGGCAAACTGTTCTATTCTACTTTTCGGCGACCTCCCCATCTATGGATCATTTCCGTCATGGAGCCGCTGCACCTCGGATGCGGCGCCTCCGTCGCTCCTCGCTCTCAGCCTCGCCAGCCGTGAGACGGGGCACGGACGAGGTCGGAACTTCTGCTCCACCGTGGCCTAGGAACCCGGTGGAAGAGGCTATTGACCAGCTCCTCATGCCGGTTAACCTCGGGGATAACCCGGAGGAGGCAGAGGCCAACTTCGCCATGGAGAGGAAGCTTCTCCTACAAGAGGGCACGGAGCTTGCTGCGACTCGGAAGGAGCTCGAGATCACCCGACGCGAGTACGATCGTGCGCACGGTCACACTCCGACTACCACGGAGCCGAGCTGGTGTGTACAAGGGCAGCACCGGGGCGGCGAGCTAGGCGGTAGGATGGAAAGGGATGGCGAGTCGGATCCGCAACCCGCTCTCATCTGGCCCACATACAGCACACCCATCAAGAACCTGCGTGCGGTGCGAGCTGTAGTAGACGAACTGCCCAACATGGACGGCGAGGAGCGAGACCGGCAGCACGCCTTGGTGCAGGAGCTCCTCCGAATCGCGGATGAGCAGGCAGATGCATGAGGACCCCAGCTGCTCTAGGGGAAGAAAGCCGCCCCGCAACAGCAAGGGTGCACCCTGCGACACCCAGCAGGCATCCTCTCCTCTAGCCAAGGCCCACAGCAAGCGCCGTAGATCTGGCAACAAGGTCCAGTCGCGCCAGGAGCAAACGGTGAACAACAACCCACCGCCTCCCCCTCTACCAACCGGAGCGCCACGACCTGCCGGTTCCCGTCTCTCGGGCCGGGTAGGAGCGCCCAACCCGGATCGTCCGGATGCCCACGGCCGCATGGAGTTCCTTGCTCAAGCGCGCGTCACGGAAGAAGAAGATTCCATTGGACCGGTTTGTTTCGGACCTCGCATCCAGAACGAGCCGTTTCTGGATAAGTTCACCCTTCCTAGGGATACCCCCCAAAGCGGCATGAAACCGAAGATCGGGCGACCGATCGTGCCATGGCGGTCAGACGCCCATGGGAACAAGCGCACAGCTGTGCGCTACGTCCCTCTCATGCTAACCTGGTCAGCGAGAACATGGATCAACAGCCTCGCGCCCAACAGCATCAACGCCTGGACAGATTTTGAGAAGGTGTTCGTCCGCAACTTCAATGGCATGTACAAGCATCCGGGCCGCCTGCGCGACCTAGCCCTGTGCGTCCAGGGTGACCGCGAGTCAGACCGTGAGTACCTCGCCAGGTGGACGGAGCTGCTTAACACCTGCGAGGGCATCCTGGAGAGCCAGGCGATCGGCTTCTTCTTCGAGGGGTGCCGAGAAGGCACCATGCTCCGCCAATGGCTACTATGTGGTGAGCCGAAAACCATGGCAGAGCTCATGACGGTTGTAGACCAGTACGCCATGGTGGATGCCGCGATGAAGAAACCCCCTTGAGTGAGTGCTGACGGGCGTCCGACTCCGTTGAAACTGGCTCGCGACTGTCCGAGCAATCCGGTTGGAGAAGCCGGATCCTCTAGGCGCCACAGCAACAACCGGTTCCATGGGGACCGCCAAGCCGGACAGCAGATGCCTCACTACCACGCGCGGCAGGTCAATGCCATAGAGGGCGTGCTCGACGCACTAGCCAACGATGCAAGAATGCAGAAGCCAGGGCTCACCTTTGACCAGATGTTTGGCGGCCCGTGCAAGTGGCATAGCGGTCCCTTCAAGCCAGCTACGCACACCACCCGGAACTACAGCTGGACCCGCCAGCTAAAGGACCAAGGCAACCAGAAACGTCTACCCCCGCCCCCTCCTGGTGGACCCCCACCACCTTCTAGGGGAGTCGATAATGATGGTAACGGCGGCAACGGTGGAAATAACAACAACGGCTACCCCCATCCACACACCGCCTACCACATCTTCGAGACGGAGCTGGATGACAAGCACAACCACAGGCAGCACTCCAAGGAGGTCAATGCCATCGTCTCTGCAGTCCCTAGTACCTGAACTGGTCAGAGACACCCATCACCTGGAGCCGAGAAGACCAGCCAAATGAGCTTCCAAATCCCGGGGGCTACGCCATGGTACTTGACCCCCTCATCGTCTCCAATGAGTGCACTTGTCGCTTCTCGCACGTCCACATCGACGGGGGCAACAGCCTCAACCTTCTTTACCGGTCATCGCTGGAGAAGCTTGGCATCCGCGAGTGCGACCTGCGCCTAACTACCACGATGTTCCACGACGTACTGTCAGGACCGGCTTGTGCCCCGCTGGGTAAAATCCAGCTGGATGTCATTTTCGGGACCGAGGAGAACTTCTAGCGTGAGCCGATATGGTTCGAGGTGGTGAACCTGTCGAGCTCCTAGCATGCTCTCCTCGGGTGCCCCGCCCTTGCCAAGTTCATGGTCGTCCCCTACTACGCGTATCTCAAGACGAAGATGTCGAGACCAAACGGCGTGATCATCATCGCTGGCTGCTTCAGACCGTCCATGGAGTGGGCCTCGGCCGGCTCCAAGCTGGCCAAAGCCCTCATCATAGCCAAAGAGAAGCGCGTGATCATGCACAATGTGGCCATGGCCCAACAAGAAATGCCGGCTAGCAGCAAGCCGGCTGGAGAAGCAACTTTCCAGCCGACAAAGGAGACAAAGAGGATTCTGCTCGACCCCTCTGACCCGACCAAGTTCGTCACCATTGGTGCCAACTTGGACAACAAATAGGAAGGCGCGCTCGTCGACTTCCTCCATGAGAATCGGGACATATTCGCATGGTCACCCAAGGACATGCCAAGTGTGCCGAGGGAGTTCACCGAGCACTCGCTTCATGTGCGGCCGGATGCCAAGCCGGTCAAGCAGCCTCTGTGCCGGTTCGCAGAGGATAACAGAAAGTTCATTGGTGATGAGATCACCCGGCTCCTTGCAGTCGGGTTCATTATGGAGGTGTACCACCCGGACTGGCTGGCCAACCCAGTCCTGGTGTTGAAGAAGAACAAGACCTGGAGCATGTGTATTGACTACACCAGCCTGAACAAGGCGTGCCCGAAAGACCCCTTCACTTTGCCCCGGATCGATCAAGTTATCGATTCCACGACCGGCTATGATTTGTTGTCCTTCTTGAATTGTTACTCCGGTTACAATCAGATCTGGTTAAACCCGGCTGACCAGATAAAGACATCTTTCATCTGCCCGTACGGGGATTTCTGCTATGTAACCATGCATTTTGGTCTGAAAAATGCAGGTGCTACCTATCAGCGCTGTATGCAGAAATGCTTACACTCGCAGATCGACCAAAATGTGCATGCCTATGTGGACGATGTCGTCATCAAGACAAAGGATAAGCGCACCCTCCTACAGGATTTGGGGGAAACATTTGGCAACCTCCGTCAGTACCAGATGAAGCTGAACTCGGAGAAGTGCGTCTTCGGCGTCCCATCCGGCCAGCTACTCGGTTTCCTCGTTTCACAACGAGGGATCGAAGCGAACCCGGAGAAGATTGTGGCCATCGAGAGAATGCAGCCGCCTAGGAGCTTGCTTGTAGTCCAGAAGTTCACTGGATGCTTGGCATCCCTCAGCCGTTTCGTCAGCCGATTGGGGGAGAAAGCACTTCCATTGTACTAGCTGATGAAGAAGACGGACAAGTTCTCCTGGACCTCGTAGGCCTACGCCGCCTTTCATGACCGCAAGCGCATGCTATCCACAGTGCCGGTTCTAGCCACGCCGACTAGCAAGGAGCCGATATTGCTCTATATAGCAGCCATCAGCCGGGAAGTCAGCGTCGTCCTGGTGGTGGAGCGCCCCGAGGAAGGCAAGGCTCAGCTGGTTCAGTGACCCGTCTACTACCTCAGCGAGGTTCTCTCCCTCTCCAAGAAAAACTACCCCCACTACCAGAAGATGTGTTATGGTGTGTACCTAGCGTGCAAGAAGCTCAAGCACTACTTCCAGGAGCATCCGATTAAGCTCGTGTGCACCGCACCAGTATTGGAAATCATCAGCAACAAGGATGCTAGCGGTCGAGTCGCCAAGTGGGCCATCGAGCTCGCCGCCTACTCCATCCAGTACGAGCCTCGGCTCACGATCAAGTCGCAAGATCTGGCGGACTTCCTCGTTGACTGGGCCGAGACCCAATACCTCCCACCTGTTCCTGATTCAGACCACTGGAGGATGCACTTCGACGGCTCGAAGATGCTCGGGGGCTTGGGAGCCGGCATCATCCTCACCTCGCCGAAAGGAAACCGGATGGAGTACGTTCTCTAGATCCACTTCAAGGCGTCCAACAACATCGCGGAGTACGAGGCGCTGATGCATGCCCTCCGGCTAGCCATGGAGATTGGCGTCAACCGGATCCTTTGCTTCGGTGATTCGGATCTAGTGGTATAGCAGGTGTATGGAGAGTGGGACGCCCACGATGCAAACATGGCTCTCTACCGGTTCCATGTACAGAAGCTCAGTGCCTGCTTTGATGGATGTGAGTTCCATCATGTCCCTCGCGTCAACAATGAGGCAGCCGATTTGCTCGGCCGAATCGGATCCACCAGGCAGGCGATCCTACCAGGGGTCTCCTTGGAGCATATATGCAAGCCCTCCATCAACCCGTCTCTCGAGTCAGATTCCACTATCTGGGCGGGAAGCACTCCGGTTGATGGCATGGTAGAGGCGGAATCGGCAGAACCCGCAAAGAAGAAGGCTCGCACCAACTCCGGCAAGTCCGTACCCTCCAGCTCGCAAGACCTGGGAGCTACCGACTCATCAAGCGGCTCGGGGGGCTGTCGTTCCGGGTACCTCACCTGGATGACCCCCCCGATGTCCCTCAATCAGCGAGCGGAAGCGTCTTCACTATCCGGGAGATACCATCCTGGGCACAGCCCTTCATGAACTACATCGCCAATGGAGAACTTCCGGATGATGAGGTTGAGGAAGGAAAATTCGGCAACGTGTGCACACGTACACCATCATCAACAAAGAACTGTACAAGCGCAGCATATCCGGCATCTTCCAGCGATGTGTCGATGCGGACACGGGCTACCGGCTACCCAAGTACATCCACCAAGGCGAGTGCGGACATCACGCCTCATCCAGGTAAATAGTCGCCAAGGCGTTCCTCCACGGCTTCTATTGGCCCACTGCCCTCGAGGATGCCGGCAGCTAGTCCGTGCGTGCAACGGGTGCTAGCGCTTCGGGCATCTCAGGCACATGCCGACTTCACCGGCATCATTAACCGGTTCGGCTACCCCAACAGCATCGTCACGGACAACAGCACGAATTTCGCCAAGGGGGCCTTCGCCCGGTTCTACAGCAACAAGGGCATCCGCCTGGACCTTGCTTCCGTCGCGCACCCGCAGTCCAACGAGCAAGTCGAAAGGGCAAATGGCCTACTGCTAGCCCGCATCAAGCCGCGCCTCATCGAGCCCTTGGAGCGCTCGCCCGGGTGCTAGATTGAGGAACTTCCAGCTGTGCTGTGGAACCTGTGAACCACGCCGAATAGATCAACCGGCTTCACCCCGTTCTTCGTCGTCTACGGCTCGGAAGCCGTCCTCTCTGCGGACATCGAGTTCGATTCACCGCGCAAGCTCCTCTACGATGAAAAAGCCAACCAGGAGGCGCGGGAGGATGGCGTGGACCTCCTCGAGGAGGCCCGCGAGCTAGCGCTGTCCAGATCAGCCCTGTACTAGCAGCGCCTACGCCACTACAATTCGAGCCTGATCCACCCCGTCGCATTCCGCGAGGGCGATCTGGTCCTCCTGTCGGTGCAAGACACGAAGGGCATGCACAAGCTATCGCCTCCTTGGGAGGGCCCCTTAATCATCAGTCGGGCACTGCACAACAACTCCTACTACCTCATCGACGCGCAGCAGCCACGCAAGAACAAGATGGATAAGTCGGATGAAGAGATAGAGCGCCCCTGGAACGTGGCCCTGCTCCGCTCATTTTACACCTAGTCATCGGACAGTATGTATCCTGTTGACTCTATGAATGAAAATGCGGACCCCTGCGAGATACTCGGGGGCTCCTTGCTAGAAAATTATGTATATTTGTTTCCAGTTCAGTTTTTCCGGCTCCGGCAACCCCTACCCGGGGGCTCGCCAGCTGACCCGACCTGCTAAATCAACAAACCGGCTGAGTAGTGTGCGACAATGTCAGAGGCCCACTCTTCGTCTCAGCTATAAACCGGAACCCGACTGTCCGGCTAGCAAAAGCAAAAGCCCGAGGCATCCCACATGAAAAATAGGGAGGAGATGCAATGTATCAGGCGTCCCGGCCTTGCAACTAGTTTGAGATGATCCGGCTACTAAGCTCTCGGTGCCGTGCGCAATGTATTGTTAGCTCCCTTCGATTCCGGCTGCAGACCGCAACCCGGCTGCCCGGCAAGGACGCAGCGTAAACAACAGAGCGCACGGGAAAATGACTAAGTGTCCAAAGAAGCACAAGCTAATTTTCGAAAACTAAAGCTGCCCTCTGGCTAATAGGCGCTACCTTAACCGACTAACCTATTAATGATTGGGTATACATGTGTATTTGTTTTTGTACGACTACATCGAGTCGGGTTTCAAGGAGAGGGAATATTCAAATTCCTTGCCTTCATCAAGTGCTCCGAATCTCGGGGGTTACACCCACTAGGTGTGCTCGCGCGCCTCTAGTGAAATCATGTAGTTCTAACCGGCTAAAGGGTGTTTAGCCAGATATTTGGAGCCCAGGTGAGGGAAAGGGCAGGAATGGAAAGTAGAAGATTCGAAGCACCTGGCTACGCCAGCTACTCCTAATCTCGGGGGCTACCCCCTAGTGGGTGCGCTGGCACGCCCCCACTAGAGTTGAGGATCCAGGCGTTCAGCCGGATATCTCCCGGTTGCGTTAGCCGGCTAGAGGTGTCTAGCCGAATGGTGATGAGGACTTGAAGAATAGAAAGAAGAAGATTCGAAGCACTTGGCTCATGACTACTCGAATCTCGGGGCTACACCAGTGGAGTGCAGGCGCGCCTGGAGTTGGAGTTCCCCTGGCTAAAGACGCTCAGCCGAGTGAAGGTAGCCAGATAAGTTCAACCAGCAAAATATCAGAACTTCGAAGCATATAGAAAATGACAAGACGGAAGGAAGCCAAATAGTGTGATTGAATAAAAAATGGAGACGAAGCTCCCATAAGTTCACCTGGCGTCAGAGACAGTCGGCACACACGACAAAGTTCAACTAAGCAAAATAAATACAAGTCCACCCGGCATTCTGGGGATTACCTCTAGGCAGCAGGGCCCTTGCCATGGGGAGGATCCTGGCTGGAGGTGGTCTCGGGAGGCGGAGAAGGCACATTGGCAGATCCGACTCCGATGTCCCTGCCAGTCGGCAGCGATGAGGCATCTGCATAAGGCGTCCCAGCAGACTCCGAGTCGGTGAGGACCTCGTCGACGTCCGCGTAGTCGGCAATCTTGATGGCGAAGGCCCAGAGCTCCAGATGGGCTTGGTGGATGGCGGCGAGGTCGGCGCCGGCACCGAAGCCGCCGTCGATCATCTTGACACGGGCGTCCTTGTACCAAGAAAGCATCAGGGCCAAGGCCATTTCTGCCTCGGCTCATGCCGCCAAATCCCTCAGGCAATCGACAGTAGCCAGCACCTCCGTCACATTGGCCGCCAGCTGCGCCATCGTCTCCAGAACCGGCCCGTCCGACCACAGGAACGTGAAGATCGCCTGAGCTGCTTGGCAGAGTTTGGCAGCCTCCTTACCAAGGAGGACGACCAACTCCTGTGCGGTCGGCTGCTCCCCTGGTTAGTTCTCCTACAGCCGGTTATACGCTAGCAGGTCTACGCCGGGATAAAATGTTCTAAGAAAAAAGGAATGATTTCAGTATTGAACTTTTATTACCCCATCATATATATGAGTTTGGTATCTATCTGCGAAGTTTATTGCCTATTATTGTGTTGAACCTGCGAACCCTAAAGTGATAGTTAGGGAAAACAATGGGAATATATGATAGTTTGAGGAAATTTTGTGTTCATGAAGTGCTAATGCTTTGTTCCGGGAAGTTCGAAAGGATATACCTTAATTGCCTATAGTTCCAAGTTGGCCCTAGTGAAATGGGCAGGCAGGACAATAGATGTTATGCCAATTCTCTTGGTTAGTATGCATAACTAAATTTGGATCACACACCTACACACAACTAAATTAGAGATAAACTCCATGTTATTAGGATTACATTATATGATCAATATCATTCATGCAACACCCCTCTATCACCTCATGCCTATGCTTTTATCCATTGTAATTTACACATCACTACTTCTAGTGAAAACTAGAAATCTGCTGCTATTGTTTATTACTTGTTGTTTTACTACTTTGAATCAACTACTATAAATCACCAATTGCTTTGTGAGATTATTGATATAGAGGTGTGGTTTAGAGTGACATATCAATTGCTAAAGTCTTATTGATATTCTTGTGTTCCCCTTGAGTCGAACTATAAATTTGGGTAATACTTCCCATCAAAGATTTAAGCAATCCCATATACTTGTGGGCATCAAGATATATTCTCGCGCTGTTGCTAGGGAACCTAGCTTTATTGGTATGACCACTTGTTATCATTTACTTGTTGCACTTATTTGTTTCTCGCCATGGGAAAGGATAACGATTCTGCTAAGAAGTTTATTGTGCCTTCCACTAGAAGGATAGGTACGGATTTGCCTTCTAGGCCACACTTTTCACTTAATGCTGCTACTACTCCTACTACTAAAAAGAAAACTATTGTCCTAGAAAGTTCACCATTATCTAGGATTTCTACTCGTACTAGAAAATATTTGTTGGATGATGGCAAGGATAAAGAGGGGATGCCGGATTTACCTAAGTCTTTGTCCAATGATGATATAGAATCTGAATATGATGAAGATGAACTTATTAATGAAAATGATATTTTAACTATCTTTAAATCAACACCTTCTGAAGAAGATATTGGTTTTACTGAATCTTTCATGAACCTTGATTTAGATGATTTGGATAAATTTGATGCTAGTATGAGTACTTGTCTAGGAGAGTTATTCCTTGTGGCTAGTAAAACTGATGCACCTACAATATACATTAAAGATAAACATTATGAGTTCATTATTGACTCCGAAATAATAGAAAGGGTTGAAGCATCTAAGTTCAATGGTAAAGAAGAATAATTCCCCTATGAGCACTTAACAAGTCTTAATGATCTACCTTGCCTATTTGGGAAAACTTAAATCCAACAATGTTATTCCTTCTTGAAATTATTCCTTCTTGGTATAACTCATTAGCTCTGAAGTAAATCACTAGCAAAGAGGAGTGCATATACTTGATCTACAATAGATATTTTCCTTCTAGTAAAATATATGCAATGATTGCTGAAATTAGTAACTTTGTGCAAAGTAAGGAGGAGAGTATTGCTCAACATTGTGGGAGATATTGTGCCCTTGAGAGGATATGCCTTGCTGATGGTTTTAAAGATAATGAGTTGCTTGATATATTTTACAATGGACTAACTGAAAAATCTAGATCTTATATAGACAATGTTGAAGGTAATATTTTCAGGCACAAGACTATTGAGGAAGCTAAAGCATTATTGAACACTATGAAGGAGATATGCCCTAAAGGTTAATAATAAGATGTTTTTATTGACATATCTCATTAGTTCATAATAGTATTGTATCATTCTAGAATTGTATTAAGTGGAAACATTAATATAGGTGTGGTATATAAACAAACTAGGTCCCTAGTATCCTCTAGACTACTTCGTTGGGCAGCTGGTGATCGAGGTTTTCCGATCATGGACTTTACCACATCAACGGACAACAAGGTCACTTATGAATTGATGGACAACATCCAACCCCTAGTATTTCAATGTGATCTAGTTACAAAGTTCAACATTGCAATATCTAGCAAAGCGTAGTGGTTCAGTCCTTCGACTATGAGATCATATTAACCACTATCTCCCGAGGCTGCTTTCATCACATCAACCATCATGTCCGTAAATGGGTGACCATAAAGGTGTGCGTCCGGTATTCCAGAGAACCTTTTTAGGACTATGTATCAACACCGAGATTTTCCCATCCGAGTGACGGATAGATACCCTGGGCCCACTCGGTTAGATTACATCTACAAGTTTGCAAACATGTGACTAGATCACGGGGATGTAATATCATGGGAATGAGTAAATATGTTTGTCAGTAACAAGATTTAACTTAGGTATAACAATACCCGAAAATCAGATCTTGGACAAACTTGGTAACATAGAGAAAGCAAATGAAACTCAACGTTCAAGGTTCAAGCGATCAAGTTAATCATGGAATGCATGGGGTCCATTATGTGTTTCTAGATACCGCTATTGGTCATTGATCAGAAAGTCTATTAATCATCTATGTGTATTCCCGAGTTATAGGATTGATCCAAGATCGTAGGAGAAAAGAGAGAGAACTCCGGAATACTTCCGGAGTCATACCGAATGTGTTTCGGGGATATCCGATGATGATCGGAGAGTTTCAAAGGTGTTTCGGAGTGATTGGTACTAAATAATATGCATTTAATATTAATTAAATGAATTAATATGGAAAATATATTTTTTAATTGGATTTATGGGGCAGCCCACGTAATGTGCCTCACCGGAGGAGGCCCAAGAGGTGGCCACGCCCTAGGAGGAGCCGAGGGGGGCGGCGTCCATAGTGGGCTTCCCCCCACATGAGGCCCATGGTGGGGGCTGGTCGACACGCCTCCTCCCACCTCCTCCCTTTATTAGTCCCACCCTGGGACTTCGATGGACGTAATACCTCCCTTCCACCTATATAAAGAGGGGCACCCCTCTCTCCAAATCCATCTCATCAATTCTCTATTGCCTATTTTATCTCTATCTATCTCCCTCTCCCTCATGTGTGGTTCCCAAGATTGGAGTTGCATACAGGGATTGGGGTTTCTCCACCATACGCACGTCGTCATGCTGCTAGACTCGGTCTTGATCAATCTTCTTCCACTGCTTTGCTAGACTGGAGCCTTGGAGACGTCTCTACACCGTATGTGTGTAAGGCCATGAGGTACTGCCACTTGTAGTGCTTTGTTTGGAGCTTGTAGCTTGGACGTCAACAAGACCGTGAGATCAACTACGTCATACATGGACCAAGGATGAATTGCGAGGAGATTGATGAGCTTGAGATCGGCTACAAGTATGACTATGTCATCCGTGTTTCCCTCGAAATGTTAACCACAATCAAACTTCAAAGGTATGAACACCAAATCCCCACTTGTTATTATACATCTGCATAGATAAATCTTGGCTAGGTGTGTTGTTCGCACCGTTGGAAATTTTTGTTTTCTGCCGCATTACCCCTTCAGCGGTATTAGAGCCGATCTAAGCGTAGATGTTTGGTACAAGTAGAACACATGTTTATTGTGTGGGCATTGATTTTCTAGTTGCTACAATCTCGGATGAATGAACCCGGACCAACCTTATGTGTAACCTTACGCGATATTGGTTCCACGACTGACATATGGCCTGTATCATATAAGTGGCTAGCGTGTGTTTGTCTCTCCAGCATTAGTTGATATAGAATTCACAAAGGACGTCCCTGAAAGGGGAATTAAAGCGGCAACTACACAATCCATGTTGTGGTCGATATTCGTAGGTAAGAAATGGTTCTTGTGTGAATGCCCAAACAATCGTGGAAAACTTTCAAAACATAAAATAGATGCGTTTAACTCTTTTTTGCATGGTCATGTGATATGATATGGTCTAGGTAAGTATTTGTGAAATAAGCCACCAGCATGGATGCATCGTGGACCTGGTGCCATGCTGGGTAGCGCTCGATGGATATCAAGGCGCGACGACCATGTCATGTCACATTACATATGATGTTGATTTCATATGTGTCTTGTTCGAGCTCCCATAGGAGAAAAATGACGGCTCTCATGGCTCCCACGGCGGTCTCGGATACGGGACCATCAACGGCGGCTGATCGGCGGAAGGTGATCTTTAGATGCGCTAGGGTCGGTGTCCTGGCTCGACATATATCAGGGATGATCATGGTTTTTGGCGCGAGAACCATCTCGCTTTTCGACGAGGATGGGTGGCGTCTCATGGATCGGATTTAGGTTAACTCAGATGTCACGTATGGGGATCGTGTGCGATGTGGTACATGGAACATCCTGGTCGGTCCACAGGGGAACGTGTGTGGGTGCCGACACGGTCATGCCGGCGCCGCCCTATGCGCGTGCATGTCGGCCGATTTGATCAGCGGTTCTGCGAGACGTGCTAGCTCTAATGGTGGACCGAATCCATGCGAGGGCCACACATTAGGGGGTGAGGTGGGTATAGCAGTTCAGGAGAATTGTAGATCGAGCGGGGGATTCAGATCGGCGGGCGGTTCCTCGATATCCATTAACCCTAGATCGGGAGATGTGGGTAGGGTAGTTTTCGTTCGCACTTCTCCCACTCCCCCTTCATCTCCACGAGTTGCAGATCATGTGAGGTGGAGAGGGACCAGATCAGGTGACGGGAGATCGTTTGTGCAGGTGCTCACCTCGGCATCGCCCGTGATGGAGTGCAGATACCCTGGCAACCGTTGTTCGCCGCCACGGCAGCCAGCCCGGCCTGGGCCCTATGCGACCATGTCGAGGTTTGGATTGGCCCCGAATAGACATGCAGAAGATCGGAGGTTCTCGGAGGATTGGCATCGGGAAAGTGGCTAGATTCGTGAACAGGAATGTCGGAGATATGAGGAGCAACGTTGGGAAGACAACCGCCTGGCAGAAGATCACAGGCGGATGGAAGAGGAAGCAAGGGAAGAAGATAGCGGAAGAGATGAGTTAGCCAAGGAGTTGAGGGCTACCGCGTAGAGGCGAGAAGATCTGGCTAGAGAGAGGGCACTAATAGAGGCCCGAAGGAGGGATGAAAATCAAGCGTGGCACAGGGATAGATGAAGTCACAGGACGGAGATGCAGTGAGATTCGCATTCTCCAGCATCGGATTCTTTGCTTCTGAGAAGAACAGGTAATTCTACGAATACCTAGTATCGGCGTGATGCTCTGCTATTTGCGCGTACAGTTGAATAACCTGTTACAGTCAGAAATGCTACTATCTCTATCAATCCCATGAGTAGATCCAATTTGCCTCGTACTGCTCCTGCTACAAACGTCTCTGCCAGTATTCCAATTTTAACCTCTGTGAGTGTACCATCTATTGCAATTAATCAACCCTCACCAGCTACTGTGATCAGTCAGACAGATGTTGTGGCCACAACATTGGTGGGGTCCTCTATACTTGCACTAGTGGTTGTTGTGCCCATGAATGTGAATGCCAATTTAGAAATAGTGGGCTTCCAGCAGACAACAGATGCTGGGGGAGGGAGGCAGAAATGTGAAAATTGTAGACATAATCATAATATTTTGTTGTGTCAAGAGAGAAAGCCTTGGGAATATGTTTCTCTTTTCTTTGGTAGCACAGATTTTGATCTAGGATTTCATTCTATCCTAGTGACTGAATCCTCATTTTAGTTAATGGAGACCTGTAACTATGCTCATATCATGGTTGTTAGGGGTGATGTATCAGGAAAGGATCTGGAAAAAGAATTCCAGTTATGGGCAGATGTTGTTCGTTCTTGGTGGAGGTTCAATGCTAGGCCCATTAGTGATGTTGAATTTCTTATGAGATTTCCCTTTGCGAAATCCATTGAAGATTTTCATTTTGGCAAGGTTTTTATGAAGACAATCCCTGATGCTATGATCCAGATTTCTAAGTGGATTTGTGATATAGAACCTATTGAATGGCTGGAGGAGGCATGGTTTCGAATTGTTGGCATCCCCATGAAGTATAGAGAGAAGTCCGCATCTTTGATAGGAAAGCCTTTGGCAATGGATAGGAACAGTTTGAGAAATCTAGCATATGTGAGAGTAAAGTGGCCTGCCAAGATGTGACTCTGGTACCAAACACAAGGAGATGGGAGATGAAGGGAGGGATCTATGAATTCAAGTATACAAGGGAGATTTTTGCTCCATATGTTGTACCAACCATACCCATCTCTATTGATGTGGGGGGAGAAAACAATCAAACTAGTCAGGCTAGACAAAATCATAGTAGTAGGCCTATTATTACTATGGTTACTGTTGGAAGGATTGAGGCTGGGGATGGTGTGGAACAGACAACAAAGGGTGAAAATGTCAGAACCAACTGCTCTTTGGATGATCTTCCACAATGTGTTGCCTGGGAAAAAGGGAAAGGGCCTAGAGTTGAGGGTAAAAACTCTGGGAATACTGATGACATGTCCTTTGGTGCTCGAGTGGCTCAACTTTGGCCAAGTGGAGGATCTGTAGGTGGTATTACAATTCATGAGACAACTACTAATACTGCTGGCAATGTATCTGGTGGTGCAGTAAGTGTGCAGAGAAGGTCAGGCAACAGAGTGATACTGCTGGGTAGACACAAGAGCGGGTGATGGGGGATGTGCATCTGGAGGTGGCACAGGCTCTGTCTCCACAAGAAATAGGTGTTGTGGTGAATCCAGACGATCCAGGTGGTGGTGGACAGACTTTTCAAGAGTTTGTGCAGGATCTACTTCAAAACAAACAAAGTGACAAATATTATGAACACAGGAAACAATATGGTCATATGTTGGAGCAAATTGAAGAGGAGAAGGGAGGTGCTGAGAATGATAGTGATAATGAGGAAAGGGATTCTGGTAACACAAATAGTTCTTCTGCTGAAAGTGGTGCTGATGAGGAAAGTAATCATCCTGTGGAGCATATACCTTTGGCTGGGATGGAGGTCCCCATTCAAGATCAAGAGCAGGTGGTTGTTCAAGTAGGATCTTCTCAGCCAGAAAACTTAACTTAGGAGAGCAAGAGTTCACAACAAGAGGAACAAGAACAGGTTGCTGCTCGAGGAGATACAGTTGCTAATGCCCCATAGATCAGAGAAAGTGAGAGATTAGTTCATCAGGGAGGGGCACCTAATCTAAATGAAAGAACCATGATGCAAGGTACCCAAAGAGATTTGTCAGGTACTAATCTAACTTTCTATAATTCCTTTGTTGTTTTAGATGATGATGACATTACCAATAGGGCTTTGGAAATGGGTGTGGAGCCTTCTTCTTTATCTCTTGAATTTATTAGTTCCTTGAAAGATTTAAAAATTGTCAGGCATAATTTAGCTGGGAAAAAAATGAAATATGCAAGAAATGGTAGAACAGGAGACGCAAGTAGAGTTTCTGGGATGGAAGAGTGATCATGGAGCTGAGGAGGAGTTTACTCCAGTGATGTCTAGGAAATAGAAGAAAAAGAAGAAGCTAGTTGGTATTGCTGGAAGGTAGTTAAGGTAAGTTAAAAATGGTTGTTGTGAAAGTTAACAACTACCACCCTATGAGTGGTGTTGTAACTGGAACAAGAGAGAGGAAAAAGTATTATGATATGTGGTATTTTAAATTGCAGAGGGGTTGGTAAGAAAGGGATGAGTTCCTATTTGATAAATTTAATGCAGCAGGAGCATTTGGATTTTATAGGGCTGCAGGAAACTATGAAGAAATATTATTCTGCTGAGTTTTTTAGGAAAATTGATCCTATGAATCAATTTTCCTGGAGTTGGTTGCCATCTATTGGAAAATCTAGAGATATTCTGGGGGGCCTACGATCCTCCAGATTGGATAATTGTGGATCATCTGTGGGGAGGTTTCATGTCAAGATAAAAGTGTTTAACATTAAGGTCCAGGTACATTGGCCTATGGTGGTGGTTTATGGTGAAGCTCAGGATGAACATAAGGAAGCTTTTTTGGTAGAATTAGCTGAAATCTATAGAGATCAATCTCTCCCATTGCTGCTGGGAGGGGATTTTAACATCATGAGATTTGCTTCTGAGAAGAACAAGAACCATGTCCTAGGTACATGGAGCCATATGTTCAATAGCATCATCAACACTTATGGTTTGAGAGAGTTGCAGATGTCAGGAGGACAATATACTTGGTCGAATAATCAGAGAGTTCCCACTTTAGAAAAACTGGATAGGATTCTCATTTGTAAAAATTGCGAGCATCTTTTTCCCTTGGCTACTATGCACAAATTAACAAGGGAGGTTTTTGATCATAGTCCTCTAATTATAGATACTATGGAAGGACATGTTGGGGGGAAAAGAGTTTGGGTTTGAGAAGGGGTGGTTGACAAATCCTAATTTTTGCATAGAGTAGAGAAAATCTAGAATAAGCCTGTCAGATGCAGAAACAATTTGGACAGGTTGTAGAGGAAATTCAAAAATGTTAGGAATGATCTTAAAGGATGGGGTGCCCATATCAGGGGCCAGGAGAAGAAACTTAGAAAACAGTTAACTGATGATTTACAGGAGCTTGAAGACATCGAGGAGCTGATTTTTCTCAATAAAGAACAACAAACTCGTAAAGCTCAGGTTCAACAACAACTTTTTGAAATTTATGAAAAGGAAGAGCAATACTGGCAACAGAGATAAAGAGATTCATGGCTTTTAAAAGGAGATAGTAGCACAAAGTACTTCCATAGGGTGGCTAATGGTGTCAGAAGGAAGAAAATGATCTATTCTATGCAAAGTGAAGGTGCTGAGATTAAAGGGACCTATATCTATAAAATTGTTTGGCCCTTTTGATGGTTTTGCCATTAGGCTATCTGATGACAACTAGGCAAGTTGGGAAAAATTGGATGAAAATGATAGAGAAGAAATGAGCAGGCCTTTCATAGAGCAGTAAATTAGAAAAGTAGTGGATCAGATGGAAAAGAATAAGGTTGCTGGTCCTGATGGGATGCCAGTGGAGTTCTATCAACTCTGTTGGCATTTAATAAGAAGTGATATTATGGAAGCCTTTGCAGATTTTCATTCACACAAAATTTATTTGAGTACCATCAATTATGGTACAATTACTTTGATACCAAAAAGTGAGGATGCTGATGTTATACAGAAATTTAGACCTATTTATCTGCTCCAGGTGTTGTTTAAGATTTTTATAAAAACTCTCACTATCAGAACTGAGCCTGTAATGCATAAATTGATAGATACTTGTGATACAGCTTTTATCAAAGGGAGATTCATTTTAGATGGGGTCACTCTTTTGCATGAGATTCTAAAAGAATCCAAGATACAGAAACAACAAGGGGTAGTTCTGAAATTGGATTTTGAGAAGGCATATGACAAAGTCAACTGGAATTTTTTGTTCCATTGCTGTAAGCAGAAAGGTTTTAGTGAGGATTCGCTGATTTGGTTGAAGAGTACTGTTACACTAGGGACACTAAATGTGAGAGTGAATGGTGAAATGGGCCCATATTTTGGGAGTTTTAAAGGAGTCAGACAGGGAGATCCTTTTTCTCCTTTCTTGTTCAACATGGCAGGAGATTGCTTGGCTAATATGGTGTTGAATGCTCAGGCAAGTGGACTCATAACTGGTTTGGCTGACAACCTGTTTGACAAAGGGATTGCTATTCTGCAATATGCTGATGATACTATTCTGTTCATAAAAGATGATGTGGAAGGGGCTAGGAATTTGAAACTTCTTCGGTATCTCTTTGAAGCTATGTCTGGCCAGAAAATTAATTTTGAAAAAAGTGACATGCTAATGATTATAGAAGATGATGCAAAACTAGGTATGTATGCAAATCTGTTTAATTGTCAAACTAGAGAATGGATAATCAAATACCTAGGCTTGCCTATGTGCAGTAGAAAATGCTATGCAGCTGAGTTAAAGTTCATTGGAGAGAAACTGGGTAAGAAGATGGATCGTTGGATGGGAGGTGCTCTTTCTATTGGGGGGAGATATGTCAAGATTACAGCATGTGTGTCCAGTGTAGTTGTTTACCCCATGTCTATGTTCCTTCTACACAAAACAAATGTGGAAGAAGTAGATAAACCTACCAGAGCTTTCTTCTGGTATGGAAAATCAGGTAGGAAAAATACCAATTGGTGAAATGGAAATACATTTGCAGGCCCAAAAAGAAGGGTGGTTTGGGTATAAAAATATAAGGATTTTCAATATCAGTTTACTGTGTAAATGGTGGTGGAGGTTGGAGGGTGAAGAAGGACCTTGCCAAGTTTTTCTGAGAAGGAAATATCTGGGTAGTGGGGGGATTTTCTCTGTGAAACACAAACAGTTGGACTCTGCCTGTTGGTCTGACTTGCTGAAAGTAAAGGACATATACCTATCAGGCAGAAGAATGATTGTTGGGAATGGAATGAGGACGAACTTTTGGGGAGATGCCTGGTGTATGGATGCCCCCTTGAAATTCATATTCTCTGAACTGTTTGATATCTGTGGAGATCTGAATGTGTCAGTTGCTGCAATGGCTGTGAGAAATTGGCACTGTTCTTTTAGGATATGGTTGAGTGATACCAAGCAGGAACAGTATAATAGACTGTAAACGATTGTAAATGGGGTTATTTTGTCATCTGAAATGGATAGACCTAGATGGTTTAGGAATAAAATTGGGACTTTTACTGTGAAATTGATGCATAATCATCTATCCAACAGGGGTGTGGATATAAGTTTTAAGCACCTGTTGAAGGCTAAGATCCCGTTGAAAACCAAGATTTGGTTGTGGCTTATCTGGCACAATGCAATACCAACAAAAAATAATATGAAAATACATAAATGGAATGGTGATATGAGGTGCAGGTTTGGTGATCAGAAGGAGTCTATTGGTCATGTTTTCTTCACTTGTGGGGTTGCAAAATATGTGTCGGGGGTGGTGGCGAGATCAGTGGGTGTTGTGAATAGGCCTGGGTCCTTTTATCAGTACTTCTGGTGGATCCCACGGTATCTTGCTATTAGTCATAACATACAAATTACAGCCTTAGCCTCTATTTCTTGGGCCATTTGGAAGCTCGGGAAAAGAGCTTGTTTTGAACTAAAGCTGATTAGCTCCCCTGTTGACCTAATTATGTATGCTTGTGCTTTTATCAAATATTGGGCAGGCCTTCACAATGATGATGAGAGGGAGACACTAAGGAGTGGTGCTAATGTCCTGCAAAGGAACGCTCTGGAAGAAGCTAAGGCCATGGATGCAGCACCAGTTCCTCTGTTGGGATTGCCATCTACCAGTCGTAAACGCGCAAGATCACCAGAAGATGATGAGGGGAAGAAGTGAAGGTCGTTGAATGGGTGCAAAAAGTGTGAATGGAGAAAATAAGAAATAGAGGCTTTTATATGGGTGTCGTTTGAAAAACTTTGCTTGATGGTGCTTTTGTGTCCCTTTGTGAGGGGAGAGTGGCTGGTGCCTCATCTCTCCCTGTTTTGTTCATATTTAAACACTAGCGTGATGCGGTGGTCTCTTGTGTCTCACTCTCCACCCCCTCCCACATCTTACCTTTATGTTTTTGTCTGTATATAGTGGGTAGCTCCAGGATCTTTAAACCTGTGGTTCTATGTGTGTCTGGTGTGTGGTGTTGTTCCGTTATCTGATGATAGTCCAACCCGATCCCTATGTTATGGGGATTGTATGAAAAAAATATGTTTCTTGTTGTGCTAGTATTTGACTTACGATAGTAGCATAATGATATGATCCCTCAAACATAATTCCAATTTTTGTATTCTCCCACAAGTTTGAACCACCAAGAAAGTCCATCGTTGTGGAGAAGACCGTGATGGTTGGGTGCAAACACATCGACGTTCGCATACGGTGGGTGCAAGACATGTATGCACTGCAATACAATATGGTTAAAATTGGCGAGCCTAGCATGTACATACATGGTCTCAGAACACAGATGACTGAAAGGTTAAGCATGAGTTACATGGTGATGTGATCGATATGTTGATATCTACCCAGGCAGCTATAATATCAAAGGCCGTGGTGGTCGGGGATGATATAGTGTAAAGGGATCGTGTAATCACTGAAAGAACATTGGGGGATGTTTGTTTAAGTGGGAGTTCTGTTAATGAAATCATTTCAAGAACAAAATAATCTAAGTGAATTTTCATAGTTGTTGTAGTTGACATCCGTTATAGACTACTTGGTTGTAATTGAGATAATATTACTATAGTATTCTACATACTTACTTTGTGGACTAGTACCCTCTTGTTTGAGTAAATTAAAGATAAAAGGTCCTAAAGAAAACTTTCAAGTAAACCACACTTACTCTAGAAGGTTTAATAAGTTAGTGTCTAAATAATCATTCTTGCCTCCATGATACTTGATATTACAAGGAAGTTTCTGGTAAGACTATCTGGGATCTGAAAGATTGATTTTAGAAATCATCTTGTGTAAAAAATATTCTGATATCTGAAACACCATTTGATTGCAACATGATAAAATATAATTTAGTTGAAAAACAGATTCTCATACCGAATGAGTATTTGCGTATGATGGTGACACTAGGCGTACCTATTACCCAATAAGTTTGGGAACTAAAGTTATACAAACATTCTTCTTATGAACTATATAGTTCATTCCTAAAAATTTTCATGATAGGATGAACAGGAAGTATATGTAAAAAAATACTATACTAAAAGAACACTAATGAATGAGGCTAGAATAACACGAATCATGTGATGATTGTGATCCACTTCAGAGTGTTAGTTTAAGGGTATTAGTGTTTAACTAACTAGATGATACCCTGCGCGTTGCGGCGGGATTTATAGAATTCAAGGTTTACATATTATTTATTAATTTGTCATACAAAATATCGAAGTAAAATAACAATAACATGTAGAAACTAACCAATAATGTGATTCAACATACCAATAACCTTCCATGAAAATGGAGCAAAAAGGTATAGAAAATTTTCATTCCGAAAATAACATGGATTGGAAATGTCATAAAGGTGGCACAAAACCATGAATATAGACTCATCAGAAGTTACATCATATCACTAAAGTGAAATCTTCATTTGCATATTACATAATCCATGCGTTATGAAAGTCCTCCATCATTACCTATTTCAGCAGTGATGGCCACAAATCCTTTCAATCTGCTGTTGCCTCAATTGTTTCACCTTCTCTTGGTGTTACAGCAGAAAAATATTTGTGCGGGTCAACATACATAAAATCTCTTAAATTTGCTTAGACAATACCTTTTCTGTAGCCTACAACAACCAAATAAGCATCGGACAATAGACTAAATCAGTTCATTTTGTAACAAAATTGAAATATCTAAGGTAAATTCTTAAATTAGAAGTTTAGATGTAAACTTATTTAGTGTCTCAAATGCCTTAAGATGATTATCTAGGATAAAAAGAAAGCAATATGTCTTGAGGTATAAACATGCCACCTCAATTTCTCTAGCAATCAAATAAATTTTCCTGTGCATACTTTGTTGGTGCTATAGTATCTAACAGTTAACAGATAATTGTGTGCACAACGACTTCACCCAGTTTTGAAATATTGACAATTTGCAGATACTTGGCTTGCATGCCAGCAAGATAGAGCCCTGAAAAATCAAAACAATAAGCATTGAATAATTGAGTAAACAATCAAATGCTTATGCGACCCTGAAAAATCAAAACAATTATAACTGAAGGCAAGGCAGGCACAAATTATATCCAAATGAAGTGATGGAGAACCAGAAGAATTAGCTACTCAAGTGAAAATATGATCTGTAGAAACCATCTGAATTGTCTGTGCTTACACAAAGCCGGTCAGGATTCAGATCTATGGCTGCATGTTACAGAATCAAGCTAATATTCAGATTTGTGTGCATGTATTCACTCAAGTTTATCGGTTCTCCAAGTTTTTTCTAGATGCAAAAGGATAAACCAAATTTAGCTACTCCCTCCGGTCCATATTATTTTTCTTAACTTTGTCTAGATTCGGATGCATCTAATCTAAATACTTAATTAGATACATCCGAATCTAGATAAAGTTGAGAATAATAATATGGATCGAAGGGAGTAGATGGTTTCATAGCAGTGGACGCATTTAATAATCTATGAGCATACTCCTGAGAGACATGGAAGAAATAATCAAGAGGGGTAATCTGTAGGATATCGAAGTGGCAAAGCAGAAAGACAGTAGAACGTAATTTTGATTATCGGACTGGACTAACCTGAAATAGAGAGTGGATTGAAATGGGCCGCTGGTGGTAACTGATCCAGATATGTGTAACGTACACACGCACAAGCAGCTACTGCTATCTAGAGTCTGTAGGACATACACGTGATGACACCAGCTTCCTCCTTGCGTGAGATACCAGCAATAAGAATCCAAGAAAATCATGGATGGATCGAGTGAGAATCACAATGAATACATTGAAAATCTAGTTAAATCAAGGGGGAGGCTAAATATCGAGCAACTTTTGAGCTGGAGGGCAACCTGAAAGATTGACAAACATGAGGGGGGATAAAAATTGACGAAGAAAAATTGATGGGACATCTACCAGAGTGGAGACTGGTGACAGAGATGGCGACATGGAGACAGGGGTGTCGTACTGTCGTTTTATAACATGAAGGCGGTGGTGGCACAAATCAACAGAGCAGTTTCATGCGCATTTGTAGGGTAATAATGGTTGATGAATGCGGGGCTAGAATAGGCGGTTTCACGAGCATTTGTGGCAAGGAGGGCATAGGTCACAATAGGACGATTTGTGTCCATGTACTGGTGGGCCCCGATGGCAGAGAGCACCATCGACTCTCACACTTTTTTCACAGGAGGAAGGGCGAGCGAATGAAAGGGACTCCATGTCCAACCCGTGCATGGGCGTCTCTCCAGCCCAAGTAGGGAATCCTCACAATATCACCCAGTCCATGTGGAGGACGTAATGCGGAAGAGGCCAGTGATGGACAAAAACTCAGCACGTGGGGGATTAAAAGGTGACGTGGCAGCAGGAGAAGCCAGGAAAATAAGATAGTGGGGGCTTTCTATTTAGATATAGAAGATACACTTGAACCAAGTAGTATGTGATTGGTGCCACTCTTGAAGTTGGTTGATTCTTCTGAAAAAGAGGAAAATGTTGAAAGAGAATAAAAAATATAATTGGCAGAAATTAATGGACTAGATTGTCCAACTCAGATATATACAAGATATATATGTCATGAATGTATTCTTTGCATGTTAAACCAATGTAATTCTTCGGTATTAGATACTAAATTGGTTGATATAAAATGTCATACAGCAACTCAATATAAGAGATACAATGGGCCAAATAACTAGCAAAAGAATACGATGATGATGTTCATCGATAAAGAAATAAAGTGTTATATGTTTGTCATCTATATAAAGAACCGAGCCATTAAGATTTATTTTTATAATTACTATCTGTTCCAGTATTATGAGAACAAACAGTTGTTCAAATAATTATTATATTTCATAATTGTTGGATGAACTATTATAAATCTTGTTGGTCAAATAATATTCATAAAACTAAATGCTAAAAGTGTCACAAGACAAGATGATTGAAATTTCACTCAAGTGTAGTCATATTGAAAACAAAGACATGAAGAAACTCCATCTTGATGGAATTTTGGGTCAAGTTGTTTTCTAACAAATTGACACTTGTAATACTTTCCTATAGATAACTAAAACTCTATTCACGGGTCAAAGTTGAACGGACGGTTAACTTAGCGAGAATAATACATATTGATGTATGAGGTTCGTTACGTAAAACTGTGTGTGCTGGATTATTCTACTTCATATACTTCCACCGAGGACTTGAATAAATATATGAGTATATCTATTTAATAAGGAAAAGTATAAGATATTTGAAACATGTTCAAAGATTTTAGCGTGAAGAAGATATCATCCAAATTTGCGGAAACAACACCATAAAAGTTATGGCACGTTCGAGTTTCTAGAGACTTTGATAAAGTCATTGCGAGTAAAGAAAATATCATCACAAGCAAATCAAGAGTTTATGATTGGATCATAACAGAAGAGATTTGGGTTACAAGTTTAACAAACACTTGAGTTTCCCAAAACATCATAGGAGTATGGAATATTTTGAGAATATAATCGAATCTAGTTTGACTTGGTGAGATCAAATATAAATTTAAAAGATTATGCTATAGTGACATACCGCTTTTACACTGAAAAGAACAACATTATGATCCGATGAAATTGCAAGGGGTAAAACCTAGTTTGTCTTTTCTTAAATTTTGGTATGCAAGGCATATGTAAAATGTTTACAAAACCAAAGTCAGATATACACGTCTTTATAGGTCATCCCAATAGTAATCATTAGGAATTTCTCCATTGTTACACTAAAGACAAAAGTGTTTGTCGCTAAAACGATGATTTCTTTGAGAAGGAACTTTTCGTGAAAAGTTGAGTGGGAGGATGATGCATGTAAAATGCATCCATGAACTTTGTAGTTTAATGTGCCAAAATCCCTAGTATCTTGCAAATTTATTATATTTATTGGGACTAACGTACTAATAGCTACAAAAGTGCACAAGTTCTTATTTCACACTTTTTTAGTAGGAAATACGTGAATATGGAGGAAACCGGACATTATGGTGAAATTTAGAGTTCCCTGAAATCTTTCCCTAAAGAACAATTTTCCTAGATTGCCACAACATCCTTTGAAGATGGCGTCAAATGTAAAAGGTCAAAACACGAAAGTTGTGGGAATTTTATGCTGATGATCCTAGACATAAAATTTGCCACAGTCAGAGTTCGTACGCGGTTTTTAGCCTCGGATTACTGAAGGGTACAGAAGTAGTTTCGGGATTTCGAGTGTTTGTGATGTGATTGACTCCAACACTCCTCATACTTATTGCATTTGTCCAAGTCATGACCCAAGGAGCTCCTAAAGGACAAAGGGAAGCCATAGAAAGGTTCTAGAGGTTCCCAAGAGCCGTTGGATCAAACGAGCATACATTCCATGACCTAGATTACATATCCACCTATATATATTGAGGGGAAGCCCTATTTTTTGAAGCATCCACCCATAGCCATAAAAATAGTTGCCAATGAGGGGGAGAAGCTCATCAAGATCTGTTGGCACTCGTTTTGGGATCATAGATGACCAATGATGATACCCACTCGGAAAGGTCTACTCGGAAGATTATTAAACATCATAGAAGAGGCACCATATAAAATCAAGCCACAATCAGTCTTAATAGCCGATTATGCTAGTGTTCAGAGAAGACTTGGAGATTGATATATGGAGGCTTCCACTATGACTCCTTTATGATGAACTCAAATGGAAAGTGTCGAACATGAAATTTGTGCGTCTAGTCGAAGCAAACAACTTTAGTTTTTGAATCATCTCGATCCAAGTAAGTATGCAAATTTGAGAGTAAAAATACTAAATAAAGTTGAATTATTGGTGATTCAGGTTGCGGTCGCCTGACCCTAGACAATGTCTGCCCTTAGGCGAGGGCAATTGACCCGAGCGCCTAGAAAACCTCCTAATTCGATCAATCTATTTACGACTTAATTTAAGTAGTCAATATCAACTTAGATGGAAAACTACAAAACACGATTGTTCTTCATTATTGCATGATGAACAACTTTGCTTTTTGAGCTATCATCAGCTGAGCAAGTATACGACCTCCAGAATTAAAATACGACCTAATAGAACTAAAATCGTTCGGTTAAAATCTGAGTTTGATTTGCAAATAAGGGGAAAAGACAATAAATATTAATTCGGATGGAAAACTGGCTAACATCAAAGTTCTACATCTTTTCAGGATGAACAACTTTTATTTTTACAAGAGTTTGATCCGAGCCTTTTTACTACCTCAAAAGTTGTCCAGAAGGTACATACCAGTTTTTGGCCGAACAGTTACGGAAAGTTCGGACCAGACCATCCGAATTTGACCGGGTTTTGGACGTGATTCCAAGCCTCTTTATTGCACAGAAAGTACAGCCGCTCCTTATATACGTGAGGGGTGTAGGCTGATTATCGTCGGATTGATGACAAGTACGCCATGAGGAGGTCCTCGGGGCATGGAGAAATATGGGTGTGAGATGACGGTGTTCCAGGACAGTGAGCACACAAGCTTTACCCAGGTTCGAATCCAACTGCGATGGACATATCCTACTCCTGCTAGCAATCTAGTAATACGGTAGGGGTGGAAGTATAGACTACAAGAGAGGTTTCGCCTGTGCGAGTTGAGGTTGTGATTGTCGATGCCCTAAAGGCTTATCCCTAGAATGACTTATATAGTCATCTAGTCCTAGGGTTACAGGAGAGTCCTATCCGACTATGATACAGAGTTAGTTGCATAGTACATTTTAGACTACAAGTAACGCTACAGACCTAATTCGGTAAGTCTTCTGGGCCTTCCCATAGCCAGATAGGCTTCCAACTTCTCTCCCTGAATGGGCCACCCGTGAAGCATAGCTCTAACCCGAAGTGGGCCACCCTGGTCAGTGAGTCACATTGGGTATACCCGGAAAGTATATCCCCAACAGTAGCCCCGGGAAGCCTTCGAGATCAAAGTTAGATTTCATTGTCTAGCTTGATTCTTCTTCGGCTATAGAATCTTGAAGGATTTCTAAAACTAGAAAACAAAAATGAGACCCGAGTATTAAACATGAGTCGGACCTATCAATATCTCATTGTTACTTTCCTCCTCAATTTCAAACTAAACCGGAACTTGGTCAGTGACGCAACCTAACATCAGTCAAGGTCTAGTCTTGTCGCTGACAAATATTCTTGTCAGTGTGACCATTGGTGGGTCCGCGGTTCATGGAACCGAGGCGCCTTTTCAATGCATGTGCGGAGATCGATGTGGAACAATCTTCTCGGGAAGTTATCTTGACCCTTCGACGACGTGTGGCACAATGTCTATGAATTTACACTAATCTTGGTGTAGACATGGATTATAAGGCGTAAAATTCTCCTCATTTCCTTCTCACCAGTGCTATTGTATTCCTTCTCCCCGCGCCAAAATCTGCGCCTCCATCTCTGCCTCCAACGTGCCCCCAAATCTTCACAGTTCCGCCCACCTAAGGTCATTCCCTCCGGAGAGATGGCAGACGCATCCATCTCTAGAGCAGCGGCGTCGACAGAGGCGGTGAAGGACAAAGGCCATCGCGAGGTCTGGGTCCCCTGCATCCTGGACAACGAGAAGCTTCACGGTGTCGAGCCAGAAGGCCTTCTCCGCGCTGGTGAGTGGCAGAGCAGCTTCGAAGAGCCTCTGCCCACCCCCATGACGACGAGCGGTTACACTTCGGCACTCACCTCGATAGAGGTTTGATCTTTCCTCCCTTGTATTTTTTTCCAAAGTGATTTCGCATTATGGTGTTCAACTCCACAATCTTCCTCCCGATTAGATTCTAGCACTTACGCCGTTGTCTCTCTTTGTGAGGGTTATCTCGAAATCAAACCGAGTCTTACTTTCTTCCAATACTATTTTAGTACTAGGAAAAACTCCATCACTGTTGGCATTCCATATATAACCAGAACACTTAGCTGAGTCCTTAGGAGAGACTGAATCTATCCTAAGGTCATAGCTAGTGAATCGGTGAAAATATGGTCATCCATGTTTTTCTATCACAAGGACAAACTGGCTCGCGGCGAGCAGGAAAGCTTGACGGCTTTTGTTGATGATGTCGCTGCTCCCCAAGAATCATGGGATGCGGAAGTGCCGACTCTTACTGAAGATTTGATCTGCGCCAAGAGGTAGATTAAATTTTTGATGAAGCTTAGAGGACTAAAAGGATCCGACTTAGTCCATTGCTAGTTATCTTGTCGGATTCAACCTCCAACATCGTGGGGATCGGCTGGTGCACATGATCACCAAGGGAAGAAAAGACAGCCTGAGGATTAGTAGGCTCTCGATCTCCAACAAAGATTACGAGACCTAGGTCTGATGGTTGATCAAGGAACAGATAGACTGGAAGATTCCAGATGTCTCTCTGGACATGTTCATGGTAGATACTCCCTTAACCCCGGTAAGATTTTTTACTGACTTCCCCTATACTTCCTTATTTGTATGTTTTATACATAATATTGAGATTTTCTGTCTTTCAGCTTGCTAACCTCCCTGAATCAGAGCTAGCTCCTCTCGAGGGATATCCGCCTAAGGATCCAGTTCCTCAGGAGGATGAAGAGCTGGAAGTGCTGCCAGAAGCGCTTACCCGAAAGCGGAAAGCTCCGATCATGCAAGCTAGCCCACAAACTATGCCAATTGTCAAGAAGTAAGTTCTTCCATCTAACCATGTATTTTTTTTTAGTTCTTTATAGGTCATAATGATCTTATTTTGTTATTATCTAGAGCTAAGTCAATTATCAAAGGAAAAGGAAATCCGAGAAAGGTTCTGTGCCAGCAAAAGCAGACCATTGTCTCGCTCGCTACTACGCCACCGACTCCTACTCTGATCCCATCCTTAGTGTCGGAAGATATTCCATCTCCATGCACTGAGGATGTTTTAGATCAATATGACGAGTCAGTGAACATTGGTTCACATCCTGACGTCACCATGGGTGACTCGGAAGTTGATAGGGTGAACCCTCCAAGGGTAATGATCCCTCAGGTGACATCTTTGTTGAAAACCTTCTGCAAAATCCGGGAATTTCTAAGCTTGGACTTTCTCAGAAAAGTGCAGAAGAGATCAATAAGCTGGCCATCCACTGTTTGGAGACTAGAAATATTATAGCCAAATAAGAAGCTCAAGAAGCTGAAGACGTGAAGCTTGTTGAGTTGCTGGATCAAGTTCGTCTTTGTGATGAGAAGCTGAAGGTTGGTGCGGCTCCATAGTCACCTATCATCCCCATAACTTTCACCCAGAAGGTTTCTGTTGATATTCACAGCAGTGTTGGGGATATACTTTCCGGGTATCCTCACTATGCCTCACTGACCAGGGTGGCCCACTTCGGGTTAGAGCTTTGCTTCATGGGTGGGCTAGTCAGGGAGAAGAGACGGAGTCTAGTCCGGCTACGGGAGGGCCCAGAAGACTTACCGACATACGCCTATACTGTTACTTGTAATTCAAGATGTACTCTGTAACCGACTCTTAGTCGTAGCCGGATAGGTCTCTCCTGTAAACCCTGTGTTGGATATCTATATAAGCCATCCTACGGACCAGCCTTTAGGGCCCTCCACAATAGTCTACAATCTCAACTCGCATAGGCAAAACCCTTGTAACCCATATTCCGGATTTGCCGTATTACTAGATTACTAGCAGGAGTAGGATCCGTCCAAAGCCGGCAGATTCGAACCTGGGTAAACTTGTGTGCTCACCGTCCTGGAACACTGTACGTCTCACACCCTTTTCTTCCGCATGCCTCGAGGATACCCTCATGGCGTACTTGTCATCAATCCGACGACAGTTGGCGCCCACCGTGGGGCAAGTGAGCCTCGAATCTATGTTCCGAGCAAAATCTGCAAGAATCGAAATCAGCAAGACAATCACCGTTGGTCGCGTCATCTACGCCAGCGACGTCCCTCTCATCATTCTTGACGAGACCTGGATTCCGGCTAGGGAGGCCATGACTTCCTACACCATCATGTCTTTTGGTGAGATCGATGTTTACATCGGATTCGCTGAACCTGCCCCACCCACCCCAGCGGTGATGATTGAGGCAAAAGAAGCTTCTGGGTCCACTTTGTCCACGGAGGCGGCAGAGTTCCGGATCCTGGAAAACCCTAACCCCACCCAGCCCGCACCTATCATGGAGATAGTGGAGAAAGATAACAACTCTGGTTCTGGCTCTACCAACACCAGAACGGATCAACCTTTCTGGGGGTACACGTTGAGGCGTATGATGCTACAAGATGCCAGCGTGGATGAAATTCTCGAGACCATCAGATGTTTCGAGGAAGCCCACGAGGAAAGCCGCAAATACATCAGGATGCACGCGTCGCACTTTGTCGGATATGTTGGATCCGCATCTGTCTCTGCCGATGCTGGAGACAACAAAGACTCGGTGCTGGAGGCAATTGGAACAAACACCGACTTACTGGCATCTTCGGATGATTCAATGACGTCGGTGGATTTCTGAAAGTTCTCCGTGGAGTATGAAGAGGAGTACAACTCCAAAGCTGCAGAGGAAGGAGAAGCCATGGACGAAGGATCCGGAGAAAACTCTCCCAAAGCACAGGATGACATGGATCTCGGAGATAATCCCGACATCTAGATGTCTGAAGTACTGATTAGAGCTTGACACCAGGAAACAAACCCAAAGCCATCTTTGCTACCGGTGCTACCAAGAAGGCAAAGAAGAGGAACAAGAAGAAAACTGTGGCAAAAGACCCTCCTACTGAGGAAGTAGTTGCCAAAGAATATGAAGAAGACTCGGATGGAGCCCTAATCCCATACGAGCCAAAAGAAACTCCGGTGGATGGATATGTGGTTACTGCCGGTGCCTGTAAATTCATCGAACATGCGTTAACTACGCCAATCCCTACTGCTGCAGAGCTTACACCTGCAGAATTGGAAGATAGGGCCCAAGCCCTAGAAGCGCGTCGTTAAGTACTCCTAGATGAGGCTAACCACCTTATGGAAGAGAAGAAGCGCATTGCATCTATGGGGCAGTTTAACTCCCAACAGCATCAGAAGACCCACAATGGCCCCGTGCGGGCTAACGAAAATCCAGAAGTCCACAAGACCCGCTTCGAGGGAGATAACGCCGTCAAAGTAGAACCTCGGCTAGATAGCAAGGGAGATCTGGTGTATGGAATGCTAGTGGAAAACACTGCTGCAGCTAGAGATATCCTGGTGAACAACCCAAACCCAGATCAAGTTCGGTTCGGCGTAAAGCTACTTACCAAGGGTCTGGAGCAACAGAAGGCCGTGAAATCCGGAAGCAGAAAACTGGTCTCCAAATCCGACCAATTTCGCATGGATCCGGCTTGGAATGACATTAGTCCCCAACAGGACCCGGCACAGCATCACCGTCTCGACCGTCGGGAAGACAACTACTCAAGAACCTGATCTTTAGGGAAACATAACAGAGCTGCACGTGACTGGAGCAATGTTGCCCCAGCCACAGAGCAAGACACAGTTGCAGCACTGGTTCCGAGGCAGCCTCCCCAATGACAGTCAAATAATCATAGGGAAGATGAAGAAGAACGACGTCGGGAGGAGGACCGACAAAGAATGCCACATCCTAGACATACAAGCCATCTGACTGAACCTCATCACAATGGGGGAAACAACGGACAAAGGAACGATGGACACCGTGCCGAGTCAAGCCGGCAGGGGGCTCGTCTTAATCAAGACCCTCCGTGGAACCAGAATAATGACGCTCCGGATGGAGGCCGACACTCAGCCAGAAACAATCCACCTGCACCACCCTCTCCACCAAGCAGCCATCATACCGGCTCTCGAGGAGGCCAAGGATGGCATCGTGGGGGAGGAGGTGGTGGCAGAAGAAGAAGTTCGGCTCCACGGCACCGCAGCCACAGTGAACAACCAAGACGGCATTCTCTGCCACCAAGAGACTCGAGGCACCGGATCAACTCTAACATAGAGGCGCAGCGCTATGAGTCCGATGATATTTACGTGGGTCCAAAATGCTTCGGACCATGAATTCGACAAACACACATCCTAGAAGGATTTGCTATCTCAAGACACATCCAAGCCTACGATGGTGTGGCTCGGTCAGATACTTGGCTTCAGGATTTTTTCCAGGCTTGCTGCATCGCCAAGGGTGGAAATAGCTTGGTCACGACCCGGTATCTCTCGCTTGTGCTGAGAAAGACGACATGATCCTTGCTCAATGAACTTCCAGAAAACACCATCCACAACTGGTATGACATGCAAAGCGTGTTCTTTCAGAATTTCGAAGGAACATATCGGAGGCCCTGTACGGTAGGAGACCTACAGCGTTGCACCTAAAAAGCTGGAGAAACTTGTTGAGATTATCTCGGAGATGGATCGACACCAAGAACTCCTGTGAAGGAGTAAACGATCAAACTGCAATTGAAGCTTTCATTGCAGGATCCCCAATTGGTCTACTACGTCACCATTTGAAGTGCGACAAGGTCACTGATCTGGGAGAGATGATAGAGACGGCGAGCAAATATGTAGACGCCAACGATGATGCAGAGGGACTACTGAATGTCCTGGATGTACCACAGTCAGCAAAATAGCCGAAGCAACCAACTCAGAAGCATAAGAACACCTCAGAGGAAAAACCCAAAGTGGAAATGGTGGTTGTCACTACTACTTTCGGGTCTGGAGGACGAGGAGGGAACGGAGGCGGCCGCGGACGAAATCGTGGGATCTCAAGAGTTTAGGATAGAGGAGACCAGTAGCCTGGCAAAACCTACTCCTGGGCCGACATTGCCAACAATCCATGTGTGCATCACTTAGATGCCAATGGTGGCTCGTCCCACACAAATGTCGAGTGTTGTTTCAATGACAACATCAAGAAAGACACTTATGTCACTTTCCTTGGGTCTCAACCAGCTAAGGTCAAGAAGGCAGTTTTGCATGAACTCAACGCAACTGTTCCAGCTGTCCCCCAATTCTTGGATTGGTCAGAAGTGACAATCACCTTTGACCGCGCTGATCATCCGCCTAAAGTTGCATAGGCGAGGAAAGTACGCTTTAGTCATCAATCCACTTATTGAAGGCTATGGATTTTCCAAGACCCTCATGGACGGCGGCAGCAACATCAACATCCTCTACATTGAAACGTTGTGTCAGATGAGGATCTCGGAAACTTAGCTGAAACACAACTCTGTTATCATTCACGGAGTCGTCCCAGGAAGACAAGAAAATTCACTAGGAGAGATCACTTTGTATGTTACTTTTGGAACTCCAAAGAACTACCAGACGGAAGCACTTTCCTTCGAAGTGGTCCCGTTCAAGAGCACATACCATGCTATATTCGGACGGCCGGCTTACTGAGATTTCATGGCTTGTCCATGTTATGTTTATAATATGATGAAAATTATAGGTCCCAAAGGCGTGATCACCATCAGGGGAGACCCGAAGAAAGCACGAGAGTGCGAGGACGGAAATGTCGCCTTTGCTGAAGCCATACTGCACGCCTAGGAGTACCAGGAGATCAAGAAGACCATCGACCCGTCTAAGATGCCCGTGACAAAGAAGGAGGTGACAAAGCTGACTCTGGAGTTCAAGGCATCGGAAGATATGAAGACGACGCCGTTGAAAGATGATGACCCCTCCAAGGTAACCCAGATAGGTGTAGGTTTAGACTGCGCATAAGAAATACGGTTGTCGAGTTCCTCCAAGCAAATCAAGATATCTTTGCATGATAGCCATCTGACATGACCAGAGTATCTAGGGAACTTGCTGAGCACTCTCTAAATGTACACCCAAACGCTAAACCCGTCAAACAGTCCTTATGACGTTTCAGCGATGAAAAGCGAAAAGCAATAGCTAGGGAACTATCCTGACTCGAGTTAGCCAAATTCTTAGAAGAGGTCATCCACACTGAGTGGTCGGCCAATCCTGTAATGGTCCCTAAAAATAAAACCACTGATTTAAGAATGTGTGTTGATTATACCGCCTTGAACAAGGCTTGTCCCAAAGATCCGTTTGCTCTACCTAGAATTGATCAAGTTATCTATTCTACGGCAGGCTCGGAACTCCTATGTTTTCTTGACGCATATTCCGATTATCACTGAATCCGGATGAACGAATCAGACAAAGTCAAAACTTCATTCATAACCCCTTCGGAACCTTCTATTTTGTTACGATGCTATTTGGGCTCAAAAACGCAGGATCTACGTACCAGCGCACTATGCAGCGTTGCCGCCATGATTAAATCGGATGCAATGTACATGCATATGTGGACGATATAGCGGTGATGTCCAAAAATAAGGAAGCCTTAATTTCCGAGTTGGAGGAAACGTTCGCTAATCAATGAAACTACAATATAATGTTTAATTTGAAGAAGTGCTTTTTTGGAATACCAACCGGAAAATTGTTAGGCTTCATCGTGTCTCAAAGAGGCATAGAGGTGAACCGAGACAAAATTAAGGCTATACTCAATATTTCCAGACCGACTCGCCTGAAGGACATTCAGAGATTAACTAGTTGCATTGCTACAGTCAGTCGATTTGTAAGTCGGCTCGGTGAAAGAGCCCCACCACTCTACAAGCTCCTAAAAAAGACCAAAAAAATCGTTTGGACTGATGAAGCTGAAGCTGCACTACAAGACCTGAAAGCAGTACTCTCGTCCGCTCCTATCCTTGCAGCACCGGAACCTCGCAAACCGATGTTGCTCTATCTCACTACGACAAAGAAGGTCGTTAGTGTCATCATGGTGGTGGAAAGACCAGAGGAACAGCGTCCGAGTTATTACCTTAGTGAAGTCCTAACTGGATCAAAACAACGGTATCCACACTATCAAAAGCTGGATTATGGTGTTTTCATAGCATCTCAGAGGTTACGACATTACTTTCAGGAGCATCAAATTACTGTGGTGAGCATAGCTCCCATGAAAGACATAATTAGCAACAGCAACGCCACAGGACGTGTCGCAAAATGGGGAATAGAGTTTTCAACTTTCAACATTGAGTACAAACCTCGTACAAAAATTAAATCCCAAATCCTTGCCGTCTTCAGTTCATTCAGCTCCTGCCATAAGTCAACGTTTTCCACATCTAGGGTTTTGAAATTCTTGGCCTCTTCAATCATTTTACATGATTGTTTGACCAGTTCTATAAACAAAAGATAACAGTCGAATAAGAAATTCGGCTATGAAAACAAAAAGAACAAGGATCAGTACTGAAATGATTACCTTTGGCCTCATCCTTGGAAACCTTTAGTTGAGAATTTTCAAGACGGAGAGCTCTGGTCTCTCTTCGCTTATTACAAATATTGTTTAACAATTCTTGGTTATAAGCATTAACTTTCTGTAAGTCAGAATAGTACCCAGAGTCAGAAGTCTACTAAAGACTTGGGATAATATTTTAACTAATATCAGCATGAGCCTTGGGGCTACACTAGTTCATTCTTTGGGATCCTATGAAAGAATAAATTCGGATTGTCTATCCAACTTCAGCTTGGGGGCTAGAGGATATGATATGAAATAAAGTAAAAGAGTGAGTTGGAATTCTGACATACATATTGTTAGTGGGTAAGCTTGATTAGACTCATGTTCACCTTAGTAGTAACCTTCTTAGCGAGAGTTAGCAGGATTACTGGTGGTGGCAGAGCCACGCCGACCTTCAGCTTCTCATCATGAAGACGAACTTGGTAAAGAAGATCGGAGAGTTTTACGTCCTCGGCTTCTTGCTCCTCTTCCTCGGCGGTGATGTTCCAGCTCTCCAAGCATTGCTAAGCCAGTTTTTGTATCTCTTCTACAGTTTTCCAAGTAATGCCAAGTTTGGTGATACCTAGATTACTGAGAAGGTTGTTGGCGAAAACCTCTGTCAAGGGATCATTACACTTTACAGGTTCACCCTTATCAGTTGCCGAGTCACCCATGGTGACGTCGGTCTGTGAACCAAGGTTCGCTGGCTCAGAATGCTGAGCCGGATCTTCTACAACACTTGAAGATGGAGCAACCTCCGGTGTTGTAGAAGGCTTTGGGACAAGAGTCAGAGGCGCTACGGCAGGAGAAGTAAAATTTAACTTTGACTGGCACAGGGGCTTCGATGAGGCACCTTTCCCCATGCCCTTGATGAGCTGTTTAGCTATGAAGAAGTAATAGAACAAGATCATTACGCTTCAGAAAGAATAAGAAATAAAATACAAAGACTTTGTGAGGAAAATTACCTCTTTACAATAGGCACTTCCTTTGTGCCAATGGAGATAGTCGGAGTCTTACGCTTTCGGGTAAGTGTCTCCAGCAATGGAACCAGTTCTCCATCATCCTGAGAGAGCTCAGGAGGATATCCCTCAAGAGGAGCAAGCTCCGACTCGGGGAGGTCAGCAAGCTGAAAGAAAGATTACCTTATTATTGAAAAAAGATATAACAAAGTATGGATGAGCACATATTCGAGTAAACTACTGGAAACTTACTGGTGTCACTAGATCATCGGCCATATGCATATCCAAGGAAACTTCCGGAATCTTCCTCTCGATCTGCTCTCTGATCAACCATTTGATCTAGGACTCATAGTCCTTTTCTGAATAAGGTTTGGAGTAGATCCGGAGAGAGTCCGTCTTACTCTTGGTGATTGAATGCATAAGCCGATCACCATGATGTTGGAGAGGCTGGATCCGGTGTGCCAGCCAGCAGTGGATCAAGTCGGATCCTTTCAGAACCTTATGCTTCATCAAATATTCGATCCGCCTCTTGGTAAGAAGCAGATCGTCAGTGAGAGCCAGAGCATCTGCGTCCTAGGACTCTTGGGGCGTGGCGGCACCATCAATGAAAACCGGCAAAGTAGTTGCTTTGCCTGGAGCCGGTCTGTCCTTATGGTAAAAGAACATGGATGACCATTGCTTCACCGACTCGCTAGCTTTAATCCTAGGATAGACTCGTTCTCTCCTAATAGAAAAGCTAAGAGTTCCAGTAATGTAAGGATTACCGGCAGTAGACGTAATTTCTCTGGGTATGGAAATAGTACCAGAAAAGAACAAGACTCGGCCTAATACCGAGATACCCATCACACAAAGATGCATACGCACGCATTTCTAAGAGTGAGTTTGGGGGGATATGGTGGAGTTGCACTCTATAGTGATCTATAACCTCAGAAAAGAAATCTGAGGGATGAAAACTCAAACCTCTCTCGAGGTGGGTGGCGAAATGCACTCGCTTGTTGGCGTTGGGGGTGGGGATAGTTTGTCCAAAGCCACTCCACCAGTCACCGGCACGGAGGAGGCCTTCCATCTCGATGACTTGGAGCTTGTCGTTGTCAAGGACACAGGGGATCCAGACCCCGCGGAACTTCTCCTTCTCCACCACAGGAGTCGTCGCCACTATCTCCGCCATACCGGAAGACGAAGCCTCAGCCATCTTTTGGGCATTGGTCACCTAGGATGGGCGGTGCTGTGGGATTTGGGGTAGACAGAGGAGCTTTTTCACGGGAAGCATCGAGAGGAAGGATAAAGAACTGGCGTTGGTAAGGAAGAAGGAAGAGATCTTGACCCCTTATATCCCTCACATGTGTCAAGATTCATGCAAGATAAACAGTAACCATGCCACGCATCGTGGAAGGATCTGGGTAACCTCCTCACGAGGATTACACCACCTCGATCTCCGTGCGTGCATTAAAACAACGCCTCGGTTCCACGAAAGGCGGACCCACCAATGGTCATGCTGACAGGAATGTCTGTTAGTGATGTGACTTGACCTTGACTGTTATAAGGTTGCGTCAGAGACCAAGTTCCGTCTTAGTTTGAATTTCAAGTTCGAAACCCGGATGATATACTCATAGGTCTGGCTTATTTTTAAGACTCAGATCCTATCCTTTCTTTTGAAGCTTTAGGAACCCTTCAAGATTCTACAAGCCGAAGATGGAGCAATCTAGACAATGATGAAATCCAACTCTGGATCTTGGAGGCTTCTGGGGGCTACTGTTGGGGATAGACTTTCCAGGTATCCTCACTGTGCAACACTCACCAGGGTGGCCCACTTCGGGTTAGACCTTTGCTTCACGAGCTGCCCAGTCAGGGAGAAGAGATGAATTCTAGTCCGGATACGGGAAGGCCCAGAAGACTTACCTACATAGGCATGTAGTGTTACTTGTAATTCAAGATGTACTCTGTAACCGATTCTTAGTCATAGCCGGATAGGTCTCTCTTGTAAACCCTAGGCCGGATATCTATATAAGCCATCCTAGGGACCAGCCTTTAGGTCACCCCACAATAGTCTACAATCTCAACTCGCACAGGCGAAACCCTTGTAACCCATATTCCGGCTTTGCCGTATTACTGGATTGCTAGCAGGAGTAGGATCCGTCCAAAGCCGGTGGATTAGAACCTGGATAAACTTGTGTGCTCACCATCCTAGAACATCGTACATCTCACACCCCTCTCTTCTCCACGCCTCGAGGACCCCCTCATGGCGTACTTGTCATTAATCTGATGACAAACAGTCTCAAAAAATTGCAACACGAGCATTTTGTAAGTCCTTGTTCGACTCTTTTTATTGTATTTATATCATATCCTATATCCCCCAAGCATGAAGTTGGATAAAACTAGAAATCTGAGTTTATGCTTTGATAGGATGCCAAAGAATGAAGTAGTGTAGACACCAAGGCTCATGATGAAATTTAGCTAAAAATAACATCCTGAGTCTTAGTAGCTTTCTGACTCTGGTTGCCATTCTAAATTACATAAAATTTATTATTACAACCAAGAATTGTTAAAGAACATTTGTAACAAGTGGAGAGAAATCAAAGCTCTCCATCCTGAAAATGCTAAGTTGAAAGTTGAGAAGGATGATGTCGAAAGTAAGTTTTCCTCGGATTTTTTCAGTCGAATTCTACTAACTAGTATGTATTACTCTAGACTTGCTTGCTGAATCTTCCAAACTTGTGGAGTGAAGCAAAACTTTCTTATCGACCAAGTAATGCAAAAGCATCAATATCACCCCCAAGGAAAAAATTCTAAAGAAAGGGATTGGCGAAGGGAGAAATTCAATGCAAAACATTCATATCCTCCTTTTGGGCCACCAATGCTAATGTCATGGATACCTTCCTACGCTGATTTTTGTTCATGTACACCTAATTATAGATCATCTTACCCGAACGATGCAGCTCTAGAAGATCAATATTTGATCAGCAATCACATGACAAAGACCGTTTAAATAGAAAATAATCGGTCCAGAGTTCATGGGAGAAGAAGAAGGTCGTCAAGCAAGCATACCAAATCAAAAAGGTGGGTGCAACTGTGTTATTTTAGACTCAACTCCAAATAATTAAAAGCCAACTGAGTTGAGGTTGGCTGCTAAGGGCAAGGAAGTGAAGCGAGTAAATTTCAAAGTCCCAATTGTTGATTCCAAACAAGCCAAATTGAAAGTTCCCAAGATTAATAAAGACATGACATGGTATGAAAAAAAACAATAGCCAAGATTCCCACTCGGATTATCAAATTGGCAAGACAAGAAGCTATATTAGCTTAGGGCCAAGGAGCTTAAGAAAAGCAACATGGCATGGGTTCCCAAGGGAAACCCTCAAGGCAAGGAAGATTTGCAAGATCTTGTCATAAGAAGGGCAGCAAGGATGGAGAAAAAAAGAATAAAGCCAACCTATGATCAAGCCAAAGATTTATGTATCACCATCAAAGACTTCGGCTGACATGTCATCCATATTATTCCACCTCACCATTAGTGCCTATACCATGGAGCTCATCCCCAGATATGATTGGTTACCCTTCGTGGGCTTGTTTGGATTCATGGATACATCATAATTATTTTCATCATGAAAGGTTATTACCAAATAAGTATTCATATGATTAGTTGCAACATGTTTCTAATCCGAAAGGCCAAAATATTGGGATTCCATAATCAAATTTGTTGTCTTGTTTATTTTGGCTATATATGCTTTAGTGGATGGATAATACATTCCTCTTAGGGCGGAGTCATATGCCCAATATTTCTTTTATCTCCCTAAGATCATTATATAATCATGGCCAATGTGGATTTCCAACATCATCCTTAGTGTTACTAGAGACGGAGGCAAGGTCTGCATTCATTGAAATTTATGCTTATGCTTTTGCTTTGATGATTTGGCTTATGAATCCATGAAACCTATGAAAGGACAAATTGTTTGTCGGTACATTAGTGATGAGCATGGTATTGATATTGATCTTATCTTTCTAGTACCATGGGGATTATATTTTGACTATTCAGTTTGAAAGCAATATCCAATGCTCTAGTATTGTTTATTTCTTTCCTTGTGGTACTGTTTTGAGGCCTCATGCCGCTTAGTATATCTCACACAAATAGTCATGCCAAATATAACTTTGTAATTCATGCTATAAACTTTTATTGCTATATTGGGGCTTCTAGTGATTCGTTGTGAGTAGTTCAACATATATCCATGTTTTACGTTTCGATTACTCACTTGTCATTTTTCTTTATACATGTCTAGATGTATTTTATTCTTGGATTGCTTCACATTGCTCCTATATCTAGACATGAAAAAATGAAGAGTAAATAAGTTGGCTCAACAAACATTTGGCTACCATTTTATTCAAGGTATATTCATATTCCACAAGAGTCGATGCTTTGTTTCACCAACATACGTAAAGATAGATTTGGGACCAACATTTCAGCCACGAATGAAAGATCTAGTGCAGGTCAAGATGAAGAACAGAGGATTCCCATTGTTTATTACATGGAAATCCACATGACAGTTTGGGTGCTCTTCATATACTCTTTAATAGGTAATGATATTTATTGCCGAACAGCTGGTGATATTCTTCTTGTGCACTTGGATGAATACTAGGCGAGGATCATTGTTGGAGTTGCTCATGAAGACATTCATTATATCCATCAATTGTCAAGATGAAAGTGCTTATTCCCGAAGGCAAACATTTGCAGAAGTTATACCCAAGTGGCAACAAACCTAGACATAAAATGGCCAATATATATTTATCGCCCTTAGCACATATGACCGATATAGAGTTATTGCCCCAAGACAACCAGTGGATGATGAAGTGTTGACATCGTCCTTTGACTAAAAGTGGATCCAGTTATTTTCTAGCACGCAAGCTCTGCCAGAAAACAGGGGGCATAATCTAAAAAATATAGGGGTCATGTGTTAGCACTCATTTTGGGCTCATAACTTACCAATAATTATACACACTCAGAAAGGTCTACTCAGAAGATTATTAATATTCATCAAAGATGCACCATATAAAATCAAGCCATGATCCGGATTAATACCAATTATACTAGTGTTCAGAGAATACTTGGAGACTGATATATGGAGGCTTCCACTATGACTCCTTTAAGATGACCTCAAATTAAAAGTGTCAAAGATGAAAGTTGTGTGTCTCATCGAAACAAGCGACTTTGGTTTTTGAATCATCTTGATCTGAGTTAGTATGCAAATTTGAGAGCCAGAATACTAAAAAAGCTGAATTATTGGTGATTCGGGTTGTGGTCACCTTACCGTAGACAATGTCTACCCTTAGGCGAGGGCAATTGACCCGGGTGACCCAAAAAACCTCTAATTCATTCAATCTGCTTATGACTTAATTTAAGGAGTCAATATCAACTCAGATGGAAAAGCAAAACATCAAAGTCCTTCATTTTTGCGAGATGAACAACTTTGCTTTTGGATCTATCATCAGCTGAACAAGTATACAACCTCCAGAATTAAAATACGACCGAACCGAACTAAAATCGTTCGGTTAAAATGCGAGTTTGATATGAAATTAAGGGTAAAAGATAATAAATATTAAGTCGGATGGAAAAGTGGCCAACATAAAAGTTCTTCATATTTTCGGGACGAACAACTTTTCTTTTTCGTGAGTTTGATTAGAGCTTTTTACTACCTCACAAGTGGGCCAGAAGGTACATACCAGTTTTTGGCCGAACATTTATGGAAAGTTCATACCAGACCATCCGAATTTGACCTCAACTATGTTTTTGGAGTGATTCCAAGCCTCTTTCTTGCACGAAAATTCCAGCTGCTCCTTATATACATGACGGGTGCAGGCCGATTGAACCAACACCAATCGAACAAACACATCTACTACTTTTTCGGGTTCATCTACTTTTTCTTCTCGTTCATCGTCGTTCTTCAAGATTGGATGCTACGAATCCACAAGGCTCTAGGGGCGGTCAGGCCAACCTAGGCCATTCCATTGCCGTTGCGACGCCCTGACGGGGTCCCTCCCATGCGAGCGAGGTTTCGGGTCTACAAAAGCGCTCGTCGGACTATCTTGTGTAACGCGCTTCCGGTGAGCCTCCCTCGGCATGTGATACCGCACATTACGCTCGGCCTCGAGGGTACACAGTGTCGTGATTGTGTGCGAACAAGATCAGCAACATTGCTAAGGAATAAGAAGTGCAAGGGGCCTCTGCCCCATAGGGCTGCCGCCACCCTTTGTTGTCGCCTCCTCCATGCTAGTGCCGCCTCTCCCTGGGAGGCTCATCTTCATCACCATATACAGCAACTTTCCGTCATACACACTATAATATCTTGGGAAATATGATGTATGATGCAATATATTGTTTTCCCATTATCTATTGTATCTGTATGTTAATGTTTGAGTAGTGACTTGTTTACAGCAATTGTGATATAGTTTCTTGTTGGTTACATACAAGTATATGATATCTTCTATAATGATCTTGTTGTACTAACATATGCACAAAGTTGTCATTGTTGCATGTTGATAGGATGAGGGATAGTCAAAGTTTGACAGAAACCAAATCCCAAGTCTTAGAGATACATGTGGTATTAATTAATGGTTAATAAACAAGGGTATTATCATGGGGACCTTAGATCTAAATGTGGTGGTTGGACTTTATGTCTTAATACTTCCCTTTTTTCTCTTAATTGGCCTTGGGATCAATCACTAGGGGTGTATTTGATCATGTATATGGTTGCGCCTATTCATGGCTTGTCCTTAGAAGAAACAATAAAAATACTATCATTTTGCTTCACTAATTTTGACAACCAACCAAATGAAATAGGAATTCGCCTAAGCAGTTGCTTTGGGTTATCCACATCCACTTCACTAGCTCCATTTTACTTGTAGTATTTTTTCCAAAAACTTTATTGTTTTCTAGTAAGTACCAAAAACCAACCACACACACACTATAGTTCCTAGCTTTGCATAGAAGGCCATATAAGTGGGTTATAGGGCTTTCGAGAATAGATAGTTTACCTTCAACTCCTCGTGTGTTCTACACTCCAATATTTATCGAATTGTACTATGGTGATCCCTTGCACTTGGGGGTTATCAAGATACTTTTCTAGCACCGTTGTCAGGGAGAGTACCCCTAGGCTTCTATTCTTGCTTGCCTTGCTAGTTTAATTTTTGAACCTTTTTATGAAACTAAAACCCCAAAAAAATAGATAATGGATGATGCTCTTGAAACTTTTTGCAAGGATCACAAAGATTTGGATGATATGTTACTCAAATATTTTTAAATCTTGAATATTCCCTTGTGCACAAATGTTTTGAATGCAAGAAATCATGCCGAAAGTGCCAATCAAGAAGATGACAAAATCCTAAGCTTGGGGATGGCCATGCATCCCAAAGAAAAGGAGATAGAAGAGCAAAATAAACAAGTGGAGTAATATTGGAATAGATGCCTATCTTATATTCACAATAATATTAGTTTAAGATTTGAGCAAAAAATGGAAAAGTAAATGAGAAGGATGAGCAATGGAGAAGTTGGGGTCTACCTTGAGCATGTGTTGTTCATGCCAATGGAACCATTGCAAATACTATGCCATTAAAACTTTGCCCATAGTAAAAAACAAAATAAAAAAGTGTATATTTTATAGTATATTAGCTTCTTGAATAAAATGGTTTCCAAATAGTTACTACAGTTTGCATCACCGGAGAAACTATTATATCATTTGTTTGGAGAACTAACCAATTTGTAGGCATTGAAGTACCATGAAGATGAAAATATATCTTTGTTTGAGATGAGTAACATGATATGATGAGGAAGAAGTAGAGGACAAGAACTAGCACGCACACAAGCTTGGGGATCCCCATGCATCCCCCTCTTGTTTCAAGCATTTGAAGTAATATCATTTCAAACTCATGTTTTAGTTTTATCCTCGTGCTCTACTTTTTATGTTTTTGGAGACCATGTTTATTACTTTCCTTTAGTTTTGTATGATTTTACTTTTGAATATTATTTATAATAACAAAATATCAAAAGTATTTTATGGATCTTATTTGGTTCTTGTTTGATTATTCATTTTTCCTTTTTGATAAAACAAAAATAAGAAAAATATTTTCTTACTTCTTTGTTGGTTTTTCTTGTTTCTTTATTTGGTTCTTGTTTGCTTATTATTTTTGATAAAACAAATACCAAAAAGATTTATGGTTCTTTATTGGGTTCTTTTCTTGATAAAACAAAAAACAACAAAAAGATTTTCTTTATTGGTTCTTATTTGGTTCATTTTTCTTATTCTATGGCTTTTGTGCTAAAATATAAACAACAAAAATGTTTTGTTCCTTCCTTGTTTGTTCCTTTTGACTTGTTGTTCGTTCTTTTTGTTTCTTATTGCGTTTTGTTTTTGAACTTTTCTTCTCTTTAAAAATAATGTTTTTAGTTTACAATAATATTTTATTAATTCTCATTTGGTTCTTATTTACTTCATGTTTTTTTCTTAGATAAAACAAAAATGACAAAAAGATTTGCATTTCTTCTTTGTTTGTTTTATTTATTCGTTTTGGCTCTTTTTGCTTCGTTTTGCTTTTTGATTTTTCAAATTTTGTTCTTTGTTAAAATAAAGTTTTATCATGTTTTTTTACAATTTACAAAAATAAAGTACCAAGTTTTACCCATTTTGGATGTTTAAGTTAAAACATATATGCGGAGCTGCAGATTTCAGCACATTTCTATTCACGAGAAACATTTCCTAGGTTGTGCTGTAATTCCGATTGCACTCATCTTTGAACTGTATTTACAACTTTTCTTGCTTTATATGAACAAAAAATTCCAAAATTCCTGGCATGTCTAGGTGGTCGAAATAAATATGTTTTGGTGCTGCTAAAAATCTGGACAAATTATGTCCAGTAGTGTTTGAGCCATTCTTTTGAGTGTCAAAATGATTTTCTATTAGTCTTTTGATATGAAAAGAATGTGTAGGACACTATATGCTTGATTTACCACTTAGAAAAAATTTATTCTATGAATTATATGGAATCTATTATCATGTATTTGTACCACTAATGTCACCCCATAGAAAAAAGGAGAAAGTTTTGTGTTTAAGTTTTTTGACAGGGAATGGAGGAACACAACACTAAGAGCTATCCAAGAAAGGTGAAAACCATAAGCTTGGGGATTCCCAAGGAACCCCATTGTACCTATCAAACTCTCGGTTTGCAAACCAGTAAACTTTTTTTTGAGCAATATAGAATGATCGTAAAAACATGGAGCGTCTTTGTCTAGTTTTATGTTTAGTTTTGCATGTTTCCTTGAGAATAAATGAAACCACAATGACAGATATTTTAAATTCTTAGGAAAGAGCTACTGAAACAAACTATCCCATGAATGAATTCCATGTTTGATCGAATGCCTTGCTTTAAATAGACAAAAAGGGGGAAACAAGATATGAATGTTATTGCTTTTAGTTGGATTGTTCATATGCTTTATGGAGTGATAACTTACAAGTGTATCATCTAGTGGTAATTTTCATATTAAACATAAATGGTACTCACTGATTATATTATATTCTAGAATGATCTAGTATTATGGGCACATTTTGCATTCTTGTAGAAGGTCAAACGGTTACTATTGCTAGCTCCACCATATTGAAACAACCTCCTTTAGCAAAAAAAAATTTGGATTTATATAGGAAACACCTACTCAAATATCTCAAGCTATATCCTAAATTATATTATCATATGTGTTTCATTATTTAGCTTCCAAACACTATTATTATGGGTATGGGTGACATGGAGAAGTTAGTCATGGGGTGACCATAAACTCACTGGGCATAGAGTACCCATTCCCAAGAAGCAATAAGAGGATACATACACTAAAAGATGAGGCCAAAAACCCACCATAGACAGGGTACCACCGCTAAGATGAGGCCAAAAACCCTCCAAATATTTATATGATATCAAAAGGTGAGAAGAGTGAGTATGTAGAGGCTAGTCCTTCCCAAAAATCAAAAAAAGCAAAATGTGACAAAAAATACAAAGAAACAAAAAAGAGAGGAAAGAAGCAAAAATTGCCAAAAAGAATCAGGTAATGAGGGGAAAAGGAACAAAACACTAATGATGTACCATGCTTCAACCATAAACTTAATGGATAGTCTTTGGAAGATAGCTTGTGTCTCACATATGATATTCTCTACTAGCCAGTCTTACACTTTTTCCAACCTCCTTTGCCATTATTCTAATCATAGGGTCACCACCATATATATTTTTCTCTATGCGAAGAATGCAACTATTATTTCATGGTAGTATATGCATTTGTGTTAGTCAGTGTACATTGTGTTATCAAATATGATATTATCGGAGGTACTACTTTATGCTATTCTTGATTATTATTATTCTCTAATGAATGAACCGTTTAAATTTTTGTGATACTTTCTAGTTAAAAGAGGCACTAAACTAAAAATTCCATGTTAGTTTTATCACCTTAATGCTCGAGGACGAGCATAGGTTAAGCTTGGGGATGCGTGATGCATGTAAAATGCATCCATGAACTTTGTAGTTTATTGTGCCAAAATCCCCATTATCTTGCAATTTTATTATATTTATTGGGACTAAACTACTGATAGTTGGAAAAGAGAACAAGTTCTTGTTTCACACTTTGTTGTGTACGAAATGTGCAAATATGGAAGGAAACCCGGCATTATGGTGAAATTCATAGTTCCCTAAAATCTTTCCCTATAGAACAGTTTTCGACGATTGCCATGATAGGCTCTGAATATGGTATCAAACGTAAAAGGTCAAAACATGAAAGTTGTGGGAATTTTATGCTGATGATCCTATACATAAATTTTGCCTCAATCGGAGTTCGAACGCGACTTTTAGCCTAGGATTACTGAAGGGTACAAGAGAAGTTTCGGGATTCCGAAAGTTTGTGATGTGATTGACTCCAACTCTTCCCATACTTGATGGATTTGGCGAAGTCACGACCCAAGGAGCTCCCAAAGGACATAGGGAATCCCTAGGAAGGTTCTAGAGGTTCCCAAGAGACCTTGGATCAAAGGGCATCCATCTCATGGCCTAGATTGCATCTCCGCCTCTATATATTGAGGGGAAACCCTATTTTGGAGGCATCCACCCATAACCACGAATATCATTTTGCGGCCCGAAAGTTGGGGTGCCCAGGCAACGTGGTACCCAAGTTGCTTACAATCAGCTGCGTTGCCCAAAGTTGGCATACGAAATACTCAGAGGGTCTTTTTCAGCACGAGTTCAACTTTACATTTGAATACAAAATATCAGGCTAACGGCTGTCAAGTCTTTCGCCGTTATGTCGATGCGTTGTGGCTGCCATGTAGGCTGCCATGTAGGCTTGCAGCGTTGGCGCATGCATCCTTTACGCGTCTTCTTCTTCCTCCGGGGTGGGAATCTGTGGTCGTGGCCATAGCTCGGAGCTAGGACTTGCATGAACCTGCTCAGCCCCGTTCTCCTTCCCATCCCGAATCGGAGCTCGCCCTCACCATGGCCGCACCCATGGCATGGCGCGGGGAAGGGAATTCATTCCTGGGTGAGATTTGTCACCATGCCGACCATGCTCGATCCTGTTGGCCTCCTCCAGAATCCGAGCTCGCCATCACCGTGGTTGCACATGCACCAGCCACGGCGCCTTCCTCTCCGAACCCCAAAGCTGCATCCACCCAGTTCGGCACAACGCCAACAAGGTGAAAATGCATCAAGTCTTCTTCTTGTGATTGTAGAAAAACATGCTTGTACCGTGGCCATAGCATACTCTAACAATGTACACATATGTTGTTTACTAGATTTTCATTTGAAATTAGTAGCTCCGTGATGACAAAACATAGAGCAGCTAAATGGAATCACAATGATGACCATGTTCTATACTTTGCATTGCATCAACAAGTGCTTGCTGACAAAGCAACTTACCAAGAGAGTGGAGTTCATCAGCCATTGCCAAAAAATATGTGAACAAATCAATGAGCGATTCAATGCAAATACACACAGAAAAGTTAGATCTGTGTCATCAATCATCAATAGCTGGCACATTCTAGTGATGCGTTCAAATGCATACACCATGTATCATTTGCTTGAAGTGTTTGTTCTCCTGAGCAAAAATGCCTAGTATGCACATTACCTTTGTATGTTATATGCTGTAGTTCTGTTGTTATGGGCGTGGAAAGAAAAGCTGGGCTTCACTGAATATTACGCAGTTAGGCCTAACTTAGTCTTACACAAATAAGCATAGGTTAGTCTTTACACAAATAAGCATAACTAATGATAAAGATAAAGACAAATGGTTCATTAGATTTGCTAGTATGAGCACTAGCTCCCTGGAGCTGGTGGTATCGTCGGAACGAACCAGAATGCTGTGTTTGGCCATCTGGCATTCTCCATCAAATCGTACGACCCCACAGATGAGTCAATTGTAGGCCCCTCCCCCCGACGTGGATTCGGCTCCAGGTTGGATCTGGAGTGTCAACAGGATAGGCGTGTGAGTGTGCAGCAAATGCACAGTCTGCTATAAACAATTGAAGTGCTGGCACCTCAGCAACAACACCAACATGTTCTTCCTAGACTCCAGAAGCAGCCTCAACAGGTATTTCGTCAGCTTCACCAGTACAAGCCTCAGATGGTATTTCGTCAGCTTCACCAGCAGCAGCAGCAGCAGCATTAGCAGGTATTTCGTCAGCTTCACCAGCAGCAGCATCACCAAGTATTTCGTCAGCTTCACCAGGAGCAGCAGCAGCTAGTTCTTCGTCAGCTCCACAACCACCAACACCACCACCAGTGGCAGCAGCAGCATCAGGAGCCAGGGCGGCCTGAGCAATTACAGGTTCAACAGCTCCACGGGCTCCGATAAAGAAAGGCTAGTTGATCCCAAGAAACACACATTATCCCTTCAGATTGTCGACTCTGCTCCAGACTTGCTGTACTGGGTCTTTGGATGGGCATGCGGACCTCGAGAAAACGTGACACCGCAGTGATGGATATGAAGAAAGTTGTGTCCCCATATCTTCTATTGTATCACCAACGTTGTTTAGTGCTCCCCTGATATGAATCCACATGAGTTCATCATCCTGTTCCATGTCACCTCCGAGAGGTGCCAGGAACCAGCACCGTGTCCCAAGTTCAGCATCTGTTACTGCATCTTCGATGGCTGGAGCTGGAATGATGCGCGGGGCTGTGTGGGTACCTGCGTGTTACTTACAGTTAGTAAGAATAATTTTGAATGGGAATTTACATGCTATATGACACCATGACTCACCCCAAATGGACGGCTCCCAAACACGCACGTCGCCACTAGGTTCAGTGACCGCATAAATGCGTTGCGGTTTGTACGAAGAGTAGCTGTAGGTGAAGATGGCGTCGACATACTTCTCCGGCCGCAGGAAGTCGTCGCGCAAGACTGTCCATTCCTTGTCTTCTGGGCATCTACTTAATGTGATTGCCTTGTCGAACACCGCTAAGAGGTCGTACTCCCAGGTCTTCCACACCCCCTCCCGCAGTCTATGTGGGATCTGTACCTTCAGGAGGTCATCTTCTGCCCTGTTGAACCTGTGAGCGAATTCGGAAATGGGCAGCGACCACCCGTTGTTAAATGTAGTAATGCCGACACCCTCCAAAGATGGCAATGCAAGTCTCACCGATCGGTAGCCATTTTTTAGAGTCCAAGTACTCCCATCCTATGATAAAAGGACCAGCCACTCGCCGTTGACACCCACCCAGTTCTGGTCATCTTCCATTTCCGTCTCTTCTTCTTCCTTGATATTCACCACTACTGATTCGGACCACTTATCCAGCAGCATCAGTTTTGCATGAATATTCTGCAGAGTTTGTTGTCACTTGGTACAATCACCTAGCATGGATTCCATTGCAAATACAATTTGACAACTGGACCTTTAGATTAAAGTACACAAAATATCCCCTAAATACGAGTGTCTCCTCAGATATCGCCTAAATTGTGCATGTGTCACTACGAAGATACCCAATATATGGAGTAGTAGCAGAGCCCCCAGAACAAACTTCTGACGATGATCATAAACAGCTCGGGGCATAACAGCCTTAAATCATCTAATCTGTTTGTTTTTATTTTAGGAAACAGAATATCACCTAGCAGGCATTCCATTGCAAAATCAAAATTGACAACTCGTCTATCACCTAAAGTAAGACTATGTCACTACAAAAATACCAGAATATTAGGTACGAGTAGAGCTTCCGCTGTACAAAATAGTCTTAAATGGTTCGATTTGGTCAAACCGCGCGTGCACACAACACGTTTGACGAAAGGAACATAGGATTCCGATGAGAGTTCAGCACATATGAATCAACGATATGACTGAACGAATAAGCTAGATACTAGAACTTACATGGCCATCGCGATCATTTGGCCATTTGCTGTCATCGGGGTAAAGACGGCCTGGCGTGCCGAACGGTTGTTCGTCCATGTCCCGCATCGTGAAGCAGTAGCCAGGGATGCAACGAGCGAGGCGGCCGACAGAGATGATGTCCAACCCCGAGGCAATCCTGTGCACGTTCGCGACACTGATGTTCGGCTATCCCCAATCCTCGCGGTGGCGGTCGCCCTTGCCATCCGCATCATCATCGCATGCCTTTCGCTTCAGCCTGCTGCTACCCCAAGCTCTACCCATAGCGGCACATGGAGTTTGGAATCAGGGATGGAGGCGTTGTGATAAGGAGGCAGATGGATTCGAGAGGGGATGGAATCAGGGATGGGGGCAGTTGTTCGAGTGGGGAGTGAATCTGCAAGGAACCGTCGCCGCCGCCGGTTCTCGTCCGCGTGGAAGACAAGGAAGGGGACGTAATTATTGAGGGCAGGCACCGGAACCGTCTAGAGGAAGTGAAAAAATAAATCATAAGAGAGAGAAATGTGCGGCCCGCCTGTCAGTGAGTGAAGGTCGGCACGCGCAAACGTGCCTACGTTTGACTTGGATCGTGCATGGCAGACCTCGATTCCACCGCATGCAAGTGGCGCAGAACAAATTTTAGGAAGCGCTAGCGTCGACGTGTAAAACTGCCGTTTTTATCCACCTTCACCCTACTACGAACGGTTGTGCACCATTCCATATATTGGTAAGGGCGGTTCCAATCTTTAACTTCTCCATCTCATTTCCTCCTCCACGGCCTCGTCATCTTTCTCCTCCACAACCTCATCCATTTCCTCCACCACCGCATCACCCTCTTCCTCCGTATCCTTTTCCTCTTGCCGATAGTCATGGACTCTCCGGACATCCGAAACGACAGTAGGCAAGAAACCGCGCACTTCGACATAGAAGTACATGGCAGGAAGAAGATCGATGTCGTCTACACCATCGACCCTTGGACGGTGAGGAACACTCTGAATAATTACACAAGTTGGCTACAGTTCGAAGAAAATAGGTTCGTAGGTCTCGACCTCGAGTACAACCGCGATCACCGTAGGATCACCGTGGTGCAACTCTCCATGAAGGGGCACGTCCTCGTATACCAGCCTTTTTGCGAGAAGGGGGATGATGGGATCTGGTAGACTTTGTTGTCTTTTTGTTCCTAAACCGTCTGTTTGTAGAAGTTATTGCTATATTATTTGTCTGAATTCATTTTCATGCAGGTGAGGAGAAATCATTAGGGATCTGTTTCATGACTTTCTCGTGAACCAGCACATAACATTTACTAGTGTTGACATCACGAAAGACACTAAACTGCTTGAAAGCCCGACTGTCAACATTACAATCCCAAAGGAGTGTAGAGTGGACATCCAGGAAATTTACTGGATCCTAGGGACGAAGGGCGGCAAGACCGGGATGGCCGCTCTTGCCTCCGAACTCATCGACCCATGGTACGCTGACATGAAGGGAAAATTGCCGAGATGTTCGTGGAGGCATTTAGGGAACGATTACTGGGAGGATAAGCCACTTTCTGAACCTAATCTGAAGTACGCTGCAATTGACGGGTATGTTAGCCACGAGCTGTATCGCCAGATTGTAAAATATCGTTCCAGGCATCGCATCATTGAACCACCACCAAGGCAGGTTGTTTACCCCAGATGCCAGAGTGTAGATGAATCTACAAGCCAGGGCAAGCGATCGAAGGCATCCTGGGATCGGTTGCCTTCTCCAACAGGCTGGGATGTAGACTTTTAGTGCATGATTGTTGTGTTTATGAAAACATGGTATTTCAGAAGTACACTATGTGAGCAATTACGAACTGCTGTGTATTACCTTTGTCAGACTATAATGTGGGTTTGGTTATGACTGTATCCTTCGCTATAATGTGGGTTTGTAAGAATGAATGTTGAGCTTACAAAAGGGGGAATGTAATTCATACAGGTTAATTAGCTAATAGCACAGGGATCATACGAGCTTGGTTCTTACACACAGAATGCTTAGAAAATACATGCGAGGTAAAATACATGCGAGATAAAACTAGGAATGAAATGCGAAACTAGTAGTGGTAAACAGCACACTCACCCACCCGCCAGATCCTATTGAGCATCTCGTAGCAGACATACGTGTCCCTGGCTGTGTACTTGATTGCATCGTAATCCAGGTGCCTCCACTCCCATCGCTCGTGTAGGTGCTTCGGGAACTCGACTTTCATGCGGGATACTCGCGGTCGATGATGTCGGCAGCGAGTCTAGCCATGCCGGCTTTCCCCGTACCACCATCCGAGTACCTCCACAAACGTTGGAGATCGACGTGATTGACGACATGAACGAGGAGACTCCGCTCTAGCTTCGGAGTGTCGTTCTTGATGTCGATGATGGCGAAGTAGATCTCCCTCCTGTGTAGGAACTCGTGAAGCTCCGGGCATACAGATTTGGCCCTACATGTGTGGTATAGGAGGCAGTGGTTGCGCATGGACAGCTGCAAAAGCGCCATCCTCTTCCTATCTCCGGTATACTCGAGGTCAAGGCCGGAGATCTTGTACCTGTCCATCGGCTCCTGTAGCCACTGCGTGTACATTGCGATGACCTTGGCGACCTCCGCTAATGCATTTGTGTGGACGACCGTCAGCTTCGTGGTGCCATGGGCGGTGACGGTGTACTCGTCGGTGAAGTCGCTCCCATCACCAAAGACGTCGTACTCTGCATCCATGGCAGCAGATAATGCGGAGGCGGTGGCCTAGGGTCGGTAGCGGTGGCTGGGACTGGGCGTGGCAGTGGAGTGATCTATTGTGGTGGTATGGCCCGGCGAAGGCGGTGCCTGCGGCAGCGTCGATGGTTCTTACGGTGGCTGCGGTGGTGGCGGAGGGCGGCGGAAGGAATGAGTTGGTGATTTTTGCAAAGTGATGTGCTGAGGAGATAGAAGGCGATGCTTACATTGTGTTTACCAATATTCCGGTCATACCCATGTCGAGGCAAGTTTGACCAGGCGAGCACAGTTGGTTTGCAATCCCAGCGATTAAATTTGGCGTCCGTCCCGGTAGATGATGGGACGGGTGTGCAACGTGGCTTTGGCGTGGTAGAGACCGGTCACGTAGACCACCGTCCCGTTACTGATCCACAGCAGGTGCGCGGTGCTAACATAACATGACAGGACAAAAGGAAGTGTACAGCTATTATTCCTAACAAGTTTAAGAAGTGTAAGCATAGACATGGACCTAGCATCCCTGCACCCTGGGGCAGCCACCCAGCCGATTAGGCCTGCCGATTGCGCAAAGCTTGTCCAGAATTTGCCAAAATGAAGCATGTTTGCCCATGTTTCTATAAGTTTCTCTGTAGGCCACTTGTGTAAGCATGCATGATCAAGCAACTTTGCAACACACGTGTTGGTGGAAAAGCATTAGGTTTCAACGCACCACATAGTTTAGGGATTTAGAATAGCTACATTGTGGAGATCAAACCAAATTGCATTGTAAAGCCAAATTTAGCTTTTTGTAAGATTTAGCTATAGCAACATTGTGTCTCGCTTGTCCTCACTTTTTCCCTCCTAATATTCACAAACCCCTCACATGCGCTCGGAGGAGGGTGCCGTCTGGTCATAGGCTTGGCCGTTACATGCGCCCTGACGCCTAAATTGGAAGTTTTTTTGTTATTTGGCCTTTTTAAGAGCGCCTTTTCCCCTCTCTCTAACAGTTGTGTTTTTTTTGCCCAAAAAGGTAGGGAATCTAGAGAAGCTTCTCTCTTCATTCATTGTTCCTTTTGCCCTCGTTTTTCCCCAATTTGGCAGAAAATCTAGAGCAGCAAAACAAACCAGCACCATAAATAAATTTAGTAAACATAGCACATGTAGATAAAGCAGCTAATATAGGTTATATAGTACGATACTTAACGAGTTTCAACAATTAGGCTGCTCAGCAGCAGCAGCTGACAGGTTCAACACAGACAAGACAAAAGAAGCTGCTTTACAGCAGCAGCAGCTGATCAGTGGCCCCTCGTGGCCCCTGCCAGGAGGGCATCCGCCTCCTCCCTCTTGTGCCTCCTCCACTTCTTGATGCCCAGCCCCTTGACATTGGGTGCCTTGGGTCTGATCGGGGGCATGCGACCCTCCTCGATAGCCACCTTCTGCAGGTTGCGGAAGTGAAGACCGAGCGCCTGGTGCTTGGCCATGAAGCCGTGGACGTTCACGGACTCGCCACATGTCCTCACATCCTCAGCTTGCTTCACGAGGGAGTTGAAGTCTGTGGCACGGAGCCTCGTAGTGGGGCAGAAGGGGCACCTGTACACATTGCGGGCGAATAAGTTGTTGTACTAACCGTCCTTTAGCGTCCTCAGCACATGACGAGTCTTGGTGTCCTTGGACTCGTCGTCGCTGCGGAGGTCGCTGCTATCCTCCTTTTGGAAAAAAACAGTAGAGTGAAATAAGGACATGATTGAGATACTTTGATTATCGGAATTGATTTTTTGCATAAATTAACCGAATGAGATTTCCCGATTATTCCCCAAATATCAAACCAAATAGAATACTAATCCCAACTACGAACAGGGGGATTCATCGAAAATTGAGATCTAACATAAGAGGATTAGCTACTGTAAAAATACGAACAGCCGAGCCCTAATAACATACGATCTAGCATCCAACGATGGGAACGGGGGAAGAACAAGGGAAGGGGAGAAAACCCTGGTTACCTCCGACCATGGGTCGGCGATGCTGGTGTCGTAGGGGTTCTCCGGCCTTATGTAGACAACCTCCTCGTAGGGGTCCCAGCCGAGCAAGATCTGTCCGAGACCGGCGGGGGCCTCCTCGCCGGCGGCTACGGCGGATGCGGGGACGGGGACGGGGGTCTGGACGAGGAAGAGGGGCTCCTCGCCGGTGGCCTTGGAGGCGCCGATGGCCATCGTGCCGTTCTTCTCCATCGCCAGCGTGGCTGGAGTTTTGTTGGGCGTTTGCAGAAGGTGATGGGACAGTGGAGACGGTTGAGTGAGCGAGTGCGTGATGAGTGGAAGTGGGGAGGCCTCTATTAAAGGAGAAGGGAAGCAACGTTTCGTTGCACTACTGTGCACCGCGTACGCTAATGCACCATGCACGGCCACACGTATCCGCTACCGCCCCGTGCACCACACACGCGTACCGTGAGTCGCGTTTTTTCCCTCGTGTCTAACCCTAGCGATTCAGTTGTACTCAGTTTTGCCCTCGAGCGTAACACTGGTGGTTTGGTTCCATTTTTAAATCATTTCCTATTTTCTATTTGAATCCCTTTGTCACTCTTGCTTTTGGTTTTTAAGTTCTACTCAGTTTTTCCCTTGGTTTTTAAGTTCTACTCGGTTTTGCCCTCTGTTCTTAAGTGATACTCGGTTTTCCCCTCTCTTTGTATCCATCTCTCGCACTTGTGATCATCTTCGCTGCTACGCTCTGATTGGTCGAGACAGTTGTCACACGGATCGTGCCCACCAACCGTTGATCATCTTTGATCTAGCGGACAGGATAACCCTTATATCTGTCGGGGGCACCCCTCTATCCATGCAAAATAACGAGTATGCAACCGGAACTTTAACTCCATAAATAGATGAACTTGAATATATTTTGAAGGGTACAAAAATAGAAATCCCCATAGTTTAAGGGTCGAGATACGGTAAGAGAACTAAATATTATTAGAGGCCGGGCTAGCACAGTGACGGGTTGGTCGGCTGGAAGTTGCTGATTCCTAAGTAAGGGGACACTAGGCCGGTCTTGACATACTCCCTCAGGAATTAGCCATAAGCAGCGTGCTTAGCCTTGGTCACCGACTTGTGTTTACTATCCGGGCTTTTACCGATGCCAACCGCATGCGGAATCAAGCTGGCAATCCTCGGGTTGACTACTTTCTTACAGAAAGGGCACCTGAGCTCCCCAAGTCGAGTGCGTAAAGGGATTATCCCACTCTTGAGCTTCTTCATGACATGGCGGCTCTTGTTGTCCCTGGTCTCCTTGTCAGAGTCCATCTCACTTGAATCCACCTGTAATGTATGGAATACAAACCGAAATGAGAAAAATAATAAATATATATTCTGTCCACCATTTCGAGGTACTTTCGATGCAATAACATGTCTATATAGGTTCAACAGTTCATTACGGCCGTCTCCCCAGCTCGCTCCTAAATTAATGTGGTTTGTGTTCTTGGTAACTTATTAATAAATAAATAATGTGGATTCATTCAGAACAGACTAGATCTCTCCATGTACCGGTTCATACGTTGCATCTAATCATTAGGACTAGATTTTTTTATGATGCCAGGATAGATTAAGCTCGAGCAGAAAATATGAAACATGTAGAAATAGATGTACCTCCAGGTACACGAGCCTCATCGTCGAACACCACGCCCTCATCGGTGCCTCCGAAGTCGTCAGCACTGGTGAGCACATGGTCCCCTAAGGGGTTGAGCTACACGTCCTCCTCACCTTGTGCTGCGTGATGCTCCTCCTGATCTACCGCGTGAAGCACCACCCCGGCGGCGATGCCCGGACACTCACCCCCATGCACTGGTTTCATGGAGAAGGTTCGTGCAAGTACATTCAAGATTATGGGGTTTTGCTAGATAGGGAAGAGAGAGTAGTGGATGAGTGCGAATGGAGGATCCGATAGGCTAGGTTTTTAATGTGGGGACGTTTAGGCCTCCTCGAGGGCCCCGGTAGGCAGCTCTTCCAGCTGCGCTTGCCGTGTGGAAGGTTCATGTGGTGGAGGCATGTCGGAAGTAAGAGTGCAAGTGCGCTGCGGAGTAAAAATGGTATAGCCCGTGGGCCGTGGACGACCAGTTGCCGTGTAGTAGACTTGTAGCCTTTGCAGACTAGATTAAACATGACATGCCCACTCGACAACTTTTTCCATGGATGGCATCGTGTTCCTTCTTGTAGAAGTCTCGTTGAGGGAGACGTCTGTCCTGTCTCGTGCTGTCCTGTAAAGGCCACGACATGTGCAACGAGCCTCGTTGGATCACACAGGATCAACGGTTGGTGTGCACGATCTACGTGACAACTGTGACAACCAATCAGGGCGTAGCAGACAGAGTGGGGATAGGTTTGGGATTCTACGAAAGAGAGATAGGGGCAAAACTGGGTAGTATCAAAAAACCAAGGGCAAAGATGAGTAGTATAAAAATGGAAAGTGGGTGTCTTTTACAATGAAATACATCATGGAATACATCAAATTATGCCAAGATAGATCCACTAGAGTTCATTGCATGTGTGTTCTTTCCACAAACCACATATGTATCCACTAGAGTCATTGCATGTGTGTTCCTGTCATGAACCACATTTGGATCAACCAGTGTCATTGCATGTGTGTTCTTTCCACAAACCACATATGGATCAACCAGTGTCATTGCATGTGTGTTCTTTCCACAAACCACATATGGATCAACCAATGTCATTGCATGTGTGTTCCTGTCATGACCCACACATGTATCAACACATGGCATCGCATGTGTGTTCCTGTCAAGAACCACATATGGATCCACCAGTGTTCATTGCATGTGTGTTCCTGTCATGAACCACACATGGGTCAACCAGTGGTTATTGCATGTGTGTTCTTTCCGCGGACCACATATGGATCCACTAGAGTCATTGCATGTGTGTTCTTTCCACAAACCACACAAGGATCAACCAATGGAATTTCATGTGTGTTCTTTTCACAAACCACATATGGATCAACCAATGGCATTGCATGTGTGTTCTTTTCACAAATCACATATGGATCCACCAGTGTTCACTTCATGTGTGTTCTTTCCACAAACCACTTATGGATCCACCAGTGTTCATTCCATGAGTGTTCTTTTCCACAAACCACATATGGATACACTAGAGTCATTGCATGTGTGTTCTTTTCACAAACCACATATGGACCCACCAGAGTCATTGCATGTGTGTTCTTTTACTAAAACTAGGACTAGAGTCATTGCATGTGTGTTCTTTTCACAAACCACATATGGATCCACTAGTGTCATTGCATGTGTGTTCTTTCCACAAACCACATATGTATCAACCAGTGGTCATTGCATGTGTGTTCTTTTCACAAACCACATATGGATCCACCAGTGTCATTGCATGTGTGTTCTTTCCACAACCACATATGGATCCATCAGTGGTCATTGCATGTGTGTTCTTTCCACAAACAGCACATGGATCCCCTACGTCATTACATGTGTGTTATTTTCATAAACCACATATGGACCCACTTGAGTCACTGCATGTGTGTTCTTTCCACAAACCACATATGGATTAACCAATGTCATTGCATGTGTGTTCTTTTCACAAACCACATATGGACCCACTAGAGTCATTGCATGTGTATTCTTTTCACAAACCACACATGGATCAACCAATGGCATTGCATGTGTTTTCTTTCCACAAACAACACATGGATCCACTAGAGTCATTGCTTGTGTGTTCTTTCCACAAACCACACATGGATCAACCAGTGTCATTGCATCTGTGTTCTTTCCACAAACCACATATGGATCAACCAGTGTCATTGCATGTGTGTTCTTTCCACAAACCACACATGGATCAACTAGAGTCATTGCATGTGCATTCTTTTCACAAACCACATATGGACCCACTAGAGTCATTGCATGTGTGTTCCTGTCAAGTACCATATATGGATCCACCAGTGTTCATTGCATGTGTGTTCCTGTCATGAACCACACATGGATCAACTAGTGATTATTGCATGTGTGTTCTTTCCGCAGACCACACATGGATCCACTAGAGTCATTGCACGTGTGTTCTTTTCACAAACCACATATGGACCCACTAGATTCATTGCATGTGTGTTCCTTCCACAAACCACACATGGATTAACCAATGGCTGATTCATGTGTGTTATTGTCACAAACCACATATGGATCAACCAATGTCATTGCATGTGTGTTCCTGACATGAACGACATATGGTCCCACTAGAGTCATTGCATGTGTGTTCTTTCCACAAACCACATATGGATCCACTAGAGTCATTGCATGTGTGTTCTTTTCACAAATCACATATGGACCCACTAGAGTCATTGCATGTGTGTTCTTATACTAAAACCAGCATTAGAATCATTGCATGTGTGTTGTTTCCACAAACCACACATGGATCAACCAGTGTCATTGCATGCGTGTTCTTGCCACACACCACATATGGATACACCAGTGGTCATTGCATGTGTGTTGTTTCCACAAACCACATATGGACCCACTAGAGTCATTGCATGTGTGTTCATATACTAAACTAGCACTAGAATCATTGCATGTGTGTTCTTTTCACAAACCACACATGGATCCACCAGTGTCATTGCATGTGTGTTCTTTCCACAAACCACTTATGGATCCACCAGTGTTCATTGCATGTGTGTTGTTTCCACAAACCACACATGGATCCCCCTGAGTCATTGCATGTGTGTTCTTTTCACAAACCACATATGGACCCACTTGAGTCATTGCATGTGTGTTCTTTCTACAAACCACATATGGACCCACTAGAGTCATTGCATGTGTTCTTTTCACAAACCACATATGGATCAACTAATGGCATTGCATGTGTGTTCTTTTCATAAAACACATATGGATCCACCAGTGTTCACTACATGTTTGTTCTTTCAAAAAACCACTTATGGATCCACAAGTGTTCATTTCATGTGTGTTATTTTCCACAAACCACTTATGGATCCACTAGAGTCATTGCATGTGTGTTCTTTTCACAAACCACATATGGACCCACTAGAGTCATTGCATGTGTGTTCTTATACTAAAACCAGCACTAGAGTCATTGCATGTGTGTTCTTTTCACAAACCACATATGGATCCACCAGTGTCATTTCTTGTGTGTTCTTTCCACAAACCACATATGGATCAACCAGCGGTCATTGCATGTGTGTTCTTCCCACAAACCACATACGGATCAACCAGTGTCATTGCATGTGTGTTCTTTCCACAAACCACATATGGATCAACCAATGTCATTGCATGTGTGTTCCTGTCATGAACCACACATGGATCAACCAATGTCATTGCATGTGTGTTACTGTCAAGAACCACATATGGATCCACCAGTGTTCATTGCATGTGTGTTCCTATCATGAACCACACATGGATCAACTCGTGGTTATTGCATGTGTGTTCTTTCCGCAGACCACACATGGATCCACTAGTGTCATTGCATGTGTGTTCTTTTCACAAACCACATATGGACCCACTAGAGTCATTGCATGTGTTCTCTTATACTAAAACCAGCACTAGTCATTGCATGTGTGTTCTTTTCACAAACCACATATGGATCAACCAATGGCATTGCATGTGTGTTCTTTTCACAACTCACATATGGATCCACTAGTGTTCACTACATGTGTGTTCTTTCAACAAACCACTTATGGATCCACAAGTGTTTATTCATGTGTGTTCTTTTCCACAAACCACTTATGGATCCACTAGAGTCATTGCATGTGTGTTCTTTTCACAAACCACATATGGACCCACTAGAGTCATTGCATGTGTGTTCTTATACTAAAACTAGCACCAGTGTCATTGCATGTGTGTTCTTTCCACAAACCACATATGGATACACTAGAGTCATTGCATGTGTGTTCTTTCCACAAACCACACATGGATTAACCAATGGCATTGCATGTGTGTTCTTTCCACAAACCACACATGGATCAACCAATGGGATTGCATGTGTATTATTTTCACAAACTACACATGGATCAACCAATGGGATTGCATGTGTGTTCTTTCCACAAACCACACATGGATCCACCAGAGTCATTGCATGTGTGTTCTTTCCACAAACCACATATGGATCAACTAGTGTCATTGCATGTGTGTTCTTTCCACAAACCACATATGGATCAACTGATGTCATTGCATGTGTGTTCCTGTCATGAACCACACATGGATCAACCAATGTAATTGCATGTGTGTTACTGTCAAGAACCACATATGGATCCACCAGTGTTCATTGCATGTGTGTTCCTGTCATGAACCACACATGGATCAACTCGTGGTTATTGCATGTGTGTTCTTTCCGCAGACCACACATGGATCCACTAGTGTTATTGCACGCGTGTTCTTTTCACAAACCACATATGGACCCACTAGAGTCATTGCATGTGTGTTCTTATACTAAAACCAGCACTAGAGTCATTGCATGTGTGTTCTTTTCACAAACCACATATGGATCAACCAATGGCATTTCATGTATGTTCTTTTCACAACTCACATATGGATCCACCAGTGTTCACTTCATGTGTGTTCTTTCAACAAACCACTTATGGATCCACCAGTGTTCATTGCATGTGTGTTCTTTTCCACAAACCACTTATGGATCCACTAGAGTCATTGCATGTGTGTTATTTTCACAAACCACATATGGACCCACTAGAGTCATTGCATGTGTGTTCTTATACTAAAACTAGCACTAGAGTCATTCCATGTGTGTTCTTTTCACAGACGACATATGGATCCTCCAGTGTCATTTCTTGTGTGTTCTTTCCATAAACCACATATGGATCAACCAGTGGTTATTGCATTTGTGTTCTTTCCACAAACCACACATGGATCAACCAGTGTCATTGCATGTGTCTTCTTTCCACAAACCACATATGGATCAACCAGTGGTCATTGCATGTGTGTTCTTTTCCACAAACCACATATGGATACACTAGAGTCATTGCATGTGTGTTCTTTCTACAAACCACACATGGATTAACCAATGGCATTGCATGTGTGTTCTTTCCACAAACCACACATGGATCAAACAATGGCATTGCATGTGTATTATTTTCACAAACCACACATGGATCAACCAATGGGATTGCCTGTGTGTTCTTTCCACAAACCACACATGGATCCACCAGAGTCATTGCATGTGTGTTCTTTCCACAAACCACATATGGATCAACCAGTGTCATTGCATGTGTGTTCTTTCCACAAACCACATATGGATCAACCAATGTCATTGCATGTGTGTTCCTGTCATGAACCACACATGGATCAACCAATGTCATTGCATGCGTGTTACTGTCAAGAACCACATATGGATCCACCAGTGTTCATTGCATGTGTGTTCCTGTCATGAACCACACATGGATCAACTCGTGGTTATTGCATCTGTGTTCTTTCCGCAGACCACACATGGATCCACTAGTGTCATTGCACGTGTGTTCTTTTCACAAACCACATATGGACCCACTAGAGTCATTGCATGTGTTCTCTTATACTAAAACCAGCACTAGAGTCATTGCATGTGTGTTCTTTTCACAAACCACATATGGATCAACCAATGGCATTGCATGTGTGTTGTTTTCACAACTCACATATGGATCCACCAGTGTTCACTGCATGTGTGTTCTTTCAACAAACCACTTATAGATCCACAAGTGTTCATTGCATGTGTGTTCTTTTCCACAAACCACTTATGGATCCACTAGAGTCATTGCATGTGTGTTCTTTTCACAAACCACATATGGACCCACTAGAGTCATTGCATGTGTGTTCTTATACTAAAACTAGCACTAGAGTCATTGCATGTGTGTTCTTTTCACAAATGACATATGGATCCACCAGTGTCATTTCTTGTGTGTTCTTTCCACAAACCACATATGGATCAACCAGCGGTCATTGCATGTGTGTTCTTCCCACAAACCACATATGGATCCACTAGACTCATTGCATGTGTGTTCTTTCCACAAACCACACAAGGATCAACCAGTGTCATTGCATGTGTGTTCTTTCCACAAACCACATATGGATCAACCAGTGGTCATTGCATGTGTGTTCTTTCCACAAACCACACATGGATCAACCAATGGTATTGCATGTGTATTCTTTTCACAAACCACACATGGATCAACCAATGGGATTGCATCTATGTTCTTTCCACAAACCACACATTGATTCACCAGAGTCATTGCATGTGTGTTCTTTCCCCAAACCACATATGGATCAACCAGTGTCATTGCATGTGTGTTCTTTCCACAAACCACATATGGATCAACCAATGTCATTGCATGTGTGTTCCTGTCGTGAACCACACATGGATCAACCAATGTCATTGCATGTGTGTTCCTGTCAAGAACCACATATGGATCCACCAGTGTTCATTGCATGTGTGTTCCTGTCATGAACCACACATGGATCAACTAGTGATTATTGCATGTGTGTTCTTTCCGCAGACCACACATGGATCCACTAGAGTCATTGCACGTGTGTTCTTTTCACAAACCACATATGGACCCACTAGATTCATTGCATGTGTGTTCTTATACTAAAACCAGCACTAGAGTCATTGCATGTGTGTTCTTTTCACAAACCACATATGGATCCACGAGTGTCATTGCATGTGTGTTCTTTCCACAAACCACTTATGGATCCACCAGTGTTCATTGCATGTGTGTTCTTTTCCACAAACCACATATGGATCCACTAGAATCATTGCATGTGTGTTCTTTTCACAAACCACATATGGACCCACTAGAGTCATTTCACGTGTGTTCTTTCCACAAACCACACATGGATCAACCAGTGTCACTGCATGTGTGTTCTTTCCACAAACCACATATGGATCAACCGGTGGTCATTGCATGTGTGTTCTTATACTAAAACCAGCAATAGAGTCATTGCATGTGTGTTCTTTTCACAAACCACATATGGATCCACCAGTGTAATTTCTTGTGTGTTCTTTCCACAAACCACATATGGATCAACCAGCGGTCATTGCATGTGTGTTCTTCCCACAAACCACATATGGATCAACCAGTGTCATTGCATGTGTGTTCTTTCCACAAACCACATATGGATCAACCAATGTCATTGCATGTGTGTTCCTGTCATGAACCACACATGGATCAACCAATGTCATTGCATGTGTGTTACTGTCAAGAACCACATATGGATCCACCAGTGTTCATTGCATGTGTGTTCCTATCATGAACCACACATGGATCAACTCGTGGTTATTGCATGTGTGTTCTTTCCGCAGACCACACATGGATCCACTAGTGTCATTGCCTGTGTGTTCTTTTCACAAACCACATATGGACCCACTAGAGTCATTGCATGTGTTCTCTTATACTAAAACCAGCACTAGTCATTGCATGTGTGTTCTTTTCACAAACCACATATGGATCAACCAATGGCATTGCATGTGTGTTCTTTTCACAACTCACATATGGATCCACTAGTGTTCACTACATGTGTGTTCTTTCAACAAACCACTTATGGATCCACAAGTGTTCATTGCATGTGTGTTCTTTTCCACAAACCACTTATGGATCCACTAGAGTCATTGCATGTGTGTTCTTTTCACAAACCACATATGGACCCACTAGAGTCATTGCATGTGTGTTCTTATACTAAAACTAGCACCAGTGTCATTGCATGTGTGTTCTTTCCACAAACCACATATGGATACACTAGAGTCATTGCATGTGTGTTCTTTCCACAAACCACACATGGATTAACCAATGGCATTGCATGTGTGTTCTTTCCACAAACCACACATGGATCAACCAATGGGATTGCATGTGTATTATTTTCACAAACTACACATGGATCAACCAATGGGATTGCATGTGTGTTCTTTCCACAAACCACACATGGATCCACCAGAGTCAATGCATGTGTGTTCTTTCCACAAACCACATATGGATCAACCAGTGTCATTGCATGTGTGTTCTTTCCACAAACCACATATGGATCAACTGATGTCATTGCATGTGTGTTCCTGTCATGAACCACACATGGATCAACCAATGTCATTGCATGTGTGTTACTGTCAAGAACCACATATGGATCCACCAGTGTTCATTGCATGTGTGTTCCTGTCATGAACCACACATGGATCAACTCGTGGTTATTGCATGTGTGTTCTTTCCGCAGACCACACATGGATCCACTAGTGTCATTGCACGCATGTTCTTTTCACAAACCACATATGGACCCACTAGAGTCATTGCATGTGTGTTCTTATACTAAAACCAGCACTAGAGTCATTGCATGTGTGTTCTTTTCACAAACCACATATGGATCAACCAATGGCATTTCATGTTGTTCTTTTCACAACTCACATATGGATCCACCAGTGTTCACTTCATGTGTGTTCTTTCAACAAACCACTTATGGATCCACCAGTGTTCATTGCATGTGTGTTCTTTTCCACAAACCACTTATGGATCCACTAGAGTCATTGCATGTGTTATATTTTCACAAACCACATATGGACCCACTAGAGTCATTGCATGTGTGTTCTTATACTAAAACTAGCACTAGAGTCATTCCATGTGTGTTCTTTTCACAGACGACATATGGATCCTCCAGTGTCATTTCTTGTGTGTTCTTTCCATAAACCACATATGGATCAACCAGTGGTTATTGCATTTGTGTTCTTTCCACAAACCACACATGGATCAACCAGTGTCATTGCATGTGTCTTCTTTCCACAAACCACATATGGATCAACCAGTGGTCATTGCATGTGTGTTCTTTTCCACAAACCACATATGGATACACTAGAGTCATTGCATGTGTGTTCTTTCTACAAACCACACATGGATTAACCAATGGCATTCCATGTGTGTTCTTTCCACAAACCACACATGGATCAACCAATGGCATTGCATGTGTATTATTTTCACAAACCACACATGGATCAACCAATGGGATTGCCTGTGTGTTCTTTCCACAAACCACACATGGATCCACCAGAGTCATTGCATGTGTGTTCTTTCCACAAACCACATATGGATCAACCAGTGTCATTGCATGTGTGTTCTTTCCACAAACCACATATGGATCAACCAATGTCATTGCATGTGTGTTCCTGTCATGAACCACACATGGATCAACCAATGTCATTGCATGCGTGTTACTGTCAAGAACCACATATGGATCCACCAGTGTTCATTGCATGTGTGTTCCTATCATGAACCACACATGGATCAACTCGTGGTTATTGCATCTGTGTTCTTTCCGCAGACCACACATGGATCCACTAGTGTCATTGCACGTGTGTTCTTTTCACAAACCACATATGGACCCACTAGAGTCATTGCATGTGTTCTCTTATACTAAAACCAGCACTAGAGTCATTGCATGTGTGTTCTTTTCACAAACCACATATGGATCAACCAATGGAATTGCATGTGTGTTCTTTTCACAACTCACATATGGATCCACCAGTGTTCACTGCATGTGTGTTCTTTCAACAAACCACTTATGGATCCACAAGTGTTCATTGCATGTGTGTTCTTTTCCACAAACCACTTATGGATCCACTAGAGTCATTGCATGTGTGTTCTTTTCACAAACCACATATGGACCCACTAGAGTCATTGCATGTGTGTTCTTATACTAAAACTAGCACTAGAGTCATTGCATGTGTGTTCTTTTCACAAACGACATATGGATCCACCAGTGTCATTTCTTGTGTGTTCTTTCCACAAACCACATATGGATCAACCAGCGGTCATTGCATGTGTGTTCTTCCCACAAACCACATATGGATCCACTAGACTCATTGCATGTGTGTTCTTTCCACAAACCACACAAGGATCAACCAGTGTCATTGCATGTGTGTTCTTTCCACAAACCACATATGGATCAACCAGTGGTCATTGCATGTGTGTTCTTTCCACAAACCACACATGGATCAACCAATGGTATTGCATGTGTATTCTTTTCACAAACCACACATGGATCAACCAATGGGATTGCATCTGTGTTCTTTCCACAAACCACACATTGATTCACCAGAGTCATTGCATGTGTGTTCTTTCCCCAAACCACATATGGATCAACCAGTGTCATTGCATGTGTGTTCTTTCCACAAACCACATATGGATCAACCAATGTCATTGCATGTGTGTTCCTGTCGTGAACCACACATGGATCAACCAATGTCATTGCATGTGTGTTCCTGTCAAGAACCACATATGGATCAACCAGTGTTCATTGCATGTGTGTTCCTGTCATGAACCACACATGGATCAACTAGTGATTATTGCATGTGTGTTCTTTCCGCAGACCACACATGGATCCACTAGAGTCATTGCACGTGTGTTCTTTTCACAAACCACATATGGACCCACTAGATTCATTGCATGTGTGTTCTTATACTAAAACCAGCACTAGAGTCATTGCATGTGTGTTCTTTTCACAAACCACATATGGATCCACGAGTGTCATTGCATGTGTATTCTTTCCACAAACCACTTATGGATCCACCAGTGTTCATTGCATGTGTGTTCTTTTCCACAAACCACATATGGATCCACTAGAATCATTGCATGTGTGTTCTTTTCACAAACCACATATGGACCCACTAGAGTCATTGCACGTGTGTTCTTTCCACAAACCACACATGGATCAACCAGTGTCACTGCATGTGTGTTCTTTCCACAAACCACATATGGATCAACCGGTGGTCATTGCATGTGTGTTCTTTTCCACAAACCACATATGGATCCACTAGAGTCATTGCATGTGTGTTCTTTCCACAAACCACACATGGATTATCCAATGGCATTGCATGTGTGTTCTTTTCACAAACCACATATGGATCAACCAATGGCATTGCATGTGTGTTCATTTCACAAATCACATATGGATCCACCAGTGTTCACTGCATGTGTGTTCTTTCCACAAACCACTTATGGATCCACCAGTGTTCATTGCATGTGTGTTCTTTTCCACAAACCACATATGGATCCACTAGAGTCATTGCATGTGTGTTCTTTTCACAAACCACATATGGACCATCTAGAGTCATTGCATGTGTGTTCTTATACTAAAACCAGCACTAGAGTCATTGCATGTGTGTTCTTTTCACAAACCACATATGGATCCACCACTGTCATTGCATGTGTGTTGTTTCCACAAACCACATATGGATAACCCAATGGCATTGCATGTGTGTTCTTTCCAAAAACCACACATGGATCAACCAATGGCATTGCATGTGTATTATTTTCACAAACCACACATGGATCAAGCAATGGGATTGCATGTGTGTTCTTACCACAAACGACATATGGATCCACCAGTGTCATTTCTTGTGTGTTCTTTCCACAAACCACATATGGATCTACCAGCGGTCATTGCATGTGTGTTCTTCCCACAAACCACATATGGATCCACTAGACTCATTGCATGTGTGTTCTTTCCACAAACCACACATGGATCAACCAGTGTCATTGCATGTGTGTTCTTTCCACAAACCACATATGGATTAACCAGTGGGGATTGCATGTGTATTCTTTTCCACATTCCACATATGGATACACTAGAGTCATTGCATTTGTGTTCTTTCCACAAACCACACATGGATTAACCAATGGCATTGCATGTGTGTTCTTTCCACAAACCACACATGGATCAACCAATGGTATTGCATGTGTATTCTTTTCACAAACCACACATGGATCAACCAATGGGATTGCATGTGTGTTCTTTCCACAAAACACACATGGATCCACCAGAGTCATTGCATGTGTGTTCTTTCCACAAACCACATATGGATCAACCAGTGTCATTGCATGTGTGTTCTTTCCACAAACCACATATGGATCAACCAATGTCATTGCATGTGTGTTCCTGTCGTGAACCACACATGGATCAACCAATGTCATTGCATGTGTGTTCCTGTCAAGAACCACATATGGATCCACCAGTGTTCATTGCATGTGTGTTCCTATCATGAACCACACATGGATCAACTAGTGATTATTGCATGTGTGTTCTTTCCACAGACCACACATGGATCCACTAGAGTCATTGCACGTGTGTTCTTTTCACAAACCACATATGGACCCACTAGATTCATTGCATGTGTGTTCTTATACTAAAACCAGCACTAGAGTCATTGCATGTGTGTTCTTTTCACAAACCACATATGGATCCACCAGTGTCATTGCATGTGTGTTCTTTCCACAAACCACTTATGGATCCACCTGTGTTCATTGCATGTGTGTTCTTTTCCACAAACCACATATGGATCCACTAGAATCATTGCATGTGTGTTCTTTTCACAAACCACATATGGACCCACTAGAGTCATTGCACGTGTGTTCTTTCCACAAACCACACATGGATCAACCAGTGTCACTTCATGTGTGTTCTTTCCACAAACCACATATGGATCAACCGGTGGTCATTGCATGTGTGTTCTTTTCCACAAACCACATATGGATCCACTAGAGTCATTGCATGTGTGTTCTTTCCACAAACCACACATGGATTAACCAATGGCATTGCATGTGTGTTCTTTTCACAAACCACATATGGATCAACCAATGGCATTCCATGTGTGTTCATTTCACAAATCACATATGGATCCACCAGTGTTCACTGCATGTGTGTTCTTTCCACAAACCACTTATGGATCCACTAGTATTCATTGCATGTGTGTTCTTTTCCACAAACCACATATGGATCCACTAGAGTCATTGCATGTGTGTTCTTTTCACAAACCACATATGGACCATCTAGAGTCATTGCATGTGTGTTCTTATACTAAAACCAGCACTAGAGTCATTGCATGTGTGTTCTTTTCACAAACCACATATGGATCCACCACTGTCATTGCATGTGTGTTGTTTCCACAAACCACATATGGATCAACCAATGGCATTGCATGTGTGTTCTTTCCACAAACCACACATCGATTAACCAATGGCATTGCATGTGTATTATTTTCACAAACCACACATGGATCAACCAATGGGATTGCATGTGTGTTCTTTCCACAAACCACACATTGCTCCACTAGAGTCATTGCATGTGTGTTCTATCCACAAACCACATATGGATCAACTAGTGTCATTGCATGTGTGTTCTTTCCAAAAACCACATATGGATCAACCAATGTCATTGCATGTGTGTTCCTGTCATGAACCACACATGGATCAACCAATGTCATTGCATGTGTGTTCCAGTCAAGAACCACATATGGATCCACCAGTGTTCATTGCATGTGTGTTCCTGTCAAGAACCACACATTGATCAATCAGTGGTTATTGCATGTGTGTTCTTTCCGTAGACCACACATGGAACCACTAGTGTCATTGCACGTGTGTTCTTTTCACAAACCACATATGGACTCACTAGAGTCATTGCATGTGTGTTCTTTTCACAATACACATATAGATCAACCAATGGCATTGCATGTGTGTTCTTTTCACAACTCACATATGGATCCACCAGTGTTCACTTCATGTGTGTTCTTTCAACAAACCACTTATGGATCCACAAGTGTTCATTGCATGTGTGTTCTTTTCCAAAAACCACTTATGGATCCACTAGAGTCATTGCATGTGTGTTCTTTCTACAAACCACACATGGATTAACCAATGGCATTGCATGTGTGTTCTTTCCACAAACCACACATGGATCAACCAATGGCATTGCATGTGTATTATTTTCACAAACCACACATGGATCAACCAATGGGATTGCCTGTGTGTTCTTTCCACAAACCACACATGGATCCACCAGAGTCATTGCATGTGTGTTCTTTCCACAAACCACATATGGATCAACCAGTGTCATTGCATGTGTGTTCTTTCCACAAACCACATATGGATCAACCAATGTCATTGCATGTGTGTTCCTGTCATGAACCACACATGGATCAACCAATGTCATTGTATGTGTGTTATCACAAGAACCACATGGATCCACCAGTGTTCATTGCATGTGTGTTCCTGTCATGAACCACACATGGATCAACTCGTGGTTATTGCATGTGTGTTCTTTCCGCAGACCACACATGGCTCCACTAGTGTCATTGCACGTGTGTTCTTTTCAGAAACCACATATGGACCCACTAGAGTCATTGCATGTGTTCTCTTATACTAAAACCAGCACTAGAGTCATTGCATGTGTGTTCTTTTCACAAACCACATATGGATCAACCAATGGGATTGCATGTGTGTTCTTTTCACAACTCACATATGGATCCACCAATGTTCACTTCATGTGTGTTCTTTCAACAAACCACTTATGGATCCACAAGTGTTGATTGCATGTGTGTTCTTTTCCACAAACCACTTATGGATCCACTAGAGTCATTGCATGTGTGTTCTTTTCACAAACCAGATATGGGCCCACTAGAGTCATTACATGTGTGTTCTTATGCTAAAACTAGCACTAGAGTCATTGCATGTGTGTTCTTTTCACAAGCGACATATGGATCCACCAGTGTCATTTCTTGTGTGTTCTTTCCACAAACCACATATGGATCAACCAGGTCATTGCATGTGTGTTCTTCCCACAAACCACATATGGATCCACTAGACTCATTGCATGTGTGTTCTTTCCACAAACCACACATGGATCAACCAGTGTCATTGCATGTGTGTTCTTTCCACAAACCACATATGGATTAACCAGTGGTCATTGCATGTGTATTCTTTTCCACAAACCACATATGGATACACTAGAGTCATTGCATTTGTATTCTTTCCACAAACCACACATGGATTAACCAATGGCATTGAATGTGTGTTCTTTCCACAAACCACACATGGATCAACCAATGGTATTGCATGTGTATTCTTTTCACAAACCACACATGGATCAACCAATGGGATTGCATGTGTGTTCTTTCCACAAAACACACATGGATCCACCAGAGTCATTGCATGTGTGTTCTTTCCACAAACCACATATGGATCAACCAGTGTCATTGCATGTGTGTTCTTTCCACAAACCACATATGGATCAACCAATGTCATTGCATGTGTGTTCCTGTCGTGAACCACACATGGATCAACCAATGTCATTGCATGTGTGTTCCTGTCAACAACCACATATGGATCCACCAGTGTTCATTGCATGTGTGTTCCTGTCATGAACCACACATGGATCAACTAGTGATTATTGCATGTGTGTTCTTTCCGCAGACCACACATGGATCCACTAGAGTCATTGCACGTGTGTTCTTTTCAAAAACCACATATGGACCCACTAGATTCATTGCATGTGTGTTCTTATAACTAAACCAGCACTAGAGTCATTGCATGTGTGTTCTTTTCACAAACCACATATGGATCCACCAGTGTCATTGCATGTGTGTTCTTTCCACAAACCACATACGGATCCACTAGAGTCAATGCATATGTGTTCGTTTCACAAACCACATATGGACCCACTAGAGTCATTGCATGTGTTCTTTCCACAAACCACATATGGATCAACCAATGTCATTGCATGTGTGTTCTGTCATGAACCACATGGATCAACCAATGTCATTGTATGTGTGTTATCACAAACCACACATGGATCCACCAGTGTTCATTGCATGTGTGTTCCACATGAACCACACATGGATCAACTCGTGGTTATTGCATGTGTTCTTTCCACCACACATGGCTCCACTAGTGTCATTGCGTGTGTTCTTTTCAAAAACCACATATGGACCCACTAGAGTCATTGCATGTGTTCTCTTATACTAAAACCAGCACTAGAGTCATTGCATGTGTGTTCTTTTCACAAACCACATATGGATCAACCAATGGGATTGCATGTGTGTTCTTTTCACAACTCACATATGGATCCACCAATGTTCACTTCATGTGTGTTCTTTCAACAAACCACTTATGGATCCACAATTGTTGATTGCATGTGTGTTCTTTCCACAGACCACTTATGGATCCACTAGAGTCATTGCATGTGTGTTCTTTTCACAAACCAGATATGGGCCCACTAGAGTCATTACATGTGTGTTCTTATGCTAAAACTAGCACTAGAGTCATTGCATGTGTGTTCTTTTCACAAACGACATATGGATCCACCAGTGTCATTTCTTGTGTGTTCTTTCCACAAACCACATATGGATCAACCAGCGGTCATTGCATGTGTGTTCTTCCCACAAACCACATATGGATCCACTAGACTCATTGCATGTGTGTTCTTTCCACAAACCACACATGGATCAACCAGTGTCATTGCATGTGTGTTCTTTCCACAAACCACATATGGATTAACCAGTGGTCATTGCATGTGTATTCTTTTCCACAAACCACATATGGATACACTAGAGTCATTGCATTTGTATTCTTTCCACAAACCACACATGGATTAACCAATGGCATTGCATGTGTGTTCTTTCCACAAACCACACATGGATCAACCAATGGTATTGCATGTGTATTCTTTTCACAAACCACACATGGATCAACCAATGGGATTGCATGTGTGTTCTTTCCACAAAACACACATGGATCCACCAGTCATTGCATGTGTGTTCTTTCCACAAACCACATATGGATCAACCAGGTCATTGCATGTGTGTTCTTTCCACAAACCACATATGGATCAACCAATGTCATTGCATGTGTGTTCTTGCTGTGAACCACACATGGATAACCAATGTCATTGCATGTGTGTTCTGTCAACAACCACATATGGATCCACCAGTGTTCATTGCATGTGTGTTCTGTCCATGAACCACACATGGATCAACTAGTGATTATTGCATGTGTGTTCTTTCCGAGACCACACATGGATCCACTAGAGTCATTGCGTGTGTTCTTTTCAAAACCACATATGGACCCACTAGATTCATTGCATCTGTGTTCTTATAACTAAACCAGCACTAGAGTCATTGCATGTGTGTTCTTTTCACAAACCACATATGGATCGACCAGTGGTTATTGAATGTGTGTTCTTTTCCACAAACCACATATGGATCCACTGGAATCATTGCATGTGTGTTCTTTTCACAAACCACATATGGACCCACTAGAGTCATTGCACGTGTGTTCTTTTCACAAACCACATATGGACCCACTAGAGTCATTGCATGTGTGTTCCTGTCATGAACCACACATGGATCAACCAATGTCATTGCATGTGTGTTAGTGTCAAGAACCACACATGGATCCACCATGTTCATTGCATGTGTGTTCTTTCCACATGAACCACACATGGATCAACTCGTGGTTATTGCATGTGTGTTCTTTCCGCAGACCACACATGGCTCCACTAGTGTCATTGCACGTGTGTTCTTTTCAGAAACCACATATGGACCCACTAGAGTCATTGCATGTGTTCTCTTATACTAAAACCAGCACTAGAGTCATTGCATGTGTGTTCTTTTCACAAACCACATATGGATCAACCAATGGGATTGCATGTGTGTTCTTTTCACAACTCACATATGGATCCACCAATGTTCACTTCATGTGTGTTCTTTCAACAAACCACTTATGGATCCACAAGTGTTGATTGCATGTGTGTTCTTTCCACAGACCACTTATGGATCCACTAGAGTCATTGCATGTGTGTTCTTTTCACAAACCAGATATGGGCCCACTAGAGTCATTACATGTGTGTTCTTATGCTAAAACTAGCACTAGAGTCATTGCATGTGTGTTCTTTTCACAAACGACATATGGATCCACCAGTGTCATTTCTTGTGTGTTCTTTCCACAAACCACATATGGATCAACCAGCGGTCATTGCATGTGTGTTCTTCCCACAAACCACATATGGATCCACCAGACTCATTGCATGTGTGTTCTTTCCACAAACCACACATGGATCAACCAGTGTCATTGCATGTGTGTTCTTTCCACAAACCACATATGGATCAACCAGTGGTCATTGCATGTGTTTTCTTTCCACAAACCACATATGGATACACTAGAGTCATTGCATTTGTGTTATTTACACGAACCAAACGTGGATTAACCAATGGAATTGCATGTGTGTTCTTTCCACAAACCACATGGATCAACCAATGGTATTGCATGTGTATTCTTTCCCAAACCACACATGGATCAACCAATGGAATGCATGTGTGTTCTTTCCAAAACACATGGATCCACCAGAGTCATTGCATGTGTGTTCTTTCCACAAACCACATATGGATCAACCAGTGTCATTGCATGTGTGTTCTTTCCACAAACCACATATGGATCAACCAATGTCATTGCATGTGTGTTCCTATCGTGAACCACACATGGATCAACCAATGTCATTGCATGTGTGTTCCTGTCAACAACCACATATGGATCCACCAGTGTTCATTGCATGTGTGTTCCTGTCATGAACCACACATGGATCAACGAGTGATTATTGCATGTGTGTTCTTTCCGCAGACCACACATGGATCCACTAGAGTCATTGCACGTGTGTTCTTTTCACAAACCACATATGGACCCACTAGATTCATTGCATGTGTGTTCTTATACTAAAACCAGCACTAGAGTCATTGCATGTGTGTTCTTTTCACAAACCACATATGCATCCACAGTGTCATTGCATGTGTGTTCTTTCCACAAACCACTTATGGATCCACCTGTTCATTGCATGTGTGTTCTTTTCCACAAACCACATATGGATCCACTAGAATCATTGCATGTGTGTTCTTTTCACAAACCACATATGGAGCCACTAGAGTCATTGCATGTGTGTTCTTATACTAAAACCAGCACTAGAGTCATTGCATGTGTGTTCTTTTCACAAACCACATATGGATCCACCAGTGTCATTGCATGTGTGTTGTTTCCACAAACCACATATGGATGATCCAATGTAATTGCATGTGTGTTCATGTCATGAACCACACATGCATCAACCAATGTCATTGCATGTGTGTTCCTGTCAAGAACCACATATGGATCCACCAGTGTTCATTGCATGTGTGTTCCCGTCATGAACCACACATGGATCAAACAATGGTTATTGCACGTGTGTTCTTTTCAAAAACCACATATGGACCCACTAGATTCATTGCATGTGTGTTCTTATAACTAAACCAGCACTAGAGTCATTGCATGTGTGTTCTTTTCACAAACCACATATGGATCCACCAGTGTCATTGCATGTGTGTTCTTTTCCACAAACCACATATGGATCCACTAGAATCATTGCATGTGTGTTCTTTTCACAAACCACATATGGACCCACTAGAGTCATTGCACGTGTGTTCTTTCCACAAACCACACATGGATCAACCAATGTCACTACATGTGGGTTCTTTCCACAAACCACATATGGATTAACCGGTGGTCATTGCATGTGTGTTCTTTTCCACAAACCACATATGGATCCACTAGAGTCATTGCATGTGTGTTCTTTCCACAAACCACACATGGATTAACCAATGGCATTGCATGTGTGTTCTTTTCACAAACCACATATGGATCAACCAATGGCATTGCATGTGTGTTCATTTCACAAATCACATATGGATCCACCAGTGTTCACTGCATGTGTGTTCTTTCCACAAACCACTTATGGATCCACCAGTGTTCATTGCATGTGTGTTCTTTTCCACAAACCACATATGGATCCAGTAGAGTCATTGCATGTGTGTTCTTTTCACAAACCACATATGGACCATCTAGAGTCATTGCATGTGTGTTCTTATACTAAAACCAGAACTAGAGTCATTGCATGTGTGTTCTTTTCACAAACCACATATGGAGCCACCACTGTCATTGCATGTGTGTTGTTTCCACAAACCACATATGGATCAACCAATGGCATTGCATGTGTGTTCTTTACACAAACCACACATGGATCAACCAATGGCATTGCATGTGTATTATTTTCACAAACCGCATATGGATCAACCAATGAGTCATTGCATGTGTGTTCTTTCCACAAACCACTTATGGATCCACCATTGTCATTTCTTGTGTGTTATTTCCACAAACCACATATGGATCAACCAGTGGTCATTGCATGTGTGTTCTTTCCACAAACCACATATGGATCCACTACACTCATTGCATGTGTGTTCTTTGCACAAACCACACATGGATCAACCAGTGTCATTGCATGTGTTTTCTTTCCACAAATCACATATGGATCAACCAGTGGTCATTGGATGTGTGTTCTTTTCCACAAACCACATATGGATCAACCAATGTCATTGCATGTGTGTTCTGTCCATGAACCACACATGGATCAACCAATGTCATTGTATGTGTGTTTCACAAGAACCACACATGGATCCACCAGATGTTCATTGCATGTGTGTTCTTTTCATGAACCACACATGGATCAACTCGTGGTTATTGCATGTGTGTTCTTTCCACAGACCACACATGGCTCCACTAGTGTCATTGCATGTGTGTTCTTTCGTAAACCACATATGGACCCACTAGAGTCATTGCATGTGTTCTCTTATACTAAAACCAGCACTAGAGTCATTGCATGTGTGTTCTTTTCACAAACCACATATGGATCAACCAATGGGATTGCATGTGTGTTCTTTTCACAAAACACATATGGATCCACCAATGTTCACTTCATGTGTGTTCTTTCAACAAACCACTTATGGATCCACAAGTGTTGATTGCATGTGTGTTCTTTTCCACAGACCACTTATGGATCCACTAGAGTCATTGTGTGTTCTTTTCACAAACCACATATGGGCCCACTAGAGTCATTACATGTGTGTTCTTATGCTAAAACTAGCACTAGAGTCATTGCATGTGTGTTCTTTTCACAAACGACATATGGATCCACAGTGTCATTTCTTGTGTGTTCTTTCCACAAACCACATATGGATCAACCAGCGGTCATTGCATGTGTGTTCTTCCACAAACCACATATGGATCCACTAGACTCATTGCATGTGTGTTCTTTCCACAAACCACACATGGATCAACCAATGTCATTGCATGTGTGTTCTTTCCACAAACCACATATGGATTAACCAAAGTCATTGCATGTGTATTCTTTCCACAAACCACATATGGATACACTAGAGTCATTGCATTTGTATTCTTTCCACAAACGACGGATGGATTAACCAATGGCATTGAATGTGTGTTCTTTCCACAAACCACACATGGATCAACCAATGGTATTGCATGTGTTCTTTTCACAAACCACACATGGATCAACCAATGGGATTGCATATGTGTTCTTTTCACCAACCACATATGGCTCCCCTAGTGTCATTGCATGTGTGTTCTTTCCACAAACCACATATGGATCAACCAGTGTCATTGCTTTCGTGTTTTTTCCACAAATCACATAAGGATCAACCAATGTCATTGCATGTGTGTTCTTTCACAACCACACATGGATCAACCAATGTCATTGCATGTGTGTTCTTTTCACAACCACATATGGATCCACCAATGTTCATTGCATGTGTGTTCCTGTCATGAACCACACATGGATCAACTAGTGATTATTGCATGTGTGTTCTTTCCGCAGACCACACATGGATCCACTAGAGTCATTGCACGTGTGTTCTTTTCAAAAACCACATATGGACCCACTAGATTCATTGCATGTGTGTTCTTATAACTAAACCAGCACTAGAGTCATTGCATGTGTGTTCTTTTCACAAACCACATATGGATCCACCAGTGTCATTGCATGTGTGTTATTTTCACAAACCAGATATGGATCCACTAGAATCATTGCATGTGTGTTCTTTTCACAAACCACATATGGACCCACTAGAGTCATTGCATGTGTGCTCTTTCCACAAACCACTTATGGATCAACTAGTGTTCATTGCATGTATGTTCTTTTCACAAACCACATATGGATTAACCGGTGGTCATTGCATGTGTGTTCTTTTCCACAAACCACATATGGATCCACTAGAGTCATTGCATGTGTGTTCTTTCCACAAACCACACATGGATCAACCAATGGTATTGCATGTGTATTCTTTTCACAAACCACACATGGATCAACCAATGGGATTGCATGTGTGTTCTTTCCACAAAACACACATGGATCCACCAGAGTCATTGCATGTGTGTTCTTTCCACAAACCACATATGGATCAACCAGTGTCATTGCATGTGTGTTCTTTCCACAAACCACATATGGATCAACCAATGTCATTGCATGTGTGTTCCTGTCGTGAACCACACATGGATCAACCAATGTCATTGCATGTGTGTTCCTGTCAACAACCACATATGGATCCACCAGTGTTCATTGCATGTGTGTTCCTGTCATGAACCACACATGGATCAACTAGTGATTATTGCATGTGTGTTCTTTCCGCAGACCACACATGGATCCACTAGAGTCATTGCACGTGTGTTCTTTTCAAAAACCACATATGGACCCACTAGATTCATTGCATGTGTGTTCTTATAACTAAACCAGCACTAGAGTCATTGCATGTGTGTTCTTTTCACAAACCACATATGGATCCACCACTGTCATTGCATGTGTGTTCTTTCCACAAACCACATATGGATCCACAAGAATCATTGCATGTGTGTTCTTTCACAAACCACATATGGACCCACTAGAGTCATTGCACGTGTGTTCTTTCCACAAACCACATATGGATCAACCAATGTCATTGCATGTGTGTTCTGTCATGAACCACATGGATCAACCAATGTCATTGTATGTGTGTTACTGTCAAGAACCACACATGGATCCACCAGTGTTCATTGCATGTGTGTTCCTGTCATGAACCACACATGGATCAACTCGTGGTTATTGCATGTGTGTTCTTTCCGCAGACCACACATGGCTCCACTAGTGTCATTGCGTGTGTTCTTTTCAAACCACATATGGACCCACTAGAGTCATTGCATGTGTTCTCTTATACTAAAACCAGCACTAGAGTCATTGCATGTGTGTTCTTTCACAAACCACATATGGATCAACCAATGGGATTGCATGTGTGTTCTTTTCACAACTCACATATGGATCCACCAATGTTCACTTCATGTGTGTTCTTTCAACAAACCACTTATGGATCCACAAGTGTTGATTGCATGTGTGTTCTTACCAAAAAACACATATGGATCCACCAGAATAATTGCATGTGTGTTCTTTTCACAAACCAGATATGGGCCCACTAGAGTCATTACATGTGTGTTCTTATGCTAAAACTAGCACTAGAGTCATTGCATGTGTGTTCTTTTCACAAACGACATATGGATCCACCAGTGTCATTTCTTGTGTGTTCTTTCCACAAACCACATATGGATCAACCAGCGGTCATTGCATGTGTGTTCTTCCCACAAACCACATATGGATCCACTAGACTCATTGCATGTGTGTTCTTTCCACAAACCACACATGGATCAACCAAAGGTCATTGCATGTGTGTTCTTTCCACAAACCACATATGGATCAACCAGTGGTCATTGCATGTGTATTCTTTTCCACAAACCACATATGGATACACTAGAGTCATTGCATTTGTATTCTTTCCACAAACCACACATGGATTAACCAATGGCATTGCATGTGTGTTCTTTCCACAAACCACACATGGATCAACCAATGGTATTGCATGTGTATTCTTTTCACAAACCACACATGGATCAACCAATGGGAATGCATGTGTGTTCTTTCCACAAAACACACATGGATCCACCAGAGTCATTGCATGTGTGTTCTTTCCACAAACCACATATGGATCAACCAGTGTCATTGCATGTGTGTTCTTTCCACAAACCACATATGGATCAACCAATGTCATTGCATGTGTGTTCCTGTCGTGAACCACACATGGATCAACCAATGTCATTGCATGTGTGTTCCTGTCAACAACCACATATGGATCCACCAGTGTTCATTGCATGTGTGTTCCTGTCATGAACCACACATGGATCAACTAGTGATTATTGCATGTGTGTTCTTTCCGCAGACCACACATGGATCCACTAGAGTCATTGCACGTGTTCTTTTCACAAACCACATATGGACCCACTAGATTCATTGCATGTGTGTTCTTATACTAAAACCAGCACTAGAGTCATTGCATGTGTGTTCTTTTCACAAACCACATATGGATCCACGAGTGTCATTGCATGTGTGTTCTTTCCACAAACCACTTATGGATCCACCAGTGTTCATTGCATGTGTGTTCTTTTCCACAAACCACATATGGATCCACTAGAATCATTGCATGTGTGTTCTTTTCACAAACCACATATGGAGCCACTAGAGTCATTGCATGTGTGTTCTTATACTAAAACCAGCACTAGAGTCATTGCATGTGTGTTCTTTTCACAAACCACATATGGATCCACCAGTGTCATTGCATGTGTGTTGTTTCCACAAAACACATATGGATAAACCAATGTAATTGCATGTGTGTTCATCATGAACCACATGCATCAACCAATGTCATTGCATGTGTGTTCCTGTCAAGAACCACATATGGATCCACCAGTGTTCATTGCATGTGTGTTCCCGTCATGAACCACACATGGATCAAACAATGGTTATTGCACGTGTGTTCTTTTCAAAAACCACATATGGACCCACTAGATTCATTGCATGTGTGTTCTTATAACTAAACCAGCACTAGAGTCATTGCATGTGTGTTCTTTTCACAAACCACATATGGATCCACCAGTGTCATTGCATGTGTGTTCTTTTCCACAAACCACATATGGATCCACTAGAATCATTGCATGTGTGTTCTTTTCACAAACCACATATGGACCCACTAGAGTCATTGCACGTGTGTTCTTTCCACAAACCACACATGGATCAACCAATGTCACTACATGTGGGTTCTTTCCACAAACCACATATGGATTAACCGGTGGTCATTGCATGTGTGTTCTTTTCCACAAACCACATATGGATCCACTAGAGTCATTGCATGTGTGTTCTTTCCACAAACCACACATGGATCAACCAATGGTATTGCATGTGTTCTTTTTCACAAACCACATATTGATCAACCAATGGCATTGCATGTGTGTTCATTTCACAAATCACATATGGATCCACCAGTGTTCACTGCATGTGTGTTCTTTCCACAAACCACTTATGGATCCACCAGTGTTCATTGCATGTGTGTTCTTTTCCACAAACCACATATGGATCCAGTAGAGTCATTGCATGTGTGTTCTTTTCACAAACCACATATGGACCATCTAGAGTCATTGCATGTGTGTTCTTATACTAAAACCAGAACTAGAGTCATTGCATGTGTGTTCTTTTCACAAACCACATATGGAGCCACCACTGTCATTGCATGTGTGTTGTTTCCACAAACCACATATGGATCAACCAATGGCATTGCATGTGTGTTCTTTACACAAACCACACATGGATCAACCAATGGCATTGCATGTGTATTATTTTCACAAACCGCACATGGATCAACCAATGGGATTGCATGTGTGTTCTTTCCACAAACCACTTATCGATCCACCATTGTCATTTCTTGTGTGTTATTTCCACAAACCACATATGGATCAACCAGTGGTCATTGCATGTGTGTTCTTTCCACAAACCACATATGGATCCACTACACTCATTGCATGTGTGTTCTTTGCACAAACCACACATGGATCAACCAGTGTCATTGCATGTGTTTTCTTTCCACAAATCACATATGGATCAACCAGTGGTCATTGGATGTGTGTTCTTTTCCACAAACCACATATGGATCAACCAATGTCATTGCATGTGTGTTCCTGTCATGAACCACACATGGATCAACCAATGTCATTGTATGTGTGTTACTGTCAAGAACCACACATGGATCCACCAGTGTTCATTGCATGTGTGTTCCTGTCATGAACCACACATGGATCAACTCGTGGTTATTGCATGTGTGTTCTTTCCGCAGACCACACATGGCTCCACTAGTGTCATTGCACGTGTGTTCTTTTCAGAAACCACATATGGACCCACTAGAGTCATTGCATGTGTTCTCTTATACTAAAACCAGCACTAGAGTCATTGCATGTGTGTTCTTTTCACAAACCACATATGGATCAACCAATGGGATTGCATGTGTGTTCTTTTCACAACTCACATATGGATCCACCAATGTTCACTTCATGTGTGTTCTTTCAACAAACCACTTATGGATCCACAAGTGTTGATTGCATGTGTGTTCTTTTCCACAGACCACTTATGGATCCACTAGAGTCATTGCATGTGTGTTCTTTTCACAAACCAGATATGGGCCCACTAGAGTCATTACATGTGTGTTCTTATGCTAAAACTAGCACTAGAGTCATTGCATGTGTGTTCTTTTCACAAACGACATATGGATCCACCAGTGTCATTTCTTGTGTGTTCTTTCCACAAACCACATATGGATCAACCAGCGGTCATTGCATGTGTGTTCTTCCCACAAACCACATATGGATCCACCAGACTCATTGCATGTGTGTTCTTTCCACAAACCACACATGGATCAACCAGTGTCATTGCATGTGTGTTCTTTCCACAAACCACATATGGATTAACCAGTGGTCATTGCATGTGTATTCTTTTCCACAAACCACATATGGATACACTAGAGTCATTGCATTTGTATTCTTTCCACAAACCACACATGGATTAACCAATGGCATTGAATGTGTGTTCTTTCCACAAACCACACATGGATCAACCAATGGTATTGCATGTGTATTCTTTTCACAAACCACACATGGATCAACCAATGGGATTGCATGTGTGTTCTTTCCACAAAACACACATGGATCCACCAGAGTCATTGCATGTGTGTTCTTTCCACAAACCACATATGGATCAACCAGTGTCATTGCATGTGTGTTCTTTCCACAAACCACATATGGATCAACCAATGTCATTGCATGTGTGTTCACGTGAACCACACATGGATCAACCAATGTCATTGCATGTGTGTTCTTTCAACAACCACATATGGATCCACCAGTGTTCATTGCATGTGTTCCTGCCATGAACCACACATGGATCAACTAGTGATTATTGCATGTGTGTTCTTTCCAGACCACATGGATCCACTAGAGTCATTGCACGTGTTCTTTTCAAAAACCACATATGGACCCACTAGATTCATTGCATGTGTGTTCTTATAACTAAACCAGCACTAGAGTCATTGCATATGTGTTCTTTTCACAAACCACATATGGATCCACCGGTGTCATTGCATGTGTGTTCTTTTCCACAAACCACATATGGATCCACTAGAATCATTGCATGTGTGTTCTTTTCACAAACCACATATGGACCCACTAGAGTCATTGCACGTGTGTTCTTTCCACAAACCACACATGGATCAACCAATGTCACTACATGTGGGTTCTTTCCACAAACCACATATGGATTAACCGGTGGTCATTGCATGTGTGTTCTTTTCCACAAACCACATATGGATCCACTAGAGTCATTGCATGTGTGTTCTTTCCACAAACCACACATGGATCAACCAATGGTATTGCATGTGTATTCTTTTCACAAACCACACATGGATCAACCAATGGGATTGCATGTGTGTTCTTTCCACAAAACACACATGGATCCACCAGAGTCATTGCATGTGTGTTCTTTCCACAAACCACATATGGATCAACCAGTGTCATTGCATGTGTGTTCTTTCCACAAACCACATATGGATCAACCAATGTCATTGCATGTGTGTTCCTGTCGTGAACCACACATGGATCAACCAATGTCATTGCATGTGTGTTCCTGTCAACAACCACATATGGATCCACCAGTGTTCATTGCATGTGTGTTCCTGTCATGAACCACACATGGATCAACTAGTGATTATTGCATGTGTGTTCTTTCCGCAGACCACACATGGATCCACTAGAGTCATTGCACGTGTGTTCTTTTCAAAAACCACATATGGACCCACTAGATTCATTGCATGTGTGTTCTTATAACTAAACCAGCACTAGAGTCATTGCATGTGTGTTCTTTTCACAAACCACATATGGATCCACCAGTGTCATTGCATGTGTGTTCTTTTCCACAAACCACATATGGATCCACTAGAATCATTGCATGTGTGTTCATTTCACAAACCACATATGGACCCACTAGAGTCATTGCACGTGTGTTCTTTCCACAAACCACATATGGATCAACCAATGTCATTGCTTGTGTGTTCCTGTCATGAACCACACATGGATCAACCAATGTCATTGTATGTGTGTTACTGTCAAGAACCACACATGGATCCACCAGTGTTCATTGCATGTGTGTTCCTGTCATGAACCACACATGGATCAACTCGTTGTTATTGCATGTGTGTTCTTTCCGCAGACCACACATGGCTCCACTAGTGTCATTGCACGTGTGTTCTTTTCAGAAACCACATATGGACCCACTAGAGTCATTGCATGTGTTCTCTTATACTAAAACCAGCACTAGAGTCATTGCATGTGTGTTCTTTTCACAAACCACATATGGATCAACCAATGGGATTGCATGTGTGTTCTTTTCACAACTCACATATGGATCCACCAATGTTCACTTCATGTGTGTTCTTTCAACAAACCACTTATGGATCCACAAGTGTTGATTGCATGTGTGTTCTTTTCCACAGACCACTTATGGATCCACTAGAGTCATTGCATGTGTGTTCTTTTCACAAACCAGATATGGGCCCACTAGAGTCATTACATGTGTGTTCTTATGCTAAAACTAGCACTAGAGTCATTGCATGTGTGTTCTTTTCACAAACGACATATGGATCCACCAGTGTCATTTCTTGTGTGTTCTTTCCACAAACCACATATGGATCAACCAGCGGTCATTGCATGTGTGTTCTTCCCACAAACCACATATGGATCCACTAGACTCATTGCATGTGTGTTCTTTCCACAAACCACACATGGATCAACCAGTGTCATTGCATGTGTGTTCTTTCCACAAACCACATATGGATTAACCAGTGGTCATTGCATGTGTATTCTTTTCCACAAACCACATATGGATACACTAGAGTCATTGCATTTGTATTCTTTCCACAAACCACACATGGATTAACCAATGGCATTGCATGTGTGTTCTTTCCACAAACCACACATGGATCAACCAATGGTATTGCATGTGTATTCTTTTCACAAACCACACATGGATCAACCAATGGGATTGCATGTGTGTTCTTTCCACAAAACACACATGGATCCACCAGAGTCATTGCATGTGTGTTCTTTCCACAAACCACATATGGATCAACCAGTGTCATTGCATGTGTGTTCTTTCCACAAACCACATATGGATCAACCAATGTCATTGCATGTGTGTTCCTGTCGTGAACCACACATGGATAACCAATGTCATTGCATGTGTGTTCCTGTCAACAACCACATATGGATCCACCAGTGTTCATTGCATGTGTGTTCCTGTCATGAACCACACATGGATCAACTAGTGATTATTGCATGTGTGTTCTTTCCGCAGACCACACATGGATCCACTAGAGTCATTGCACGTGTGTTCTTTTCAAAAACCACATATGGACCCACTAGATTCATTGCATCTGTGTTCTTATAACTAAACCAGCACTAGAGTCATTGCATGTGTGTTCTTTTCACAAACCACATATGGATCCACCAGTGTCATTGCATGTGTGTTCTTTTCCACAAACCACATATGGATCCACTAGAATCATTGCATGTGTGTTCTTTTCACAAACCACATATGGACCCACTAGAGTCATTGCACGTGTGTTCTTTCCACAAACCACATATGGATCAACCAATGTCATTGCATGTGTGTTCCTGTCATGAACCACACATGGATCAACCAATGTCATTGTATGTGTGTTACTGTCAAGAACCACACATGGATCCACCAGTGTTCATTGCATGTGTGTTCCTGTCATGAACCACACATGGATCAACTCGTGGTTATTGCATGTGTGTTCTTTCCGCAGACCACACATGGCTCCACTAGTGTCATTGCACGTGTGTTCTTTTCAGAAACCACATATGGACCCACTAGAGTCATTGCATGTGTTCTCTTATACTAAAACCAGCACTAGAGTCATTGCATGTGTGTTCTTTTCACAAACCACATATGGATCAACCAATGGGATTGCATGTGTGTTCTTTTCACAACTCACATATGGATCCACCAATGTTCACTTCATGTGTGTTCTTTCAACAAACCACTTATGGATCCACAAGTGTTGATTGCATGTGTGTTCTTTTCCACAGACCACTTATGGATCCACTAGAGTCATTGCATGTGTGTTCTTTTCACAAACCAGATATGGGCCCACTAGAGTCATTACATGTGTTCTTATGCTAAAACTAGCACTAGAGTCATTGCATGTGTGTTCTTTTCCCACACGACATATGGATCCACCCGTGTCATTTCTTGTGTGTTCTTTCCACAAACCACATATGGATCAACCAGCGGTCATTGCATGTGTGTTCTTCCCACAAACCACATATGGATCCACTAGACTCATTGCATGTGTGTTCTTTCCACAAACCACACATGGATCAACCAGTGTCATTGCATGTGTGTTCTTTCCACAAACCACATATGGATCAACCAGTGGTCATTGCATGTGTATTCTTTTCCACAAACCACATATGGATACACTAGAGTCATTGCATTTGTATTCTTTCCACAAACCACACATGGATTAACCAATGGCATTGCATGTGTGTTCTTTCCACAAACCACACATGGATCAACCAATGGTATTGCATGTGTATTCTTTTCCCAAACCACACATGGATCAACCAATGGGAATGCATGTGTGTTCTTTCCACAAAACACACATGGATCCACCAGAGTCATTGCATGTGTGTTCTTTCCACAAACCACATATGGATCAACCAGTGTCATTGCATGTGTGTTCTTTCCACAAACCACATATGGATCAACCAATGTCATTGCATGTGTGTTCCTATCGTGAACCACACATGGATCAACCAATGTCATTGCATGTGTGTTCCTGTCAACAACCACATATGGATCCACCAGTGTTCATTGCATGTGTGTTCCTGTCATGAACCACACATGGATCAACGAGTGATTATTGCATGTGTGTTCTTTCCGCAGACCACACATGGATCCACTAGAGTCATTGCACGTGTGTTCTTTTCACAAACCACATATGGACCCACTAGATTCATTGCATGTGTGTTCTTATACTAAAACCAGCACTAGAGTCATTGCATGTGTGTTCTTTTCACAAACCACATATGGATCCACGAGTGTCATTGCATGTGTGTTCTTTCCACAAACCACTTATGGATCCACCAGTGTTCATTGCATGTGTGTTCTTTTCCACAAACCACATATGGATCCACTAGAATCATTGCATGTGTGTTCTTTTCACAAACCACATATGGAGCCACTAGAGTCATTGCATGTGTGTTCTTATACTAAAACCAGCACTAGAGTCATTGCATGTGTGTTCTTTTCACAAACCACATATGGATCCACCAGTGTCATTGCATGTGTGTTGTTTCCACAAACCACATATGGATGATCCAATGTAATTGCATGTGTGTTCATGTCATGAACCACACATGCATCAACCAATGTCATTGCATGTGTGTTCCTGTCAAGAACCACATATGGATCCACCAGTGTTCATTGCATGTGTGTTCCCGTCATGAACCACACATGGATCAAACAATGGTTATTGCACGTGTGTTCTTTTCAAAAACCACATATGGACCCACTAGATTCATTGCATGTGTGTTCTTATAACTAAACCAGCACTAGAGTCATTGCATGTGTGTTCTTTTCACAAACCACATATGGATCCACCAGTATCATTGCATGTGTGTTCTTTCCACAAACCATATATGGATCGACTAGAATCATTGCATGTGTGTTCTTTTCACAAACCACATATGGACCCACTAGAGTCATTGCATGTGTTCTTTCCACAAACCACACATGGATCAACCAATGTCACTACATGTGGGTTCTTTCCACAAACCACATATGGATTAACCTATGGTCATTGCATGTGTGTTCTTTTCCACAAACCACATATGGATCCACTAGAGTCATTGCATGTGTGTTCTTTCCACAAACCACACATGGATTAACCAATGGCATTGCATGTGTGTTCTTTTCACAAACCACATATGGATCAACCAATGGCATTGCATGTGTGTTCATTTCACAAATCACATATGGATCCACCAGTGTTCACTGCATGTGTGTTCTTTCCACAAACCACTTATGGATCCACCAGTGTTCATTGCATGTGTGTTCTTTTCCACAAACCACATATGGATCCAGTAGAGTCATTGCATGTGTGTTCTTTTCACAAACCACATATGGACCATCTAGAGTCATTGCATGTGTGTTCTTATACTAAAACCAGAACTAGAGTCATTGCATGTGTGTTCTTTTCACAAACCACATATGCAGCCACCACTGTCATTGCATGTGTGTTGTTTCCACAAACCACATATGGATCAACCAATGGCATTGCATGTGTGTTCTTTACACAAACCACACATGGATCAACCAATGGCATTGCATGTGTATTATTTTCACAAACCGCACATGGATCAACCAATGGGATTGCATGTGTGTTCTTTCCACAAACCACTTATCGATCCACCATTGTCATTTCTTGTGTGTTATTTCCACAAACCACATATGGATCAACCAGTGGTCATTGCATGTGTGTTCTTTCCACAAACCACATATGGATCCACTACACTCATTGCATGTGTGTTCTTTGCACAAACCACACATGGATCAACCAGTGTCATTGCATGTGTTTTCTTTCCACAAATCACATATGGATCAACCAGTGGTCATTGGATGTGTGTTCTTTTCCACAAACCACATATGGATCAACCAATGTCATTGCATGTGTGTTCCTGTCATGAACCACACATGGATCAACCAATGTCATTGTATGTGTGTTATCACAAGAACCACATGGATCCACCAAGTGTTCATTGCATGTGTTTTACTGTCACCAACCCCACATGGATCAACTCGTGGTTATTGCATGTGTGTTCTTTCATGAGACCACACATGGCTCCACTAGTGTCATTGCACGTGTGTTCTTTTCAGAAACCACATATGGACCCACTAGAGTCATTGCATGTGTTCTCTTATACTAAAACCAGCACTAGAGTCATTGCATGTGTGTTCTTTTCACAAACCACATATGGATCAACCAATGGGATTGCATGTGTGTTCTTTTCACAACTCACATATGGATCCACCAATGTTCACTTCATGTGTGTTCTTTCAACAAACCACTTATGGATCCACAAGTGTTGATTGCATGTGTGTTCTTTTCCACAGACCACTTATGGATCCACTAGAGTCATTGCATGTGTGTTCTTTTCACAAACCAGATATGGGCCCACTAGAGTCATTACATGTGTGTTCTTATGCTAAAACTAGCACTAGAGTCATTGCATGTGTGTTCTTTTCACAAACGACATATGGATCCACCAGTGTCATTTCTTGTGTGTTCTTTCCACAAACCACATATGGATCAACCAGCGGTCATTGCATGTGTGTTCCTCCCACAAACCACATATGGATCCACTAGACTCATTGCATGTGTGTTCTTTCCACAAACCACACATGGATCAACCAGTGTCATTGCATGTGTGTTCTTTCCACAAACCACATATGGATCAACCAGTGGTCATTGCATGTGTATTCTTTTCCACAAACCACATATGGATACACTAGAGTCATTGCATTTGTATTCTTTCCACAAACCACACATGGATTAACCAATGGCATTGCATGTGTGTTCTTTCCACAAACCACACATGGATCAACCAATGGTATTGCATGTGTATTCTTTTCACAAACCACACATGGATCAACCAATGGGAATGCATGTGTGTTCTTTCCACAAAACACACATGGATCCACCAGAGTCATTGCATGTGTGTTCTTTCCACAAACCACATATGGATCAACCAGTGTCATTGCATGTGTGTTCTTTCCACAAACCACATATGGATCAACCAATGTCATTGCATGTGTGTTCGTGAACCACACATGGATCAACCAATGTCATTGCATGTGTGTTCCTGTCAACAACCACATATGGATCCACCAGTGTTCATTGCATGTGTGTTCCTGTCATGAACCACACATGGATCAACGAGTGATTATTGCATGTGTGTTCTTTCCGCAGACCACACATGGATCCACTAGAGTCATTGCACGTGTGTTCTTTTCACAAACCACATATGGACCCACTAGATTCATTGCATGTGTGTTCTTATACTAAAACCAGCACTAGAGTCATTGCATGTGTGTTCTTTTCACAAACCACATATGGATCCACGAGTGTCATTGCATGTGTGTTCTTTCCACAAACCACTTATGGATCCACCCGTGTTCATTGCATGTGTGTTCTTTTCCACAAACCACATATGGATCCACTAGAATCATTGCATGTGTGTTCTTTTCACAAACCACATATGGAGCCACTAGAGTCATTGCATGTGTGTTCTTATACTAAAACCAGCACTAGAGTCATTGCATGTGTGTTCTTTTCACAAACCACATATGGATCCACCAGTGTCATTGCATGTGTGTTGTTTCCACAAACCACATATGGATGATCCAATGTAATTGCATGTGTGTTCATGTCATGAACCACACATGCATCAACCAATGTCATTGCATGTGTGTTCCTGTCAAGAACCACATATGGATCCACCAGTGTTCATTGCATGTGTGTTCCCGTCATGAACCACACATGGATCAAACAATGGTTATTGCACGTGTGTTCTTTTCAAAAACCACATATGGACCCACTAGATTCATTGCATGTGTGTTCTTATAACTAAACCAGCACTAGAGTCATTGCATGTGTGTTCTTTTCACAAACCACATATGGATCCACCAGTGTCATTGCATGTGTGTTCTTTTCCACAAACCACATATGGATCCACTAGAATCATTGCATGTGTGTTCTTTTCACAAACCACATATGGACCCACTAGAGTCATTGCACGTGTGTTCTTTCCACAAACCACACATGGATCAACCAATGTCACTACATGTGGGTTCTTTCCACAAACCACATATGGATTAACCGGTGGTCATTGCATGTGTGTTCTTTTCCACAAACCACATATGGATCCACTAGAGTCATTGCATGTGTGTTCTTTCCACAAACCACACATGGATTAACCAATGGCATTGCATGTGTGTTCTTTTCACAAACCACATATGGATCAACCAATGGCATTGCATGTGTGTTCATTTCACAAATCACATATGGATCCACCAGTGTTCACTGCATGTGTGTTCTTTCCATAAACCACTTATGGATCCACCAGTGTTCATTGCATGTGTGTTCTTTTCCACAAACCACATATGGATCCAGTAGAGTCATTGCATGTGTGTTCTTTTCACAAACCACATATGGACCATCTAGAGTCATTGCATGTGTGTTCTTATACTAAAACCAGAACTAGAGTCATTGCATGTGTGTTCTTTTCACAAACCACATATGGAGCCACCACTGTCATTGCATGTGTGTTGTTTCCACAAACCACATATGGATCAACCAATGGCATTGCATGTGTGTTCTTTACACAAACCACACATGGATCAACCAATGGCATTGCATGTGTATTATTTTCACAAACCGCACATGGATCAACCAATGGGATTGCATGTGTGTTCTTTCCACAAACCACTTATCGATCCACCATTGTCATTTCTTGTGTGTTATTTCCACAAACCACATATGGATCAACCAGTGGTCATTGCATGTGTGTTCTTTCCACAAACCACATATGGATCCACTACACTCATTGCATGTGTGTTCTTTGCACAAACCACACATGGATCAACCAGTGTCATTGCATGTGTTTTCTTTCCACAAATCACATATGGATCAACCAGTGGTCATTGGATGTGTGTTCTTTTCCACAAACCACATATGGATACACTAGAGTCATTGCATGTGTGTTCTTTCCACAAACCACGCATGGATTAACCAATGGCATTGCATGTGTGTTCTTTCCACAAACCACCCATGGATCCACCAATGGCATTGCATGTGTATTCTTTTCCACAAACCACACATGGATCAACCAATGGCATTACATGTGTGTTCTTTTCACAACTCACATATGAATCCACCAGTGTTCACTGCATGTGTGTTCTTTCAACAAACCACTTATGGAAACACAAGTGTTCATTGCATGTGTGTTCTTTTCCACAAACTACTTATGGATCCACTAGATTCATTGCATGTGTGTTCTTTTCACAAACCACATATGGACCCACTAGAGTCATTGCATGTGTGTTCTTATACTAAAACCAGCACTAGAGTCATTGCATGTGTGTTCTTTTCACAAACCACATATGGATCCACCATTGTCATTTCTTGTGTGTTCTTTCCACAAACCACATACGGATCAACCAGTGGTCATTGCATGTGTGTTCTTTCCACAAACCACATTTGGATCCGCTAGACTCATTGCATGTGTGTTCTTTCCACAAACCACACATAGATCAACCAGTGTGATTGCATGTGTGTTCTTTCCACAAATCACATATGGATTAACCAGTGGTCATTGCATGTGTGTTCTTTTCCACAAACCACATATGGATACACTAGAGTCATTGCATGTGTGTTCTTTCCACAAACCACACATGGATTAACCAATGGCATTGCATGTTTGCTCTTTCCACAAACCACACATGGATCAACCAATGGCATTGCATGTGTATTCTTTTCACAAACCACACATGGATCAACCAATGGGATTGCATGTGTGTTCTTTCCACAAACCACACATGGATACACCAGTGTAATTGCATGTGTGTTCTTTCCACAAACCACATATGGATCAACCAGTGTCATTGCATGTGTGTTCTTTCCACAAACCACATATGGATCAACCAGTGTCATTGCATGTGTGTTCCTGTCATGAAACACAGATGGATCAACCAATGTCATTGCATGTGTGTTCCTGTCAAGAACCACATATGGATCCACCAGTGTTCATTGCATGTGTGTTCCTGTCATGAACCACACATGGATCAACTAGTGGTTCTTGCATGTGTCTTCTTTCTTCAGACCACACATGGATCCACTAGAGTCATTACACATGTGTTCTTTTCACAAACCACATATGGACCCACTAGAGTCATTGCATGTGTGTTCTTATAGTAAAACCACCACTAGAGTCATTGCATGTGTGTTCTTTTCACAAACCACATATGGATCCACCAGTGTCATTGCATGTGTGTTTTTTCCACAAACCACTTATGGATCCATCAGTGTTCATTGCATGTTTGTTCTTTTCCACAAACCACATATGGATCCACTAGAGTCATTGCATGTGTGTTCCTTTCACAAACCACATATGGACCCACTAGAGTCATTGCATGTGTGTTCTTTCCACAAACCACACATGGATCAACCAGTGTCATTGCATGTGGGTTGTTTCCGCAAATCACATATGGATCAACCAGTGGTCATTGCATGTGTGTTCTTTTCCACAAACCACATATGGATCCACTAGAGTCATTGCATGTGTGTTCTTTCCACAAACCATACATGGATTAACCAATGGCATTGCATGTGTGTTCTTCTCACAAACCACATATGGATCAACCAATGGCATTGCATGTGTGTTATTTTCACAAATCACATATGGATCCACCAGCGTTCACTACATGTGTGTTCTTTCCACAAACCACTTATGGATCCACTAGTGTTCATTGCATGTGTGTTCTTTTCCACAAACCACATATGGATCCACTAGAATCATTGCATGTGTGTTCTTTTCACAAACCACATATGGAGCCACTAGAGTCATTGCATGTGTGTTCTTATACTAAAACCAGCACTAGAGTCATTGCATGTGTGTTCTTTTCACAAACCACATATGGATCCACCAGTGTCATTGCATGTGTGTTGTTTCTACAAACCACATATGGATCATCCAATGTAATTGCATGTGTGTTCATGTCATGAACCACACATGCATCAACCAATGTCATTGCATGTGTGTTCCTGTCAAGAACCACATATGGATCCACCGGTGTTCATTGCATGTGTGTTCCCGTCATGAACCACACATGGATCAAACAATGGTTATTGCATGTGTGTTCTTTCCGCAGACCACGTATGGATCCACTAGAGTCATTGCACGTGTGTTCTTTTCACAAACCAAATATGGTCCCACTAGAGTCATTGCATGTGTGTTCTTATACTAAAACCAGCACTAGATTCATTGCATGTGTGTTCTTTTCACAAACCACATATGGATCCACCAATGTCATTGCATGTGTGTTTTTTCCACAAACCACTTATGGATCCATTAGTGTTCATTGCATGTGTGTTCTTTTCCACAAACCACATACGGATCCACTAGAGTCATTGCATGTGTGTTCTTTTCACGAACCACATATGGATCAACCAGTGTCATTGCATGTGTGTTGTTTCCACAAACTACATATGGATCAACTAGTGGTCGTTGCATGTGTGTTCTTTTCCACAAACCACATATGGATCCACTAGAGTCATTGCATGTGTGTTCTTTCCACAAACCACACATGGATTAACCAATGGCATTGCATGTGTGTTCTTTTCACAAACCACATATGGATCAACAAATGGCATTGCATGTGTGTTCTTTTCACAAATCACATATGGATCCACCAGTGTTCACTGCATGTGTGTTCTTTCCACAAACCACTTATGGATCCACCAGTGTTCATTGCATGTGTGTTCTTTTCCACAAACCACATATGGATCCACTAGAGTCATTGCATGTGTGTTCTTTTCACAAACCACATATGGACCATCTAGAGTCATTGCATGTGTGTTCATATACTAAAACCAGCACTAGAGTCATTGCATGTGTGTTCTTTTCACAAACCACATATGGATCCACCAGTGTCATTGCATGTGTGTTGTTTCCGCAAACCACATATGGATCAACCAGTGGCATTGCATGTGTGTTCCTGTCATGGACCACACATGGATCAACTAGTGGTTATTCCATGTGTGTTCCTGTCAAGAACCACATATGGATCAGCCAGTGGTTATTGCATGTGTGTTCTTTTCCACAAACCACACATGGATCAACAAATGTCATTGCACGTGTGTTCCTGTCATGAACCACACATGGATCAACCAATGTAATTGCATGTGTGTTCCTGTCAAGAACCACATATGGATCCACCAGTGTTCATGGCATGTGTGTTCCTGTCATGAACCACACATGGATCAACTAGTGGTTATTCCATGTGGTGTTCTTTCCGCAGACCACATATGGATCCACTAGTGTCATTGCATTTGTGTTCTTATGATAAAACCAGCACTAGAGTAATTGCATGTGTGTTCTTTTCACAAACCACATATGGATCCACTAGTGTCATTGCATGGTTGTTCTTTCCACAAACCACTTATGGATCCACCAGTGTTCATTGTGTGTGTGTTCTTTTCCATAAACCACATATGGATCCACTAGAGTCATTGCATGTGTGTTCTTTTCACAAACCACATACGGCCCCACTAGAGTCATTGCATGTGTGTTCTTTCCACAAACCACACATGGATCCACCAATGCCATTGCATGTGTGTTCCTGATATGAACCACATATGGACCCACTAGAGTCATTGCATGTGTGTTCTTTCCACAAACCACATATGGATCCACTAGAGTCATTGCATGTGTGTTCTTTTCACAAACCACATATGGATCAATCAATGGCATTGCATATGTGTTCTTTCCACAAAACACACATGGATCAACCAGTGTCATTGCATGTGTGTTCTTTCCACAAACCACATATGGATTAACCACTGGTCATTGCATGTGTGTTCTTTTCCACAAACCACATATGGATCTACTAGAGTCATTGCATGTGTGTTCTTTCCACAAACCACACATGGATTAACCAATGGAATTGCATGTGTGTTCTTTTCACAAACCACATATGGATCAACCAATGGCATTGCATGTGTGTTCTTTTCACAAATCACATATGGATCCACCAGTGTTCACTGCATGTGTGTTCTTTCCACAAACCACTTCTAGATCCACCAGTGTTCATTACATGTGTGTTCTTTTCCACAAACCACATATGGATCCACTACAGTCATTACATGTGTGTTCTATTCACAAACCACATATGGACCATCTAGAGTCATTGCATGTGTGTTCTTATACTAAAACCAGCACTAGAGTCATTGCATGTGTGTTCTTTTCACAAACCACATATGGATCCACCAGTATCATTGCATGTGTGTTGTTTCCAGAAACCACATATGGATCAACCAATCTCATTGCATGTGTGTTCCTATCATTAACCGCACATGGATCAACCAATGTCATTGCATGTGTGTACCTGTCAAGAACCACATATGGATCCACCAATGTTCATTGCATGTGTGTTCCTGTCATGAACCACACATGGATCAAGCAGTGGTTATTGCATGTGTGTTCTTTCCGCAGACCACATATGGATCCACTAGAGTCATTGCATGTGTGTTCTTTTCACAAACCAAATATGGACCCACTAGAGTCATTGCATGTGTGTCCTTATACTAAAACCAGCACTAGAGTCATTGCATGTGTGTTCTTTTCACAAACCACATATGGATCCACAAGACGTGTGTGTTCTTTCCACAAACCACTTATGGATCCACCCGTGTTCATTGCATGTGTGTTCTTTTCCACAAACCACATATGGATCCACTAGAGTCATTGCATGTGTGTTCTTTTCACGAACCACATATGGACCCACTAGAGTCATTGCATGTGTGTTCTTGCCACAAACCACACATGGATCAACCAGTCTTCAATGCATGTGTGTTATTTCCACAAACCACACATGGATCCCCCTGAGTCATTGCATGTGTGTTCTTTTCACAAACCACATATGGACCCAGTTGAGTCATTACATGTGTGTTCTTTCCACAAACCACATATGGATCCACTAGAGTCATTGCATGTATGTTCTTTTCACAAACCACATCTGGATCAACCAGTGTCATTGCATGTGTGTTCTTTCCACAAACCACACATGGATCAACCAGTGTTCACTACATGTGTGTTCTTTCCACAAACCACTTATGGATCCACCAGTGTTCATTGCATGTGTGTTCTTTTCCACAAACCATATATGGATCCACTAGAGTCATTGCATGTGTGTTCTTTTCACAAACCACATATGGACCATCTAGATTCATTGCATGTGTGTTCTTATACTAAAACCAGCACTAGAGTCATTGCATATGTGTTCTTTTCACAAACCACATATGGATCCACCAGTGTCATTGCATGTGTGTTGTTTCCACAAACCACATATGGATCAACCAATGCCATTGCATGTGTGTTCCTGTCATGAACCACACATGGATCAACCAATGTCATTGCATGTGTGTTCCTGTCAAGAACCACATATGGATCCACCAGTGTTAAAGGCATGTGTGTTCCTATCATGAACCACATATGGATCAGCTAGTGGTTATTGCATGTGTGTTCTTTTCCACAAACCACATATGGATCAACCAATGTCATTGCATGTGTGTTCCTATCATGAACCACACATTGGATCAACCAATGTCATTGCATGTGTGTTCCTGTCAAGAACCACATATGGATCCACCAGTGTTCATTGCATGTGTGTTCCTGTCATGAACCACACATGGATCAACTAGTGGTTATTGCATGTGGTGTTCTTCCGCAGACCACATATGGATCCACTAGAGTCATTGCACATTTGTTCTTTTCACAAACCACATATGGACCCACTAGAGTCATTTCATGTGTGTTCTTATACTAAAACCAGCACTAGAGTCATTGCATGTGTGTGCTTTTCACAAACCACATATGGATCCACCAGTGTCATTGCATTTGTGTTCTTTCCACAAACACCTTATGGATCCACCAGTGTTCATTGCATGGGTGTTCTTTTCCATAAACCACATATGGATCCACTAGAGCCATTGCATGTGTGTTCTTTCACAAACCACATATGGACCCACTAGAGTCATTGCATGTGTTTTCTTTCCACAAACCACACATGGATCCACGAATGGCATTGCATGTGTGTTCCTGATATGAACCACATATGGACCCACTAACGTCATTGCATGTGTGTTCTTTCCACAAACCACATATGGATCCACTAGAGTCATTGCATGTGTGTTCTGTCCACAAACCACATATGGATTAACCAATGGCATTGCATGTTTGTTCTTTCCACAAACCACACATGGATCCACCAGAGTAATTGCATGTGTGTTCTTTCCACAAACCACACATGGATCAACCAATGGGATTGCATGTGTGTTCTTTCCACAAACCACACATGGATCCACCAGAGTAATTGCATGTGTGTTCTTTCCACAAACCACACATGGATCCACCAGAGTAATTGCATGTGTGTTCTTTCCACAAACCACACATGGATTAACCAATGGCAATGCATGTGTGTTCTTTCCACAAACCACACATGGATCAACCAATGACATTGCATGTGTATTCTTTTCAGAAACCACACATGGATCAACCAATGGGTTGCATGTGTGTTCTTTCCATAAACCACACATGGATCCACCAGAGTCATTGCAAGTGTGTTCTTTCCACAAACCGCATATGGATCAACCAGTGTCATTGCATGTGTGTTCTTTCCACAAACCACATATGGATCAACCAATGTCATTGCATGTGTGTTCCTGTCATGAACCACACATGGATCAACCAATGTCATTGCATGTGTGTTCCTGTCAAGAACCAGTGTTCATTGCATGTGTGTTCCTGTCATGAACCACACATGGATCAACTAGTGGTTATTGCATGTGTGTTCTTTCCGCAGACCACACATGGATCCACTATAGTCATTGCACGTGTGTTCTTTTCACAAACCACATATGGACCCACTAGAGTCATTGCATGTGTGTTCTTATACTAAAACCAGCACTAGAGTCATTGCATGTGTGTTCTTTTCACAAACCACATATGGATCCACCAGTGTCATTGCATGTGTGTTCTTTCCAGAAACCACTTATGGATGCATCAGTGTTCATTGCATGTTTGTTCTTTTCCACAAACCACATATGTATCCACTAGAGTCATTGCTTGTGTGTTCTTTTCACAAACCACCTATAGACCCACTAGAGTCATTGCATGTGTGTTCTTTCCACAGACCACACATGGATCAACCAGTGTCATTGCATGTGTGTTGTTTCCACAAACCACATATGGATCAACCAGTGGTCATTGCATGTGTGTTCTTTTCCACAAACCACATATGGATCCACTACAGTCATTGCATGTGTGTTCTTTCCACAAAACACACATGGATTAACCAATGGCATTGCATGTGTGTTCTTTTCACAAACCACATATGGATCAACCAATGGCATTGCATGTGTGTTCTTTTCACAAATCACATATGGATCCACCATTGTTCACTGCATGTGTGTTCTTTCCACAAACCACTTATGGATCCACCAGTGTTCATTGCATGTGTGTTCTTTTCCACAAACCACATATGGATCCACTAGAGTCATTGCATGGGTGTTCTTTTCACAAACACATATGGACCATCTAGAGTCATTGCATGTGTGTTCTTATACTAAAACCAGCACTAGAGTCATTGCATGTGTGTTCTTTTCACATACCACATATGGATTCACCAGTGTCATTGCATGTGTGTTGTTTCCGCAAACCACATATGGATCAACCAATGGCATTGCATGTGTGTTCTTTCCACAAACCACACATGGATCAACCAATGGCATTGCTTGTGTATTATGTTCACAAACCACACATGGATCAACCAATGGGATTGCATGTGTGTTCTTTCCACAAACCACACATGGATCCACCAGAGTCATTTTATGTGTGTTCTTTCCACAAACCACATATGGATCAACCAGTGTCATTGCATGTGTGTTCTTTCCACAAACAACATATGGATCAACCCATGTCATTGCATGTATGTTATTGTCATGAACCACACATGGATCAACCAATGTGATTGCATGTGTGTTTCTGTCAAGAACCACATATGGATCCACCAGTGTTCATTGCATGTGTGTTCCTGTCATGAACCACACATGGATCAACTAGTGTTTATTGCATGTGTGTTCTTTCCGTAGACCACACATGGATCCACTAGCGTCATTGCACGTGTGTTGTTTTCACAAACCACATATGGACCCACTAGAGTCATTCCATGTGTGTTCTTATACTAAAACTAGCACTAGAGTCATTGCATGTGTGTTCTTTTCACAAACCACATATGGATCAACCAATGGCATTGCATGTGTGTTCTTTTCACAACTCACATATGGATCCACCAGTGTTCACTGCATGTGTGTTCTTTCAACAAACCACTTATGGATCCATAAGTGTTCATTGCATGTGTGTTCTTTTCCACAAACCACTTATGGATCCACTAGATTCATTGCATGTGTGTTCTTTTCACAAACCACATATGGACCCACTAGAGTCATTGCATGTGTGTTCTTATACTAAAACCAGCACTAGAGTCATTGCATGTGTGTTCTTTTCACAAACCACATATGGATCCACCATTGTCATTTCTTGTGTGTTCTTTCCACACACCACATATGGAACAACCAGTGGTCATTGCGTGTGTGTTCTTTCCACATACCACATATGGATCCACTAGAGTCATTGCACGTGTGTTCTTTTCACAAACCACATATGGACCCACTAGAGTCATTGCATGTGTATTCTTATACTAAAACCAGCACTAGAGTCATTGTATGTGTGTTATTTTCACAAACCACATATGGATCCACCAGTGTCATTGCATGTGTGTTCTTTCCACAAACCACACATGGATCAACCAGTGTCATTGCATGTGTGTTCTTTCCACAAATCTCATATGGATCAACCAGTGGTCATTGCATGTGTGTTCTTTTCCACAAACCACATATGGATACACTAGAGTCATTGCATGTGTGTTCTTTCCACAAACCACACATGGATTAACCAATGGCATTGCATGTTTGTTCTTTCCACAAACCACAGATGGATCAACCAATGGCATTGCATGTGTATTCTTTTCACAAACCACACATGGATCAACCAATGGGATTGCATGTGTGTTCTTTCCACAAACCACACATGGATCCACCGGAGTAATTGCATGTGTGTTCTTTCCACAAACCACATATGGATCAACCAGTGTCATTGCATGTTTGTTCTTTCCGCAAACCACATATGGATCAACCACTGTCATTGCATGTGTGTTCCTGTCATGAACCACACATGGATCAACCAATGTCATTGCATGTGTGTTCCTATCAAGAACCACATATGGATCCACCAGTGTTCATTGCATGTGTGTTCCTATCATGAACCACACATGGATCAACTAGTGGTTATTGCATGTGTCTTCTTTCCGCAGACCACACATGGATCCACTAGAGTCATTGCACGTGTGTTCTTTTCACAAACCACATATGGACCCACTAGAGTCATTGCATGTGTGTTCTTATACTAAAACCAGCACTAGAGTCATTTCATGTGTGCTCTTTTCACAAACCACATATGGATCCACCAGTGTCATTGCATGTGTGTTCTTTCCACAAACCACTTATGGATCCATCAGTGTTCATTGCATGTTTGTTCTTTTCCACAAACCACATATTGATCCACTAGAGTCATTGCATGTGTGTTCTTTTCACAAACACATATGGACCATCTAGAGTCATTGCATGTGTGTTCTTATACTAAAACCAGCACTAGAGTCATTGCATGTGTGTTCTTTTCACATACCACATATGGATTCACCAGTGTCATTGCATGTGTGTTGTTTCCGCAAACCACATATGGATCAACCAATGGCATTGCATGTGTGTTCTTTCCACAAACCACACATGGATCAACCAATGGCATTGCTTGTGTATTATGTTCACAAACCACACATGGATCAACCAATGGGATTGCATGTGTGTTCTTTCCACAAACCACACATGGATCCACCAGAGTCATTTTATGTGTGTTCTTTCCACAAACCACATATGGATCAACCAGTGTCATTGCATGTGTGTTCTTTCCACAAACAACATATGGATCAACCCATGTCATTGCATGTATGTTCTTGTCATGAACCACACATGGATCAACCAATGTGATTGCATGTGTGTTTCTGTCAAGAACCACATATGGATCCACCAGTGTTCATTGCATGTGTGTTCCTGTCATGAACCACACATGGATCAACTAGTGTTTATTGCATGTGTGTTCTTTCCGTAGACCACACATGGATCCACTAGCGTCATTGCACGTGTGTTGTTTTCACAAACCACACATGGACCCACTAGAGTCATTCCATGTGTGTTCTTATACTAAAACTAGCACTAGAGTCATTGCATGTGTGTTCTTTTCACAAACCACATATGGACCCACTAGAGTCATTGCATGTGTATTCTTATACTAAAACCTGCACTAGAGTCATTGTATGTGTGTTATTTTCACAAACCACATATGGATCCACCACTGTCATTGCATGTGTGTTCTTTCCACAAACCACACATGGATCAACCAGTGTCATTGCATGTGTGTTCTTTCCACAAATCTCATATGGATCAACCAGTGGTCATTGCATGTGTGTTCTTTTCCACAAACCACATATGGATACACTAGAGTCATTGCATGTGTGTTCTTTCCACAAACCACACATGGATTAACCAATGGCATTGCATGTTTGTTCTTTCCACAAACCACAGATGGATCAACCAATGGCATTGCATGTGTATTCTTTTCACAAACCACACATGGATCAACCAATGGGATTGCATGTGTGTTCTTTCCACAAACCACACATGGATCCACCGGAGTAATTGCATGTGTGTTCTTTCCACAAACCACATATGGATCAACCAGTGTCATTGCATGTTTGTTCTTTCCGCAAACCACATATGGATCAACCACTGTCATTGCATGTGTGTTCCTGTCATGAACCACACATGGATCAACCAATGTCATTGCATGTTTGTTCCTATCAAGAACCACATATGGATCCACCAGTGTTCATTGCCTGTGTGTTCCTATCATGAACCACACATGGATCAACTAGTGGTTATTGCATGTGTCTTCTTTCCGCAGACCACACATGGATCCACTAGAGTCATTGCACGTGTGTTCTTTTCACAAACCACATATGGACCCACTAGAGTCATTGCATGTGTGTTCTTATACTAAAACCAGCACTAGAGTCATTTCATGTGTGCTCTTTTCACAAACCACATATGGATCCACCAGTGTCATTGCATGTGTGTTCTTTCCACAAACCACTTATGGATCCATCAGTGTTCATTGCATGTTTGTTCTTTTCCACAAACCACATATTGATCCACTAGAGTCATTGCATGTGTGTTCTTTTCACAAACACATCTGGACCATCTAGAGTCATTGCATGTGTGTTCTTATACTAAAACCAGCACTAGAGTCATTGCATGTGTGTTCTTTTCACATACCACATATGGATTCACCAGTGTCATTGCATGTGTGTTGTTTCTGCAAACCACATATGGATCAACCAATGGCATTGCATGTGTGTTCTTTCCACAAACCACACATGGATCAACCAATGGCATTGCTTGTGTATTATGTTCACAAACCACACATGGATCAACCAATGGGATTGCATGTGTGTTCTTTCCACAAACCACACATGGATCCACCAGAGTCATTTTATGTGTGTTCTTTCCACAAACCACATATGGATCAACCAGTGTCATTGCATGTGTGTTCTTTCCACAAACAACATATGGATCAACCCATGTCATTGCATGTATGATCTTGTCATGAACCACACATGGATCAACCAATGTGATTGCATGTGTGTTTCTGTCAAGAACCACATATGGATCCACCACTGTTCATTGCATGTGTGTTCCTGTCATGAACCACACATGGATCAACTAGTGTTTATTGCATGTGTGTTCTTTCCGTAGACCACACATGGATCCACTAGCATCATTGCACGTGTGTTGTTTTCACAAACAACACATGGACCCACTAGAGTCATTCCATGTGTGTTCTTATACTAAAACTAGCACTAGAGTCATTGCATGTGTGTTCTTTTCACAAACCACATATGGATCAACCAATGGCATTGCATGTGTGTTCTTTTCACAACTCACATATGGATCCACCAGTGTTCACTGCATGTGTGTTCTTTCAACAAACCACTTATGGATCCATAAGTGTTCATTGCATGTGTGTTCTTTTCCACAAACCACTTATGGATCCACTAGATTCATTGCATGTGTGTTCTTTTCAAAAACCACATATGGACCCACTAGAGTCATTGCATGTGTGTTCTTATACTAAAACCAGCACTAGAGTCATTGCATGTGTGTTCTTTTCACAAACCACATATGGATCCACCATTGTCATTTCTTGTGTGTTCTTTCCACACACCACATATGGATCAACCAGTGGTCATTGCCTGTGTGTTCTTTCCACAGACCACATATGGATCAACTAGAGTCATTGCACGTGTTCTTTTCACAAACCACATATGGACCCACTAGAGTCATTGCATGTGTGTTCTTATACTAAAACCAGCACTAGAGTCATTGTATGTGTGTTATTTTCACAAACCACATATGGATCCACCAGTGTCATTGCATGTGTGTTCTTTCCACAAACCACACATGGATCAACCAGTGTCATTGCATGTGTGTTCTTTCCACAAATCTCATATGGATCAACCAGTGGTCATTGCATGTGTGTTCTTTTCCACAAACCACATATGGATACACTAGAGTCATTGCATGTGTGTTCTTTCCACAAACCACACATGGATTAACCAATGGCATTGCATGTTTGTTCTTTCCACAAACCACAGATGGATCAACCAATGGCATTGCATGTGTATTCTTTTCACAAACCACACATGGATCAACCAATGGGATTGCATGTGTGTTCTTTCCACAAACCACACATGGATCCACCGGAGTAATTGCATGTGTGTTCTTTCCACAAACCACATATGGATCAACCAGTGTCATTGCATGTTTGTTCTTTCCGCAAACCACATATGGATCAACCACTGTCATTGCATGTGTGTTCCTGTCATGAACCACACATGGATCAACCAATGTCATTGCATGTGTGTTCCTGTCAAGAACCACATATGGATCCACCAATGTTCATTGCATGTGTGTTCCTATCATGAACCACACATGGATCAACTAGTGGTTATTGCATGTGTCTTCTTTCCGCAGACCACACATGGATCCACTAGAGTCATTGCACGTGTGTTCTTTTCACAAACCACATATGGACCCACTAGAGTCATTGCATGTGTGTTCTTATACTAAAACCAGCACTAGAGTCATTGCATGTGTGTTCTTTTCACAAACCACATATGGATCCACCATTGTCATTTCTTGTGTGTTCTTTCCACACACCACATATGGATCAACCAGTGTTCATTGCATGTTTGTTCTTTTCCACAAACCACATATTGATCCACTAGAGTCATTGCATGTGTGTTCTTTTCACAAACCACATATGGACCCACTAGAGTCATTGCATGTGTGTTCTTTCCACAAACCACACATGGATCAACCAGTGTCATTGCATGTGGGTTGTTTCCACAAACCACATATGGATCAACCAGTGGTCATTGCATGTGTGTTCTTTTCCACAAACCACATATGGATCCACTAGAGTCATTGCATGTGTGTTCTGTCCACAAACCACACATGGATTAACCAATGGCATTGCATGTGTGTTCTTCTCATAAACCACATATGGATCAACCAATGGCATTGCATATGTGTTCTTTTCACAAATCACATATGTATCCACCAGCGTTCACTACATGTGTTTTCTTTCCACAAACCACTTATGGATCCACCAGTGTTCATTGCATGTGTGTTCTTTTCCACAAACCACATATGGAGCCACTAGAATCGTTGCATGTGGGTTCTTATACTAAAACCAGCACTAGTGTCATTGCATGTGTGTTTTTTTCACATACCACATATGGATCCACTAGTGTCATTGCATGTGTGTTGTTTCCACAAACCACATATGGATCATCCAATGTCATTGCATGTGTGTTCATGTCATGAACCACACATGGATCAACCAATGTCATTGCATGTGTGTTCCTGTCAAGGACCACATATGGATCCACCATTGTTCATAGCATGTGTGTTCCTGTCATGAACCACACATGGATCAACCAGTGGTTAGTGCATGTGTGTTCTTTCCGCAGACCACATATGGATCCACTAGAGTCATTGCACGTGTGTTCTTTTCACAAACCAAATATGGTACCACTAGAGTCATTGCATGTGTGTTCTTATACTAAAACCAGCACTAGAGTCATTGCATGTGTGTTCTTTTCACAAACCACATATGGATCCACCAGTGTCATTGCATGTGTGTTCTTTCCACAAACCACTTATGAATCCACCAGTGTTCATTGCATGTGTGTTCTTTTCCACAAACCACATATGGATCCACCAGCGTTCACTACATGTGTTTTCTTTCCACAAACCACTTATGGATCCACCAGTGTTCATTGCATGTGTGTTCTTTTCCACAAACCACATATGGATCCACTAGAATCGTTGCATGTGTGTTCTTTTCACAAACCACATATGGAGCCACTATAGTCATTGCATGTGGGTTCTTATACTAAAACCAGCACTAGTGTCATTGCATGTGTGTTTTTTTCACATACCACATATGGATCCACTAGTGTCATTGCATGTGTGTTGTTTCCACAAACCACATATGGATCATCCAATGTCATTGCATGTGTGTTCATGTCATGAACCACACATGGATCAACCAATGTCATTGCATGTGTGTTCCTGTCAAGGACCACATATGGATCCACCATTGTTCATAGCATGTGTGTTCCTGTCATGAACCACACATGGATCAACTAGTGTTTATTGCATGTGTGTTCTTTCCGTAGACCACACATGGATCCACTAGCATCATTGCACGTGTGTTGTTTTCACAAACCACACATGGACCCACTAGAGTCATTCCATGTGTGTTCTTATACTAAAACTAGCACTAGAGTCATTGCATGTGTGTTCTTTTCACAAACCACATATGGATCAACCAATGGCATTGCATGTGTGTTCTTTTCACAACTCACATATGGATCCACCAGTGTTCACTGCATGTGTGTTCTTTCAACAAACCACTTATGGATCCATAAGTGTTCATTGCATGTGTGTTCTTTTCCACAAACCACTTATGGATCCACTAGATTCATTGCATGTGTGTTCTTTTCAAAAACCACATATGGACCCACTAGAGTCATTGCATGTGTGTTCTTATACTAAAACCAGCACTAGAGTCATTGCATGTGTGTTCTTTTCACAAACCACATATGGATCCACCATTGTCATTTCTTGTGTGTTCTTTCCACACACCACATATGGATCAACCAGTGTTCATTGCATGTTTGTTCTTTTCCACAAACCACATATTGATCCACTAGAGTCATTGCATGTGTGTTCTTTTCACAAACCACATATGGACCCACTAGAGTCATTGCATGTGTGTTCTTTCCACAAACCACACATGGATCAACCAGTGTCATTGCATGTGGGTTGTTTCCACAAACCACATATGGATCAACCAGTGGTCATTGCATGTGTGTTCTTTTCCACAAACCACATATGGATCCACTAGAGTCATTGCATGTGTGTTCTGTCCACAAACCACACATGGATTAACCAATGGCATTGCATGTGTGTTCTTCTCATAAACCACATATGGATCAACCAATGGCATTGCATATGTGTTCTTTTCACAAATCACATATGGATCCACCAGCGTTCACTACATGTGTTTTCTTTCCACAAACCACTTATGGATCCACCAGTGTTCATTGCATGTGTGTTCTTTTCCACAAACCACATATGGATCCACTAGAATCGTTGCATGTGTGTTCTTTTCACAAACCACATATGGAGCCACTATAGTCATTGCATGTGGGTTCTTATACTAAAACCAGCACTAGTGTCATTGCATGTGTGTTTTTTTCACATACCACATATGGATCCACTAGTGTCATTGCATGTGTGTTGTTTCCACAAACCACATATGGATCATCCAATGTCATTGCATGTGTGTTCATGTCATGAACCACACATGGATCAACCAATGTCATTGCATGTGTGTTCCTGTCAAGGACCACATATGGATCCACCATTGTTCATAGCATGTGTGTTCCTGTCATGAACCACACATGGATCAACCAGTGGTTAGTGCATGTGTGTTCTTTCCGCAGACCACATATGGATCCACTAGAGTCATTGCACGTGTGTTCTTTTCACAAACCAAATATGGTCCCACTAGAGTCATTGCATGTGTGTTCTTATACTAAAACCAGCACTAGAGTCATTGCATGTGTGTTCTTTTCACAAACCACATATGGATCCACCAGTGTCATTGCATGTGTGTTCTTTCCACAAACCACTTATGAATCCACCAGTGTTCATTGCATGTGTGTTCTTTTCCACAAACCACATATGGATCCACCAGCGTTCACTACATGTGTTTTCTTTCCACAAACCACTTATGGATCCACCAGTGTTCATTGCATGTGTGTTCTTTCCACAAACCACATATGGATCCACTAGAATCGTTGCATGTGTGTTCTTTTCACAAACCACATATGGAGCCACTATAGTCATTGCATGTGGGTTCTTATACTAAAACCAGCACTAGTGTCATTGCATGTGTGTTTTTTTCACATACCACATATGGATCCACTAGTGTCATTGCATGTGTGTTGTTTCCACAAACCACATATGGATCATCCAATGTCATTGCATGTGTGTTCATGTCATGAACCACACATGGATCAACCAATGTCATTGCATGTGTGTTCCTGTCAAGGACCACATATGGATCCACCATTGTTCATAGCATGTGTGTTCCTGTCATGAACCACACATGGATCAACTAGTGTTTATTGCATGTGTGTTCTTTCCGTAGACCACACATGGATCCACTAGCATCATTGCACGTGTGTTGTTTTCACAAACCACACATGGACCCACTAGAGTCATTCCATGTGTGTTCTTATACTAAAACTAGCACTAGAGTCATTGCATGTGTGTTCTTTTCACAAACCACATATGGATCAACCAATGGCATTGCATGTGTGTTCTTTTCACAACTCACATATGGATCCACCAGTGTTCACTGCATGTGTGTTCTTTCAACAAACCACTTATGGATCCATAAGTGTTCATTGCATGTGTGTTCTTTTCCACAAACCACTTATGGATCCACTAGATTCATTGCATGTGTGTTCTTTTCAAAAACCACATATGGACCCACTAGAGTCATTGCATGTGTGTTCTTATACTAAAACCAGCACTAGACTCATTGCATGTGTGTTCTTTTCACAAACCACATATGGATCCACCATTGTCATTTCTTGTGTGTTCTTTCCACACACCACATATGGATCAACCAGTGGTCATTGCGTGTGTGTTCTTTCCACATACCACATATGGATCAACTAGAGTCATTGCACGTGTGTTCTTTTCACAAACCACATATGGACCCACTAGAGTCATTGCATGTGTGTTCTTATACTAAAACCAGCACTAGAGTCATTGTATGTGTGTTATTTTCACAAACCACATATGGATCCACCAGTGTCATTGCATGTGTGTTCTTTCCACAAACCACACATGGATCAACCAGTGTCATTGCATGTGTGTTCTTTCCACAAATCTCATATGGATCAACCAGTGGTCATTGCATTTGTGTTCTTTTCCACAAACCACATATGGATACACTAGAGTCATTGCATGTGTGTTCTTTCCACAAACCACACATGGATTAACCAATGGCATTGCATGTTTGTTCTTTCCACAAACCACAGATGGATCAACCAATGGCATTGCATGTGTATTCTTTTCACAAACCACACATGGATCAACCAATGGGATTGCATGTGTGTTCTTTCCACAAACCACACATGGATCCACCGGAGTAATTGCATGTGTGTTCTTTCCACAAACCACATATGGATCAACCAGTGTCATTGCATGTTTGTTCTTTCCGCAAACCACATATGGATCAACCACTGTCATTGCATGTGTGTTCCTGTCATGAACCACACATGGATCAACCAATGTCATTGCATGTGTGTTCCTGTCAAGAACCACATATGGATCCACCAATGTTCATTGCATGTGTGTTCCTATCATGAACCACACATGGATCAACTAGTGGTTATTGCATGTGTCTTCTTTCCGCAGACCACACATGGATCCACTAGAGTCATTGCACGTGTGTTCTTTTCACAAACCACATATGGACCCACTAGAGTCATTGCATGTGTGTTCTTATACTAAAACCAGCACTAGAGTCATTGTATGTGTGCTCTTTTCACAAACCACATATGGATCCACCACTGTCATTGCATGTGTGTTCTTTCCACAAACCACTTATGGATCCATCAGTGTTCATTGCATGTTTGTTCTTTTCCACAAACCACATATTGATCCACTAGAGTCATTGCATGTGTGTTCTTTTCACAAACCACATATGGACCCACTAGAGTCATTGCATGTGTGTTCTTTCCACAAACCACACATGGATCAACCAGTGTCATTGCATGTGGGTTGTTTCCACAAACCACATATGGATCAACCAGTGGTCATTGCATGTGTGTTCTTTTCCACAAACCACATATGGATCCACTAGAGTCATTGCATGTGTGTTCTGTCCACAAACCACACATGGATTAACCAATGGCATTGCATGTGTGTTCTTCTCATAAACCACATATGGATCAACCAATGGCATTGCATATGTGTTCTTTTCACAAATCACATATGGATCCACCAGCGTTCACTACATGTGTTTTCTTTCCACAAACCACTTATGGATCCACCAGTGTTCATTGCATGTGTGTTCTTTTCCACAAACCACATATGGATCCACTAGAATCGTTGCATGTGTGTTCTTTTCACAAACCACATATGGAGCCACTATAGTCATTGCATGTGGGTTCTTATACTAAAACCAGCACTAGTGTCATTGCATGTGTTTTTTTTTCACATACCACATATGGATCCACTAGTGTCATTGCATGTGTGTTGTTTCCACAAACCACATATGGATCATCCAATGTCATTGCATGTGTGTTCATGTCATGAACCACACATGGATCAACCAATGTCATTGCATGTGTGTTCCTGTCAAGGACCACATATGGATCCACCATTGTTCATAGCATGTGTGTTCCTGTCATGAACCACACATGGATCAACCAGTGGTTAGTGCATGTGTGTTCTTTCCGCAGACCACATATGGATCCACTAGAGTCATTGCACGTGTGTTCTTTTCACAAACCAAATATGGTCCCACTAGAGTCATTGCATGTGTGTTCTTATACTAAAACCAGCACTAGAGTCATTGCATGTGTGTTCTTTTCACAAGCCACATATGGATCCACCAGTGTCATTGCATGTGTGTTCTTTCCACAAACCACTTATGAATCCACCAGTGTTCATTGCATGTGTGTTCTTTTCCACAAACCACATATGGATCCACTAGAGTCATTGCATGTGTGTTCTTTTCACAAACCACATATGGACCCACTATAGTCATTGCATGTGTGTTCTTTCCACAAACCACACATGGATCAACCAGTGTCATTGCATGTGTGTTCTTTCCACAAACAACATATGGATCAACCGGTGGTCGTTGCATGTGTGTTCTTTTCCACAAACCACATATGGATCCACTAGAGTCATTGCATGTGTGTTCTTTGCACAAACCACACATGAATTAACCAATGGCATTGCATGTGTGTTCTTTTCACAAACCACAGATGGATCAACCAATGGCATTGCATGTGTGTTCTTTTCACAAATCACATATGGATCCACCAGTGTTCAATGCATTATGTTCTTTCCACAAACCACTTATGGATCCACCAGTGTTCATTGCATGTGTGTTCTTTCCACAAACCACATATGGATCCACTAGAGTCATTGCATGTGTGTTCTTTTTACAAACCACATATGGACCCACTAGAGTCATTGCATGTGTGTTCTTATACTAAAACCAGTACTAGAGTCATTGCACGTGTGTTCTTTTCACAAACCACATATGGATCCACCAGTGTCATTGCATGTGTGTTGTTTCCACAAACCACATATGGATGAACCAATGTCATTGCATGTGTGGTCCTGTCATGAACCACACATGGATTGTAATTACCTCAGTGAATTACGCTCTTAGTTACATGCCTGGATGAGCGAAAATGGTTAAAATAGTACGGTGGGGCCAAGGGACACTCACAGGTAGACCTTTCGGCCGTCCTAACCATTTTCAGAACATCGGGACAAGAACGATGGCGAATCGGCGAAGGGATCAACTACATACACAAATGAGTATGTATGCAAGCCACATACAACAGTCCTCAGAGCCATTCCATCTAAAAAGAAATAGAAATATTGCAACGCCATACGGCAAGATCCAAACATCCTAGATAGAGATAATAATTTAGGATAGCTCCTCATACATCAAACATCAGAGTATCAGGCGAAAGCGGAAGACAAGATCCGAGTACGGATAAGAAGCAAATCGGCATAAGATGCCACATAAATAAACACATCCCGCCCACAGATCTCACGGATCCCTGTCCCTGGAATCTCTACACCGAGTGATCGTTGCCAACATCGTCCGTCTCCTCCACCCAGTATCCATCTTGCGAGTATACCTGTTCATCTGAATCAAACAATTTATCGTGTGAGACCCTAGGGGTACTCAGCAAGTCTTTATTCCTCTAAAGGGGACACAACCTGGGGTGACGCAATTGCAGCAAAAGATAATAACTAACAATTCTAAAGATACTCGCTAACCATTCGCCTAACCAATGATAGACGGATATCCGTGAATTAATAACAACAGTTATAACAGTAATATTAATAGATCCATCCTCCTCCTCGCTTACCAACGAGAAAGCGGATGAGCAACCCCCATCCGTTGGCAGTTTTATTAACCATTCCATGAGTGTTGCACTATTTACTAGTCTTGTACTTAGTCAAATTAAAAGCGGTACTTTAGTTATACTTGTCTATGATCGAGAAACTGTGCTCCAAGTCGTCCATAACCATGACACGGCTTTCAGAAGATTTACCTAGGGTGCACAAATAGCAACACACACTCGATCAACCTCGGAAAAACCAAATCAAAACCCAACGAGGCATTCACGACAAAGCGATCACGGGATTCAGAAATGTTTCAGGGGGCCACCCCATTAAGCTACCCGCAACGAAGTTGGCCGGCTCCGAGACGGACCCAAGGTTTGTGTTAATGGCTGTAAACGACGGGGAACCCGAAAGTGTGACTGGGCTTGTCGATACCGCGAAAACACTCCGCATCCAAAACAGTATAGGTGCTCCTCGCACAATCTTAAATAAAGCAGTAAAGCATGGCATAAGTACAGGATAGTAATAAAGCCCCAAACTACTTTGTGGCCCCAAGAAATAAGAATGAATCAAGCTCTAGCTTAGGGGGGTCCATAAGGCCTCCCGGATGTGGATAGTGCGAATAGTCAAGGAACAGGAATCAAGCACTCGGGGTCCTACGGGACACAAGTGAGCATGAAGAACCAAATAGCAGATATTGCCCAACGGTGCCACTTTCATTAGTTATCCCATTACTACTCAGGTTAAGTTGTTTAGGTACCTCGTTATCCATCAGACACTCACATACCCTACACATGCTGTTCTACAACCCGCATGGCTCAAACAACTCCTGTAGTAATGGCTCATGGGATGGAGGAACAAGCTTCGGTGGGGCTTAAAAGTAAAGGCTATGCAGTACTTGGGATTCAATTTAATGCAATCGCGACTCAATGATGCAAGAATAAGATAGAGGCAATAGGTACTATATGTGTGCAAGCATGTGGTAGTGCTTGCCTGGCAGCTCAGTTGAAGCGAGGGACGGATCTGGGTAGTGCTCCTGGGATTCCTGATATATCCCCTGCTTAGCGTCTATTCGAAGAAGAACCAAACAAACAAGGGCCACATAAATAGAGTGCACAAGCATATGAATTAAAGTGCGACAAGCAAACAATCATGCCATGATGAATGATGCACAATTTGCATGGCAATAATGTAGCATGGCATGGGTGAGGTGTGGGGTACAAGATTAAAGCATTTTATTAAGTTTTTAGCCCGGTTTGCTCTCATAACACTTGCTGTATACTAATTATTTATATGATGCATGCTGCAATTCAGAACATGGAATGCATAGATAGAACGGGCTCGTCGCGTTGATCGATTTAGACATATTATTTGTCAAATTTGGAGTTATAAAACTAAAGTTATTAATTAATTAAGAAAAGGGCATTTCATTTGTAATTTAAATCATCTCGAAAATTTAAAGTGCTCAAACATTATTGTAAATAGCATATTTGAATTCCTCACATTTTTCTGATTCAAAAACATATATCATATGTATTATTTGGAATTATATTTTAAAAGTTATTTAAAAACAGATTTGAATTTGAATTTAAACAATTTCTAAAAAAGTTAAAATAAAACAGAAAACAAAAATGTTTTTTTTACACCCACCCAGACTTAGCCTCAGTCAGTGACAAGTGGGGCCGGGCGGACTGGGTGAAACGGCGCAGCGAAAAAGATTTTGCACCGGCACAGAAGCTAGCCCAGAGGTCGACCCGACGGAAGAGGGCCCACGCGATGCTGGCAGGGGTCACCACGTGGCGCCAGGGGAGGGTTGAGGGGCTGGATAGCTGGGGGGCTTATCTACAAAAAGCGCACATAGGCTGGCTGGTGGGATCGCGCGTACCGCGGGTTGAGGCGGCAAAAGAAGTAGGGGGGTACTTGCAAAAAGGGAGCCACGGTACTGTGGATCTCCTTTCTCTGAACCGCGGTCAGATCGGTGCTCGACCGACGCGGGGCGTGGCGCGCGGGGCTCGAACTAGGGACCTAGGCACGCGCGCGGAGGCGGCAGCCACTGCGGTAGGCGGGGGACGTTGTTAGGAGGGGGATGGCGGCTAGATACGGTTCTGCACGACGCGGGAGCGAGCCAACGCGGTGGCCGACGGCGCGCGCAGCGTGTTCGACGAAACGAACGACGGAACTAGATGGCGACAGCGAGCGTGAGGGTGTCAGCTAGGAAGAGGGGCTCACCGAGGAGTGGTCGGTGTCGACGGATCGGTGTGGGCGATGACGGGGCGGCGAGGAAGCAGAGGCCGGGGTTTTAGGGTTTCACGTCAGCGTCGCTGCACTGCGTCAGGTGTGGGCTTCTCCTCCTCGCTGGCGCGGTCCAGGGTGAAGCAGGGGGTACTCCTCGGTCTCCTCGATCACCTCCGCGTCGCCCACGCCGGCTGAAACAAGGAAGCGGCGGTAATCGGTGTGACCGTGGAAGGAGTCGGCGGTGGAGCAGCCGTAGGGGAGAGGGCAGGGTCCTGGGGTGGATCTGGCGAAGCAGAGGCGTGGGGTGGTGGATAAAGCGAGGGAGAGAGGGGAAGATGCCGTGGGGGAGCGGCTAGGGATAAAGGTGGCCGAGCCACCTTTTTCCTCCTCCTCGTTCACGTGCTCGAGCTGGGCTCGGCTTGTGCAGAGCATGGCATGGTAGGTGGGCCAGGAAGAGGTTAAGGCGGGGCAGGTGCGGGCTAGGACCAGCATGGCAGCGAGAGAGAGAGAGAGGGAAAAGAGGGGCTCGGGTAGAGCTAGGTTAGGAGGGAGTAGATGTCTCCGGTTAGAGAGAGAGGGGCTGGTGGGGCCTGCTGGCAGGGAGAGGGAGAGAGACTAGCCTCGGTATGGTGAGAGGAGGGATGTGAGGTGAGGGTTAGGGCAAGAAGTTAGGGTTTAGGCTAAAACTAGGTTTAGAGAAAAAAAAGGTTATAGAGGGGTTATGGTTTACTCTAAGATGCTCCTAAGATCCCACAAGTATGGGTGATGGCATGGAGATGGTGAGAGGAAGAAAGAACGAACTCACAAGGAAAGATTCACTCAAAAACCAAGAACAATCCAAAAGAGAAGAAGTGATGATGGTGGTTGCATGGCCCATGCAAAGTATTAATTGCCATGTTTTATTTTGTGAATAAAATAATAATTAATCATGGCATTTATACATATGCAATCCAAAATATGGGGTAAAGCCAAGCAAAAAGAATTAAAGGGACGCTCCATGTGTAGTAGAAGGGGATGACAATATTTGAATAAAAATGGGGCATGTTAGTGTGTATGTGCCACTAGGTATTTAGTAAGCCCAAAAATATCCCAACATGAGCATAAACCCCAAACAACCCATATGGAAGCTAGAAAAGGGTTCCACTCACAAGGCATGCAAAAGTGGCCATGTGGCTCTCATAAACCAATAATGTGGGAACAATATGGTGCATATATGAGAGCAGGTGGAGTTAGAAGTAGATCCATCCCAACCTATATGAGCCATAGATGAAAACAAAATAAAATGTAAAGCTCACATGTAGTAGGGTGGTGGAATTATGGGGTGGTGACAAGAAAGGTGGTGGAATTAAATAAAAGATATGCCCCAACTTAATTTGGGCATCAAGCATATATCAAGATTCAAATACAATATATCAAGAGCCAAATACAATTAATAATGCATATGAGAGAAGAACCAAATCAAAAGGGTTTTATATGATGCTCAAATGCAAGGTGGCATGATGACATGAGCATGATATAATTATGATGCAACAATTATATGTAGGAAGTAGCCATTATATTATTAAACCAAGTAGCATTACAATTGTTAGACAATTGGGATGCTACATGGATCAACCAATGTCATTGCATGTGTGTTCCTATCAAGAACCACATATGGATCCACCAGTGTTAATTGCATGTGTGTTCCTATAATGAACCACACATGGATCAGCCAGTGGTTATTGCATGTGTGTTCTTTTCCACAAACCACACATAGATCAACCAATGTCATTGCATGTGTGTTCCTGTCATGAACCACACATGGATCAACCAGTGGTTATTGCATGTGGTGTTCTTTCCGCAGACCACATATGGATCCACTAGAGTCATTGCACGTGTGTTTGTTTCACAAACTACATATGGACCCACTAGAGTCATTGCATGTGTGTTCTTATACTAAAACCAGCACTAGAGTCATTGCATGTGTGTTCTTTTCACAAACCACATATGGATCCACCAGTGTCATTGCATGGTTGTTCTTTCCACAAACCACTTATGGATCCACCAGTGTTCAGTGTGTGTGTTCTTTTCCATAAACCACATATGGATCCACTAGAGTCATTGCATGTGTGTTCTTTTCACAAACCACATACGGCCCCACTAGAGTCATTGCATGTGTGTTCTTTCCACAAACCACACATGGATCCACCAATGGCATTGCATGTGTGTTCCTGATATGAACCACATATGGACCCACTAGAGTCATTGCATGTGTGTTCTTTTCACAAACCACATATGGATCAATCAATGGCATTGCATATGTGTTCTTTCCACAAACCACACATGGATCAAGCAGTGTCATTACATGTGTATTCTTTCCACAAACCACATATGGATCAACCAGTGGTCATTGCATGTGTGTTCTTTTCCACAAACCACATATGAATCCACTAGAGTCATTGCATGTGTGTTCTTTCCACAAACCACACATGGATTAACCAATGGCATTGCATGTGTGTTCTTTTCACAAACCACATATGGATCAACCAATGGCATTGCATGTGTGTTCTTTTCACAAATCACATATGGATCCACTAGTGTTCACTGAATGTGTGTTCTTTCCACAAACCACTTATGGATCCACCGGTGTTCATTGCATGTGTGTTCTTTTCCACAAACCACATATGGATCCACTAGAGTCATTACATGTGTGTTCATTTCACAAACCACATATGGACCATCTAGAGTCATTGCATGTGTGTTCTTATACTAAAACCAGCACTAGAGTCATTGCATGCGTGTTCTTTTCACAAACCACATATGGATCCACCAGTGTCATTGCATGTGTGTTGTTTCCACAAACCACATATGGATCAACCAATGTCATTGAATGTGTGTTCCTATCATGAACCACACATGGATCAACCAATGTAATTGCATGTGTGTTCCTGTCAAGAACCACATATGGATCCACTAGTGTTCATTGCATGTGTGTTCCTGTCATGAACCACACATGGATCAAGCAGTGGTTATTGCATGCGTGTTCTTTCCGCAGACCACATATGGATCCACTAGAGTCATTGCACGTGTGTTCTTTTCACAAACCAAATATGGACCCACTAGAGTCATTGCATGTGTGTCCTTATACTAAAACCAGCACTAGAGTCATTGCATGTGTGTTCTTTTCACAAACCACATATGTATCCACCAGTGTCATTGCCTGTGTGTTCTTTCCACAAACCACTTATGGATCCACCAGTGTTCATTGCATGTGTGTTCTTTTCCACAAACCACATATGGATCCACTAGAGTCATTGCATGTGTGTTCTTTTCACGAACCACATATGGACCCACTAGAGTCATTGCATGTGTGGTCTTTCCACAAACCACACATGGATCAACTAGTGTTCATTGCATGTGTGTTCTTTCCACAAACCACACATGGATCCCCCTGAGTCATTGCATGTGTGTTCTTTTCACAAACCACATATGGACCCAGTTGAGTCATTACATGTGTGTTCTTTTCAGAAACCACATATGGATCCACTAGAGTCATTGCATGTGTGTTCTTTTCACAAACCACATATGGATCAACCAGTGTTAGTGCATGTGTGTTCTTTCCACAAACCACACATGGATCAACCAGTGTTAGTGCATGTGTGTTCTTTCCACAAACCACACATGGATCAACCAGTGTTCACTGCATGTGTGTTCTTTCCACAAACCACTTATGGATCCACTAGTGTTCATTGCAAGTGTGTTCTTTTCCACAAACCACTTATGGATCCACTCGAGTCATTGCATGTGTGTTATTTCACAAACCACATATGGACCATCTAGATTCATTCCATGTGTGTTCTTATACTAAAACCAGCACTAGAGTCATTGCATGTGTGTTCTTTTCACAAACCACATATGGATCCACCAGTGTCATTGCATGTGTGTTGTTTCCACAAACCACATATGGATCAACCAATGTCATTGCATGTGTGTTCCTGTCATGAACCACACATGCATCAACCAATGTCATTGCATGTGTGTTCCTGTCAAGAACCACATATGGATCCACCAGTGTTCATTGCATGTGTGTTCCTATCATGAACCACACATGGATCAGCTAGTGGTTATTGCATGTGTGTTCTTTTCCACAAACCACATATGGATCAACCAATGTCATTGCATGTGTGTTCCTATCATGAACCACACATGGATCAACCAATGTCATTGCATGTGTGTTCCTGTCAAGAACCACATATGGATCCACCAGTGTTCATTGCATGTGTGTTCCTGTCATGAACCACACATGGATCAACTAGTGGTTATTGCATGTGGTGTTCTTTCCGCAGACCACATATGGATCCACTAGAGTCATTGCATGTGTGTTCTTATACTAGAACCAGCACTAGAGTCATTGCATGTGTGTTCTTTTCACAAAGCACATATGGATCCCCCAGTGTCATTGCATGTGTGTTATGTCCACAAACACCTTATGGATCCACCAGTGTTCATTGCATGTGTGTTCTTTTCCATAAACCACGTATGGATCCACTAGAGTCATTGCATGTGTGTTCTTTTCACAAACCACATATGGACCCACTAGAGTCGTTCCATGAGTGTTCTTTCCACAAACCACACATGGATCCACCAATGGCATTGCATGTGTGTTCCTGATATGAACCACATATGGACCCACTAGCGTCATTGCATGTGTGTTCTTTCCACAAAACACATATGGATCCACTAGAGTCATTGCATGTGTGTTCTTTTCACAAACCACATATGGATCAACCAGTGGCATTGCATGTGTGTTCCTTCCACAAACCACACATGGATCAACTAGTGTCATTGCATGTGTGTTCTTTCCACAAACCATATATGGATCAACCAGTGGCCATTGCATGTGTGTACTTTTCCACAAACCAAATATGGATCCACTAGAGTCATTGCATGTGTGTTCTTTCCACAAACCACACATGGATTAACCAATGGCATTGCATGTGTGTTCTTTCCACAAACCACACATGGATTAACCAATGGCATTGCATGTGTGTTATTTCCACAAACCACACATGGAATAACCAATGGCATTGCATGTTTATTCTTTTCACAAACCACACATGGATCAACCAATGTGATTGCATGTGTGTTCTTTCCACAAACCACACATGGATCCACCAGAGTCATTGCATGTGTGTTCTTTCCACAAACCACATATGGATCAACCAGTCTCATTGCATGTGTGTTCTTTCCACAAACCACATATGGATCAACCAATGTCATTGCATGTGTGTTCCTGTCAAGAACCACATATGGATCCACCAGTGTTCATTGCAATGGTGTTCCTGTCATGAACCACACATGGATCAACTAGTGGTTATTGCATGTGTGTTCTTTCCGGAGACCACACATGGATCCACTAGAGTCATTGCACGTGTGTTCTTTTCACAAACCACATATGGACCCACTAGAGTCATTGCATGTGTGTTCTTATACTAAAACCAGCACTAGAGTCATTGCATGTGTGTTCTTTTCACAAACCACACATGGATCCACCAGTGTCATTGCATGTGTGTTCTTTCCAGAAACCAGTTATGGATCCATCAGTGTTCATTGCATGTTTGTTCTTTTCGACAAACCACATATGTATCCACTAGAGTCATTGCATGTGTGTTCTTTTCACAAACCACATATAGACCCACTAGATTCATTGCATGTGTGTTCTTTCCACAAACCACACATGGATAAACCAGTGTCATTGCATGTGTGTTGTTTCGACAAACCACATATGGATCAACCAGTGGTCATTGCATGTGTGTCCTTTTCCACAAACCACATATGGATCCACTAGCGTCATTGCATGTGTGTTCTTTCCACAAAACACACATGGATTAACCAATGGCATTGCATGTGTGTTCTTTTCACAAACCACATATGGATCAACCAATGGCATTGCATGTGTGTTATTTTCACAAATCACATATGGATCCACCAGTGTTCACTGCATCTGTGTTCTTTCCACAAACCACTTATGGATCCACCAGTGTTCATTGCATGTGTGTTCTTTTCCACAAACCACATATGGATCCACTAGAGTCATTGCATGTGTGTTCTTTTCACAAACCACATATGGACCATATAGAGTCATTGCATGTGTGTTCTTATACTAAAACCAGCACTAGAGTCATTGCATGTGTGTTCTTTTCACAAACCACATATGGATCCACCAGTGTCATTGCATGTGTGTTGTTTCCACAAACCACATATGGATCAACCAGTGTCATTGCATGTGTGTTCTTTCCACAAACCACATATGGATCAACCAGTGTTCATTGCATGTGTGTTACTGTCAAGAACCACACATGGATCAATAATGTCATTGCATGTGTGTTCCTGTCAAGAACCACATATGGATCCACCAGTGTTCATTGCATGTGTGTTCCTGTCATGAACCACACATGGATCAACTAGTGGTTATTGCATGTGTGTTCTTTCCGCAGACCACACATGGATCCACTAGTGTCATTGCACGTGTGTTGTTTTCACAAACCACATATGGACCCACTAGAGTCATTGCATGTGTGTTCTTATACTAAAACCAGCACTAGAGTCATTGCATGTGTGTTCTTTTCACAAACCACATATGGATCAACCAATGGCATTGCATGTGTGTTCTTTTCACAACTCACATATGGATCCACCAGTGTTCACTGCATGTGTGTTCTTTCAACAAACCACTTATGGATCCACAAGTGCTCATTGCATGTGTGTTCTTTTCCACAAACCACTTATGCATCCACTAGATTCATTGCATGTGTGTTCTTTTCACAAACCACATATGGTCCCACTAGAGTCATTGCATGTGTGTTCTTATACTAAAACCAACACTAGAGTCATTGCATGTGTGTTCTTTTCACAAACCACATATCGATCCACCATTGTCATTTCTTGTGTGTTCTTTCCACAAACCACATATGGATCAACCAGTGGTCATTGCATGTGTGTTCTTTCCACAAACCACATATGGATCCACTAGACTCATTGCATGTGTGTTCTTTCCACAAACCACACATGGATCAACCAGTGTCATTGCATGTGTGTTCTTTCCACAAATCACATATGGATCAACCAGTGGTCATTGCATGTGTGTTCTTTTCCACAAACCACATATGGATACACTAGAGTCATTGCATGTGTGGTCTTTCCACAAACGACACATGGATTAACCAATGGCATTGCATGTTTGTTCTTTCCACAAACCACACATGGATCAACTAATGGCATTGCATGTGTATTCTTTTCACAAACCACACGTGGATCAACCAATGGGATTGCATGTGTGTTCTTTCCACAAACTACACATGGATCCACCAGAGTAATTGCATGTGTGTTCTTTCCACAAACCACATATGGATCAACCAGTGTCATTGCATGTGTGTTCTTTCCACAAACCACATATGGATCAACCAGTGTCATTGCATGTGTGTTCCTGTCATGAACCACACATGGATCAACCAATGTCATTGCATGTGTGTTCCTGTCAAGAACCACATATGGATCCACCAGTGTTCATTGCATGTGTGTTCCTGTCATGAACCACACATGGATCAACTAGTGGTTATTGCATGTGTCTTCTTTCCGCAGACCACACATGGATCACTAGAGTCATTGCACGTGTGTTCTTTTCACAAACCACATATGGACCCACTAGAGTCATTGCATGTGTGTTCTTATACTAAAACCAGCACTCCAGTCATTGCATGTGTGTTCTTTTCACAAACCACATATGGATCCACTAGTGTCATTGCATGTGTGTTCTTTCCACAAACCACTTATGGATCCATCAGTGTTCGTTGCATGTTTGTTCTTTTCCACAAACCACATATGGATTCACTAGAGACATTGCATGTGTGTTCTTTTCACAAACCACATATGGACCCACTAGAGTCATTGCATGTGTGTTCTTTCCACAAATGACACATGGATCAACCAGTGTCATTGCATGTGGGTTGTTTCCACAAACCACATATGGATCAACCAGTGGTCACTGCATGTGTGTTCTTTTCCACCAACCACATATGGATCCACTAGAGTCATTGCATGTGAGTTCTTTCCACAAACCACACATGGATTAACCAATGGCATTGCATGGGAGTTCCTCTCACAAACCACATATGGATCAACCAATGGCATTGCATGTGTTTTCTTTTCACAAGTCACATATGGATCCACGAGCGTTCACTACATGTGTGTTCTTTCCACAAACCACCTATGGATCCACCAGTGTTCATTGCATGTGTGTTCTTTTCCACAAACCACATATGGATCCACTAGAATCATTGCATGTGTGTTCTTTTGAGAAACCACATATGGAGCCACTAGAGTCATTGCATGTGTGTTCTTATACTAAAACCAGCACTAGAGTCATTGCATGTGTATTCTTTTCACAAACCACATATGGATCCACCAGTGTCATTGCATGTGTGTTGTTTCCACAAACCACATATGGATCATCCAATGTCATTGCATGTGTGTTCATGTAATGAACCACACATGGATCAACCAATGTCATTGCATGTGTGTTCCTCTCAAGAACCACATATGGATCCACCAGTGTTCATAGCATGTGTGTTCCTGTCATGAACCACACATGAATCAACCAGTGGTTATTGCATGTGTGTTCTTTCCGCAGACCACATATGGATCCACTAGAGTCATTGCACGTGTGTTCTTTTCACAAACCAAATATAGTCCCACTAGAGTCATTGCATGTGCGTTCTCATACTAAAACCAGCACTAGAGTCATTGCATGTGTGTTCTTTTCACATACCACATATGGATCCACCAGTGTCATTGCATGTGTGTTCTTTCCATAAACCACTTATGGATCCACCAGTGTTCATTGCATGTGTGTTGTTTTCCACAAACCACAGATGGATCCACTAGAGTCATTGCATGTGTGTTCTTTTCACAAACCACATATAGACCCACTAGATTCATTGCATGTGTGTTCTTTCCACAAACCACACATGGATAAACCAGTGTCATTGCATGTGTGTTGTTTCGACAAACCACATATGGATCAACCAGTGGTCATTGCATGTGTGTCCTTTTCCACAAACCACATATGGATCCACTAGCGTCATTGCATGTGTGTTCTTTCCACAAAACACACATGGATTAACCAATGGCATTGCATGTGTGTTCTTTTCACAAACCACATATGGATCAACCAATGGCATTGCATGTGTGTTCTTTTCCCAAATCACATATGGATCCACCAGTGTTCACTGCATCTGTGTTCTTTCCACAAACCACTTATGGATCCACCAGTGTTCATTGCATGTGTGTTCTTTTCCACAAACCACATATGGATCCACTAGAGTCATTGCATGTGTGTTCTTTTCACAAACCACATATGGACCATATAGAGTCATTGCATGTGTGTTCTTATACTAAAACCAGCACTAGAGTCATTGCATGTGTGTTCTTTTCACAAACCACATATGGATCCACCAGTGTCATTGCATGTGTGTTGTTTCCACAAACCACATATGCATCAACCAGTGTCAATGCATGTGTGTTCTTTCCACAAACCAAATATGGATCAACCAATGTCATTGCATGTGTGTTCCTGTCATGAACCACACATGGATCAACCAATGTCATTACATGTGTGTTCCTGTCAAGAACCACATATGGATCCACCAGTGTTCATTGCATGTGTGTTCCTGTCATGAACCACACATGGATCAACTAGTGGTTATTGCATGTGTGTTCTTTCCGCAGAGCACACATGGATCCACTAGTGTCATTGCACGTGTGTTGTTTTCACAAACCACATATGGACCCACTAGAGTCATTGCATGTGTGTTCTTATACTAAAACCAGCACTAGAGTCATTGCATGTGTGTTCTTTTCACAAACCACATATGGATCAACCAATGGCATTGCATGTGTGTTCTTTTCACAACTCACATATGGATCCACCAGTGTTCACTGCATGTGTGTTCTTTCAACAAACCACTTATGGATCCACAAGTGCTCATTGCATGTGTGTTCTTTTCCACAAACCACTTATGGATCCACTAGATTCATTGCATGTGTGTTCTTTTCACAAACCACATATGGTCCCACTAGAGTCATTGCATGTGTGTTCTTATACTAAAACCAACACTAGAGTCATTGCATGTGTGTTCTTTTCACAAACCACATATCGATCCACCATTGTCATTTCTTGTGTGTTCTTTCCACAAACCACATATGGATCAACCAGTGGTCATTGCATGTGTGTTCTTTCCACAAACCACATATGGATCCACTAGAATCATTGCATGTGTGTTCTTTCCACAAACCACACATGGATCAACCAGTGTCATTGCATGTGTGTTCTTTCCACAAATCACATATGGATCAACCAGTGGTCATTGCATGTGTGTTCTTTTCCACAAACCACATATGGATACACTAGAGTCATTGCATGTGTGTTCTTTCCACAAACGACACATGGATTAACCAATGGCATTGCATGTTTGTTCTTTCCACAAACCACACATGGATCAACTAATGGCATTGCATGTGTATTCTTTTCACAAACCACATGTGGATCAACCAATGGGATTGCATGTGTGTTCTTTCCACAAACTACACATGGATCCACCAGAGTAATTGCATGTGTGTTCTTTCCACAAACCACATATGGATCCACTAGAGTCATTGCATGTGTGTTCTTTTCACAAAACCACATATGGATCAACCAATGTCATTGCATGTGTGTTCCAGTCATGAACCACACATGGTTCAACCAATGTCATTGCATGTGTGTTCCTGTCAAGAACCACATATGGAGCCACCAGTGTTCATTGCATGTGTGTTCCTATCATGAACCACACATGGATCAACCAGTGGCTATTGCATGTCTGTTCTTTCCGCAGACAACATATGGATCCACTAGAGTCATTGCACGTGTGTTCTTTTCACAAACCACGTATGGACCCACTAGATTCATTGCATGTGTGTTCTTATACTAAAACCAGCACTAGAGTCATCGCATGTGTGTTCTTTTCACAAACCACATATGGATCCACTAGTGTCATTGCATGTGTGTTCTTTCCACAAACCACTTATGGATCCATCAGTGTTCGTTGCATGTTTGTTCTTTTCCACAAACCACATATGGATTCACTAGAGACATTGCATGTGTGTTCTTTTCACAAACCACATATGGATCAACCAGTGGTCACTGCATGTGTGTTCTTTTCCACAAACCACATATGGATCCACTAGAGTCATTGCATGTGAGTTCTTTCCACAAACCACACATGGATTAACCAATGGCATTGCATGGGAGTTCTTCTCACAAACCACATATGGATCAACCAATGGCATTGCATGTATTTTCTTTTCACAAGTCACATATGGATCCACGAGCGTTCACTACATGTGTGTTCTTTCCACAAACCACCTATGGATCCACCAGTGTTCATTGCATGTGTGTTCTTTTCCACAAACCACATATGGATCCACTAGAATCATTGCATGTGTGTTCTTTTGAGAAACCACATATGGAGCCACTAGAGTCATTGCATGTGTGTTCTTATACTAAAACCAGCACTAGAGTCATTGCATGTGTATTCTTTTCACAAACCACATATGGATCCACCAGTGTCATTGCATGTGTGTTGTTTCCACAAACCACATATGGATCATCCAATGTCATTGCATGTGTGTTCATGTAATGAACCACACATGGATCAACCAATGTCATTGCATGTGTGTTCCTGTCAAGAACCACATATGGATCCACCAGTGTTCATAGCATGTGTGTTCCTGTCATGAACCACACATGAATCAACCAGTGGTTATTGCATGTGTGTTCTTTCCGCAGACCACATATGGATCCACTAGAGTCATTGCACGTGTGTTCTTTTCACAAACCAAATATAGTCCCACTAGAGTCATTGCATGTCTGTTCTCATACTAAAACCAGCACTAGAGTCATTGCATGTGTGTTGTTTTCACATACCACATATGGATCCACCAGTGTCATTGCATGTGTGTTCTTTCCATAAACCACTTATGGATCCACCAGTGTTCATTGCATGTGTGTTGTTTTCCACAAACCACAGATGGCTCCACTAGAGTCATTGCATGTGTGTTATTTTCTCGAACCACATATGGACCCACTAGAGTCATTGCATGGGTGTTCTTTCCACAAACCACACATGGATCAACCAGTGTCATTGCTTGCGTGTTCTTTCCACAAACCACATATGGATCAACCAGTGGTCGTTGCATGTGTGTTCTTTTCCACAAACCACATATGGATCCACTAGAGTCATTGCATGTGTGTTCTTTCCACAAACCACACATGGATTAACCAATGGCATTCCATGTGTGTTCTTTTCACAAACCACAGATGGATCAACCAATGGCATTGCATGTGTGTTCTTTTCACAAATCACATATGGATCCACCAGTGTTCAATGCATGTGTGTTCTTTCCACAAACCACTTATGGATCCACCAGTGTTCATTGCATGTGTGTTCTTTTCCACAAACCACATATGGATCCACTAGAGTCATTGCATGTGTGTTCTTTTTACAAACCACATATGGACCCACTAGAGTCATTGCATGTGTGTTCTTATACTAAAACCAGCACTAGAGTCATTGCATGTGTGTTATTTTCACAAACCACATATGGATCCACTAGTGTCATTGCATGTGTGTTGTTTCCACAAACCACATATGGATGAACCAATGTCATTGCATGTGTGTTACTGTCATGAACCACACATGGATCAACCAATGTCATTGCATGTGTGTTCCTGTGAAGAACCACATATGGATCCACCAGTGTTAATTGCATGTGTGTTCCTGTAATGAACCACACATGGATCAGCCAGTGGTTATTACATGTGTGTTCTTTTCCACAAACCACACAGGGATCAACCAATGTCATTGCATGTGTGTTCCTGTCATGAACCACACATGGATCAACCAATGTAATTGCATGTGTGTTCCTGTCAAGAACCACATATGGATCCACCAGTGTTCATTGCATGTGTGTTCCTGTCATGAACCACACATGGATAACCAGTGGTTATTGCATGTGGTGTTCTTTCCGCAGACCACATATGGATCCACAAGAGTCATTGCACGTGTGTTTGTTTCACAAACCACAAATGGACCCACTAGAGTCATTGCAAGTGTGTTCTTATACTAAAACCAGCACTAGAGTCATTGTATGTGTGTTCTTTTCACAAACCACATACGGCCCCACTAGAGTCATTGCATGTGTGTTCTTTCCACAAACCACACATGGATCCACCAATGGCATTGCGTCTGTGTTCCTGATATGCCCACATATGGACCCACTAGAGTCATTGCATGTGTGTTCTTTCCGCAAACCACATATGGATCCACTAGAGTCATAGCATGTGTGTTCTTTTCACAAACCACATATGGATCAATCAATGGCATTGCATATGTGTTCTTTCCACAAACTACACATGGATCAACCAGTGGTCATTGCATGTGTGTTCTTTTCCACAAACCACATATGGATCCACTAGAGTCATTGCATGTGTGTTCTTTCCACAAACCACACATGGATTAACCAATGGCATTGCATGTGTGTTCTTTTCACCAACCACATATGGATAAACCAATGGCATTGCATGTGTGTTCTTTTCACAAATCACATATGGATCCACTAGTGTTCACTGCATGTGTATTCTTTCCACAAACCACTTATGGATCCACCGGTGTTCATTGCATGTGTGTTCTTTTCCACAAACCACATATGGATCCACTAGAGTCTTTGCATGTGTGTCCTTATACTAAAACCAGCACTATAGTCATTGCATGTGTGTTCTTTTCACAAACCATATATGGATCCACCAGTGTCATTGCGTGTGTGTTCTTTCCACAAACCACTTATGGATCCACCAGTGTTCATTGCATGTGTGTTCTTTTCCACAAACCACATATGGATCCACTAGAGTCATTGCATGTGTGTTCTTTTCACGAACGACATATGGACCCACGAGAGTCATTGCATGTGTGTTCTTTCCACAAACCACACATGGATCAACCAGTGTTCATTGCATGTGTGTTCTTTCCACAAACCACACATGGATCCCCCTGAGTCATTGCATGTGTGTTCTTTTCACAAACCACATATGGACCTAGTTGAGTCATTACATGTGTGTTCTTTCCACAAACCACATATGGATCCACTGAGTCATTGCATGTGTGTTCTTTTCACAAACCACATATGGATCAAGCAGTGTCATTGCATGTGTGTTCTTTCCACAAACCACACATGGATCAACCAGTGTTCACTGCATGTGTGTTCTGTCCACAAACCACTTATGGATCCACCAGTGTTCATTGCATGTGTGTTCTTTTCCACAAACCACATATGGATCCACTAGAGTCATTGCATATGTGTTCTTATACTAAAAGCAGCACTAGAGTCATTGCATGTGTGTTCTTTTCACAAACCACATATGGATCCACCAGTGTCATTGCATGTTCTTTGTTTCCACAAACCACATATGGATCAACCAATGTCATTGCATGTGTGTTCCTGTCATGAACCACACATGGATCAACCAATGCCATTGCATGTGTGTTCCTGTCAAGAACCACATATGGATCCACCAGTGTTCATTGCATGTGTGTTCCTATCATGAACCACACATGGATCAGCTAGTGGTTATTGCATGTGTGTTCTTTTGCACAAACCACATATGGATCAACTATGAAGTACAGGGAGAAATCAACTGTCTTCTATGTTGCTTCTTTAGTGGGTAAACCTGTGGCCCTGGACAGGAATAGTTTGAGGAACTTGGCTTATGTGAGAGTTAAAATTGCTTGTTTGGATGTCTCTTTTGTTCCTAATACCAGAAGGGGGGAGATGCAGGGTGGGATTTATGAATTCAAATACACCAGGGAGATTTTTGCTCCAGATGCTGTATCCACTTTGCCTTCTGCTATGGGGAGTGATGGGGAGGATGGTGATGATGGGGTGAATAAGGAGAATGAGGGTGAAGGTGAACATAGGAGACCTGATGATGGTAGTGGGCAAAGAATTGTCCCTGGTGCAGGTAGTGTTAGAGGTGCTGGGGGTCGTCAACATGGTGGAAATGGTGCTGGTGAAGCTGGGTTGGACAAAGGAAAACAGGTTGTGGTGGAGCAGGAGGATTCTGGGGGAGTCTCTTTTGGGACTAAAATGGCTAACATATGGGCTAGCTCTGGAGGTGATGGTCGTTCAAGGGGAATTGTGATTATAGAGAATGTTGCAGGTGGTTCTGGTGGTGGTGGTGGGACTGGTAATCAAACCAGAACAGCTGTTGTGGGGGTGCAGGTTGATACCCAGGAAAATGTGGCTGATGGGGATGGGCTGGGCAGTGCTCACATGGATGTGGAACAAGACCCATCCTCTAATGTGGCTAAAGAGGTCAGTACTGGGGTTGCTGCTGGTCCACAGAGGTTTGATGACTTTATCAGGGGTCTGTTAAAGGATAAGAGTAGTGACAAGCATTATGAACTCATGAAGCAGTATGGTCATTTGTTAGAGGAGGAGGATGAGCAAGAGGAGGGTACACAGGCAAGAAATGACAATGTTTCTACTGATACCTCATTTGGTTCTTCTTCTGATAGTGGAAAAAAAGGAACTGTTGGGGGATCTGGGTTGGAGGGTGCTTAGGACATGGAAGTTGTCAATCAAGATCAGGAAGCAGTGGTTGTTGGTTTGTCTCAGCCTGATGGCTCTACCCAGGAAAGTGTGGAATCTCAATCTGATCAAGTGGTTGATGTGGAAGAACAACAGGGTGTTAGAAGGAGCTCGAGGGTGGCTGATCAAGGTGGTGCTAGAAACATGGCTGAGGGGCATTTGGCTCAGCAAAATTCTAAAGATCTTTCAGGTACAAATCTAACTTTACATAATTCTTTTGCTGTTCTGGACGATGATATTATTATGCATAGAGCGTTGGAAATGGGGATAGATGCTTCTTCTATATCTTTGGAACATATTAACTCTTTGAAAGAATTAGAGATTGCTAGACATAGTTTACAGGGTAGGAGGCAGGTAGTGAATGAATGTGCTCCTGATTTGAATGAGAAGGTTTTGTTTCTGGATTGGAAGGATGTTAGTAATGATGAGGAAGACTTCACTCCTGTGGTTTCTAGGAAACAAAAGAAAAAGTTGAGAATTGGTTCTGTTATGAGGGAGAGTAAGTTAAAGGCTGCTGCTGTGAAGGTTCACAATTATCACCCTATGAGTGGTATTGTGACTGGAACAAGAGAGAGAAAATCTATATTATGATAGGTGTTATTTTGAATATTAGGGGTGTGGGGAAGAAAGGTGTAGGTGCTTATCTGAATAGTCTGTTGAGACAGGAGAGGGTGGATTTTATTGGTTTACAGGAAACTATTAAGAAAGACTATTCTGAGACTTTTTTCAGGAGGATTGATCCTATGAATCAATTCTCCTGGAATTGGTTGCCATCTGTTGGAAAGTCTGGAGGCATTTTGGGGGGCCTACGTTCCTCTAAATTGGCTCAAATTGGTGTGTCTGTGGGCAAGTTTCATGTTAAGATGAAGGTGTTTGATGTTTTGAAACAGATTCAGTGGCATCTGGTGATTGTGTATGGGGCTGCACAAGAGGAGAATAAAGAGGAGTTTTTGGTTGAGTTAGCTGAGGTTTGTCAGGATCAAACTATTCCTTTATTGGTGGGTGGCGATTTTAATGTGATCAGATGTGTTTCTGAAAAGAATAAAGGTCATGTTTTGAACAAGTGGGGGCACATGTTTAATTCGATTATCAATGCTTATGGGTTAAGAGAGATCATCATGTCTGGTGGGCAGTTTACTTGGTACAACAACCAGAAAATTCCGACTTTGGAGAAACTAGATAAAATCTTAGTTTGTAAAGAATGGGAGAAGTTGTTTCCTCTTACTACAGTACACAAGTTGTCTAGAGAGGTTTCTGATCATAGTCCTTTGATCCTGGATACTATGGAAGGGCAGGAATCAGGGGGTAGAGAATTCAGATTTGAGAAAAGCTGGTTACAGTGTGATGGCTTTTTGACCAGGGTGGAAAAAGTTTGGAACAAACGTGTGAATGGCAAGAACAGTCTTCATAGGTTGCAGAAAAAACTTAAAAATGTCAGAAATGATTTGAAAGGTTGGGGTGTCCATTTAAGGGGGGAGGAAAATAAAAGGAAGAAGAGGTTGGTGGAGGAGTTGCAGGAACTCGAAAATTTTGAGGAATTGAATTTGCTTACTGCTAAACAACTTAAAAGAAAAGCAGTTATTCAGAAAGAGTTGCTTGAGGTGTATGAAAATGAGGAGAGATTTTGGCAGCAAAGGTCGAGGGATAATTGGTTGCTGAGAGGTGATAATAATACTGAATATTTTCATAGGATTGCTAATGGGGTGAGGAGAAAGAAAATGCTTTTTCAATGAAAGATGGGGAGAATGAGATTCAGGGGACCTGTGATCTCCTGAAACATGCCACTAGTTATTATAAAAATTTATTTGGGCCTGCTGGTGGGTTTTCTATTAGGCTTGCAGATGACAATTGGCAGGACTAGGAGAAACTTAATGATGAAGATAGGGAGAAAATGGGAGTGCCCTTTACTGAGAAAGAGGTTAAAGAGGTTATTGATCAGATGGAGAAAAATAAGGCTGCTGGTCCTGATGGGATTCCTATTGAATTCTATCAACATTGTTGGGTAATTATTAAAACAGATGTTATGGCTGTGTTTGATGATATCTTTGCTCATAAGATTGATTTGAGAAGCATTAACTATGGTGTGATTACTCTACTGCCAAAAGGTGATGATGCTGATAGGATTCAGAAATATAGGCCTATCTGTCTGCTCCAGGTGTTGTTTAAGATTTTTACCAAAACTCTGACAGTTAGAACTGAGCCTGTGATGGGGAAACTAATTGATACTTGTCAGACTGCTTTTATTAAAGGAAGGTTTATTGCAGATGGGGTGACTTTATTACATGAGATTTTGAAAGAATCGAAAAGTCAGAAGCAGCAGGGTGTGGTTTGGAAAATTGACTTTGAAAAAGCCTATGACAAGGTTAACTGGGACTTTCTGTTTTATTGTTGTAAGCATAAAGGTTTTAGTGATGATTGGATGATTTGGTTAAAAAGTGCTGTGACTCAGGGTACTCTCAGTGTTAAGATCAATGGGGAAACTGGTCCTTACTTTGGCAGTTTTAAGGGGGTTAGGCAAGGGGATCCCTTCTCTCCTTTTCTGTTCAATTTGGCAGGGGAATGTTTGTCTAAGATGGTGTTTAATGCTCAGGCTGGTGGGTTGTTTATAGGTTTGGTTAATAATTTGTTTGATAAAGGGATTGCCATTTTACAATATGCTGATGATACCATTCTGTTTATTAAGGATGATCCTGAGGGGGCTAGAAACTTGAAATTGTTGTTATATTTGTTTGAATCCATGTCTGGTCTCAAGATTAACTTTGAGAAGAGTGAGGTGATGATGGTGTTAGAGGATGAGGAGAAACTGTCCAATTATGCTGAGATGTTTAACTGTCAGAAGGGTAGCTGGCCTATTAAGTATTTGGGTTTGTAGGCAGGGAGATATCTGATGGCTGAAATGGGCTTTATTGGTGATAGGTTGAAGAAAAAGTTAGACGGTTGGATGGGGGAGCTTTGTCCCTGGGAGGGAGGCATGTTAAAATTACTGCTTGTGTATCCAGTGTGGCTGTTTACCCTATGACTATGTTTCTCCTACATAGGTCCAATGTGGAAGAAATTGAGAAACAGACTAGAGCCTTCTTTTGGTATGGGAAAGTGGGGAATAAGAAATATCATCTGGTTAAATGGAAGTATGTGTGTAGGCCCAGAAAAAAAGGTGGACTGGGGATTAAAAATATTAGGCTTTTTAACATTTGTTTGTTATGTAAGTGGTGGTGGCGCCTCGAAGCTGAGGAGGGTCCCTGGCAAGTTTTTGTGAGAAAAAAATATTTGAAAAAAGGTGGGATTAGTAATGTGAAACACAGGCAGAGTGATTCTCCATGTTGGCAGGATTTGATCAAGATTAGGGACTTCTATTTGGCTAGTAGGAGAATGAAGATTGGTAATGGGGAATTGACTGATTTCTGGCACGATGCTTGGTGTTTGGACTCACCCTTGAAAGATAGGTTCCCTGATTTATTTGATATTTGTCAGAACCAAAGAATCTCAGTGGCAGACATGGCAAAAAAAGGCTGGAGTCTCTCCTTTAGGAGATGGTTGGATACTGATGGGTTGAATCATCAGGAGCAGATGAGAAAGTTGTTGGCTAGGGTGAGTTTGAATCAGGAGAAGGACAGGCCAGTGTGGATGTGGAGTAAATCTGGCAAGTTTTCTGTTAAATCAATGTATACACGTATGTCGAATGTGGGGATTGATAGAAGTTTTAAACATCTGTGGAAGGCAAAAATTCCCTTGAAGATTAGGATTTGGTTGTGGCTTATCTGGCATAATGCTATTCTCACCAAAGACAACATGAGAAGAAAAAAATGGGTTGGAGATTTTACTTGTAGGTTTTGTAGGAAGGATGAGAGCATTGGGCACTTGTTTTTTTTCGTGTGTGGCTGCTAAATATGTTTGGGGGGTGGTTGCCAGAGCTGTTGGTGTCGCGAATAGACCTGGTTCTTTTTCCCAGTATTTTTGGTGGGCTTCTCAGTATGTGGGGGTTAGTAGGAATGTGCAGATTACAGTGGTGGCGGCTATATGCTGGGCTATGTGGAAGCTTAGGAATAGAGCTTGCTTTGAAAAAAAGCTCATTAACTCACCTGTTGATTTGGTCATATATGCCTGTGTGTTCATTCGTTATTGGGCAGGGTTGCATGGGGAGGACGACCGGGCGATGCTGCAAGCTGGAGCAGATGCTCTTCAACAGAGTGCGTTGACTGATGCGGCGGCTATGGATGTGGCCCCTGTTCCTTTCCTGGGACTGCCTGCAACTCCTGGAGATCGTGATAAAAAGGGTCTGGCTACATGAAGCTGGTGTTGGCTTTCAGCTCTTTAGTTCCTTGGTGATGTTTTGTTTTGGACGGTTTCCCACTAGCCTGAGGGCGGTGTTCTTGCGTCTCCAGCCTCCTTCTTGATTTCTGTCTAGTTTGTTTAGTGTGTAAGTTGAACTCTTGCTTTCCTGTTTTGACCTCCTAGGTGGGTCAGTACTATGACGTTATGTGTGGTTGTTATTCCGTTGTCTGATGATAATGGAACTCGATCCCTCTTCCTGGGGGATTGTATGGAAAAAAAACATATGGATCAACCAATTTTATTGCATGTGTGTTCCTATCATGAACCACACATGGATCAACCAATGCCATTGCATGTGTGTTCCTGTCAAGAACCACATATGGATCCACCAGTGTTCATTGCATGTGTGTTCCTGTCATGAACCACACATGGATCAACTAGTGGTTATTGCATGTGGTGTTCTTTCCGTAGACCGCATATGGATCCACTAGAGTCATTGCACATGTGTTCTTTTCACAAACCACATATGGACCCACTAGAGTCATTGCATGTGTGTTCTTATACTAAAACCAGCACTAGAGTCATTGCATGTGTGTGCTTTTCACAAACCACATATGGATCCTCCAGTGTCATTGCATGTGTGTTCTTTCCACAAACACCTTATGGATCCACCAGTGTTCATTGCATGTGTGTTCTTTTTCATAAACCACATATGGATCCACTAGAGTCATTGCATGTGTGTTCTTTTCACAAACCACATATGGACCCACTAGAGTCATTGCATGTGTGTTCTTTCCACAAACCACACATGGATCTACCAATGGCATTGCATGTGTGTTCCTGATATGGACCCACTAGCGTCATTGCATGTGTGTTCTTTCCACAAACCGCATATGGATCCACTAGATTCATTGCATGTGTGTTCTTTTCACAAACCACATATGGATGAATCAATGGCATTGCATGTGTGTTCTTTCCACAAACCACACATGGATCAACCAGTGTCATTGCATGTGTGTTCTTTCCACAAACCACATATGGATCAACCAGTGGTCATTGCATGTGTGTTCTTATCCACAAACCACATATGGATCCACTAGAGTCATTGCATTTGTGTTCTTTCCACAAACCAGACATGGATTAACCAATGGCATTGCATCTGTGTTCTTTTCACAAACCACATATGGATCAACCAATGGCATTGCATGTGTGTTCTTTTCACAAATCACATATGGATCCACCAGTGTTCAATGAATGTGTGTTCTTTCCACAAACCACTTATGGATCCACCAATGTTCATTGCATGTGTGTTCTTTTCCACAAAACACATATGGATCCACTAGAGTCATTTCTTGTGTGTTCTTTTTACAAACCACATATGGACCCACTAGAGTCATTGCATGTGTGTTCTTATACTAAAACCAGCACTAGAGTCATTGCATGTGTGTTCTTTTCACAAACCACATATGGATCCACCAGTGTCATTGCATGTGTGTTGTTTCCACAAACCACATATGGATGAACCAATGTCATTGCATGTGTGTTCCTATCATGAACCACACAAGGATCAACCAATGTCATTGCATGTGTGTTCCTGTCAAGAACCACATATGGATCCACCAGTGTTAATTGCATGTGTGTTTCTATAATGAACCACACATGGATCAGCCAGTGGTTATTGCATGTGTGTTCTTTTCCACAAACCACACATGGATCAACCAATGTCATTGCATGTGTGTTCCTGTCATGAACCACACATGGATCAACCAATGTAATTGCATGTGTGTTCCTGTCAAGAACCACATATGGATCCACCAGTGTTCATTGCATGTGTGTTCCTGTCATGAACCACACATGGATCAACCAGTGGTTATTGCATGTGGTGTTCTTTCTGCAGACCACATATGGATCCACTAGAGTCATTGCACATGTGTTTGTTTCACAAACCACATATGGACCCACTGGAGTCATTGCATGTGTGTTCTGATACTAAAACCAGCACTAGAGTCATTGTATGTGTGTTCTTTTCACAAACCACATATGGATCCACCAGTGTCATTGCATGGTTGTTCTTTCCACAAACCACATATGGATCCACTAGAGTCATTGCATGTGTGTTCTTTTCACAAACCACATACGGCCCTACTAGAGTCATTGCATGTGTGTTCTTTCCACAAACCACACATGGATCCACCAATGGCATTGCATGTGTGTTGTTTCCACAAACCACATATGGATCAACCAATGTTATTGCATGTGTGTTCCTATCATGAACCACACATGGATCAACCAGTGGTTATTGCATGTGGTGTTCTTTCCGCGGACCACATATGGATCCACTAGAGTCATTGCACGTTTGTTCTTTTCACAAACCACATATGGACCCACTAGAGTCATTGCATATGTGTTCTTATACTAAAACCAGCACTAGAGTCATTGCTTGTGTGTTCTTTTCACAAACCACATATGGAACCACCATTGTCATTGCATGTGTGTTCTTTCCACAAACCACTTATGGATCCACCAGTGTTCATTGCATGTGTGTTCTTTTCCATAAACCACATATGGATCCACTAGAGTCATTGCATGTGTGTTCTTTCCACAAACCGCACATGGATCCACCAATGGCATTGCATGTGTGTTCCTGATATGAACCACATATGGACCTACTAGAGTCATTGCATGTGTGTTCTTTCCACAAACGACATATGGACCCACTAGAGTCATTGCATGTGTTTTCTTTCCACAAACCACACATGGATCCACGAATGGCATTGCATGTGTGTTCCTGATATGAACCACATATGGACCCACTAGCGTCATTGCATGTGTGTTCCTGTCATGAACCACACATGGATCAACCAATGTCATTGCATGTGTGTTGTTTCTACAAACCACATATGGATGAACCAATGTCATTGCATGTGTGTTCCTATCATGAACCACACATGGATCAACCAATGTCATTTCATGTGTGTTCCTGTCAAGAACCACATATGGATCCACCAGTGTTAATTGCATGTGTGTTTCTGTAATGAACCACACATGGATCAGCCAGTGGTTATTGCATGTGTGTTCTTTTCCACAAACCACACATGGATCAACCAATGTCATTGCATGTGTGTTCCTGTCATGAACCACACATGGATCAACCAATGTAATTGCATGTGTGTTCCTGTCAAGAACCACATATGGATCCACCAGTGTTCATTGCATGTGTGTTCCTGTCATGAACCACACATGGATCAACCAGTGGTTATTGCATGTGGTGTTCTTTCTGCAGACCACATATGGATCCACTAGAGTCATTGCACATGTGTTTGTTTCACAAACCACATATGGACCCACTGGAGTCATTGCATGTGTGTTCTGATACTAAAACCAGCACTAGAGTCATTGTATGTGTGTTCTTTTCACAAACCACATATGGATCCACCAGTGTCATTGCATGGTTGTTCTTTCCACAAACCACTTATGGATCCACCAGTGTTCATTGTGTGTGTGTTCTTTTCCATAAACCACATATGGATCCACTAGAGTCATTGCATGTGTGTTCTTTTCACAAACCACATACGGCCCCACTAGAGTCATTGCATGTGTGTTCTTTCCACAAACCACACATGGATCCACCAATGGCATTGCATGTGTGTTCCTGATATGAACCACATATGGACCCACTAGAGTCATTGCATGTGTGTTCTTTCCACAAACCACATATGGATCCACTAGAGTCATTGCATGTGTGTTCTTTTCACAAACCACATATGGATCAATCAATGGCATTTCATATGTGTTCTTTCCAGAAACCACACATGGATCAACCAGTGTCATTGCATGTGTGTTCTTTCCACAAACCACATATGGATCAACCAGTGGTCATTGCATGTGTGTTCTTTTCCACAAACCACATATGGATCCACTAGTGTTCATTGCATGTGTGTTCTTTTCCACAAACCACATATGGATCCAGTAGAGTCATTGCATGTGTGTTCTTTCCACAAACCACTTATGGATCCACTAGTGTTTATTGCATGTGTGTTCTTTTCCACAAACCCACTAGAGTCATTGCATGTGTGTTCATTTCATGAACCACATATGGACCCACTAGAGTCATTGCATGTGTGTTCTTTCCACAAACCACACATGGATCAACCAGTGTCACTTCATGTGTGTTCTTTCCACAAACCACATATGGATCAACTAGTGGTCATTGCATGTGTGTTCTTTTCCACAAACCACATATGGATCCACTAGAGTCATTGCATGTGTGTTCTTTTCACAAACCACACATGGATTAACTAATGGCATTGCATGTGTGTTCTTTTCGCAAATCACATATGGATCCACCAGTGTTCACTGAATGTGTGTTCTTTCCATAAACCACTTATGGATCCACTAGTGTTCATTGCATGTGTGTTCTTTTCCACAAACCACATATGGATCCACTAGAGTCATTGCATGCGTGTTCTTTTCACAAACCACATATGGACCCACTAGAGTCATTGCATGTGTGTTCTTATACTAAAACCAGCAGTAGAGTCATTGAATGTGTGTTCTTTTCACAAACCACATATGGATCCACCAGTGTCATTGCATGTGTGTTGTTTCCACAAACCACATATGGATCAACCAATGTTATTGCATGTGTGTTCCTATCATGAACCACACATGGATCAACCAGTGGTTATTGCACGTGGTGTTCTTTCCGCGGACCACATATGGATCCACTAGAGTCATTGCACGTTTGTTCTTTTCACAAACCACATATGGACCCACTAGAGTCATTGCATATGTGTTCTTATACTAAAACCAGCACTAGAGTCATTGCTTGTGTGTTCTTTTCACAAACCACATATGGAACCACCATTGTCATTGCATGTGTGTTCTTTCCACAAACCACTTATGGATCCACCAGTGTTCATTGCATGTGTGTTCTTTTCCATAAACCACATATGGATCCACTAGAGTCATTGCATGTGTGTTATTTTCACAAACCACATATGGACCCACTAGAGTCATTGCATGTTTGTTCTTTCCACAAACCGCACATGGATCCACCAATGGCATTGCATGTGTGTTCCTGATATGAACCACATATGGACCCACTAGAGTCATTGCATGGGTGTTCTTTCCACAAACCACATATGGATCCACTAGAGTCATTGCATGTGTGTTCTTTTCATAAACCACATATGGATCAACCAGTGGTCGTTGCATGCATGTTCTTTTCCACAAATCACATATGGATCCAGTAGAGTCATTGCATGTGTGTTCTTTCCAAAAACCACACATGGATCCACCAGAGTCATTGCATGTGTGTTCTTTCCACAAACCACATATGGATCAACCAATGGCATTGCATGTGTGTTCTTTTCACAAATCACATATGTATCCACCAGTGTTCACTTCACGTGTGTTCTTTCCACAAACCACTTATTGATCCACCAATGTTCATTGCGTGTGTGTTCTTTTCGACAAACCACATATGGATCCACTAGAGTCATTGCATGTGTGTTCTTTTCACAAACGACATATGGACCCACTAGAGTCATTGCATGTGTGTTCTTATACTAAAACAAGCACTAGAGTCATTGCATGTGTGTTCTTTTTCCAAATCACATATAGATCCACCAGTGTCATTGCATGTGTGTTCTTTCCACAAACCACTTATGGATCCACTAGTGTTTATTGCATGTGTGTTCTTTTCCACAAACCCACTAGAGTCATTGCATGTGTGTTCATTTCATGAACCACATATGGACCCACTAGAGTCATTGCATGTGTGTTCTTTCCACAAACCACACATGGATCAACCAGTGTCACTTCATGTGTGTTCTTTCCACAAACCACATATGGATCAACTAGTGGTCATTGCATGTGTGTTCTTTTCCACAAACCACATATGGATCCACTAGAGTCATTGCATGTGTGTTCTTTTCACAAACAACACATGGATTAACTAATGGCATTGCATGTGTGTTCTTTTCGCAAATCACATATGGATCCACCAGTGTTCACTGAATGTGTGTTCTTTCCATAAACCACTTATGGATCCACTAGTGTTCATTGCATGTGTGTTCTTTTCCACAAACCACATATGGATCCACTAGAGTCATTGCATGCGTGTTCTTTTCACAAACCACATATGGACCCACTAGAGTCATTGCATGTGTGTTCTTATACTAAAACCAGCAGTAGAGTCATTGAATGTGTGTTCTTTTCACAAACCACATATGGATCCACCAGTGTCATTGCATGTGTGTTGTTTCCACAAACCACATATGGATCAACCAATGTTATTGCATGTGTGTTCCTATCATGAACCACACATGGATCAACCAGTGGTTATTGCATGTGGTGTTCTTTCCGCGGACCACATATGGATCCACTAGAGTCATTGCACGTTTGTTCCTTTCACAAACCACATATGGACCCACTAGAGTCATTGCATATGTGTTGTTATACTAAAACCAGCACTAGAGTCATTGCTTGTGTGTTCTTTTCACAAACCACATATGGAACCACCATTGTCATTGCATGTGTGTTCTTTCCACAAACCACATATGGATCCACCGTTCATTGCATGTGTGTTCTTTTCCATAAACCACATATGGATCCACTAGAGTCATTGCATGTGTGTTATTTTCACAAACCACATATGGACCCACTAGAGTCATTGCATGTGTGTTCTTTCCACAAACCGCACATGGATCCACCAATGGCATTGCATGTGTGTTCCTGATATGAACCACATATGGACCCACTAGAGTCATTGCATGGGTGTTCTTTCCACAAACCACATATGGATCCACTAGAGTCATTGCATGTGTGTTCTTTTCATAAACCACATATGGATCAACCAGTGGTCGTTGCATGCATGTTCTTTTCCACAAATCACATATGGATCCAGTAGAGTCATTGCACGTGTGTTCTTTCCAAAAACCACACATGGATCCACCAGAGTCATTGCATGTGTGTTCTTTCCACAAACCACATATGGATCAACCAATGGCATTGCATGTGTGTTCTTTTCACAAATCACATATGGATCCACCAGTGTTCACTTCACGTGTGTTCTTTCCACAAACCACTTATTGATCCACCAATGTTCATTGCGTGTGTGTTCTTTTCGACAAACCACATATGGATCCACTAGAGTCATTGCATGTGTGTTCTTTTCACAAACGACATATGGACCCACTAGAGTCATTGCATGTGTGTTCTTATACTAAAACAAGCACTAGAGTCATTGCATGTGTGTTCTTTTTCCAAATCACATATAGATCCACCAGTGTCATTGCATGTGTGTTCTTTCCACAAACCACTTATGGATCCACTAGTGTTTATTGCATGTGTGTTCTTTTCCCCAAACCCACTAGAGTCATTGCATGTGTGTTCATTTCATGAACCACATATGGACCCACTAGAGTCATTGCATGTGTGTTCTTTCCACAAACCACACATGGATCAACCAGTGTCACTTCATGTGTGTTCTTTCCACAAACCACATATGGATCAACTAGTGGTCATTGCATGTGTGTTCTTTTCCACAAACCACATATGGATCCACTAGAGTCATTGCATGTGTGTTCTTTTCACAAACCACACATGGATTAACTAATGGCATTGCATGTGTGTTCTTTTCGCAAATCACATATGGATCCACCAAAGGTTCCTTGAATGTGTGTTCTTTCCATAAACCACTTATGGATCCACTAGTGTTCATTGCATGTGTGTTCTTTCCACAAACCACATATGGATCCACTAGAGTCATTGCATGCGTGTTCTTTTCACAAACCACATATGGACCCACTAGAGTCATTGCATGTGTGTTCTTATACTAAAACCAGCAGTAGAGTCATTGAATGTATGTTCTTTTCACAAACCACATATGGATCCACCAGTGTCATTGCATGTGTGTTGTTTCCACAAACCACATATGGATCAACCAATGTTATTGCATGTGTGTTCCTATCATGAACCACACATGGATCAACCAGTGGTTATTGCATGTGGTGTTCTTTCCGCGGACCACATATGGATCCACTAGAGTCATTGCACGTTTGTTCCTTTCACAAACCACATATGGACACACTAGAGTCATTGCATATGTGTTGTTATACTAAAACCAGCACTAGAGTCATTGCTTGTGTGTTCTTTTCACAAACCACATATGGAACCACCATTGTCATTGCATGTGTGTTCTTTCCACAAACCACTTATGGATCCACCAGTGTTCATTGCATGTGTGTTCTTTTCCATAAACCACATATGGATCCACTAGAGTCATTGCATGTGTGTTATTTTCACAAACCACATATGGACCCACTAGAGTCATTGCATGTGTGTTCTTTCCACAAACCGCACATGGATCCACCAATGACATTGCATGTGTGTTCCTGATATGAACCACATATGGACCCACTAGAGTCATTGCATGGGTGTTCTTTCCACAAACCACATATGGATCCACTAGAGTCATTGCATGTGTGTTCTTTTCATAAACCACATATGGATCAACCAGTGGTCGTTGCATGCATGTTCTTTTCCACAAATCACATATGGATCCAGTAGAGTCATTGCACGTGTGTTCTTTCCAAAAACCACACATGGATCCACCAGAGTCATTGCATGTGTGTTCTTTCCACAAACCACATATGGATCAACCAATGGCATTGCATGTGTGTTCTTTTCACAAATCACATATGGATCCACCAGTGTTCACTTCACGTGTGTTCTTTCCACAAACCACTTATTGATCCACCAATGTTCATTGCGTGTGTGTTCTTTTCGACAAACCACATATGGATCCACTAGAGTCATTGCATGTGTGTTCTTTTCACAAACGACATATGGACCCACTAGAGTCATTGCATGTGTGTTCTTATACTAAAACAAGCACTAGAGTCATTGCATGTGTGTTCTTTTTCCAAATCACATATAGATCCACCAGTGTCATTGCATGTGTGTTCTTTCCACAAACCACATATGGATCCACCTGTGTTCATTGCATGTGTGTTCTTTCCACAAACCACACATGGATCCCCCTGATTCATTACATGTGTGTTCTTTTCACAAACCACATATGGACCCACATGAGTCATTGCATGTGTGTTCTTATACTAAAACCAGCACTAGAGTCATTGCATGTGTGTTCTTTTCACAAACCACATATGGATCCACCAGTGTCATTGCATGTGTGTTGTTTCCACAAACCACATATGGATGAACCAATGTCATTGCATGTGTGTTCCTATCATGAACCACACATGGATCAACCAATGTCATTGCATGTGTGTTCCTGTCAAGAACCACATATGGATCCACCAGTGTTAATTGCATGTGTGTTTCTGTAATGAACCACACATGGATCAGCCAGTGGTTATTGCATGTGTGTTCTTTTCCACAAACCACACATGGATCAACCAATGTCATTGCATGTGTGTTCCTGTCATGAACCACACATGGATCAACCAATGTAATTGCATGTGTGTTCCTGTCAAGAACCACATATGGATCCACCAGTGTTCATTGCATGTGTGTTCCTGTCATGAACCACACATGGATCAACCAGTGGTTATTGCATGTGGTGTTCTTTCTGCAGACCACATATGGATCCACTAGAGTCATTGCACATGTGTTTGTTTCACAAACCACATATGGACCCACTGGAGTCATTGCATGTGTGTTCTGATACTAAAACCAGCACTAGAGTCATTGTATGTGTGTTCTTTTCACAAACCACATATGGATCCACCAGTGTCATTGCATGGTTGTTCTTTCCACAAACCACTTATGGATCCACCAGTGTTCATTGTGTGTGTGTTCTTTTCCATAAACCACATATGGATCCACTAGAGTCATTGCATGTGTGTTCTTTTCACAAACCACATACGGCCCTACTAGAGTCATTGCATGTGTGTTCTTTCCACAAACCACACATGGATCCACCAATGGCATTGCATGTGTGTTGTTTCCACAAACCACATATGGATCAACCAATGTTATTGCATGTGTGTTCCTATCATGAACCACACATGGATCAACCAGTGGTTATTGCATGTGGTGTTCTTTCCGCGGACCACATATGGATCCACTAGAGTCATTGCACGTTTGTTCTTTTCACAAACCACATATGGACCCACTAGAGTCATTGCATATGTGTTCTTATACTAAAACCAGCACTAGAGTCATTGCTTGTGTGTTCTTTTCACAAACCACATATGGAACCACCATTGTCATTGCATGTGTGTTCTTTCCACAAACCACTTATGGATCCACCAGTGTTCATTGCATGTGTGTTCTTTTCCATAAACCACATATGGATCCACTAGAGTCATTGCATGTGTGTTCTTTTCACAAACCACATATGGACCCACTAGAGTCATTGCATGTGTGTTCTTTCCACAAACCGCACATGGATCCACCAATGGCATTGCATGTGTGTTCGTGATATGAACCACATATGGACCCACTAGAGTCATTGCATGTGTGTTCTTTCCACAAACCACATATGGACCCACTAGAGTCATTGCATGTGTTTTCTTTCCACAAACCACACATGGATCCACGAATGGCATTGCATGTGTGTTCCTGATATGAACCACATATGGACCCACTAGCGTTATTGCATGTGTGTTCCTGTCATGAACCACATATGGATCAACCAATGTCATTGCATGTGTGTTGTTTCTACAAACCACATATGGATGAACCAATGTCATTGCATGTGTGTTCCTATCATGAACCACACATGGATCAACCAATGTCATTGCATGTGTGTTCCTGTCAAGAACCACATATGGATCCACCAGTGTTAATTGCATGTGTGTTTCTGTAATGAACCACACATGGATCAGCCAGTGGTTATTGCATGTGTGTTCTTTTCCACAAACCACACATGGATCAACCAATGTCATTGCATGTGTGTTCCTGTCATGAACCACACATGGATCATACAATGTAATTGCATGTGTGTTCCTGTCAAGAACCACATATGGATCCACCAGTGTTCATTGCATGTGTGTTCCTGTCATGAACCACACATGGATCAACCAGTGGTTATTGCATGTGGTGTTCTTTCTGCAGACCACATATGGATCCACTAGAGTCATTGCACATGTGTTTGTTTCACAAACCACATATGGACCCACTGGACATTGCATGTGTGTTCTGATAATAAACCAGCACTAGAGTCATTGTGTGTGTGTTCTTTTCACAAACCACATATGGATCCACCAGTGTCATTGCATGGTTGTTCTTTCCACAAACCACTTATGGATCCACCAGTGTTCATTGTGTGTGTGTTCTTTTCCATAAACCACATATGGATCCACTAGAGTCATTGCATGTGTGTTCTTTTCACAAACCACATACGGCCCCACTAGAGTCATTGCATGTGTGTTCTTTCCACAAACCACACATGGATCCACCAATGGCATTGCATGTGTGTTCCTGATATGAACCACATATGGACCCACTAGAGTCATTGCATGTGTGTTCTTTCCACAAACCACATATGGATCCACTAGAGTCATTGCATGTGTGTTCTTTTCACAAACCACATATGGATCAATCAATGGCATTTCATATGTGTTCTTTCCACAAACCACACATGGATCAACCAGTGTCATTGCATGTGTGTTCTTTCCACAAACCACATATGGATCAACCAGTGGTCATTGCATGTGTGTTCTTTTCCACAAACCACATATGGATCCACTAGTGTTCATTGCATGTGTGTTCATTTCCACAAACCACATATGGATCCAGTAGAGTGATTGCATGTGTGTTCTTTCCACAAACCACTTATGGATCCACTAGTGTTCATTGCATGTGTGTTCTTTTCCACAAACCCACTAGAGTCATTGCATGTGTGTTCTTTTCATGAACCACATATGGACCCACTAGATTCATTGCATGTGTGTTCTTTCCACAAACCACACATGGATCAACCAGTGTCACTTCATGTGTGTTCTTTCCACAAACCACATATGGATCAACTAGTGGTCATTGCATGTGTGTTCTTTTCCACAAACCACATATGGATCCACTAGAGTCATTGCATGTGTGTTCTTTTCACAAACCACACATGGATTAACTAATGGCATTGCATGTGTGTTCTTTTCGCGAATCACATATGGATCCACCAGTGTTCACTGCATGTGTGTTCTTTCCACAAACCACTTATGGATCCACTAGTGTTCATTGCATGTGTGTTCTTTTCCACAAATCACATATGGATCCACTAGAGTCATTGCATGTGTGTTCTTTTCACAAACCACATATGGACCCACTAGAGTCATTGCATGTGTGTTCTTATACTAAAACCAGCAGTAGAGTCATTGAATGTGTGTTCTTTTCACAAACCAGATATGGATCTACCAGTGTCATTGCATGTGTGTTGTTTCCACAAACCACATATGGATCAACCAATGTTATTGCATGTGTGTTCCTATCATGAACCACACATGGATCAACCAGTGGTTATTGCATGTGGTGTTCTTTTCGCGGACCACATATGGATCCACTAGAGTCATTGCACGTGTGTTCTTTTCACAAACCACATATGGACCCACTAGAGTCATTGCGTATGTGTTCTTATACTAAAACCAGCACTAGAGTCATTGCTTGTGTGTTCTTTTCACAAACCACATATGGAACCACCATTGTCATTGCATGTGTGTTCTTTCCACAAACCACTTATGGATCCACCAGTGTTCATTGCATGTGTGTTCTTTTCCATAAACCACATATGGATCCACTAGAGTCATTGCATGTGTGTTATTTTCACAAACCACATATGGACCCACTAGAGTCATTGCATGTGTGTTCTTTCCACAAACCGCACATGGATCCACCAATGGCATTGCATGTGTGTTCCTGATATGAACCACATATGGACCCACTAGAGTCATTGCATGTGTGTTCTTTCCACAAACCACATATGGATCCACTAGAGTCATTGCATGTGTGTTCTTTTCACAAACCACATATGGATCAACCAGTGGTCGTTGCATGCGTGTTCTTTTACACAAACCACATATGGATCCAGTAGAGTCATTGCATGTGTGTTCTTTCCAAAAACCACACATGGATGCACCAGAGTCATTGCATTTGTGTTCTTTCCACAAAACACATATGGATCAACCAATGGCATTGCATGTGTGTTCTTTTCACAAATCACATATGGATCCACCAGTGTTCACTTCACGTGTGTTCTTTCCACAAACCACTTATTGATCCACCAGTGTTCATTGCGTGTGTGTTCTTTTCGACAAACCACATATGGATCCACTAGAGTCATTGCATGTGTGTTCTTTTCACAAACGACATATGGACCCACTAGAGTCATTGCATGTGTGTTCTTATACTAAAACAAGCACTAGAGTCATTGCATGTGTGTTCTTTTTCCAAATCACATATAGATCCACAAGTGTCATTGCATGTGTGTTCTTTCCACAAACCACATATGGATCCACCAGTGTTCATTGCATGTGTGTTCTTTCCACAAACCACACATGGATCCCCCTGATTCATTACATGTGTGTTCTTTTCACAAACCACATATGGACCCACATGAGTCATTGCATGTGTGTTCTTTCCACAAACCAAATATGGATCCACTAGAGTCATTGCATGTGTGTTCTTTTCACAAACCACATATGGAACCACTAGAGTCATTGCATGTATATTCTTTTCACAATCCACACATGGATCAACCAACGGCATTGCATGTGTGTTCTTTCCACAAACCACACATGGATACACCAGTGCCATTGCATGTGTGTTCTTTCTAGAAACCACACATGGATTCACTAGATTCATTGCATGTGTGTTCTTTCCACAAACCACACATGGATCAACCAGTGTCATTGCATGTGTGTTCTTTCCACAAACCACATATGGATCAACCAGTGTCATTGAATGTGTGTTCTTTCCACAAACCACATATGGATCCACTAGAGTCATTGCATGTGTGTTCTTTTCACAAACCACATATGGACCCACTAGAGTCATTGCATTTGTGTTGCTGTCAAGACCCACATATGGATCCACCAGTGTTCATTGCATGTGTTCCTGTCATGAACCACACATGGACCAGCCAGTGATTATTGCATGTGTGTTCTTTTCCACAAACCACTTATGGATCTACTAGAGTCATTGCATGTGTTTTCTTTTCACAAACCACATATGGACCCACTACAGCCATTGCACGTGTGTTCTTTCCACAAACCACACATGGATTAACGAATGGCTGATCCACGTGTGTTATTGTCCCAAGCCACATATGGATCAACCAATGTCATTGCATGTGTGTTCCTGACTAGAACCACATATGGACCCACAAGAGTCATTGCATGTGTGTTCTTTCCACAAACCACATATGGATCCACTAGAGTCATTTCATGTGTGTTCTTTTCACAAACCACATATGGACCCACTAGAGTCATTGCATGTGTGTTCTTATACTAAAACCAGCACTAGAGTGATTGCATGTGTGTTCTTTCCACAAACCACAAATGGATCAACCAGTGTCATTGGATGTGTGTTCTTTCCACAAACCACAGATGGATACACCAGTGGTCATTGCATGTGTGTTCTTTTGGCAAACTACATATGGATCAACCAGTGGTCATTGCATGTGTGTTCTTATACTAAAACCAGCACTAGAGTCATTGCATGTGTGTTCTTTTCACAAACCACATATGGATCCACCAGTGTCATTGCATGTGTGTTCTTTCCACAAACCACTTATGGATCCACCAGTGTTCATTGCATGTGTGTTCTTTCGACAAACCACACATGGATCCGCCTGAGTCATTCCATGTGTGTTCTTTTCCCAAACCACATATGGACCCACTTGAGTCATTGCATGTGTCTTCTTTCCACAAACCACAAATGGACCCACTAGAGTCATTGCATGTGTGTTCTTCTCACAAACCACATATGGATCAACCAATGGCATTGTATGTGTGTTCTTTTCACAAATCACATATGGATCTCCAGTGTTCACTGCATGTGTGTTCTTTCCACAATCCACTTATGGATCCACCAGTGTTCATTGCGTGTGTGTTCTTTTCCACAAACCACATATGGATCCACTAGAGTCATTGCATGTGTGTTCTTTTCACAAAGCACATATGCACCAACTAGAGTCGTTGCATGTGTGTTCTTATGCTAAAACTAGCACTAGAGTCATTGCATGTGTGTTCTTTTCACAAACCACATATGGATCCACCAGTGTCATTGCATGTGTGTTCTTTCCACAAACCACATATGGATCAACCAGTGGTCATTGCATGTGTGTTCTTTTCCACAAACCACATATGTATCCACTAGAGTCATTGCATGTGTGTTCTTTCCACAAACCACACATGGATCCCCCTGAGTCATTGCATGTGTTCTTTTCACAAACCACATATGGACCCACTTGATTCATTGCATGTGTGTTCTTTCCACAAACCACATATGGATCCACTAGAGTCATTGCATGTATATTCTTTTCACAAACCACACATGGATCAACCAATGTCATTGCATGTGTGTTCCTGACATGAACCACATATGGACCCACTAGAGTCATTGCATGTGTGTTCTTTCCACAAACCACATATGGATCCGGTAGAGTCATTGCATGTGTGTTGTTTTCACAAACCACATATGGACCCACTAGAGTCATTGCATGTATAATCTTTTCACAAACCACACATGGACCAACCAATGGCATTGCATGTGTGTTCTTTCCACAAACCACACATGGATACACCAGTGGCATTAAATGTGTGTTCTTTCCACAAACCACACAGGGATCCACTAGAGTCATTGCATGTGTGTTCTTTCCACAAACCACACATGGATCAACCAGTGTCATTGCATGTGTGTTCTTTCCACAAACCACATATGGATCAACCAGTGTCATTGAATATGTGTTCTTTCCACAAACCACATATGGATCCACTAGAGTCATTGCATGTGTGTTCTTGTCACAAACCACATATGGACCCACTAGAGTCATTGCATTTGTGTGGCTGTCAAGAACCACATAAGGATCCACCAGTGTTGATTGCATGTGTGTTCCTGTCATGAACCACACATGGATCAGCCAGTGGTTATTGCATGTGTGTTCTTTTCCACAAACCACTTATGGATCCACTAGTGTCATTGCATGTGTGTTCTTTTCACAAACCACATATGGACCCACTACAGTCATTGCATGTGTGTTCTTTCCACAAACCACACATGGATTAACCAATGGCTGATCCATGTATGTTACTGTCACAAACCACATATGGATCAACCGATGTCATTGCATGTGTGTTCCTGACATGAACCACATATGGACCCACTAGAGTCATTGCATGTGTGTTCTTTCCACAAACCACGTATGGGTCCACTAGAGTGGTTGCATGTGTGTTCTTTTCAATAACCACATATGGACCCACTAGAGTCATTGCATGTGTGTTCTTATACTAAAACCAGCACTAGAGTGTTTGCATGTGTGTTCTTTCCACAAACCACACATGGATCAACCAGTGTCATTGCATGTGTGTTCTTTCCACAAACCACATATGGATACAACAGTGGTCATTATATGTGTGTTCTTTTCGCAAACTACATATGGATCAACCAGTGGTCATTGCATGTGTGTTCTTATACTAAAACCAACAATAGAGTCATTGCATGTGTGTTCTTTTCACAAACCACATATGGATCCACCAGTGTCATTGCATGTGTGTTCTTTCCACAAACCACTTATGGATCCACCAGTGTTCATTGCATGTGTGTTCTTTCAACAAACCACACATGGATCCCCCTGAGTCATTGCATGTGTGTTCTTTTCACAAACCACATATGGACCCACTTGAGTCATTGCATGTGTCTTCTTTCCACAAACCACATATGGACCCACTACAGTCATTGCATGTGTGTTCATTTCACAAACCACATATGGATCAACCAATGGCATTGCATGTGTGTTCGCAGAACCACCATGGATCAACCAATGGCATTGCATGTGTGTTCTTTTCACAAATCACATATGGATCCACCAGTGTTCACTGCATGTGTGTTCTTTCCACAAACCACTTATGGGTCCACCAGTGTTCATTGCATGTGTGTTCTTTTCCACAAACCACATATGGATCCACTAGAGTCATTGCATGTGTGTTCTTTTCACAAACCACATATGGACCCACTAGAGTCATTACATGTGTGTACTTATACTAAAACCAGCACTAGAGTCATTGCATGTGTGTTCTTTCCACAAACCACACATGGATCCACTAGTGTCATTGCATGTGTGTTCTTTCCACAAACCACACATGGATTAACCAATTGCATTGCATGTGTGTTCTTTCCACAAACCACACATGGATCAACCAATGGCATTACATGTGTATTCTTTTAACAAACCACACATGGATCAACCAATGGCATTGCATGTGTGTTCTTTCCACAAACCACACATGGTTCTACCAGAGTCATTCCATGTGTTTCTTTCCACAAACCACATATGGAATAACCAGTGTCATTGCATGTGTGTTCTTTCCACAAACCACATATGGATCAACCAATGTCATTGCATGTGTGTTCCTGTCATGAACCACACATGGTTCAACCAATGTCATTGCATGTGTGTTCCTGTCAAGAACCACATATGGAGCCACCAGTGTTCATTGCATGTGTGTTCCTATCATGAACCACACATGGATCAACCAGTGGCTATTGCATGTCTGTTCTTTCCGCAGACAACATATGGATCCACTAGAGTCATTGCACGTGTGTTCTTTTCACAAACCACGTATGGACCCACTAGATTCATTGCATGTGTGTTCTTATACTAAAACCAGCACTAGAATCATTGCATGTGTGTTCTTTTCACAAACCACATATGGATCCACCAGTGTCATTGCATGGTTGTTCTTTCCACAAACCACTTATGGATCCACCAGTGTTCATTGCATTTGTCTTCTTTCCACAAACCACATATGGACCCACTAGAGTCATTGCATGTGTGTTCATTTCACAAACCACATATGGATCAACCAATGGCATTGCATGTGTGTTCTTTTCACAAATCACATATGGATCCACTACTGTTCACTGCATGTGTGTTCTTTCCACAAACCACTTATGGACCCACTAGTGTTCATTGCATGTGTGTTCTTTCCACAAACCACATATGGATCCACTAGAGCCATTGCATGTGTGTTCTTTTCACAAACCACATATGGACCCACTAGAGTCATTGCATGTGTGTTCTTATACTAAAACCAGCACTAGAGTCATCGCATGTGTGTTCTTTTCACAAACCACATATGGATCCACCAGTGTGATTGCATGTTTGTTCTTTCCACAAACCACTTATGGATCCACCAGTGTTCATTGCATGTGTGTTCCTTTCACAAACCACATATGGACCCACTAGAGTCATTGCATGTGTGTTCTTATACTAAAACCAGCACTAGAGTCATTGCATGTGTGTTCTTTTTCCAAATCACATATGCATCCACCAGTGTCATTGCATGTGTGTTCTTTCCACAAACCACATATGGATCCACCAGTGTTCATTGCATGTGTGTTCTTTCCACAAACCACACATGGATCCCCATGAGTCATTGCATGTGTGTTCCTGACATGAACCACATATGGACCCACTAGAGTCATTGCATGTGTGTTCTTTCCACAAACCACATATGGATCCACTAGAGTCATTGCATGTGTGTTCTTTTCACAAAACCACATATGGACCCACTTGAGTCATTGCATGTGTGTTCTTTCCACAAACCACATATGGATCCACTAGATTCATTGCATGTGTATTCTTTTCACAAACCACATATGGACCCACTAGAGTTATTGCATGTATATTCTTTTCACAAACCACACATGGATCAACCAATGGCATTGCATGTGTGTTCTTTCACAAACCACACATGGATCCACTAGAGTCATTGCATGTGTGTTCTTTCCGCAAACCACACATGCATCAACCAGTGTCATTGCATGTGTGTTCTTTCCACAAACCACATATGGATCAACCACTGTCATTGAATGTGTGTTCTTTCCACAAACCACATATGGACCCACTAGAGTCATTGCATGTATATTCTTTTCACAAACCACATATGGACCTACTAAAGTCATTGCATTTGTGTTGCTATCAAGAACCACATATGGATCCACCAGTGTTCATTGCATGTGTGTTCCTGTCATGAAGCACACATGGAACCACCAGTGTCATTGCATGTGTGTTCTTTTCGACAATCCACTTATGGATCCACTAGAGTCATTGCATGTGTGTTCTTTTCACAAACCACATATGGACCCACTACAGCCATTGCATGTGTGTTCTTTCCACAAACCACACATGGATTAACCTATGGCTGATCCATGTGTGTTATTGTCACAAACCACATATGGATCAACCAATGTCATTGCATGTGTGTTCCTGACATGAACCACATATGGACCCACTAGAGTCATTGCATGTGTGTTCTTTCCACAAACCACATCTGGACCCACTAGAGTCATTGCATGTGTGTTCTTTTCACAAACCACATATGGATCAACAAATGGCATTGCATGTGTGTTATTTTCACAAATCACATATGGATCCAGCAGTGTTCACTGCATGTGTGTTCTTTCCACAAACCACTTATGGATCCACCAGTGTTCATTGCATGTGTGTTCTTTTCCACAAACCACATATGGATCCACTAGAGTCATTGCATGTTTGTTCTTTTCACAAACCACATATGGACCCACTAGAGTCATTGCATGTGTGTTCTTATACTAAAACCAGCACTAGAGTCATTGCATGTGTGTTCTTTCCACAAACCACATATGGATCAACCACTGTCATTGAATGTGTGTTCTTTCCACAAACCACATATGGATCAACCAGTGGTCATTGCATGTGTGTTCTTTTCCACAAACCACATATGGATCCACTAGAGTCATTGCATGTGTGTTGTTGCCACAAACCACACATGGATTAACCAATGGCATTGCATGTGTGTTCTTTCCACAAACCACACATGGATCAACCAATAGCATTGCGTGTGTATGCTTTTCACAAACCACACATGGATCAACAAATGGCATTGCATGTGTGTTCTTTCCACAAACCATACATGGATCCACGAGAGTCATTGCATGTGTGTTCTTTCCAAAAACCACATATGGAATAACCAGTGTCATTGCATGTGTGTTCTTTCCACAAACCACATATGGATCAACCAATGTCATTGAATGTGTGTTCCTGTCATGAACCACACATGGATCAACCAATGTCATTGCATGTGTGTTCCTGTCAAGAACCACATATGGATCCACCAGTGTTCATTGCGTGTGTGTTCCTGTCATGAACCACACATGGATCAACCAGTGGTTATTCCATGTGTGTTCTTTCCGCAGACCACATATGGATCCACTAGAGTCATTACACGTGTGTTCTTTTCACAAACCACGTATGGACCCACTAGAGTCATTGCATTTGTGTTCTTATACTAAAACCAACACTAGAGTCATTGCATGTGTGTTCTTTTCACAAACCACATATGGATCCACCAGTGTTATTGCATGTTTGTTCTTTCCACAAACCACTTATGGATCTACCAGTGTTCATTGCATGTGTGTTCTTTTCACAAACCACATATGGACCCACTAGAGTCATTGCATGTGTGTTCTCATACTAAAAACATCACTAGAGTCATTGCATGTGTGTTCTTTTTCCAAATCACACATGGATCCACCGGTGTCATTGCATGTGTGTTCTTTCCACAAACCACATATGGATCCACCAGTGTTCATTGCATGTGTGTTCTTTCCACAAACAACACATGGATCCCCCTGAGTCATTGCATGTGTGTTCTTTTCACAAACCACATATGGACCCACTTGAGTCATTGCATGTGTGTTCTTTCCACAAACCACATATGGATCCACTAGAGTCATTGCATGTGTGTTATTTTCACAAACCACATATGGACCCACTAGAGTCATTGCATGTATATTCTTTTCACAAACCACACATGGATCAACCAATGGCATTGCATGTGTGTTCTTTCCACAAACTACACATGGATCAACCAGTATGATTGCATGTGTGTTCTTTCCACAAACCACATATGGATTAACCAGTGTCATTGAATGTGTGTTCTTTCCATAAACCACATATGGACCCACTAGAGTCATTGCATGTGTGTTCTTTCCACAAACCACATATGGAATAACCAGTGTCATTGCATGTGTGTTCTTTCCACAAACCACATATGGATCAACCAATGTCATTGCATGTGTGTTCCTGTCATGAACCACACATGGATCAACCAATGTCATTGCATGTGTGTTCCTGTCAAGAACCACATATGGATCCACCAGTGTTCATTGCATGTGTGTTCTTGTCGTGAACCACACATGATTCAACCAGTGGTTATTGCATGTGTGTTCTTTTCTATAAACCACTTATCGATCCACTAGAGTCATTGCATGTGTGTTCTTTTCACAAACCACATATGGACACACTACAGTCATTGCATGTGTGTTCTTTCCACAAACCACACATGGAATAACCAGTGTCATTGGATGTGTGTTCTTTCCACAAAACACATATGGATCAACCAATGTCATTGCATGTGTGTTCTTGTCATGAACCACACATGGATCAACCAATGTCATTGCATGTGTGTTTCTGTCAAGAACCACATATGGATCCACCAGTGTTCATTGCATGTGTGTTCCTGTCATGAACCACACATGGATCAACTAGTGGTTATTGCATGTGTGTTCTTTTCACAAACCACGTATGGACCCACTAGAGTCATTGCATGTGTGTTCTTATACTCATACCAGCACTAGAGTCATTGCATGTGTGTTCTTTTCACAATCCACATATGGATCCACCAGTGTCATTGCATGTTTGTTCTTTCCACAAACCACTTATGGATCCACCAGTGTTCATTGCATGTGTGCTCTTTTCCACAAACCACATATGGATCCACTCGAGTCACTGCATGTGTGTTCTTTTCACAAACCACATATGGAACCACTAGAGTCATTGCATGTGTGTTCTTTCCACAAACCACACATGGATCAACCAGTGTCATTGCATGTGTGTTCTTTCCACAAACCACATATGGATCAACCAGTGGTCATTGCATGTGTGTTCTTTTCCAAAAACCAAATATGGATCCACTAGAGTCATTGCATGTGTGTTCTTTCCACAAACCACACATGGATTAACCAATGGCATTGCATGTGTGTTCTTTTCACAAACCACATGTGGATCAACCAATGGCATTGCATGTGTGTTCTTTTCACAAATCACATATGGATCCACCAGTGTTCACTACATGTGTGTTCTTTCCACAAACCACTTATGGATCCACCAGTGTTTATTGCATGTGTGTTCTTTTCACAAACCACATATGGATCCACTAGACTCATTGCATGTGTGTTCTTTCCACAAACCACACATGGATTAACCAATGGCTGATCCATGTGTGTTATTGTCACAAACCACATATGGATCAACCAATGTCATTGCATGTGTGTTCCTGACATGAACCACATATGGACCCACTTGAGTCATTGCATGTGTCTTCTTTCCACATACCACATATGGACCCACTAGAGTCATTGCATGTGTGTTCTTTTCACAAACCACATATGGATCAACAAATGGCATTGCATGTGTGTTCTTTTCACAAATCACATATGGATCCACCAGTGTTCACTACATGTGTGTTCTTTCCACAAACCACTTATGGATCCACCAGTGTTCATTGCATGTGTGTTCATTTCCACAAACCACATATGGATGCACTAGATTCATTGCATGTGTGTTCTTTTCACAAACCACATCTGGACCCACTAGAGTCATTGTATGTGTGTTCTTATACTAAAACCAGCACTAGAGTCATTGCATGTGTGTTCTTTTCACAAACCACATATGGATCCACCAGTGTCACTTCATGTGTGTTCTTTCCACAAACCACATATGGATCAACCAGTGGTCATTGCATGTGTGTTCTTTTCCACAAACCACATATGGATCCACTAGATTCATTGCATGTGTGTTGTTGCCACAAACCACACATGGATTAACCAATGGCATTGCATGTGTGTTCTTTCCACAAACCACACATGGATCAACCAATAGCATTGCGTGTGTATGCTTTTCACAAACCACACATGGATCAACAAATGGTATTGCATGTGTGTTCTTTCCACAAACCATACATGGATCCACTAGAGTCATTGCATGTGTGTTCTTTCCACAAACCACATATGGAATAACCAGTGTCATTGCATGTGTGTTCTTTCCACAAACCACATATGTATCAACCAATGTCATTGCATGTGTGTTCCTGTCATGAACCACACATGGATCAACCGATGTCATTGCATGTGTGTTCCTGTCAAGAACCACATATGGATCCACCAGTGTTCATTGGATGTGTGTTCCTGTCATGAACCACACATGGATCAACCAGTGGTTATTCCATGTGTGTTCTTTCCGCAGACCACATATGGATCCACTAGAGTCATTGCACGTGTGTTCTTTTCACAAACCACGTATGGACCCACTAGAGTCATTGCATTTGTGTTCTTATACTAAAACCAACACTAGAGTCATTACATGTGTGTTCTTTTCACAAACCACATATGGATCCACTAGTGTTATTGCATGTTTGTTCTTTCCACAAACCGCTTATGGATCTACCAGTGTTCATTGCATGTGTGTTCTTTTCACAAACCACATATGGACCCACTAGAGTCATTGCATGTGTGTTCTCATACTAAAAACATCACTAGAGTCATTGCATGTGTGTTCTTTTTCCAAATCACACATGGATCCACCAGTGTCATTGCATGTGTGTTCTTTCCACAAACCACATATGGATCCACCAGTGTTCATTGCATGTGTGTTCTTTCCACAAACCACACATGGATCCCCCTGAGTCATTGCATGTGTATTCTGTTCACAAACCACATATGGACCCACTTGAGTCATTGCATGTGTGTTGTTTCCACAAACCACATATGGATCCACTAGAGTCATTGCATGTGTGTTCTTTTCACAAACCACATATGGACCCACTAGAGTCATTGCATGTATATTCTTTTCACAAACCACACATGGATCAACCAATGTCATTGCATGTGTGTTCTTTCCACAAACCACACATGGATACACCAGTGGTATTGCATGTGTGTTCTTTCACAAACCACACATGGATCCACTAGAGTCATTGCATGTGTGTTCTTTCCACAAACCACACATGGATCAACCAGTGTCATTGCATGTGTGTTCTTTCCACAAACCACATATGGATCAACCACTGTCATTGAATGTGTGTTCTTTCCACAAACCACATATGGACCCACTAGAGTCATTGCATGTGTGTTCTTTTCACAAACCATATATGGACCCACTAAAGTCATTGCATTTGTGTTGCTATCAAGAACCACATATGGATCCACCAGTGTTCATTGCATGTGTGTTCCTGTCATGAAGCACACATGAATCAGCCAGTGGTTATTGCATGTGTGTTCTTTTCGACAATCCACTTATGCATCCACTAGAGTCATTGCATGTATGTTCTTTTCACAAACCACATATGGACCCACTACAGCCATTGCATGTGTGTTCTTTCCACAAACCACACATGGATTAACCAATGGCTGATCCATGTGTGTTATTGTCACAAACCACATATGGATCAACCAATGTCATTGCATGTGTGTTCTTTCCACAAACCACATATGGATCCACTAGAGTCATTGCATGTGTGTTCTTTTCACAAACCACATATGGACCCACTAGAGTCATTGCATGTGTGTTCTTATACTAAAACCACATATGGATCCACTAGATTCATTGCATGTGTGTTCTTTTCACAAACCACATATGGACCCACTAGAGTCATTGCATGTATATTCTTTTCACAAACCACACATGGATCAACCAATGGCATTGCATGTGTGTTCTTTCCACAAACCACACATGGATACACAAGTGGCATTGCATGTGTGTTCTTTCCACAAACCACACATGGATCTACTAGAGTCATTGCATGTGTGTTCTTTCCACAAACCACACATGGATCAACCAGTGTCATTGCATGTGTGTTCTTTCCACAAACCACATATGGATCAACCAGTGTCATTGAATGTGTGTTCTTTCCACAAACCACATATGGATCCACTAGAGTCATTGCATGTGTGTTCTTTTCACAAACCACATATGGACCCACTAGAGTCATTGCATGTGTGTTGCTGTCAAGAACCACATATGGATCCACCAGTGTTCATTGCATGTGTGTTCATGTCATGAACCACACATGGATCAGCCAGTGGTTATTGCATGTGTGTTCTTTTCCACAAACCACTTATGGATCCACTAGAGTCATTGCATGTGTGTTATCTTCACAAACCACATATGGACCCACTATAGTCATTGCATGTCTGTTCTTTCCACAAACCACACATGGATTAACCAATGGCTGATTCATGTGTGTTATTGTCACAAACCACATATGGATCAACCAATGTCATTGCATGTGTGTTCCTAACATGAACCACATATGGACCCACTAGAGTCATTGCGTGTGTGCTATTTCCACAAACCACATATGCATCCACTAGAGTCATTGCATGTGTGTTCTTTTCACAAACCACATATGGACCCACTAGAGTCATTGCATGTGTGTTCTTATACTAAAACCAGCACTAGAGTGATTGCATGTGTGTTCTTTCCACAAACCATGCATGGATCAACGAGTGTCATTGCATGTGTGTTCTTTCCACAAACCACATATGGATACACAAGTGGTCATTGCATGTGTGTTCTTTCCGAAAACTACATATGGATAAACAAGTGGTCATTGCATGTGTGTTCTTATACAAAAACCAGCTCAAGAGTCATTGCATGTGTGTTGTTTTCACAAACCACATATGGATCCACCAGTGTCATTGCGTGTGTGTTCTTTCCACAAACCACTTATGGATCCACCAGTGTTCATTGCATGTGTGTTCTTTCGACAAACCACACATGGATCCCCCTGAGTCATTTCATGTGTGTTCTTTTCACAAACCACATATGGACCCACTTGAGTCATTGCATGTGTCTTCTTTCCACAAACCACATATGGACCCACTAGAGTCATTGCATGTGTGTTCTTTTCACAAACCACATATGGATAAACCAATGGCATTGCATGTGTGTTCTTTTCACAAATCACATATGGATCCACCAGTGTTCACTGCATGTGTGTTCTTTCCACAAACCACTTATGGATCCACCAGTGTTCATTGCAAGTGTGTTCTTTTCCACAAACTACATATGGATCCACTAGAGTCATTGGATGTGTGTTATTTTCACAAACCACATATGGACCCACTAGAGTCATTGCATGTGTGTTCTTATACTAAAACTAGCACTAGAGTCATTGCATGTGTGTTCTTTTCAGAAACCACATATGGATCCACCAGTGTCATTGCATGTGAGTTCTTTCAACAAACCACATATAGATCAACCAATGATCATTGCATTTTTGTTCTTTCCACAAACCACATATGGATCCACTAGAGTCATTGCATGTGTGTTCTTTCCACAAACCACACATGGATTAACCAACGGCATTGCATGTGTGTTCTTCTCACAAACCCCATATGGATCAACCAGTGTTCACTGCATGTGTGTTCTTTCCACAAACGACTTATGGATCTACCAGTGTTCATTGCATGTGTGTTCTTTTCCACAAACTACATATGGATCCACTAGAGTCATTGCATGTATGTTATTTTCACAAACCACATATGGACCCACTAGAGTCATTGCATGTGTGTTCTTATACTAAAACTAGCACTAGAGTCATTGCATGTGTGTTCTTTTCAGAAACCACATATGGATCCACCAGTGTCATTGCATGTGTGTTCTTTCAACAAACCACATATGGATCAACCAATGATCATTGCATTTGTGTTCTTTCCACAAACCATATATGGATCCACTAGAGTCATTGCATGTGTGTTCTTTCCACAAACCACACATGGATTAACCAATGGCATTGCATGTGTGTTCTTCTCACAAACCCCATATGGATCAACCAATGGCATTGCATGTGTGTTCTTTTCACAAATCACATATGGATCCACCAGTGTTCACTGCATGTGTGTTCTTTCCACAAACCACACATGGATCCACCAGAGTCATTGCATGTGTGTTCTTTCCACAAACCACATATGGAATAACCAGTGTCATTGCATGTGTGTTCCTTCCACAAATCACATATGGATCAAGCAATGTCATTGCATGTGTGTTCCTGTCATGAACCACACATGGATCAACCAATGTCATTGCATGTGTGTTCCTATCAAGAACCACATATGGATCCACCAGTGTTCATTGCATGTGCGTTCCTGTCATGAACCACACATGGATCAACCAGTGGTTATTGCATGTGTGTTCTTTTCACAAACCACGTATGGACCCACTAGAGTCATTGCATGTGTGTTCTTATACTCAAACTAGCACTAGAGTCATTGCATGTGTGTTCTTTTCACAAACCACATATGGATCCACCAGTGTCATTGCATGTTTGTTCTTTCCACAAACCACTTATGGATCCACCAGTGTTCATTGCATGTGTGTTCTTTTCCACAAACCACATATGGATCCACTCGAGTCATTGCATGTGTGTTCTTTTCACAAACCACATATGGGCCCACTAGAGTCATTGCATGTGTGTTCTTTCCACAAACCACACATGGATCAACCAGTGTCATTGCATGTGTGTTCTTTCCACAAACCACATATGGATCAACCAGTGGTCATTGCATGTGTGTTCTTTTCCAAAAACCAAATATGGATCCACTAGAGTCATTGCATGTGTGTTCTTTCCACAAACCACATGTGGATCAACCAATGGCATTGCATGTGTGTTGTTTTCACAAACCACATGTGGATCAACCAATGGCATTGCATGTGTGTTCTTTTCACAAATCACATATGGATCCACCAGTGTTCACTACATGTGTGTTCTTTCCACAAACCACTTATGGATCCACCAGTGTTCATTGCATTTGTGTTCTTTTCACAAACCACATATGGATCCACTAGATTCATTGCATGTGTGTTCTTTTCACAAACCACATATGGACCCACTAGAGTCATTGCATGTGTGTTCCTGTCAAGAACCACATATGGATCCACCAGTGTTCCTTGCATGTGTGTTCTTGTCATGAACCACACATGGATCAGCCAGTGGTTATTGCATGTATGTTCTTTTCCACAAACCACTTATGGATCCACTAGAGTCATTGCATGTGTGTTATTTTTACAAACCACCTATGGATCCACTAAAGTCATTGCATTTGTGTTCTTTCCACAAACCACACATGGATTAACCTATGGATGATCCATGTGTGTTATTGTCACAAACCACATATGGATCCACCAGTGTTCACTGCATGTGTGTTCTTTCCACAAACCACTTATGGATCCACCAGTGTTCATTGCAAGTGTGTTCTTTTCCACAAACTACATATGGATCCACTAGAGTCATTGGATGTGTGTTATTTTCACAAACCACATATGGACCTCCTAGAGTCATTGCATGTGTGTTCTTATACTAAAACCAGCACTAGAGTCATTGCATGTGTGTTCTTTTCACAAACCACATATGGATCAACCAGTGTCATTGCATGTGTGTCCTTTCCACAAACCACACATGGATCCCCCTGAGTCATTGCATGTGTGTTCTTTTCACAAACCAGATATGGACCCACTTGAGTCATTGCATGTGTGTTCTTTCCACAAACCACATATGGATCCACTAGAGTCATTGCATGTGTGTTCTTTTCACAAACCACATATGGACCCACTAGAGTCATTGCATGTGTGTTCTTTCCACAAACCACATATGGATCAACCAGTGGTCATTGCATTTGTGTTCTTTCCACAAACCACATATGGATCCACTATAGTCATTGAATGTGTGTTCTTTCCACAGAGCACATATGGAATAACAAGTGGTATTGCATGTGTGTTATTTCCACAAACCACATATGGATCAACCAATTTCATTGCATGTGTGTTCCTGTCATGAACCACACATGGATCAACCAATGTCATTGCATGTGTGTTCCTGTCAAGAACCACATATGGATCCACCAGTGTTCATTGCATGTGTGTTCCTGTCTTGAACCACACATGGATCAACCAGTGGTTATTGCATGTGTGTTCTTTCCGCAGACCACATATGGATCCACTAGAGTCATTGCACGTGTGTACTTTTCACAAACCACGCATGGACCCACTAGAGTCATTGCATGTGTGATCTGATACTAAAACCAGCACTAGAGTCATTGCATGTGTGTTCTTTTCACAAACCACAGATGGATCCACCAGTGTCATTGCATGTTTGTTCTATCCACAAACCACTTATGGATCCACCAGTGTTCATTGCATGTGTGTTCTTTTCCACAAACCACATATGGATCCACTAGATCATTGCATGTGTGTTCTTTTGACAAACCACATATGGACCCACTAGAGTCATTGCATGTTTGTTCCTTCCACAAACCACGTATTGATCCACCCATGTTCATTGCATGTGTGTTCTTTCCACAAACCACATATGGATCAACCAGTGGTCATTGCATGTGTGTTCTTTTCCACAAACCAAATATGGATCCACTAGAGTCATTGCATGTGTGTTCTTTCCACAAACCACACATGGATTAAGCAATGGCATTACATGTGTGTTCTTTTCACAAACCACATGTGGATCAACCAATGGAATTGCATGTGTGTTCTTTTCACAAATCACATATGGATCCACCATTGTTCACTACATGTGTGTTCTTTCCACAAACCACTTATGGATCCACCAGTGTTCATTGCATTTGTGTTCTTTTCACAAACCACATAAGGATCCACTAGAGTCATTGCATGTGTCTTCTTTTCACAAACCACATATGGACCCACTAGAGTCATTGCATGTGTGTTCCTATCAAGAACCACATATGGATCCACCAGCGTTCCTATCATGAACCACACATGGATCAGCCAGTGGTTATTGCATGTGTGTTCTTTTCCACAAACCACTTATGGATCCACTAGAGTCATTGCATGTGTGTTCTTTTCACAAACCACATATGGACCCACTAGAGTCATTTCATGTGTGTTCTTTCCACAAACCACACATGGATTAACCAATGGCTGATCCATGCGTGTTATTGTCACAAACCACATATGGATCAACCAATGTCACTGCATGTGTGTTCTTTCCACAAACCACTTATTGATCCACCAGTGTTCATTGCATGTGTGTTCTTTTCCACAAACCACATATGGATCCACTAGAGTTATTGCATGTGTGTTCTTTTCACAAACCACATATGGACCCACTAGAGTCATTGCATGTGTGTTCTTATACTAAAACCAGCACTAGAGTCATTGCCTGTGTGTTCTTTTCACAAACCACATATGGATCAACCAGTGTCATTGCATGTGTTTTCTTTCCACAAACCACACATGGATCCCCCTGAGTCATTGCATATGTGTTCTTTTCACAAACCATATATGGACCCACTTGAGTCATTGCATCTGTGTTCTTTCCACAAAGCACATATGGATTCACTAGATTCATTGCATGTGTGTTCTTTTCACAAACCACATATGGACCCACTAGAGTCATTGCATGTGTGTTCTTTCCACAAACCACATTTTGATCAACCAGTGGTCATTGCATTTGTGTTCTTTCCACAAACCATACATGGATCCACTAGAGTCATTGCATGTGTGTTCTTTCCACAAACCACACATGGATCGACCAGTGTCATTGCATGTGTGTTCTTTCCACAAACCACATATGGATCAACTAGTGGTCATTGCATGTGTGTTCTTTTCCACAAACCACATATGGATCCACTAGAGTTATTGCATGTGTGTTTTTTCCACAAACCACACATGGATTAACCAATGGCATTGCATGTGTGTTCTTTCCACAAACCACACATGGATCAACTAATGGCATTGCATGTGTATTATTTTCACAAACCACACATGGATAAGCCAATGGCATTGCATGTGTGTTCTTTCCACAAACCACACATGGATCCACCAGAGTCATTGCATGTGTGTTCTTTCCACAAACCACATATGGAATAACCAGTGTCATTGCATGTGTGGTCTTTCCACAAACCACATATGGATCAACCAATGTCATTGCATGTGTGTTCCTATCATGAACCACACATGGATCAACCAATGTCATTGCATCTGTGTTCATGTCAAGAACCACATATGGATCCACCAGTGTTCATTGCATGTGTGTTCCTATCATGAACCACACATGGATACCCAGTGGTTATTGCATCTTTGTTCTTTCATGAGACCACATATGGATCCACTAGAGTCATTGCACGAGTGTTCTTTTCACAAACCACGTATGGACCCACTAGAGTCATTGCATGTGTGTTCTTATACTAAAACCAGCAATAGAGTCATTGCATGTGTGTTCTTTTCACAAACCACATATGGATCCACTAGTGTCATTGCATGTTTGTTCTTTCCACAAACCACTTATGGATCCACCAGTGTTCATTGCATGTGTGCTCTTTTCCACAAACCACATATGGATCCACTAGAGTCATTGCATGTGTGTTCTTTTCACAAACCACATATGGACCCACTAGAGTCATTGCATGTGTGTTCTTTCCACAAACCACATATGGATCAACCAGTGGTCATTGCATGCGTGTTCTTTTCCAAAAACCAAATATGGATCCACTAGAGTATTTGCATGTGTGTTCTTTCCACAAACCACACATGGATTAACCAATGGCATTGCATGTGTGTTATTTTCACAAACCATATGTGGATCAACCAATGGCATTGCATGTGTGTTCTTTTCACAAATCACATATGGATCCACCAGTGTTCACTAGATGTGTGTTCTTTCCACAAACCACTTATGGATCCACTAGAGTCATTGCATGTGTGTTCTTTTCACAAACCACATATGGACCCACTAGAGTCATTTCATGTGTGTTCTTTCCACAAACCACACATGGATTAACCAATGGCTGATCCATGCGTGTTATTGTCACAAACCACATATGGATCAACCAATGTCACTGCATGTGTGTTCTTTCCACAAACCACTTATTGATCCACCAGTGTTCATTGCATGTGTGTTCTTTTCCACAAACCACATATGGATCCACTAGAGTTATTGCATGTGTGTTCTTTTCACAAACCACATATGGACCCACTAGAGTCATTGCATGTGTGTTCTTATACTAAAACCAGCACTAGAGTCATTGCCTGTGTGTTCTTTTCACAAACCACATATGGATCAACCAGTGTCATTGCATGTGTTTTCTTTCCACAAACCACACATGGATCCCCCTGAGTCATTGCATATGTGTTCTTTTCACAAACCATATATGGACCCACTTGAGTCATTGCATCTGTGTTCTTTCCACAAAGCACATATGGATTCACTAGATTCATTGCATGTGTGTTCTTTTCACAAACCACATATGGACCCACTAGAGTCATTGCATGTGTGTTCTTTCCACAAACCACATTTTGATCAACCAGTGGTCATTGCATTTGTGTTCTTTCCACAAACCATACATGGATCCACTAGAGTCATTGCATGTGTGTTCTTTCCACAAACCACACATGGATCGACCAGTGTCATTGCATGTGTGTTCTTTCCACAAACCACATATGGATCAACTAGTGGTCATTGCATGTGTGTTCTTTTCCACAAACCACATATGGATCCACTAGAGTTATTGCATGTGTGTTTTTTCCACAAACCACACATGGATTAACCAATGGCATTGCATGTGTGTTCTTTCCACAAACCACACATGGATCAACTAATGGCATTGCATGTGTATTATTTTCACAAACCACACATGGATAAGCCAATGGCATTGCATGTGTGTTCTTTCCACAAACCACACATGGATCCACCAGAGTCATTGCATGTGTGTTCTTTCCACAAACCACATATGGAATAACCAGTGTCATTGCATGTGTGGTCTTTCCACAAACCACATATGGATCAACCAATGTCATTGCATGTGTGTTCCTATCATGAACCACACATGGATCAACCAATGTCATTGCATCTGTGTTCATGTCAAGAACCACATATGGATCCACCAGTGTTCATTGCATGTGTGTTCCTATCATGAACCACACATGGATACCCAGTGGTTATTGCATCTTTGTTCTTTCCGCAGACCACATATGGATCCACTAGAGTCATTGCACGAGTGTTCTTTTCACAAACCACGTATGGACCCACTAGAGTCATTGCATGTGTGTTCTTATACTAAAACCAGCAATAGAGTCATTGCATGTGTGTTCTTTTCACAAACCACATATGGATCCACTAGTGTCATTGCATGTTTGTTCTTTCCACAAACCACTTATGGATCCACCAGTGTTCATTGCATGTGTGCTCTTTTCCACAAACCACATATGGATCCACTAGAGTCATTGCATGTGTGTTCTTTTCACAAACCACATATGGACCCACTAGAGTCATTGCATGTGTGTTCTTTCCACAAACCACATATGGATCAACCAGTGGTCATTGCATGCGTGTTCTTTTCCAAAAACCAAATATGGATCCACTAGAGTATTTGCATGTGTGTTCTTTCCACAAACCACACATGGATTAACCAATGGCATTGCATGTGTGTTATTTTCACAAACCATATGTGGATCAACCAATGGCATTGCATGTGTGTTCTTTTCACAAATCACATATGGATCCACCAGTGTTCACTAGATGTGTGTTCTTTCCACAAACCACTTATGGATCCACCAGTGTTCATTGCATTTGTGTTCTTTTCACAAACCACATATGGATCCACTAGAGTCATTGCATGTGTGTTCTTTTCACAAACCACATATGGACCCACTTGAGTCATTGCATGTGTGTTCTTTCCACAAACCACATATGGATCCACTAGAGTCATTGCATGTGTGTTCTTTTCACAAACCACATATGGACCCACTAGAGTCATTGCATGTTTGTTCTTTCCACAAACCACATATGGAAAATCCAGTGTCATTGCATGTGTGTTCTTTCCACAAACCACATATGGATCAACCAATGTCATTGCATGTGTGTTCCTGTCATGAACCACACATGGATCAACCAATGTCATTGCATGTGTGTTCCTGTCAAGAACCACATATGGATCCACCAGTGTTCATTGCATGTGTGTTCCTGTCATGAACCACACATGGATCAACCAGTGGTTATTGCATGTGTGTTCTTTCCGCAGACCACATATGGATCCACGAGAGTCATTGCACGTGTGTTCTTTTCACAAACCACGTATGGACCCACTAGAGTCATTGCATGTGTGTTCTTATACTAAAACCAGCACTAGAGTCATTGCATGTGTGTTGTTTTCACAAACCACATATGGATCCACCAGTGTCATTGCATGTTTGTTCTTTCCACAAACCACTTATGGATCCACCAGTGTTCATTGCATGTGTGTTCTTTTCCACAAACCACTTATGGATCCACCAGTGTTCATTGCATTTGTGTTCTTTTCACAAACGACATATGGATCCACTAGAGTCATTGCATGTGTGTTCTTTTCACAAACCACATATGGACCCACTAGAGTCATTGCATGTATATTCTTTTCACAAACCACACATGGATCAACCAATGGTATTGCATGTGTGTTCTTTCCACAAACCACACATGGATACACCAGTGGCATTGAACCACACATGGATACATGGAACCACTAGAGTTATTGCATGTGTGTTCCTGTCAAGAACCACATATGGATCCACCAGTGTTCATTGCATGTGTGTTCCTGTCATGAAATACACATGGATCAGCCAGTGGTTATTGCATGTGTGTTCTTTCCGCAGACCACATATGGATCCACGAGAGTCATTGCACGTGTGTTCTTTTCACAAACCACGTATGGACCCACTAGAGTCATTGCATGTGTGTTCTTATACTAAAACCAGCACTAGAGTCATTGCATGTGTGTTGTTTTCACAAACCACATATGGATCCACCAGTGTCATTGCATGTTTGTTCTTTCCACAAACCACTTATGGATCCACCAGTGTTCATTGCATGTGTGTTCTTTTCCACAAACCACATATGGATCCACTAGAGTCATTGCATGTGTGTTCTTTTCACAAACCAAATATGGACCCACTAGAGTCATTGCATGTGTGTTCTTTCCACAAACCACACATGGATCAACCAGTGTCATTGGATGTGTGTTCTTTCCACAAACCACATATGGATCAACCAGTGGTCATTGCATGTGTGTTCTTTTCCAAAAACCAAATAAGGATCCACTAGAGTCAGTACATGTGTGTTCTTTCCACAAACCACACATGTATTAACAAATGGCATTGCATGTGTGTTCTTTTCACAAACCACATGTGGATCAACCAATGGCATTGCATGTGTGTTCTTTTCACAAATCACATATGGATCCACCAGTGTTCACTACATGTGTGTTCTTTCCACAAACCACTTATGGATCCACCAGTGTTCACTACATGTGTGTTCTTTCCACAAACCACTTATGGATCCACCAGTGTTCATTGCATTTGTGTTCTTTTCACAAACGACATATGGATCCACTAGAGTCATTGCATGTGTGTTCTTTTCACAAACCACATATGGAACCACTAGAGTTATTGCATGTGTGTTCCTGTCAAGAACCACATATGGATCCACCAGCGTTCATTGCATGTGTGTTCCTGTCATGAAACACACATGGATCAGCCAGTGGTTATTGCATGTGTGTTCTTTTCCACAAACCACATATGGATCCACTAGAGTTATTGCATGTGTGTTTTTTTCACAAACCACATATGGACCCACTAGAGTCATTGCATGTGTGTTCTTATACTAAAACCAGCACTAGAGTCATTGCATGTGTGTGCTTTTCACAAACCACATATGGATCAACCAGTGTCATTGCATGTGTGTCCTTTCCACAAACCACACATGGATCCCCCTGAGTCATTGCATGTGTGTTCTTTTCACAAACCACATATGGACCCACTTGAGTCATTGCATGTGTGTTCTTTCCACAAACTACATATGGATCCACTAGAGTCATTGCATGTGTGTTCTTTTCACAAACCACATATGGACCCACTAGAGTCATTGCATGTGTGTTCTTTCCAGAAACCACATATGGATCAACCAATGGTCATTGCATTTGTGTTCTTTCCACAAACCATATATGGATCCACTAGAGTCATTGCATGTGTGTTCTTTTCACAAACCACATGTGGATCAACCAATGGCATTGCATGTGTGTTCTTTTCACAAATCACATATGGATCCACCAGTGTTCACTACATGTGTGTTCTTTCCACAAACCACTTATGGATCCACCAGTGTTCACTACATGTGTGTTCTTTCCACAAACCACTTATGGATCCACCAGTGTTCATTGCATTTGTGTTCTTTTCACAAACGACATATGGATCCACTAGAGTCATTGCATGTGTGTTCTTTTCACAAACGACATATGGAACCACTAGAGTTATTGCATGTGTGTTCCTGTCAAGAACCACATATGGATCCACCAGCGTTCATTGCATGTGTGTTCCTGTCATGAACCACACATGGATCAGCCAGTGGTTATTGCATGTGTGTTCTTTTCCACAAACCACATATGGATCCACTAGAGTTATTGCATGTGTGTTCTTTTCACAAACCACATATGGACCCACTAGACTCATTGCATGTGTGTTCTTATACTAAAACCAGCACTAGAATCATTGCATGTGTGTTCTTTTCACAAACGACATATGGATCAACCAGTGTCATTGCATGTGTGTCCTTTCCACAAACCACACATGGATCCCCCTGAGTCATTGCATGTGTGTTCTTTTCACAAACCACATATGGACCCACTTGAGTCATTGCATGTGTGTTCTTTCCAACAAACCACATATGGATCCACTAGAGTTATTGCATGTGTGTTATTTTCACAAACCACATATGGACCCACTAGAGTCATTGCATGTGTGTTCTTTCTAGAAACCACATATGGATCAACCAATGGTCATTGCATTTGTGTTCTTTCCACAAACCACATATGGATCCACTAGAGTCATTGCATGTGTGTTCTTTCCACAAACCACACATGGATCAACCAGTGTCATTGCATGTGTGTTCTTTCCACAAACCATATATGGATCAACCAATGGCATTGCATGTGTATTCTTTTCACAAACCACACATGGATAAACCAATGGCATTGCATGTGTGTTCTTTCCACAAACCACACATAGATTAACCAATGGCATTGCATGTGTATTCTTTCCACAAACCACACATGGATCAACCAGTGTCATTGCATGTGTGTTCTTTCCACAAACCACATATGGTTCTTGACAGGAACACACATGCAATGACATTGGTTGATCCATGTGTGGTTCATGATAGGAACACACATGCAATGACAATGACATTCATGTGTGTTTGTGGAAAAAACACACATGCCATTAATTGATCCATGTGTGGTTTGAAAGAACACACATGCAATGCCATTGGTTAATCCATGTGTGGTTTGGAAAAAACACATGCAAACTGGTGAATCCATATGTGTTTGTGGAAAAGAACACACATGCAATGACCACTGGTTGATCCATATGTGGTTTGTGGAAAGAACACACACTGGTCATGTGGTTTATGGATCCACCAGTGTTCATTGCATTTGTGTTCTTTTCACAAACCACATATGGATCCACTAGAGTCATTGCATGTGTGTTCTTTTGACAAACCACATATGGACCCACTAGAGTCATTGCATGTGTGTTCTTGTCAAGAACCACATATGGATCCACCTGTGTTCCTTGCATGTGTGTTCCTGTCATGAACCACACATGGATCAGCCAGTGGTTATTGCATATGTGTTCTTTTCCACAAACCACATATGGATCCAGTAGAGTTATTGCATGTTTGTTCTTTCCACAAACCACATATGGATCCACTAGAGCCATTGGATGTGTGTTCTTTTCACAAACCACATATGGACCCACTACAGTCATTGCATGTGTGTTCTTTCCAAAAACCACATATGGATCAACCAATGGTCATTGCATTTGTGTTCTTTCCACAAACCACACATGGATCAACCAATGGCATTGCATGTGTATTATTTTCACAAACCACACATGGCTAAACCAATGGGATTGCATGTGTGTTCTTTCCACAAACCACACATGGATCAACCAGTGTCATTGCATGTGTGTTCTTTCCACAAACCATATATGGATCAACCAGTGGTCATTGCATGTGTGTTCTTTTCCACAAACCACATATGGATCCACTAGAGTCATTGCATGTGTGTTCTTTCCACAAACCACACATAGATTAACCAATGGCATTGCATGTGTGTTCTTTCCACAAACCACACATGGATCAACTAGTGTCATTGCATGTGTGTTCTTTCCACAAACCACATATGGATCAACCAGTGGTCATTGCATGTGTGTTCTTTTCCACAAACCACATATGGATCCACTAGAGTCACTGCATGTGTGTTTTTTCCACAAACCACACATGGATTAACCAATGGCATTGCATGTGTGTTCTTTCCACAAACCACACATGGATCAACGAATGGCATTGCATGTGTATTTTTTTCACAAACCACACATGGATAAACCAATGGCTTTGCATGTGTGTTCTTTTCACAAACCACATATGGATCAACCAATGTCATTGCATGTGTGTTCCTATCATGAACCACACATGGATCAACCAATGTCATTGCATGTGTGTTCCTGTCAAGAACCACATATGGATCCACCAGTGTTCATTGCATGTGTGTTCCTGTCATGAACCACACATGGATCAACCAGTGGTTATTGCATGTATGTTCTTTGCACAGACTACATATGGATCCACTAGAGCCATTGCACGTGTGTTCTTTTCACAAACCACGTATGGACCCACTAGAGTCATTGCATGTGTGTTCTTATACTAAAACCAGCACTAGAGTCATTGAATGTGTGTTCTTTTCACAAACCACATATGGATCGACTAGTGTCATTGGATGTTTGTTCTTTCCACAAACCACTTATGGATCCACCAGTGTTCATTGCATGTGTGTTCTTTTCCACAAACCACATATGGATCCACTAGAGTCATTGCATGTGTGTTCTTTTCACAAACCACATATGGACCCACTAGTCATTGCATGTGTTTTCTTTCCACAAACCACACATGGATCAACCAGTGTCATTGGATGTGTGTTCTTTCCACAAACCACATATGGATCAACCAGTGGTCATTGCATGTGTGTTCTTTTCCAAAAACCAAATAAGGATCCACTAGAGTCAGTACATGTGTGTTCTTTCCACAAACCACACATGTATTAACAAATGGCATTGCATGTGTGTTCTTTTCACAAACCACATGTGGATCAACCAATGGCATTGCATGTGTGTTCTTTTCACAAATCACATATGGATCCACCAGTGTTCACTACATGTGTGTTCTTTCCACAAACCACTTATGGATCCACCAGTGTTCACTACATGTGTGTTCTTTCCACAAACCACTTATGGATCCACCAGTGTTCATTGCATTTGTGTTCTTTTCACAAACGACATATGGATCCACTAGAGTCATTGCATGTGTGTTCTTTTCACAAACCACATATGGAACCACTAGAGTTATTGCATGTGTGTTCCTGTCAAGAACCACATATGGATCCACCAGCGTTCATTGCATGTGTGTTCCTGTCATGAAACACACATGGATCAGCCAGTGGTTATTGCATGTGTGTTCTTTTCCACAAACCACATATGGATCCACTAGAGTTATTGCATGTGTTTTTTTTTCACAAACCACATATGGACCCACTAGAGTCATTGCATGTGTGTTCTTATACTAAAACCAGCACTAGAGTCATTGCATGTGTGTGCTTTTCACAAACCACATATGGATCAACCAGTGTCATTGCATGTGTGTCCTTTCCACAAACCACACATGGATCCCTCTGAGTCATTGCATGTGTGTTCTTTTCACAAACCACATATGGACCCACTTGAGTCATTGCATGTGTGTTCTTTCCACAAACCACATATGGATCCACTAGAGTCATTGCATGTGTGTTCTTTTCACAAACCACATATGGACCCACTAGAGTCATTGCATGTGTGTTCTTTCCAGAAACCACATATGGATCAACCAATGGTCATTGCATTTGTGTTCTTTCCACAAACCATATATGGATCCACTAGAGTCATTGCATGTGTGTTCTTTCCACAAACCACACATGTATTAACAAATGGCATTGCATGTGTGTTCTTTTCACAAACCACATGTGGATCAACCAATGGCATTGCATGTGTGTTCTTTTCACAAATCACATATGGATCCACCAGTGTTCACTACATGTGTGTTCTTTCCACAAACCACTTATGGATCCACCAGTGTTCACTACATGTGTGTTCTTTCCACAAACCACTTATGGATCCACCAGTGTTCATTGCATTTGTGTTCTTTTCACAAACGACATATGGATCCACTAGAGTCATTGCATGTGTGTTCTTTTCACAAACGACATATGGAACCACTAGAGTTATTGCATGTGTGTTCCTGTCAAGAACCACATATGGATCCACCAGCGTTCATTGCATGTGTGTTCCTGTCATGAACCACACATGGATCAGCCAGTGGTTATTGCATGTGTGTTCTTTTCCACAAACCACATATGGATCCACTAGAGTTATTGCATGTGTGTTCTTTTCACAAACCACATATGGACCCACTAGACTCATTGCATGTGTGTTCTTATACTAAAACCAGCACTAGAATCATTGCATGTGTGTTCTTTTCACAAACGACATATGGATCAACCAGTGTCATTGCATGTGTGTCCTTTCCACAAACCACACATGGATCCCCCTGAGTCATTGCATGTGTGTTCTTTTCACAAACCACATATGGACCCACTTGAGTCATTGCATGTGTGTTCTTTCCAACAAACCACATATGGATCCACTAGAGTCATTGCATGTGTGTTATTTTCACAAACCACATATGGACCCACTAGAGTCATTGCATGTGTGTTCTTTCCAGAAACCACATATGGATCAACCAATGGTCATTGCATTTGTGTTCTTTCCACAAACCACATATGGATCCACTAGAGTCATTGCATGTGTGTTCTTTCCACAAACCACACATGGATCAACCAGTGTCATTGCATGTGTGTTCTTTCCACAAACCATATATGGATCAACCAATGGCATTGCATGTGTATTCTTTTCACAAACCACACATGGATAAACCAATGGCATTGCATGTGTGTTCTTTCCACAAACCACACATAGATTAACCAATGGCATTGCATGTGTATTCTTTCCACAAACCACACATGGATCAACCAGTGTCATTGCATGTGTGTTCTTTCCACAAACCACATATGGTTCTTGACAGGAACACACATGCAATGACATTGGTTGATCCATGTGTGTTCATTCATAGAACACACATGTGGTTTGAAAGAACACATGCAATGCCATTGGTTGATCCATGTGGTTTGTGAAAAACACACATGCAATGCCATTGGTTAATCCATATGTGGTTTGTGGAAAAGAACACACATGCAATGACCACTGGTTGATCCATATGTGGTTTGTGGAAAGAACACACACTGGTCATGTGGTTTATGGATCCACCAGTGTTCATTGCATTTGTGTTCTTTTCACAAACCACATATGGATCCACTAGAGTCATTGCATGTGTGTTCTTTTGACAAACCACATATGGACCCACTAGAGTCATTGCATGTGTGTTCTTGTCAAGAACCACATATGGATCCACCTGTGTTCCTTGCATGTGTGTTCCTGTCATGAACCACACATGGATCAGCCAGTGGTTATTGCATATGTGTTCTTTTCCAGAAACCACATATGGATCCAGTAGAGTTATTGCATGTTTGTTCTTTCCACAAACCACATATGGATCCACTAGATCCATTGGATGTGTGTTCTTTTCACAAACCACATATGGACCCACTACAGTCATTGCATGTGTGTTCTTTCCAAAAACCACATATGGATCAACCAATGGTCATTGCATTTGTGTTCTTTCCACAAACCACACATGGATCAACCAATGGCATTGCATGTGTATTATTTTCACAAACCACACATGGCTAAACCAATGGGATTGCATGTGTGTTCTTTCCACAAACCACACATGGATCAACCAGTGTCATTGCATGTGTGTTCTTTCCACAAACCATATATGGATCAACCAGTGGTCATTGCATGTGTGTTCTTTTCCACAAACCACATATGGATCCACTAGAGTCATTGCATGTGTGTTCTTTCCACAAACCACACATAGATTAACCAATGGCATTGCATGTGTGTTCTTTCCACAAACCACACATGGATCAACTAGTGTCATTGCATGTGTGTTCTTTCCACAAACCACATATGGATCAACCAGTGGTCATTGCATGTGTGTTCTTTTCCACAAACCACATATGGATCCACTAGAGTCACTGCATGTGTGTTTTTTCCACAAACCACACATGGATTAACCAATGGCATTGCATGTGTGTTCTTTCCACAAACCACACATGGATCAACGAATGGCATTGCATGTGTATTTTTTTCACAAACCACACATGGATAAACCAATGGCTTTGCATGTGTGTTCTTTCCACAAACCACACATGGATCCACCAGAGTCATTGCATGTGTGTTATTTCCACAAACCACATATGGATCAACCAATGTCATTGCATGTGTGTTCCTATCATGAACCACACATGGATCAACCAATGTCATTGCATGTGTGTTCCTGTCAAGAACCACATATGGATCCACCAGTGTTCATTGCATGTGTGTTCCTGTCATGAACCACACATGGATCAACCAGTGGTTATTGCATGTATGTTCTTTGCACAGACTACATATGGATCCACTAGAGCCATTGCACGCGTGTTCTTTTCACAAACCACGTATGGACCCACTAGAGTCATTGCATGTGTGTTCTTATACTAAAACCAGCACTAGAGTCATTGAATGTGTGTTCTTTTCACAAACCACATATGGATCGACTAGTGTCATTGGATGTTTGTTCTTTCCACAAACCACTTATGGATCCACCAGTGTTCATTGCATGTGTGTTCTTTTCCACAAACCACATATGGATCCACTAGAGTCATTGCATGTGTGTTCTTTTCACAAACCACATATGGACCCACTAGTCATTGCATGTGTTTTCTTTCCACAAACTACACATGGATCAACCAGTGTCATTGCATGTGTGTTCTTTCCACAAACCACATATGGATCAACCAGTGGTCATTGCATGTGTGTTCTTTTCCAAAAACCAAATATGGATCCGCTAGAGTCATTGCATGGGTGTTCTTTCCACACACCACACACAGATTAACCAATGGCATTGCATGTGTGTTATTTTCACAAACCACATGTGGATCAACCAATGGCATTGCATGTGTGTTCTTTTCACAAATCACATATGGATCGACCAGTGTTCACTAGATGTGTGTTCTTTCCACAAACCACTTATGGATCCACCAGTGTTCATTGCATTTGTGTTCTTTTCACAAACCACATATGGATCCACTAGAGTCATTGCATGTGTGTTCTTTTCACAAACCACATATGGACCCACTAGAGTCATTGCATGTGTGTTCTTGTCAAGAACCACATATGGATCCACCTGTGTTCCTTGCATGTGTGTTCCTGTCATGAACCACACATGGATCAGCCAGTGGTTATTGCATATGTGTTCTTTTCCACAAACCACATATGGATCCAGCAGAGTTAATTCATGTGTGTTCTTTTCGCAAACCATATATGGACCCACTGGAGTCATTGCACGTGTGTTCTTATACTAAAACCACACATGGATCCCCCTGAGTCATTGCATGTGTGTTCTTTTCACAAACCACATATGGACCCACTTGAGTCATTGCATGTGTGTTCTTTCCACAAACCAAATATGGATCCACTAGGTCATTGCATGTGTGTTCTTTTCACAAACCACATATGGACCCACTAGAGTCATTGCATGTGTGTTCTTTCCACATACCACATATGGAATAACTAGTGTCATTGCATGTGTGTTCTTTCCACATACCACATATGGATCAACCAATGCCATTGCATGTGTGTTCCTGTCATGAACCACACATGGATCAACCAATGTCATTGCATGTGTGTTCCTGTCAAGAACCACATATGGATCCACCAGTGTTCATTGCATGTGTGTTCCTATCAGGAACCACAGATGGATCAACCAGTGGTTATTGCATGTGTGTTCTTTCCGCAGACCACATATGGATCCACTAGAGTCATTGCATGTGTGTTCTTTTCACAAACCACGTATGGACCCACTAGAGTCACTGCATGTGTGTTCTTATACTAAAACCAGCACTAGAGTCATTGCATGTGTGTTCTTTTCGCAAACCACATATGGATCCACTAGTGTCATTGCATGTTTGTTCTTTCCACAAACCACTTATGGATCCACCAGTGTTTATTGCATGTGTGTTCTTTTCCACAAACCACATATGGATCCACTAGAGTCATTGCATGTGTGTTCTTTTCACAAACCACGTATGGACCCACTAGATTCATTGCATGTGTGTTCTTTCCACAAACCACACATGGATCAAACAGTGTCATTGCATGTGTGTTCTTTCCACAAACCATATATTGATCAACCAGTGGTCATTGCATGTGTGTTCTTTTCCAAAAACCAAATATGGATCCACTAGAGTCATTGCATGTGTGTTCTTTCCACAAACCACACATGTATTAACAAATGGCATTGTATATGTGTTCTTTTCACAAGACACATGTGGATCAACCTATGGCATTGCATGTGTGTTCTTTTCACAAATCACATATGGATCCACCAGTGTTCACTACATGTGTGTTCTTTCCACAAACCACTTATGGATCCACCAGTGTTCATTGCATTTGTGTTCTTTTCACAAACGACATATGGATCCACTAGAGTCATTGCGTGTGTGTTCTTTTCACAAACCACATATGGACCCACTAGAGTCATTGCATGTGTGTTCCTGTCAAGAACCACATATGGATCCACCAGTGTTCATTGCATGTGTGTTCCTGTCATGAACCACACATGGATCAGCCAGTGGTTATTGCGTGTGTGTTCTTTTCCACAAACCATTTATGGATCCACTAGAGTCATTGCATGTGTGTTATTTTCACAAACCACATATGGACCCACTAGAGTTATTGCATTTGTGTTCTTTCCACAAACCACACATGGATTAACCAATGGCCGATCCATGTGTGTTAATGTCACAAACCACACATGGATCAACCAAGGTCATTGCATGTGTGTTCTTTCCACAAACCAATTATTGATCCACTAGTGTTCATTGTGTAGCATCCCAATTGTCTAACAATTGTAATGCTACTTGGTCTAGTAAGATAATGGCTACTTCCTACATATAATTGTTGCATCATAATTATGTCATGCTCATGTCATCATGCCACCTTGCATTTGAGCATCATATAAAACCCTGTTTCTTTGGCTCTTCTCTCATATACATTATTTATTGTATTTGCCTCTTGATATTGTATTTGGTTATTGATATGTTGTTTAATGCCCAAGTTGAGTTGGGGGCATATCTTTTATTTCAACTCCACCACCTTTCTTGTCACCACCTTATAATTCCACCATTCCATTCACCATGGGCATTTATTTATTTTCTTTTGGTATTTAATCTAGCTCATGGGAGATGGGAGGGATCCAATCCTATCTGCTCTTGCTTGGCCTTATCCCATATTATGGAATGCACAAGAATAATGCCATGTCATTATTTGGTTTACACAAGAATAACACATGGCATTTAATGTCTTGCATGGTCCATGCAACCATCTTCAACACCATTTCTTTTCTTTGTTTTTCTTTGTTTTGAGTGGAACCTTCCTCTTGGGAGATCTTCTCTTTTTCTCTCTTCACCTCTACCTCATCAACCTCACTTGAGTAGTGCCATGCATGAGCTTGTAAGATCATCACCATGTCCATCCTTTTCTCTCACTTGATCATGCATACCAACACCCCTCACCACCTTTTATCTCTTCTACTCCTTTTGCTTGATCTTGTTTGATCTTTGCTTGATCTTGTAAAAAACACTACCACCACATCACCCTCTCTCTCTATCCTCTCTCCTAAGCCCTCTCTCCAAACCCTACCCCATGACCTACCCCTCCATGCCGAAGCATCAACCCAAACCCCTACCACACCTCTCTGTCTCTCCTCTCTCTATCATGTTGGCCCCACCTGACCATCCTCTCTCCCTGGCCCAAGTGCACCCCACCCCTTCTCCTCAAACCCTAGCCCGAGACCCCTCTCTCTCTCTCGGCCTCTCTCTTTTCTCTCGCTGCTACAAGGCCCCACCAAGCCTTGCCCTCCATGCAGGCCCTGGCAGTCCCACCACCCCTACCTCGGTGCCTACCTGCCCAGCACGTGATCGAGGAGGAGGTGGAGAAAAAGGTGCCGAAGCAACCTTAACCCTACCCACTCCCGCACGGCATCTACCTCCCTCTCTCTCGCTTTACCTCACCCCGCACGGCTCCTCTGCCTCTCCAGATCCACCCCAGAGCCCCTGCCTCTCCTCTCCTTCCTCTCCCCGACGCCTACCCCTCTCTCGCCGGCCACCGTCTGCACTGTCGCCTACTCCTAGCTCCTGCTGTCGTGGTTGACGTGGGAGTGGTCGGCGCCGAGGACGCCTCCCGCTTCACCTCAGACGCCGTGAGGAGGAGAAGGTCCCCCGGCCGCAGCTCACGCGGCCGGGAAACCCTAGCTCTCGGCCGTGTGCCTCGCCATCGATCCCCGGCACCCAAGGCGTGCCACCACCATCAACCCCACCGCGGTGAGCTCGACTCTCCTGACATCCCTTTCGCCCGTCGTACTGTATTCGCCGGACCTCTTGACGAACGCTCTCAGTGCATGGCGTGCGCGTGCTATCTCTGCGTCGTCGCGTCGCGGGAACCTTGTCTGGCCGCGCAGCACTCCCCTAGCACCGATCCCACCTAGCCGCAGCGGTCGCCGGCGCCGCGCGCAAGCGCCAGGTCGCGGGTTCGACCCCCACGCTGCATGTCGTCTTTGTCACCGATCTGTCGTCAGACATCGTCAGAGAAGAACAACAGTAGCCGCAAAACCTTTTGCACTTAACCCCCTACCTTTTTGCTTCGATAACGCCATGCTCGAGCCCCACACTGTCACCAGAGTGACACTTTGCGAAAGACACCCAGCTTTTGTGAACCTCGACCAGTGCTCCCGTCGGTGCCCACGTGGTCGCTGGTTCGCTCAAGGCGTGGCCCGCACACCCCGGTCCCACATCAGCGCCGCAGTCAGTATTACCAGGTGAGAAAAGTCCTCTGCTGTCGTTTCGCCAGTGTGTGCCTGTGTATGCAGGTTCTGGGCTAGATCTCAAGTACATCTGTTTTTCTGCTTTTTGCTTTGATTTAAACTTTTCAAATTTGTTTTAAATTCAAATTCAAATCAGATTTAAATAATTTTTAAAATACAAATCCAAATATTACAAGTAATATATGTTTTGGAATCAGAAAAATGTGAGGAATTAAAATATGCTATTCAAAATAATGGTTGCACACTAAATTTTCGAGATGATTAAAATTACAATAAAATGCCCTTTATCTTATTTAATTAATAACTTTTGTTTTATAACTCCAAATTTGACAAATAATATGTCTAAATCGATCAGCGCGACGAGCCCGTTCTAGCTATGCATTCCATGTTTTGAATTGTAGCATGCATCATATAAATAATAAGTATACATCAAGTGTTATGAGAGAAAACCGGGCTAAAAACTTAATAAAATGCTTTGATCTTGTACCCCACACCTCACCCATGCCATGCTACATTATTGCCATGCAAATTGTGCACCATTCATCATAGCATGATTGTTTGCTTGTCGCATTTTAATTCATATTCTTGTGCACTCTATTTATGTTGGCCCTTGTTTGTTTGGTTCTTCTTCGAATAGACGCTGAAAGGTGGGATATACCAGAATCCTGTGAGCACTACCAGATCCGTCCTCGCTCAATCGAGCTGCCAGGCAAGCACTACCACATGCTTGGATACATATAGTACCTACCGCCTCTATCTTATTATTGCATCATTGAGTCGTGTTTGCATTAAATTGAATCCCAAGTACTGCATAGCCTTTACTTTTAAACTCCACCGAAGCTTGTTCCTCCATCCCATGAGCCATTACCACAGGAGTTGTTTGAGCCATGCGGGTCGTAGAACAGCATGTGTAGGGTTTGTGAGAGTCTGATGGATAATGAGGTACCTAAACAACTTAATCTGAGTAGTAATGGGATAACTAATGAAAGTGGCACCGGTGAGCAATATTTGCTATTTGGTTCTTCATGCTCACTTGTGTCCCGTAGGACCCCGAGTACTAGATTCCTGTTCCTTGACTATTCGCACTATCCACATCCGGGAGGCCTTATGGACCCCCCTCAGCCAGAGCTTGATTGATTCTTATTTCTTGGGGCCACAAACTAGTTTGGGGCTTTATTACTATCCTGTACTTATGCCATGTTTTACTGCTTTATTTAAGATTGTGCGAGGAGCACCAGATCTTTAGGATCGGAGTGTTTTCGGTATCGACAAGCCCACCACACTTTCGGGTTCCCGCCGTTTTACAGCCATTGGCAAACCTAGGGTCCGTCTCGAGCCGCCAACTTCGCTATGGTAGCTTAATGGGGTGGCCCCCTGAAACATTTCTGAATCCTGTGATCGCTTTGTCGTGAATGCCTCGTTGGATTTTGATTTGGTTTTTTTTTCCGAGGTTGATCGAGTGTGTGTTGCTGTGCACCCCTGCAGGGTAAATATTTCTAAAAGCCATGTCCGCGGTTATGGACGACTTGGAGCACAGTTTCTCGATCATAGACAAGTATAACTAAAGTACCGCTTTTAATTTGACTAAGTACCTGACTAGTAAATAGTGCAACACTCATGGAATGGTTAATAAAACTGCCAATGGATGGGGGGGCTGTTTGTCCGCTTCCTCGTTGGTAAGCGAGGAGGAGGATGGATCTATTAATATTACTGTTATAACTATTGCTATTAATTCACGGACATCCATCTATCTTTGGTTAGGCAGATGGTTATCGAGTATCTATAGAATTGTTAGGTATTATCTTCTGCTGCAATTGCGTCACCCCAGGTTGTGTCCCCTTTAGAGGCATAAAGACTTGCTGAGTACCCCTAGGGTCTCACACGATAAATTGTTTGATTCGCATAAACGGTATACTCGCAAGATGGATCTTTGGGTGGAGGAGATGGACGATGTTGGCAACGATCACTCGGTGTAGAGATTCCGGGAACGGGATCCGTGAGATCTGTATGGATGTGTTTATTTATGGGGCATCTTATGCCGATTTGCTTCTTATCCGTACTCGGATCTTGTCTTCCGCTTCCGCTTGATACTCTGATGTTTGATGTATGAGGAGATATCCTAAACTATTATATCTATCTAGGATATTTGGATCTTGCCGTATGGCGTTGCAATATTTCTATTTCTTTTAGATGGAATGGCTTTGAGGACTGTTGTATGTGGCTTGCATACATACTCATTTGTGTATGTAGTTGATCCCTTCGCCTGTCGACACGCTTCGTTCTTGTCCCGATGTTTGGAAATGGTTAGACGGCGAAAGGTCTACCTGTGAGTGGCATTTGGCCCCAATTGCATTATTTTAACCATTTCCGCTCATCCAGGCTTGTAACTAAGAGCGTAATTCACCGAGGTAGTTACAATTGGTATCAGAGCCATCCCGCCCTTCAGGGTCTCAGCCAAATGGTCGTTGTCAGTCTAGTAAATATTTTGGTAGCTATGTATACTAGGGAAAAACCAAACATGAGAGTAGGACTGCTTTCACTTTTCTTCTTACCACCCACCCACCCTTTTCTGGTAAGGAAGTGTAACGTTTTCAATCCTCTTCTAAAATTCAAACTAGGATTCACGTGTTCTGGGTTCCGTAGTACCATAGGTTGTGTGTGTGTGTGAATTCCTTGTCTATCTGTTGCATCCAACATGTTATCAATATCTGCCTTTTGGTTATCAATCATGGTACATTCCATACCGATGGCTTTTGCAAACCGACGCGATCTATCTGATTCGTTGTATACCGACGCGATCTGTCTTACTCTTTGTTATCCGACGTTATCTTGTTTGGGGTGTTCGTTTCCGTAGTTACTAATCTTTAGGTTCATCTTAAGAAGAAGGTATTCGGATATGTGTTTTGCTTATTCATGTGCGGAGTAATGATTTAAGTGCGGTATGGAGTCGTGACCATACCACTACTTTTCTCATTGCTCTTGTATATTGAATTGGTAGAGTTACTAATCTTGATTCGTTCAGTGGTTTTGCGCATATAGTGGTATTTTAATGCCGAAATTTGCGGAATTTTTTTCTTTGATAGTTTTGTGTACCACACTCCTTGTTCAGTCGTGTGCGATATGCTTAATATCTTCTAGGTGCTTTGAACTTTGTTGATATTTTAATATCATCTTAGTAAATTGTATCCTTTAAATCTTGATGAATTCCATTTTGGTACTATTTTGGATTATTATTATTCTCCATTATGGTACTAACTTTTGTTTTATATCAATCACAGGATGGCACCACCACGCCGTTCTAAGGAGGACATACAACCTGAACTGGGGGCTGCGTTGGCAAGCATCGCCAATGCCTTGGCTGCAATGCAGTAGAACCAGCAGCGATTTGAAGAAAGTGTCAGGAGGAATGAGTTTGTTCCGCTACCTCCACCTCCCAAGCGAGGAGACATCAAAAGCTTTCTGAAGTTCAACCCACGCCAATTTGATGTTTCTGATCAACCACTTGATGCTGATGATTGGTTGCGTGAGATGTCAAGGTTATCATGATCGCTGATGTTCCCGAGCAAGAATGGGTAAAGTGTGCCACGACCTTCGAAGGAGATGCAGCTACAGGGAGAATTACCTCAAGGCAAACTACACTGGTTTTCAGCCTACTTGGGAACAGTTCATTGGAGCTTTCAAAGAGCAATATCTGTCAGAAACTTTTAAGAGGATGAAGGAAGTGTTTCTCAACCTCAAGCAGGGCAATGACAATGTCAATACCTACATCAGAAACTTCATGAACCTTTCTCGTTATGGTGGCAATGAGATCTCTGATGACAAGAAGAAGCAAAAGAGGTTTAGACAAGGGCTCAATGCATCGATTAAATATGCAATCACACATGCAAGGCCAGGCTCTTTTACGAACTCCAACATACAGCTCAGGAAGAAGCAAGTAGGCAAGTGTTTGAGGAGTCAAAGAAACACAACCGTGATGCAGCAAGCTCTTCAGCTATGTTAACTCCTTCTAAGCGTCGTGTCTGGGTTCCTAACACCCCACCGTCCCTCCTGGCTCCACCAAGACCTTCAAGCTACGCGGCAAGGCCACCAAACTTCCTCACTGCTACTCCCAGGGGCTACAACCACAACTACCCTAGAGCGCCTGGCGGAGTCCCTGGCTACGTTGGTCCACGTCCACCTGGTGCTTGTTACACTTGTGGAAACACTGGGCATCAACACTGGAACTGTCCAATGAACAACAAAGCTCTTCCTCCACCACCTCCAAGATCTGCGGCAAGCTCTCCTATGGTTCGTGCACCACCACCTCGAGCTCTCAACATCAACACCAAGCTCGATGCTCATCGATGCTCGTAACTGTCAACGCTTCAAGCTGAGCATGCACCAGGAGTTGTGATGGGTATGCTTTCTGTTAACTCAGTTCCTGCACGAGTTTTGTTTGATTCTGGTGCATCGCATTCTTTTGTCTCCACAAGTTTTGCTGATGCGAATGGGTTCCCTATGGATCCTCTCCCTAAGCGGTTAATGGTCCCTTCTCCTGGAGCAACAATGGCAGCTTCTAAAATCAGCCATGGTAATCAAATTGAGATTGGTGGTTCTTCGTTCCTGGCTTCCTTGATTATTCTGGGCAATTCTGACATTGATGTTATCCTGGGCATGGATTGGTTGACAGCAAATGCAGCTGTGATTGATTGTCTTTGAACGCCGGTTTCTCCAAAATTCCTGAAGGCCATATAGTCTATTCTCCAAGTCTGACTCCTGCTATTCCGCTTTTCTCTTTGGCGGCTCTGAATGATGATGCTATGGAAGCTATTCAGAGTGTTCCGGTGGTCTGTGAGTTCCCAGATGTCTTTCTTGAAGAGTTGCCAAGTATGCCTCCGGATCGCGAGGTTGAGTTTGTGATTGAGCTTGAACCTGGTACCGCTCCTATTTCTAAGCGGCCTTATAAAATGGGTCCTGCGGAGTTGGCTGAACTCAAACGTCAGCTTGATGAACAAGAGAAGTTGGGTTTCATTCAGCACAGTACTTCTTCTTGGGGTAGCCCAACCATCTTTGTGAAGAAGCGAGACAAGACTGATAGACTTTGTGTTGACTATCGGGCTCTCAATGCAAAAACCATCAAGAATAAATATCCCCTTCCGCGGATTAATGATCTCTTCGATCAGCTAGCTGGAGCTGTGGTATTCTCTAAGCTTGACTTGAGAAGTGGATATCATCAAATCAAGATTCGCAAGGAAGATGTTCCTAAAACAGCTTTCACCACCCGCTATGGCCTGTATGAGTACACGGTCATGTCTTTCGGTCTCACCAACGCACCTGCCACCTTCTCGAGGCTTATGAACTCGGTTTTCATGGAGTTTCTTGATAAGTTCGTTGTGGTCTATCTGGATTACATCCTATTCTATTATAATTAAAAGGAAGAACATTAAGAACACATTCTGTGTGTCCTAAACAAACTTCGTGATCACCGCTTGTATGCAAATTTCTACAAATTTGAGTTTTGGCTACATCAAGTCACATATCTTGGTCACGTCATCTTCGCTAAGGGCATTGCCCAACCCGTAAACTGTAAAGACAATTGTTGATGGCTTCCTCTGTAAATGTCAAAGAAGTCAAGAGTTTCCTTGGTTTGGCTAGTTATTGCCGGTCCGTGTAGAACTTCTCAAGATTGCAAGCCTCTTACCGATCTCCTCAAGAAAGGCAAGAAATACCTTTGACTCGCATGTCAAGCAAGCTTCGAAACACTCAAAGAGAAGCTCACTTCCACACCAGTTTTGATTCCTCCAGATACATCAAAGCCTTTCCAGATATTCTGTGACGCCTCATTGCAAGGATTGGGTGCGGTCCTTATGCAAGAAAAACAAGTTGTTGCTTATGCCTCTCGACAGTTGAAGACGCATGAGATCAACTATCCTACACATGACCTCGAGCTCGCAGCAGTTGTCTTTGCTTTGAAAGTATGGAGGCATTACTTGCTTGGCAACTGCTAGAAATCTTTTACGATCACAAGAGTTTGAAGTATATCTTCACACAGCCTGATCTCAACCTTCATCAGAGGAGGTGGATTGAAGCAATCAATGATTTCGATTTGACCATCAACTACACTCCGGGCAAAGCTAATGTCATGGCCGATGCTCTCAGCCGCAAAGCTTATGTCAACAATCTCATGGTGGAAGAACAATAGCCTATCTTGTGCGAGGAATTCCATCAGCTCAACCTTGAAATTGTGGATCAAGGGTATCTTCTGAACCTTCTGGCAACCCCTCTCTTGGAAGAAAAGGTTCGCTCCATTCAACTTGGTGATCCGTACACCAAGAAGATCATCTCCAACATTCAGCTTCCGAAGTATGAGTCCTTCCATGTTGACGACCAAGGAACTCTTTTCTTTGAACACCGGATGTTTGTTCCGAACTACCCGGGTTTGAGAGAGCAAGTTCTCAAGGAGGCGCATGATTCTGTTCTTTCTATCCACCCTGGCAGCACAAAGATGTACATGGACTTGAAAACACAATATTGGTGGCCTGGATTGAAACGATATTGTGCCAAGTATGTCTCGGAGTGTGATTTCTGCCACAGAGTTAAAGCTGTCCATCAGAAATCTTCCGGTCTTCTACAGCCATTGAAACCCCCGGAATGGAAATGGGAGAAAGTAGAGATGGACTTCATCACTGGTTTTCCAAGGTCGCAGAAGGGCAACAATGCAATCTTTGTTGTCATTGACAGGCTTTCTAAAGTGGCTCACTTCTTTCCCGTCAAGGAAACAATTTCTGCAATTCAGTTGGCTCAGCTCTATATCAACAAAATTGTCTCTCTGTATGGAGTTCCTCTTGAGATCAGTTTAGACCGTGGAAGCATCTTCACTTCCAAGTTCTGGGGAAGTTTCCAAAATGCTTTGGGAACAAAACTAAACTTCAGCACAGCTTACCACCCTCAGTCGCAAGGACAAGTTGAAAGGATCAATCAGATTCTAGAAGATACGCTCCGTGCTTGCGTCATCTCTTTCGGCATGAAGTGGGAAGAATGTCTTCCTTATGCTGAATTCTCTTACAACAACAGCTTCCAGAAAAGTCTAAAGATGGCACCATTTGAGGCTCTCTATGGTCGCAAATGTAGAACTCCGATTGGTTGGTCGGGTGCAGTAGAAAGAACATTGTTTGGCCCCGACATTGTAACTCAAGCGGAGGAGAAGGTTCACATCATTCTTGAAAATCTGAAGATTGCTCAAAGTCGCCAGAAGAGCAATTATGACAGAAAGCACACGGACATGGAGTATGTCCCTGGTGATCTCGTTTACCTTCGTGTCACTCCCATGAGAGGCACGCACCACTTTGGTATCAAAGGAAAGCTGGCTCCTAGATACATCGGTCCATTCAAAATCCGTGGAAGAAGAGGAGAAGTTGCTTATGCTCTTGAGCTTCCTGAAAGCCTCAAGGTTCATGATGTTTTGGACATCTCTCAACTCAAGAAGTGCTTCAAGGATCCCGGCAGGACCGTGGATCATGAACTCATCAACCTCCAAGAAGATCTGTCTTATCAAGAACACCCCACAAAAATTCTTGAAGTCTCAGAAAGAAGGACTCGCAACAAGTCCATCAAGTTCTGCAATGTGCAGTGGTCGCACCATTCTGTTGATGAAGCCACCTGGGAACGTGAAGATGAGCTCCGTGCCAAGTATCCTACCCTCTTTGAGTCTTCTTCTTCCTAGAATCTCGGGGCAAGATTCCTGTTTAGTGGGGGAGAGTTGTAACATCCCAATTGTCTAATAATTGTAATGCTACTTGGTCTAGTAAGATAATGGCTACTTCCTACATATAATTGTTGCATCATAATTATGTCATGCTCATGTCATCATGCCACCTTGCATTTGAGCATCATATAAAACCCTGTTTCTTTGGCTCTTCTCTCATATACATTATTAATTGTATTTGCCTCTTGATATTGTATTTGGTTATTGATATGTTGTTTAATGCCCAAGTTGAGTTGGGGGCATATCTTTTATTTCAAATCCACCACCTTTCTTGTCACCACCTTATAATTCCACCATTCCATTCACCATGGGCATTTATTTATTTTCTTTTGGTATTTAATCTAGCTCATGGGAGATGGGAGGGATCCAATCCTATCTGCTCTTGCTTGGCCTTATCCCATATTATGGAATGCACAAGAATAATGCCATGTCATTATTTGGTTTACACAAGAGTAACACATGGCATTTAATGTCTTGCATGGGCCATGCAACCATCTTCAACACCATTTCTTTTCTTTGTTTTTCTTTGTTTTGAGTGGAACCTTCCTCTTGGGAGATCTTCTCTTTTTCTCTCTTCACCTCTACCTAATCAACCTCACTTGAGTAGTGTCATGCATGAGCTTGTAAGATCATCACCATGTCCATCCTTTTCTCTCACTTGATCATGCATACCAACACCCATCACCACCTTTTATCTCTTCTACTCCTTTTGCTTGATCTTGTTTGATCTTTGCTTCATCTTGCTTGATCTTGTCAAAAACACTACCACCACATCACCCTCTCTCTCTATACTCTCTCCTAAGCCCTCTCTCCAAACCCTACCCCATGACCTACCCCTCCATGCCGAAGCATCAACCCCAACCCCTACCACACCTCTCTGTCTCTCCTCTCTCTATCATGTTGGCCCCACCTGACCACCCTCTCCCTGGCCCAAGTGCACCCCACCCCTTCTCCTCAAACCCTAGCCCGAGACCGCTCTCTCTCTCTCTTGTCCTCTCTCTTTTCTCGCCCCACTCTAGCTTTCCCTCGGGCCCCACTCCCTGCCTTTCTCCACGCAGCCCACTGGCAGTCCCACCACCCCTACCTGCCCAGCCCTACCTGCCCAGTGGCACGTGATCGAGGAGGAGGTGGAGAAAAAGGTGCCGAAGCAACCTTAACCCTACCCACTCCCGCACGGCATCTACCTCCCTCTCGCTCGCTTTACCTCACCCCGCACGGCTCCTATGCCTCTCCAGATCCACCCCAGAGCCCCTGCCTCTCCTCTCCTTCCTCTCCCCGACGCCTACCCCTCTCTCGCCGGCCACCGTCTGCACCATCGCCTACTCCTAGCTCCTGCTGTCGTGGTTGACGTGGGAGTGGTCGAGGCGCTCGAGGACGCTCCCCTGCTTCACCTCGTACGCGCCAGCCAGGAGGAGAAGGTCCCCAGCCGCCGCAGTACCGCGATGCCGTTGGAAACCCTAGCTCTCCGGCCGTCTGCCTCGCCACCGATCCCCAGCACCCCAAGACGTGCCACCACCATCAACCCCACCGCGGTGAGCTGCTAACTCTCCCGGACATCCCCTTTCTCGCCGTCGTTACCTGTATTTGCAGGACCTCTTGACGAACGCTCTCAGTGCATGGCATGCGCGTGCTATCTCTGCGTCGTCGCGTCGCGGGAACCTTGTCTGGCGGCGCAGCACTCCCCTAGCACCGATCCCACCTAGCCGCAGCGGTCGCCGGCCAGCACAAGAAGCGCCAGGTCGCGGGTTCGACCCCCGCGCCGCATGTCGTCTCTGTCACCGATCTGTCGTCAGACATCGTCAGAGAAGAACAACAGTAGCCGCAAAACCTTTTGCACTTAACCCCCTACCTTTTTGCTTCGATAACCCGTGGTCCGCCTGAGCCCCACCTGTTAGCCGTAGTGACACTTTGTAGAAAGGCACCCACTTTTGTGAACCCTCGACCCGCGCTCCCCGTCCGCGCCACGTGGTCGCGGCCGTTCATGAGTCAGGTGGGCCCAAGACACCCCGGTCCCACTCATCCAAGACAGTGTATCACCGTGGTGAGAAAAGTCCTCTCTCACGTTGCTTTCGCCAGGTCACCGGTCCTGTGTCGTATGCTGGGCTAGATCTGGGCGAGTACATCTGGTTTTTCTGCTTTGCTGTTTGATTTAAACTTTTCAAATTTGTTTTAAATTCAAATTCAAATCAGATTTAAATAATTTTTAAAATACAAATCCAAATATTACAAGTAATATATGTTTTGGAATCAGAAAAATGTGAGGAATTAAAATATGCTATTCAAAATAATGGTTGCACACTTTAAATTTTAGAGATGATTAAAATTACAATAAAATGCCCTTTATCTTATTTAATTAATAACTTTTGTTTTATAACTCCAAATTTGACAAATAATATGTCTAAATCGATCAGCGCGACGAGCCTGTTCTAGCTATGCATTCCATGTTCTGAATTGTAGCATGCATCATATAAATAATAAGTATACAGAAAGTGTTATGAGAGCAAACTGGGCTAAAAACTTAATAAAATGCTTTGATCTTGTACCCCACACCTCACCCATGCCATGCTACATTATTGCCATGCAAGTTGTGCACCATTCATCATGGCATGATTGTTTGCTTGTCGCATTTTAATTCATATGCTTGTGCACTCTATTTATGTTGGTCCTTGGTTGTTTGGTTCTTCTTCGAATAGACGCTGAGCAGGGGATATACCAGGAATCCCAGGAGCACTACCCAGATCCGTCCCTCGCTTCAACTGAGCTGCCAGGCAAGCACTACCACATGCTTGCATACATATAGTATCTACCGCCTCTATCTTATTCTTGCATCATTGAGTCGCGTTTGCATTAAATTGAATCCCAAGTAATGCATAGCCTTTACTTTTAAACTCCACCGAAGCTTGTTCCTCCATCCCATGAGCCATTACCACAGGAGTTGTTTGAGCCATGCGGGTCGTAGAATAGCATGTGTAGGGTTTGTGAGAGTCTGATGGATAATGAGGTACCTAAACAACTTAATCTGAGTAGTAATGGGATAACTAATGAAAGTGGCACCGGTGAGCAATATCTGCTATTTGGTTCTTCATGCTCACTTGTGTCCCGTAGGACCTCGAGTACTAGATTCCTGTTCCTTGACTATTCGCACTATCCACATCCGGGAGGCCTTATGGACCCCCCTGAGCTAGAGCTTGATTCATTCTTATTTCTTGGGGCCACAAACTAGTTTGGGGCTTTATTACTATCACCTGTACTGTTTAGGATTGCGGAGTGTTTTCGCGGTATCGACAAGCCCAGTCACACTTTCGGGTTCCTAGTCGTTTACATACATTGGCGCAAACCTTGGGTCCGTCTCAGAGCCGGCCAACTTCGTTGCGGGTAGCTTAATGGGGTGCCCCCCTGAAACATTTCTGAATCCTGTGATCGCTTTGTCGTGAATGCCTCGTTGGGTTTTGATTTGGTTTTTTTTTCCGAGGTTGATCGAGTGTGTGTTGCTATTTGTGCACCCCTGCAGGGTAAATCGTTCTGAAAGCCGTGTCCGCGGTTATGGACGACTTGGAGCATAGTTTCTCGATCATAGACAAGTATAACTAAAGTACCACTTTTAATTTGACTAAGTACCTGACTAGTAAATAGTGCAACACTCATGGAATGGTTAATAAAACTGCCAACGGATGGGGGGGGGGTTCTTCGTCCGCTTCCTCGTTGGTAAGTGAGGAGGAGGATGGATCTGTTAATATTACTATTATAACTGTTGCTATTAATTCACGGACATCCGTCTATCTTTGGTTAGGCGGATGGTTAACAAGTATCTATAGAATTGTTAGGTATTATCTTCTGCTGCAATTGCGTCACCCCAGGTTGTGTCCCCTTTAGAGGCATAAAGACTTGCTGAGTACCCCTAGGGTCTCACACGATAAATTGTTTGATTCGCATTTAATGTATACTCGCAAGATGGATACTGGGTGGAGGAGACGACGATGTTGGCAACGATCACCGGTGTAGAGATTCCGGAACGGGATCCGTGAGATCCGTAAGGCAGGATGTGTTTATTTATGGGGCATCTTATGCCGATTTGCTTCTTATCCGCATCGGATCTTGTCTTCGCCCGCTTGATACTCGATGTTTGATGTATGAGGAGATATCCTAAACTATTATATCTATCTAGGATATTTGGATCTTGCCGTATATGCTGCAATATTTCTATTTCTTTTAGATGGAATGGCTCGAGGACTGTTGTATGTGGCTTGCATACATACTCATTTGTGTATATAGTTGATCCTTCGCCATTCATTACGTTCTTGTCCCGATGTTTGGAAATGGTTAGGACGGCCGAAAGGTCTACCTGTGACTGACATTTGGCCCCATCGTACTATTTTAACCATTTCCGCTCATCCAGGCTTGTAACTAAGAGCGTAATTCACCGAGGTAGTTACACATTGCATGTGTGTTCTTTTCCACAAACCACATATGGATCCACTAGAGTAATTGCATGTGTGTTCTTTTCACAAACCACATATGGACCCACTAGAGTCATTGCATGTGTGTTATTATACTAAAACCAGCATTAGAGTCATTGCATGTGTGTTCTATTCACAAACCACATATGGATCAACTAGTGTCATTGCATGTGTGTTCTTTCCACAAACCACACATGGATCCCCCTGAGTCATTGAATGTGTGTTCTTTTCACAAACCACATCTGAACCTACTTGAGTCATTGCATTTGTGTTCTTTCCACAAACCACATATGGATCCACTAGAGTCATTGCATGTGTGTTCTTTTCAAAAACCACATATGGACCCACTAGAGTCATTGCATGTATATTCTTTTCACAAACCAGACATGGATCAACCAATGGCATTGCATGTGTGTTCTTTCCACAAACCACACATGGATACACCAGTGGCATTACATGTGTGTTCTTTCCACAAACCACACATGGATCCACTAGAGCCATTACATGTGTGTTCTTTCCACAAACCACATATGGATCAACCGGTGTCATTGCATGTGTGTTCTTTCCACAAACCAATATGGATCCACTAGAGTCATTGCATGTGTGTTCTTTTCACAAACCACATACGGACCCAATAGACACATTGCATGTGTGTTTTTTCCACAAACCACACATGGATCAACCAGTGTCATTGCATGTCTGTTCTTTCCACAAACCACATATTGATCAACCAGTGGTCATTACATGTGTGTTCTTTTCCACAAACCACATATGGATCCACTAGAGTCATTGCATGTGTGTTCTTTCCACAAACCACACATGGATTAACCAATGGCATTGCATGTGTGTTCTTTTCACAAACCACATATGGATCAACCAATGGCATTGCATGTGTGTTCTTTCCACAAACCACATATGGATCAACCAATGTCATTGCATGTGTGTTCCTGTCATGAGACACACATGGATCAACCAATGTCATTGCATGTGTGTTCTTGTCAAGAACCACATATGGATCCACCAGTGTTCATTGCATGTGTGTTCTTGTCATTAACCACACATGGATCAACCAGTGGTTATTGTATGTGTGTTCTTTCCGCAGACCACATATGGATCCACTAGAGTCATTGCACGTGTGTTCTTTTCACAAACCACATATGGACACACTAGAGTCATTGCATGTGTCTTCTTATACTAAAATCAGCCCTAGAGTCATTGCATGTGTGTTCTTTTCACAAACCACATATGTATCCACCAGTGTCATTGCATGTTTCTTCTTTCCACAAACCACTTATGGATCCACCAGTGTTCATTGCATGTGTGTTCTTTTCCACAAACCACATATGGATCCACTAGAGTCATTGCATGTGTGTTCTTTTCACAAACCACACATGGACCCACTAGAGTCATTGCATGTGTGTTCTTTCCACAAACCACACATGGATCAACCAGTGTCATTGCATGTGTGTTCTTTCCACAAACCACATATGGATCAACAAGTGGTCATTACATGTGTGTAATTTTCCACAAACCACATATGGATCCACTAGAGTCATTGCACGTGTGTTCTTTCCACAAACCACACATGGATTAACCAATGGCATTGCATGTGTGTTCTTTTCACAAACCACATATGGATCAACCAATGGCATTGCATGTGTGTTCTTTTCACAAACCACATATGGATCAACCAATGTTATTGCATGTGTGTTCCTGTCATGAGACACACATGGATCAACCAATGTCATTGCATGTGTGTTCCTGTCAAGAACCACATATGGATCCACCAGTGTTCATTGCATGTGTGTTCCTGTCATTAACCACACTTGGAACAACCAGTGGTTAGTGTATGTGTGTTCTTTCCGCAGACCACATATGGATCCACTAGAGTCATTGCACGTGTGTTCTTTTCACAAACCACATATGGACCCACTAGAGTCATTGCATGTGTCTTCTTATACTAAAATCAGCACTAGAGTCATTGCATGTGTGTTCTTTTCACAAACCACATATGGACCCACTAGAGTCATTGCATGTGTGTTCTTTCCACAAACCACACATGGGTCAACCAGTGTCATTGCATGTGTGTTCTTTCCACAAACCACATATGGATCAACAAGTGGTCATTGCATGTGTGTTCTTTTGCACAAACCACATATGGATCCACTAGAGTCATTGCATGTGTGTACTTTCCACAAACCACACATGGATTAACGAATGGCATTGCATGTGTGTTCTTTTCACAAACCACATGTGGATCAACCAATGGCATTGCATGTGTGTTCTTTTCACAAATCACATATAGATCCACCAGTGTTCACTACATGTGTGTTCTTTCCACAAACCACTTATGGATCCACTGTTCATTGCATGTGTGTTCTTTTCCACAAACCACATATGGATCCACTAGAGTCATTGCATGTGTGTTCTTTTCACAAACCACATATGGACCCACTAGAGTCATTGCATGTGTGTTCTTTCCACAAACCACACATGGATCAACTAGTGTCATTGCATGTGTGTTCTTTCCACAAACCACATATGGACCAACCCGTGGTCATTGCATGTGTGTTCTTTTCAAAAAACCAAATATGGATCCACTAGAGTCATTGCATGTGTCTTCTTTCAACAAACCACACATGTATTAACAAATGGCATTGCATGTGTGTTCTTTTCACAAACCACATGTGGATCAACCAATGGCATTGCATGTGTGTTCTTTTCACAAATCACATATGGATCCACCAGTGTTCACTACATGTGTGTTCTTTCCACAAACCACTTATGGATCCACCAGTGTTCATTGCATTTGTGTTCTTTTCACAAACGACATATGGATCCACTAGAGTCATTGCATGCGTGTTCTTTTCACAAACCACATATGGACCCACTAGAGTCATTGCATGTGTGTTCCTGTCAAGAACCACATATGGATCCACCAGCGTTCATTGCATGTGTGTTCCTGTCATGAACCACACATGGATCAGCCAGTGGTTATTGCATGTGTGTTGGTTTCCACAAACCACATATGGATCCACTAGAGTTATTGCACGTGTGTTCTTTTCACAAACCACATATGGTCCCACTAGAGTCATTGCATGTGTGTTCTTATACTAAAACCAGCACTAGGGTCATTGCATGTGTGTTCTTTTCACAAACCACATATGGATCAACCATTGTCATTGCATGTGTGTCCTTTCCACAAACCACACATGGATCCCCCTGAGTCATTGCATGGGCGTTCTTTTCACAAACCACATATGCATCCACTTGAGTCATTGCATGTGTGTTCTTTCCACAAACCACATATGGATCTAGTAGAGTCATTGCATGTGTGTTCTTTTCACAAACCACATATGGACCCACCAGAGTCATTGCATGTGTGTTCTTTCCACAAACCACATATGGATCAACCAGTGGTCATTGCATTTGTGTTCTTTCCACAAACCACATATGGATCCACTAGAGTCATTGCATGTGTGTTCTTTCCACAAACCACACATGGATCAACCAGTGCCATTGCATGTGTGTTCTTTCCACAAACCATATATGGATCAACCAGTGGTCATTGCATGTGTGTTCTTTCCACAAACCACATATGGATCCACTAGAGTCATTGCATGTGTGTTCTTTCCACAAACTACACATAGATTAACCCATGGCATTGCATGTGTGTTCTTTCCACAAACCACACATGGATCAACCAATGGCATTGCATGTGTATTCTTTTCACAAACCACACATGGATCAACCAATGGCTTTGCATGTGTGTTCTTTCCACAAACCACACATGGATCCACCAGAGTCATTGCATGTGTGTTCTTTCCACAAATCACACATGGATTAACCAATAGCTGATCCATGTGTGTTATTGTCACAAACCGCATATGGATCAACAAATGTCACTTCACGTGTGTTCTTTCCACAAACCACTTATTGATCCACCAGTGTTCATTTCATGTGTGTTCTTTTCCACAAACCACATATGGATCTACTAGAGTCATTGCATGCGTTCTTTTCACAAACCACATATGGACCCACTTGAGTCATTGCATGTGTGTTCTTTCCACAAACCACATATGGATCCACTAGAGTCATTGCATGTGTGTTCTTTTCACAAACCACATATGGACCCACTAGAGTCATTGCATGTATATTCTTTTCACAAACCACACATGGATCAACCAATGGCATTGCATGTGTGTTCTTTCCACAAACCACACATGGATACACCAGTGGCATTGCATGCGTGTTGTTTCCAGATACCACACATGGATCCACTAGAGTCATTGCATGTGTGTTCTTTCCACAACCCACACATGTATCAACCAATGTCATTGCATGTGTGTTCTTTTCACAAATCACATATGGATCCACCAGTGTTCACTACATTTGTGTTCTTTCCACAAACCACTTATGGATCCACCAGTGTTCATTGCATTTGTGTTCTTTTCACAAACGACATATCGATCCACTAGAGTCATTGCATGCGTGTTCTTTTCACAAACCACATATGGACCCACTAGAGTCATTGCATGTGTGTTCCTGTCATGAACCACACATGGATCAGCCAGTGGTTATTGCATGTGTGTTCTTTGCCACAAACCACTCATGGATCCACTAGACTCATTGCATGTGTGTTCTTTTCACAAACCACATATGGACCCACTAGAGTCATTGCATGTGTGTTCTTTCCTCAAACCACACATGGATTAACCAATGGCTGATCCATGGGTGTTATTGTCACAAACCACATATGGATCAACCAATGTCACTACATGTGTGTTCTTTCCACAAACCAATTATTGATCCACCAGTGTTCATTGCATGTGTGTTCTTTTCCACAAACCACATATGGATCCACTAGAGTCATTGCATGTGTGTTCTTTTCACAAACCACATATGGACCCACTAGAGTCATTGCATGTGTGTTATTATACTAAAACCAACACTAGAGTCATTGCATGTGTGTTCTTTTCACAAACCACATATGGATCAACTAGTGTCATTGCATGTGTGTTCTTTCCACAAACCACACATGCATCCCGCTGAGTAATTGAATGTCTGTTCTGTTCACAAACCACATATGGACCCACTAGAGTCATTGCATGTGTCTTCTTTCCACAAACCACACATGTATTAACAAATGGCATTGCATGTGTGTTCTTTTCACAAACCACATGTGGATCAACCAATGGCATTGCATGTGTGTTCTTTTCACAAATCACATATGGATCCACCAGCGTTCACTACATGTGTGTTCTTTCCACAAACCACTTATGGATCCACCAGTGTTCATTGCATTTGTGTTCTTTTCACAAATGACATATGGATCCACTAGAGTCATTGCATGCGTGTTCTTTTCACAAACCACATATGGACCCACTAGAGTCATTGCATGTGTGTTCCTGTCAAGAACCACATATGGATCCACCAGCGTTCATTGCATGTGTGTTCCTGTCATGAACCACACATGGATCAGCTAGTGGTTATCGCATGTGTGTTGGTTTCCACAAACCACATATGGATCCACTAGAGTTATTGCACGTGTGTTCTTTTCACAAACCACATATGGACCCACTAGAGTCATTGCATGTGTGTTCTTATACTAAAACCAGCACTAGGGTCATTGCATGTGTGTTCTTTTCACAAACCACATATGGATCAACCATTGTCATTGCATGTGTGTCCTTTCCACAAACCACACATGGATCCCCCTGAGTCATTGCATGGGCGTTCTTTTCACAAACCACATATGCATCCACTTGAGTCATTGCATGTGTGTTCTTTCCACAAACCACATATGGATCCACTAGAGTCATTGCATGTGTGTTGTTTTCACAAACCACATATGGACCCACCAGAGTCATTGCATGTGTGTTCTTTCCACAAACCACATATGGATCAACCAGTGGTCATTGCATTTGTGTTCTTTCCACAAACCACATATGGATCCACTAGAGTCATTGCATGTGTGTTCTTTCCACAAACCACACATGGATCAACCAGTGCCATTGCATGTGTGTTCTTTCCACAAACCATATATGGATCAACCAGTGGTCATTGCATGTGTGTTCTTTTCCACAAACCACATATGGATCCACTAGAGTCATTGCATGTGTGTTCTTTCCACAAACTACATAGATTAACCCATGGCATTGCATGTGTGTTCTTTCCACAAACCACACATGGATCAACCAATGGCATTGCATGTGTATTCTTTTCACAAACCACACATGGATCAACCAATGGCTTTGCATGTGTGTTCTTTCCACAAACCACACATGGATCCACCAGAGTCATTGCATGTGTGTTCTTTCCACAAATCACACATGGATTAACCAATAGCTGATCCATGTGTGTTATTGTCACAAACCGCATATGGATCAACGAATGTCACTTCACGTGTGTTCTTTCCACAAACCACTTATTGATCCACCAGTGTTCATTTCATGTGTGTTCTTTTCCACAAACCACATATGGATCTACTAGAGTCATTGCATGCGTGTTCTTTTCACAAACCACATATGGACCCACTTGAGTCATTGCATGTGTGTTCTTTCCACAAACCACATATGGATCCACTAGAGTCATTGCATGTGTGTTCTTTTCACAAACCACACATGGACCCACTAGAGTCATTGCATGTGTGTTCTTTCCACAAACCACACATGGATCAACCAGTGTCATTGCATGTGTGTTCTTTCCACAAACCACATATGGATCAACAAGTGGTCATTACATGTGTGTAATTTTCCACAAACCACATATGGATCCACTAGAGTCATTGCACGTGTGTTCTTTCCACAAACCACACATGGATTAACCAATGGCATTGCATGTGTGTTCTTTTCACAAACCACATATGGATCAACCAATGGCATTGCATGTGTGTTCTTTTCACAAACCACATATGGATCAACCAATGTTATTGCATGTGTGTTCCTGTCATGAGACACACATGGATCAACCAATGTCATTGCATGTGTGTTCCTGTCAAGAACCACATATGGATCCACCAGTGTTCATTGCATGTGTGTTCCTGTCATTAACCACACTTGGAACCAATTGGTTAGTGTGTATGTGTGTTCTTTCCGCAGACCACATATGGATCCACTAGAGTCATTGCACGTGTGTTCTTTTCACAAACCACATATGGACCCACTAGAGTCATTGCATGTGTCTTCTTATACTAAAATCAGCACTAGAGTCATTGCATGTGTGTTCTTTTCACAAACCACATATGGACCCACTAGAGTCATTGCATGTGTGTTCTTTCCACAAACCACACATGGGTCAACCAGTGTCATTGCATGTGTGTTCTTTCCACAAACCACATATGGATCAACAAGTGGTCATTGCATGTGTGTTCTTTTGCACAAACCACATATGGATCCACTAGAGTCATTGCATGTGTGTACTTTCCACAAACCACACATGGATTAACGAATGGCATTGCATGTGTGTTCTTTTCACAAACCACATGTGGATCAACCAATGGCATTGCATGTGTGTTCTTTTCACAAATTACATATAGATCCACCAGTGTTCACTACATGTGTGTTCTTTCCACAAACCACTTATGGATCCACCAGTGTTCATTGCATGTGTGTTCTTTTCCACAAACCACATATGGATCCACTAGAGTCATTGCATGTGTGTTCTTTTCACAAACCACATATGGACCCACTAGAGTCATTGCATGTGTGTTCTTTCCACAAACCACACATGGATCAACTAGTGTCATTGCATGTGTGTTCTTTCCACAAACCACATATGGACCAACCCGTGGTCATTGCATGTGTGTTCTTTTCAAAAAACCAAATATGGATCCACTAGAGTCATTGCATGTGTCTTCTTTCCACAAACCACACATGTATTAACAAATGGCATTGCATGTGTGTTCTTTTCACAAACCACATGTGGATCAACCAATGGCATTGCATGTGTGTTCTTTTCACAAATCACATATGGATCCACCAGTGTTCACTACATGTGTGTTCTTTCCACAAACCCCTTTTGGTTCCACCATTGTTCTTTGCATTTGTGTTCTTTTCACAAACGACATATGGATCCACTAGAGTCATTGCATGCGTGTTCTTTTCACAAACCACATATGGACCCACTAGAGTCATTGCATGTGTGTTCCTGTCAAGAACCACATATGGATCCACCAGCGTTCATTGCATGTGTGTTCCTGTCATGAACCACACATGGATCAGCCAGTGGTTATTGCATGTGTGTTGGTTTCCACAAACCACATATGGATCCACTAGAGTTATTGCACGTGTGTTCTTTTCACAAACCACATATGGTCCCACTAGAGTCATTGCATGTGTGTTCTTATACTAAAACCAGCACTAGGGTCATTGCATGTGTGTTCTTTTCACAAACCACATATGGATCAACCATTGTCATTGCATGTGTGTCCTTTCCACAAACCACACATGGATCCCCCTGAGTCATTGCATGGGCGTTCTTTTCACAAACCACATATGCATCCACTTGAGTCATTGCATGTGTGTTCTTTCCACAAACCACATATGGATCTAGTAGAGTCATTGCATGTGTGTTCTTTTCACAAACCACATATGGACCCACCAGAGTCATTGCATGTGTGTTCTTTCCACAAACCACATATGGATCAACCAGTGGTCATTGCATTTGTGTTCTTTCCACAAACCACATATGGATCCACTAGAGTCATTGCATGTGTGTTCTTTCCACAAACCACACATGGATCAACCAGTGCCATTGCATGTGTGTTCTTTCCACAAACCATATATGGATCAACCAGTGGTCATTGCATGTGTGTTCTTTTCCACAAACCACATATGGATCCACTAGAGTCATTGCATGTGTGTTCTTTCCACAAACTACACATAGATTAACCCATGGCATTGCATGTGTGTTCTTTCCACAAACCACACATGGATCAACCAATGGCATTGCATGTATTCTTTTCACAAACCACACATGGATCAACCAATGGCTTTGCATGTGTGTTCTTTCCACAAACCACACATGGATCCACCAGAGTCATTGCATGTGTGTTCTTTCCACAAATCACACATGGATTAACCAATAGCTGATCCATGTGTGTTATTGTCACAAACCGCATATGGATCAACAAATGTCACTTCACGTGTGTTCTTTCCACAAACCACTTATTGATCCACCAGTGTTCATTTCATGTGTGTTCTTTTCCACAAACCACATATGGATCTACTAGAGTCATTGCATGCGTGTTCTTTTCACAAACCACATATGGACCCACTTGAGTCATTGCATGTGTGTTCTTTCCACAAACCACATATGGATCCACTAGAGTCATTGCATGTGTGTTCTTTTCACAAACCACATATGGACCCACTAGAGTCATTGCATGTATATTCTTTTCACAAACCACACATGGATCAACCAATGGCATTGCATGTGTGTTCTTTCCACAAACCACACATGGATACACCAGTGGCATTGCATGCGTGTTGTTTCCAGATACCACACATGGATCCACTAGAGTCATTGCATGTGTGTTCTTTCCACAACCCACACATGTATCAACCAATGTCATTGCATGTGTGTTCTTTTCACAAATCACATATGGATCCACCAGTGTTCACTACATTTGTGTTCTTTCCACAAACCACTTATGGATCCACCAGTGTTCATTGCATTTGTGTTCTTTTCACAAACATATATCGATCCACTAGAGTCATTGCATGCGTGTTCTTTTCACAAACCACATATGGACCCACTAGAGTCATTGCATGTGTGTTCTGTCATGAACCACACATGGATCAGCCAGGTTATTGCATGTGTGTTCTTTGCCACAAACCACTCATGGATCCACTAGACTCATTGCATGTGTGTTCTTTTCACAAACCACATATGGACCCACTAGAGTCATTGCATGTGTGTTCTTTCCTCAAACCACACATGGATTAACCAATGGCTGATCCATGGGTGTTATTGTCACAAACCACATATGGATCAACCAATGTCACTACATGTGTGTTCTTTCCACAAACCAATTATTGATCCACCAGTGTTCATTGCATGTGTGTTCTTTTCCACAAACCACATATGGATCCACTAGAGTCATTGCATGTGTGTTCTTTTCACAAACCACATATGGACCCACTAGAGTCATTGCATGTGTGTTATTATACTAAAACCAACACTAGAGTCATTGCATGTGTGTTCTTTTCACAAACCACATATGGATCAACTAGTGTCATTGCATGTGTGTTCTTTCCACAAACCACACATGCATCCCGCTGAGTAATTGAATGTCTGTTCTGTTCACAAACCACATATGGACCCACTAGAGTCATTGCATGTGTCTTCTTTCCACAAACCACACATGTATTAACAAATGGCATTGCATGTGTGTTCTTTTCACAAACCACATGTGGATCAACCAATGGCATTGCATGTGTGTTCTTTTCACAAATCACATATGGATCCACCAGCGTTCACTACATGTGTGTTCTTTCCACAAACCACTTATGGATCCACCAGTGTTCATTGCATTTGTGTTCTTTTCACAAATGACATATGGATCCACTAGAGTCATTGCATGTTCTTTTCACAAACCACATATGGACCCACTAGAGTCATTGCATGTGTGTTCCTGTCAAGAACCACATATGGATCCACCAGCGTTCATTGCATGTGTGTCCTGTCATGAACCACACATGGATCAGCTAGTGGTTATCGCATGTGTGTTGGTTTCACAAACCACATATGGATCCACTAGAGTTATTGCACGTGTGTTCTTTTCACAAACCACATATGGACCCACTAGAGTCATTGCATGTGTGTTCTTATACTAAAACCAGCACTAGGGTCATTGCATGTGTGTTCTTTTCACAAACCACATATGGATCAACCATTGTCATTGCATGTGTGTCCTTTCCACAAACCACACATGGATCCACCAGAGTCATTGCATGTGAGTTCTTTACACAAACCAAATATGCATCCACTTGAGTCATAGCATGTGTGTTCTTTCCACAAAACCACATATGGATCCACTAGAGTCATTGCATGTGTGTTGTTTTCACAAACCACATATGGACCCACCAGAGTCATTGCATGTGTGTTCTTTCCACAAACCACATATGGATCAACCAGTGGTCATTGCATTTGTGTTCTTTCCACAAACCACATATGGATCCACTAGAGTCATTGCATGTGTGTTCTTTCCACAAACCACACATGGATCAACCAGTGCCATTGCATGTGTGTTCTTTCCACAAACCATATATGGATCAACCAGTGGTCATTGCATGTGTGTTCTTTTCCACAAACCACATATGGATCCACTAGAGTCATTGCATGTGTGTTCTTTCCACAAACTACACATAGATTAACCCATGGCATTGCATGTGTGTTCTTTCCACAAACCACACATGGATCAACCAATGGCATTGCATGTGTATTCTTTTCACAAACCACACATGGATCAACCAATGGCTTTGCATGTGTGTTCTTTCCACAAACCACACATGGATCCACCAGAGTCATTGCATGTGTGTTCTTTCCACAAATCACACATGGATTAACCAATAGCTGATCCATGTGTGTTATTGTCACAAACCGCATATGGATCAACGAATGTCACTTCACGTGTGTTCTTTCCACAAACCACTTATTGATCCACCAGTGTTCATTTCATGTGTGTTCTTTTCCACAAACCACATATGGATCTACTAGAGTCATTGCATGCGTGTTCTTTTCACAAACCACATATGGACCCACTTGAGTCATTGCATGTGTGTTCTTTCCACAAACCACATATGGATCCACTAGAGTCATTGCATGTGTGTTCTATTCATAAACCACATGGACCCACTAGAGTCATTGCATGTGTGTTCTTTCCACAAACCACACATGGATCAACCAGTGTCATTGCATGTGTGTTCTTTCCACAAACCACATATGGATCAACAAGTGGTCATTACATGTGTGTAATTTTCCACAAACCACATATGGATCCACTAGAGTCATTGCACGTGTGTTCTTTCCACAAACCACACATGGATTAACCAATGGCATTGCATGTGTGTTCTTTTCACAAACCACATATGGATCAACCAATGGCATTGCATGTGTGTTCTTTTCACAAACCACATATGGATCAACCAATGTTATTGCATGTGTGTTCCTGTCATGAGACACACATGGATCAACCAATGTCATTGCATGTGTGTTCCTGTCAAGAACCACATATGGATCCACCAGTGTTCATTGCATGTGTGTTCCTGTCATTAACCACACTTGGAACAACCAGTGGTTAGTGTATGTGTGTTCTTTCCGCAGACCACATATGGATCCACTAGAGTCATTGCACGTGTGTTCTTTTCACAAACCACATATGGACCCACTAGAGTCATTGCATGTGTCTTCTTATACTAAAATCAGCACTAGAGTCATTGCATGTGTGTTCTTTTCACAAACCACATATGGACCCACTAGAGTCATTGCATGTGTGTTCTTTCCACAAACCACACATGGGTCAACCAGTGTCATTGCATGTGTGTTCTTTCCACAAACCACATATGGATCAACAAGTGGTCATTGCATGTGCGTTCTTTTGCACAAACCACATATGGATCCACTAGAGTCATTGCATGTGTGTACTTTCCACAAACCACACATGGATTAACGAATGGCATTGCATGTGTTCTTTTCACAAACCACATGTGGATCAACCAATGGCATTGCATGTGTGTTCTTTTCACAAATCACATATAGATCCACCAGTGTTCACTACATGTGTGTTCTTTCCACAAACCACTTATGGATCCACCAGTGTTCATTGCATGTGTGTTCTTTTCCACAAACCACATATGGATCCACTAGAGTCATTGCATGTGTGTTCTTTTCACAAACCACATATGGACCCACTAGAGTCATTGCATGTGTGTTCTTTCCACAAACCACACATGGATCAACTAGTGTCATTGCATGTGTGTTCTTTCCACAAACCACATATGGACCAACCTGAGTCATTGCATGTGTGTTCTTTTCAAAAAACCAAATATGGATCCACTAGAGTCATTGCATGTGTCTTCTTTCCACAAACCACACATGTATTAACAAATGGCATTGCATGTGTGTTCTTTTCACAAACCACATGTGGATCAACCAATGGCATTGCATGTGTGTTCTTTTCACAAATCACATATGGATCCACCAGTGTTCACTACATGTGTGTTCTTTCCACAAACCACTTATGGATCCACCAGTGTTCATTGCATTTGTGTTCTTTTCACAAACGACATATGGATCCACTAGAGTCATTGCATGCGTGTTCTTTTCAAACCACATATGGACCCACTAGAGTCATTGCATGTGTGTTCCTGTCAAGAACCACATATGGATCCACCAGCGTTCATTGCATGTGTGTTCCTGTCATGAACCACACATGGATCAGCCAGTGGTTATTGCATGTGTGTTGGTTTCCACAAACCACATATGGATCCACTAGAGTTATTGCACGTGTGTTCTTTTCACAAACCACATATGGTCCCACTAGAGTCATTGCATGTGTGTTCTTATACTAAAACCAGCACTAGGGTCATTGCATGTGTGTTCTTTTCACAAACCACATATGGATCAACCATTGTCATTGCATGTGTGTCCTTTCCACAAACCACACATGGATCCCCCTGAGTCATTGCATGGGCGTTCTTTTCACAAACCACATATGCATCCACTTGAGTCATTGCATGTGTGTTCTTTCCACAAACCACATATGGATCTAGTAGAGTCATTGCATGTGTGTTCTTTTCACAAACCACATATGGACCCACCAGTCATTGCATGTGTGTTCTTTCCACAAACCACATATGGATCAACCAGTGGTCATTGCATTTGTGTTCTTTCCACAAACCACATATGGATCCACTAGAGTCATTGCATGTGTGTTCTTTCCACAAACCACACATGGATCAACCAGTGCCATTGCATGTGTGTTCTTTCCACAAACCATATATGGATCAACCAGTGGTCATTGCATGTGTGTTTTTTCCACAAACCACATATGGATCAACTAGAGTCATTGCATGTGTGTTCTTTCCACAAACTACACATAGATTAACCCATGGCATTGCATGTGTGTTCTTTCCACAAACCACACATGGATCAACCAATGGCATTGCATGTGTATTCTTTTCACAAACCACATGGATCAACCAATGGCTTTGCATGTGTGTTCTTTCCACAAACCACACATGGATCCACCAGAGTCATTGCATGTGTGTTATTTCCACAAATCACACATGGATTAACCAATAGCTGATCCATGTGTTATTGTCACAAACCGCATATGGATCAACAAATGTCACTTCACGTGTGTTCTTTCCACAAACCACTTATTGATCCACCAGTGTTCATTTCATGTGTGTTCTTTTCCACAAACCACATATGGATCTACTAGAGTCATTGCATGCGTGTTCTTTTCACAAACCACATATGGACCCACTTGAGTCATTGCATGTGTGTTCTTTCCACAAACCACATATGGATCCACTAGAGTCATTGCATGTGTGTTCTTTTCACAAACCACATATGGACCCACTAGAGTCATTGCATGTATATTCTTTTCACAAACCACACATGGATCAACCAATGGCATTGCATGTGTGTTCTTTCCACAAACCACACATGGATACACCAGTGGCATTGCATGCGTGTTGTTTCCAGATACCACACATGGATCCACTAGAGTCATTGCATGTGTGTTCTTTCCACAACCCACACATGTATCAACCAATGTCATTGCATGTGTGTTCTTTTCACAAATCACATATGGATCCACCAGTGTTCACTACATTTGTGTTCTTTCCACAAACCACTTATGGATCCACCAGTGTTCATTGCATTTGTGTTCTTTTCACAAACGACATATCGATCCACTAGAGTCATTGCATGCGTGTTCTTTTCACAAACCACATATGGACCCACTAGAGTCATTGCATGTGTGTTCCTGTCATGAACCACACATGGATCAGCCAGTGGTTATTGCATGTGTGTTTGCCACAAACCACACATGGATCCACTAGACTCATTGCATGTGTGTTCTTTTCACAAACCACATATGGACCCACTAGAGTCATTGCATGTGTGTTCTTTCCTCAAACCACACATGGATTAATCAATGGCTGATCCATGGGTGTTATTGTCACAAACCACATATGGATCAACCAATGTCACTACATGTGTGTTCTTTCCACAAACCAATTATTGATCCACCAGTGTTCATTGCATGTGTGTTCTTTTCCACAAACCACATATGGATCCACTAGAGTCATTGCATGTGTGTTCTTTTCACAAACCACATATGGACCCACTAGAGTCATTGCATGTGTGTTATTATACTAAAACCAACACTAGAGTCATTGCATGTGTGTTCTTTTCACAAACCACATATGGATCAACTAGTGTCATTGCATGTGTGTTCTTTCCACAAACCACACATGCATCCCGCTGAGTAATTGAATGTCTGTTCTGTTCACAAACCACATATGGACCCACTAGAGTCATTGCATGTGTCTTCTTTCCACAAACCACACATGTATTAACAAATGGCATTGCATGTGTGTTCTTTTCACAAACCACATGTGGATCAACCAATGGCATTGCATGTGTGTTCTTTTCACAAATCACATATGGATCCACCATGCTCACTACATGTGTGTTCTTTCCACAAACCACTTATGGATCCACCAGTGTTCATTGCATTTGTGTTCTTTACACAAAGCACATATGGATCCACTAGAGTCATTGCATGGGTGTTGTTTTCACAAACCACATATGGACCCACAAGAGTCATTGCATGTGTGATCGTGACAAAAACCACATATGGATCCACCAGCGTTCATTGCATGTGTGTTCCTGTCATGAACCACACATGGATCAGCTAGTGGTTATCGCATGTGTGTTGGTTTCCACAAACCACATATGGATCCACTAGAGTTATTGCACGTGTGTTCTTTTCACAAACCACATATGGACCCACTAGAGTCATTGCATGTGTGTTCTTATACTAAAACCAGCACTAGGGTCATTGCATGTGTGTTCTTTTCACAAACCACATATGGATCAACCATTGTCATTGCATGTGTGTCCTTTCCACAAACCACACATGGATCCCCCTGAGTCATTGCATGGGCGTTCTTTTCACAAACCACATATGCATCCACTTGAGTCATTGCATGTGTGTTCTTTCCACAAACCACATATGGATCCACTAGAGTCATTGCATGTGTGTTGTTTTCACAAACCACATATGGACCCACCAGAGTCATTGCATGTGTGTTCTTTCCACAAACCACATATGGATCAACCAGTGGTCATTGCATTTGTGTTCTTTCCACAAACCACATATGGATCCACTAGAGTCATTGCATGTGTGTTCTTTCCACAAACCACACATGGATCAACCAGTGCCATTGCATGTGTGTTCTTTCCACAAACCATATATGGATCAACCAGTGGTCATTGCATGTGTGTTCTTTTCCACAAACCACATATGGATCCACTAGAGTCATTGCATGTGTGTTCTTTCCACAAACTACACATAGATTAACCCATGGCATTGCATGTGTGTTCTTTCCACAAACCACACATGGATCAACCAATGGCATTGCATGTGTATTCTTTTCACAAACCACACATGGATCAACCAATGGCTTTGCATGTGTGTTCTTTCCACAAACCACACATGGATCCACCAGAGTCATTGCATGTGTGTTCTTTCCACAAATCACACATGGATTAACCAATAGCTGATCCATGTGTGTTATTGTCACAAACCGCATATGGATCAACGAATGTCACTTCACGTGTGTTCTTTCCACAAACCACTTATTGATCCACCAGTGTTCATTTCATGTGTGTTCTTTTCCACAAACCACATATGGATCTACTAGAGTCATTGCATGCGTGTTCTTTTCACAAACCACATATGGACCCACTTGAGTCATTGCATGTGTGTTCTTTCCACAAACCACATATGGATCCACTAGAGTCATTGCATGTGTGTTCTTTTCACAAACCACACATGGACCCACTAGAGTCATTGCATGTGTGTTCTTTCCACAAACCACACATGGATCAACCCGGGTCATTGCATGTGTGTTCTTTCCACAAACCACATATGGATCAACAAGTGGTCATTACATGTGTGTAATTTTCCACAAACCACATATGGATCCACTAGAGTCATTGCACGTGTGTTCTTTCCACAAACCACACATGGATTAACCAATGGCATTGCATGTGTGTTCTTTTCACAAACCACATATGGATCAACCAATGGCATTGCATGTGTGTTCTTTTCACAAACCACATATGGATCAACCAATGTTATTGCATGTGTGTTCCTGTCATGAGACACACATGGATCAACCAATGTCATTGCATGTGTGTTCCTGTCAAGAACCACATATGGATCCACCAGTGTTCATTGCATGTGTGTTCCTGTCATTAACCACACTTGGAACAACCAGTGGTTAGTGTATGTGTGTTCTTTCCGCAGACCACATATGGATCCACTAGAGTCATTGCACGTGTGTTCTTTTCACAAACCACATATGGACCCACTAGAGTCATTGCATGTGTCTTCTTATACTAAAATCAGCACTAGAGTCATTGCATGTGTGTTCTTTTCACAAACCACATATGGACCCACTAGAGTCATTGCATGTGTGTTCTTTCCACAAACCACACATGGGTCAACCAGTGTCATTGCATGTGTGTTCTTTCCACAAACCACATATGGATCAACAAGTGGTCATTGCATGTGTGTTCTTTTGCACAAACCACATATGGATCCACTAGAGTCATTGCATGTGTGTACTTTCCACAAACCACACATGGATTAACGAATGGCATTGCATGTGTGTTCTTTTCACAAACCACATGTGGATCAACCAATGGCATTGCATGTGTGTTCTTTTCACAAATTACATATAGATCCACCAGTGTTCACTACATGTGTGTTCTTTCCACAAACCACTTATGGATCCACCAGTGTTCATTGCATGTGTGTTCTTTCCACAAACCACATATGGATCCACTAGAGTCATTGCATGTGTGTTCTTTTCACAAACCACATATGGACCCACTAGAGTCATTGCATGTGTGTTCTTTCCACAAACCACACATGGATCAACTAGTGTCATTGCATGTGTGTTCTTTCCACAAACCACATATGGACCAACCCGTGGTCATTGCATGTGTGTTCTTTTCAAAAAACCAAATATGGATCCACTAGAGTCATTGCATGTGTCTTCTTTCCACAAACCACACATGTATTAACAAATGGCATTGCATGTGTGTTCTTTTCACAAACCACATGTGGATCAACCAATGGCATTGCATGTGTGTTCTTTTCACAAATCACATATGGATCCACCAGTGTTCACTACATGTGTGTTCTTTCCACAAACCACTTATGGATCCACCAGTGTTCATTGCATTTGTGTTCTTTTCACAAACGACATATGGATCCACTAGAGTCATTGCATGCGTGTTCTTTTCACAAACCACATATGGACCCACTAGAGTCATTGCATGTGTGTTCATTACAAGAACCACAAATGGATCCACAAGTCTCATTGCATGTGTGTTCCTGTCATGAACCACACATGGATCAGCCAGTGGTTTTTGCATGTGTGTTGGGTTCCACAAACCACATATGGATCCACTAGAGTTATTGCACGTGTGTTCTTTTCACAAACCACATATGGTCCCACTAGAGTCATTGCATGTGTGTTCTTATACTAAAACCAGCACTAGGGTCATTGCATGTGTGTTCTTTTCACAAACCACATATGGATCAACCATTGTCATTGCATGTGTGTCCTTTCCACAAACCACACATGGATCCCCCTGAGTCATTGCATGGGCGTTCTTTTCACAAACCACATATGCATCCACTTGAGTCATTGCATGTGTGTTCTTTCCACAAACCACATATGGATCTAGTAGAGTCATTGCATGTGTGTTCTTTTCACAAACCACATATGGACCCACCAGAGTCATTGCATGTGTGTTCTTTCCACAAACCACATATGGATCAACCAGTGGTCATTGCATTTGTGTTCTTTCCACAAACCACATATGGATCCACTAGAGTCATTGCATGTGTGTTCTTTCCACAAACCACACATGGATCAACCAGTGCCATTGCATGTGTGTTCTTTCCACAAACCATATATGGATCAACCAGTGGTCATTGCATGTGTGTTCTTTCCACAAACCACATATGGATCCACTAGAGTCATTGCATGTGTGTTCTTTCCACAAACTACACATAGATTAACCCATGGCATTGCATGTGTGTTCTTTCCACAAACCACACATGGATCAACCAATGGCATTGCATGTGTATTCTTTTCACAAACCACACATGGATCAACCAATGGCTTTGCATGTGTGTTCTTTCCACAAACCACACATGGATCCACCAGAGTCATTGCATGTGTGTTCTTTCCACAAATCACACATGGATTAACCAATAGCTGATCCATGTGTGTTATTGTCACAAACCGCATATGGATCAACAAATGTCACTTCACGTGTGTTCTTTCCACAAACCACTTATTGATCCACCAGTGTTCATTTCATGTGTGTTCTTTTCCACAAACCACATATGGATCTACTAGAGTCATTGCATGCGTGTTCTTTTCACAAACCACATATGGACCCACTTGAGTCATTGCATGTGTGTTCTTTCCACAAACCACATATGGATCCACTAGAGTCATTGCATGTGTGTTCTTTTCACAAACCACATATGGACCCACTAGAGTCATTGCATGTATATTCTTTTCACAAACCACACATGGATCAACCAATGGCATTGCATGTGTGTTCTTTCCACAAACCACACATGGATACACCAGTGGCATTGCATGCGTGTTGTTTCCAGATACCACACATGGATCCACTAGAGTCATTGCATGTGTGTTCTTTCCACAACCCACACATGTATCAACCAATGTCATTGCATGTGTGTTCTTTTCACAAATCACATATGGATCCACCAGTGTTCACTACATGTGTGTTCTTTCCACAAACCACTTATGGATCCACCAGTGTTCATTGCATTTGTGTTCTTTTCACAAACCACATATCGATCCACTAGAGTCATTGCATGCGTGTTCTTTTCACAAACCACATATGGACCCACTAGAGTCATTGCATGTGTGTTCCTGTCATGAACCACACATGGATCAGCCAGTGGTTATTGCATGTGTGTTCTTTGCCACAAACCACTCATGGATCCACTAGACTCATTGCATGTGTGTTCTTTTCACAAACCACATATGGACCCACTAGAGTCATTGCATGTGTGTTCTTTCCTCAAACCACACATGGATTAACCAATGGCTGATCCATGGGTGTTATTGTCACAAACCACATATGGATCAACCAATTTCACTACATGTGTGTTCTTTCCACAAACCAATTATTGATCCACCAGTGTTCATTGCATGTGTGTTCTTTTCCACAAACCACATATGGATCCACTAGAGTCATTGCATGTGTGTTCTTTTCACAAACCACATATGGACCCACTAGAGTCATTGCATGTGTGTTATTATACTAAAACCAACACTAGAGTCATTGCATGTGTGTTCTTTTCACAAACCACATATGGATCAACTAGTGTCATTGCATGTGTGTTCTTTCCACAAACCACACATGCATCCCGCTGAGTAATTGAATGTCTGTTCTGTTCACAAACCACATATGGACCCACTAGAGTCATTGCATGTGTCTTCTTTCCACAAACCACACATGTATTAACAAATGGCATTGCATGTGTGTTCTTTTCACAAACCACATGTGGATCAACCAATGGCATTGCATGTGTGTTCTTTTCACAAATCACATATGGATCCACCATCGTTCACTACATGTGTGTTCTTTCCACAAACCACTTATGGATCCACCAGTGTTCATTGCATTTGTGTTCTTTTCACAAATGACATATGGATCCACTAGAGTCATTGCATGCGTGTTCTTTTCACAAACCACATATGGACCCACTAGAGTCATTGCATGTGTGTTCCTGTCAAGAACCACATATGGATCCACCAGCGTTCATTGCATGTGTGTTCCTGTCATGAACCACACATGGATCAGCTAGTGGTTATCGCATGTGTGTTGGTTTCCACAAACCACATATGGATCCACTAGAGTTATTGCACGTGTGTTCTTTTCACAAACCACATATGGACCCACTAGAGTCATTGCATGTGTGTTCTTATACTAAAACCAGCACTAGGGTCATTGCATGTGTGTTCTTTTCACAAACCACATATGGATCAACCATTGTCATTGCATGTGTGTCCTTTCCACAAACCACACATGGATCCCCCTGAGTCATTGCATGGGCGTTCTTTTCACAAACCACATATGCATCCACTTGAGTCATTGCATGTGTGTTCTTTCCACAAACCACATATGGATCCACTAGAGTCATTGCATGTGTGTTGTTTTCACAAACCACATATGGACCCACCAGAGTCATTGCATGTGTGTTCTTTCCACAAACCACATATGGATCAACCAGTGGTCATTGCATTTGTGTTCTTTCCACAAACCACATATGGATCCACTAGAGTCATTGCATGTGTGTTCTTTCCACAAACCACATGGATCAACCAGTGCCATTGCATGTGTGTTCTTTCCACAAACCATATATGGATCAACCAGTGGTCATTGCATGTGTGTTCTTTTCCACAAACCACATATGGATCCACTAGAGTCATTGCATGTGTGTTCTTTCCACAAACTACACATAGATTAACCCATGGCATTGCATGTGTGTTCTTTCCACAAACCACACATGGATCAACCAATGGCATTGCATGTGTATTCTTTTCACAAACCACACATGGATCAACCAATGGCTTTGCATGTGTGTTCTTTCCACAAACCACACATGGATCCACCAGAGTCATTGCATGTGTGTTCTTTCCACAAATCACACATGGATTAACCAATAGCTGATCCATGTGTGTTATTGTCACAAACCGCATATGGATCAACGAATGTCACTTCTCGTGTGTTCTGTCCACACACCACTTATTGATCCACCAGTGTTCATTTGATGTGTGTTCCTTTCCACAAACCACATATGGATCTACTAGAGTCATTGCATGCGTGTTCTTTCACAAACCACATATGGACCCACTTGAGTCATTGCATGTGTGTTCTTTCCACAAACCACATATGGATCCACTAGAGTCATTGCATGTGTGTTCTTTTCACAAACCACATGGAACCACTAGAGTCATTGCATGTGTGTTCTTTCCACAAACCACACATGGATCAACCAGTGTCATTGCATGTGTGTTCTTTCCACAAACCACATATGGATCTACAAGTGGTCATTACATGTGTAATTTCCACAAACCACAAATGGATCCACTAGAGTCATTGCACGTGTGTTATTTCCACAAACCACACATGGATTAACCAATGGCATTGCATGTGTGTTCTTTTCACAAACCACATATGGATCAACCAATGGCATTGCATGTGTGTTCTTTTCACAAACCACATATGGATCAACCAATGTTATTGCATGTGTGTTCCTGTCATGAGACACACATGGATCAACCAATGTCATTGCATGTGTGTTCCTGTCAAGAACCACATATGGATCCACCAGTGTTCATTGCATGTGTGTTCCTGTCATTAACCACACTTGGAACAACCAGTGGTTAGTGTATGTGTGTTCTTTCCTTGCACACATATGGATCCACTAGAGTCATTGCGTGTGTTCCTCTCACAAACCACATATGGACCCACTAGAGTCATTGCATGTGTCTTCTTATACTAAAATCAGCACTAGAGTCATTGCATGTGTGTTCTTTTCACAAACCACATATGGACCCACTAGAGTCATTGCATGTGTGTTCTTTCCACAAACCACACATGGGTCAACCAGTGTCATTGCATGTGTGTTCTTTCCACAAACCACATATGGATCAACAAGTGGTCATTGCATGTGCGTTCTTTTGCACAAACCACATATGGATCCACTAGAGTCATTGCATGTGTGTACTTTCCACAAACCACACATGGATTAACGAATGGCATTGCATGTGTGTTCTTTTCACAAACCACATGTGGATCAACCAATGGCATTGCATGTGTGTTCTTTTCACAAATCACATATAGATCCACCAGTGTTCACTACATGTGTGTTCTTTCCACAAACCACTTATGGATCCACCAGTGTTCATTGCATGTGTGTTCTTTTCCACAAACCACATATGGATCCACTAGAGTCATTGCATGTGTTGTCTTTTCACAAACCACATATGGACCCACTAGAGTCATTGCATGTGTGTTCTTTCCACAAACCACACATGGATCAACTAGTGTCATTGCATGTGTGTTCTTTCCACAAACCACATATGGACCAACCCGTGGTCATTGCATGTGTGTTCTATTCAAAAAACCAAATATGGATCCACTAGAGTTATTGCATGTGTCTTCTTTCCACAAACCACACATGTATTAACAAATGGCATTGCATGTGTGTTCTTTTCACAAACCACATGTGGATCAACCAATGGCATTGCATGTGTGTTCTTTTCACAAATCACATATGGATCCACCAGTGTTCACTACATGTGTGTTCTTTCCACAAACCACTTATGGATCCACCAGTGTTCATTGCATTTGTGTTCTTTTCACAAACGACATATGGATCCACTAGAGTCATTGCATGCGTGTTCTTTTCACAAACCACATATGGACCCACTAGAGTCATTGCATGTGTGTTCCTGTCAAGAACCACATATGGATCCACCAGCGTTCATTGCATGTGTGTTCCTGTCATGAACCACACATGGATCAGCCAGTGGTTATTGCATGTGTGTTGGTTTCCACAAACCACATATGGATCCACTAGAGTTATTGCACGTGTGTTCTTTTCACAAACCACATATGGACCCACTAGAGTCATTGCATGTGTGTTCTTATACTAAAACCAGCACTAGGGTCATTGCATGTGTGTTCTTTTCACAAACCACATATGGATCAACCATTGTCATTGCATGTGTCCTTTCCACAAACCACACATGGATCCCCCTGAGTCATTGCATGGGCGTTCTTTTCACAAACCACATATGCATCCACTTGAGTCATTGCATGTGTGTTCTTTCCACAAACCACATATGGAGCTAGTAGTGCCATTGCATGTGTGTTCTTTCCACAAACCATATATGGATCAACCAGTGGTCATTGCATGTGTGTTCTTTTCCACAAACCACATATGGATCCACTAGAGTCATTGCATGTGTGTTCTTTCCACAAACTACACATAGATTAACCCATGGCATTGCATGTGTGTTCTTTCCACAAACCACACATGGATCAACCAATGGCATTGCATGTGTATTCTTTTCACAAACCACACATGGATCAACCAATGGCTTTGCATGTGTGTTCTTTCCACAAACCACACATGGATCCACCAGAGTCATTGCATGTGTGTTCTTTCCACAAATCACACATGGATTAACCAATAGCTGATCCATGTGTGTTATTGTCACAAACCGCATATGGATCAACAAATGTCACTTCACGTGTGTTCTTTCCACAAACCACTTATTGATCCACCAGTGTTCATTTCATGTGTGTTCTTTTCCACAAACCACATATGGATCTACTAGAGTCATTGCATGCGTGTTCTTTTCACAAACCACATATGGACCCACTTGAGTCATTGCATGTGTGTTCTTTCCACAAACCACATATGGATCCACTAGAGTCATTGCATGTGTGTTCTTTTCACAAACCACATATGGACCCACTAGAGTCATTGCATGTATATTCTTTTCACAAACCACACATGGATCAACCAATGGCATTGCATGTGTGTTCTTTCCACAAACCACACATGGATACACCAGTGGCATTGCATGCGTGTTGTTTCCAGATACCACACATGGATCCACTAGAGTCATTGCATGTGTGTTCTTTCCACAACCCACACATGTATCAACCAATGTCATTGCATGTGTGTTCTTTTCACAAATCACATATGGATCCACCAGTGTTCACTACATGTGTGTTCTTTCCACAAACCACTTATGGATCCACCAGTGTTCATTGCATTTGTGTTCTTTTCACAAACGACATATCGATCCACTAGAGTCATTGCATGCGTGTTCTTTTCACAAACCACATATGGACCCACTAGAGTCATTGCATGTGTGTTCCTGTCATGAACCACACATGGATCAGCCAGTGGTTATTGCATGTGTGTTCTTTGCCACAAACCACTCATGGATCCACTAGACTCATTGCATGTGTGTTCTTTTCACAAACCACATATGGACCCACTAGAGTCATTGCATGTGTGTTCTTTCCTCAAACCACACATGGATTAACCAATGGCTGATCCATGGGTGTTATTGTCACAAACCACATATGGATCAACCAATGTCACTACATGTGTGTTCTTTCCACAAACCAATTATTGATCCACCAGTGTTCATTGCATGTGTGTTCTTTTCCACAAACCACATATGGATCCACTAGAGTCATTGCATGTGTGTTCTTTTCACAAACCACATATGGATCAACTAGTGTCATTGCATGTGTGTTCTTTCCACAAACCACACATGCATCCCGCTGAGTAATTGAATGTCTGTTCTGTTCACAAACCACATATGGACCCACTAGAGTCATTGCATGTGTCTTCTTTCCACAAACCACACATGTATTAACAAATGGCATTGCATGTGTGTTCTTTTCACAAACCACATGTGGATCAACCAATGGCATTGCATGTGTGTTCTTTTCACAAATCACATATGGATCCACCAGCGTTCACTACATGTGTGTTCTTTCCACAAACCACTTATGGATCCACCAGTGTTCATTGCATTTGTGTTCTTTTCACAAATGACATATGGATCCACTAGAGTCATTGCATGCGTGTTCTTTTCACAAACCACATATGGACCCACTAGAGTCATTGCATGTGTTCTGTCAAGAACCACATATGGATCCACCAGCGTTCATTGCATGTGTGTTCCTGTCATGAACCACACATGGATCAGCTAGTGGTTATCGCATGTGTGTTGGTTTCCACAAACCACATATGGATCCACTAGAGTTATTGCACGTGTGTTCTTTTCACAAACCACATATGGACCCACTAGAGTCATTGCATGTGTGTTCTTATACTAAAACCAGCACTAGGGTCATTGCATGTGTGTTCTTTTCACAAACCACATATGGATCAACCATTGTCATTGCATGTGTGTCCTTTCCACAAACCACACATGGATCCCCCTGAGTCATTGCATGGGCGTTCTTTTCACAAACCACATATGCATCCACTTGAGTCATTGCATGTGTGTTCTTTCCACAAACCACATATGGATCCACTAGAGTCATTGCATGTGTGTTGTTTTCACAAACCACATATTGACCCACCAGTCATTGCATGTGTGTTCTTTCCACAAACCACATATGGATCAACCAGTGGTCATTGCATTTGTGTTCTTTCCACAAACCACATATGGATCCACTAGAGTCATTGCATGTGTGTTCTTTCCACAAACCACACATGGATCAACCAAAGGCCATTGCATGTGTGTTCTTTCCACAAACCATATATGGATCAACCAGTGGTCATTGCATGTGTGTTCTTTTCCACAAACCACATATGGATCCACTAGAGTCATTGCATGTGTGTTCTTTCCACAAACTACACATAGATTAACCCATGGCATTGCATGTGTGTTCTTTCCACAAACCACACATGGATCAACCAATGGCATTGCATGTGTCTTCTTTTCACAAACCACACATGGATCAACCAATGGCTTTGCATGTGTGTTCTTTCCACAAACCACACATGGATCCACCAGAGTCATTGCATGTGTGTTCTTTCCACAAATCACACATGGATTAACCAATAGCTGATCCATGTGTGTTATTGTCACAAACCGCATATGGATCAACGAATGTCACTTCACGTGTGTTCTTTCCACAAACCACTTATTGATCCACCAGTGTTCATTTCATGTGTGTTCTTTTCCACAAACCACATATGGATCTACTAGAGTCATTGCATGCGTGTTCTTTTCACAAACCACATATGGACCCACTTGAGTCATTGCATGTGTGTTCTTTCCACAAACCACATATGGATCCACTAGAGTCATTGCATGTGTGTTCTTTTCACAAACCACATATGGACCCACTAGAGTCATTGCATGTATATTCTTTTCACAAACCACACATGGATCAACCAATGGCATTGCATGTGTGTTCTTTCCACAAACCACACATGGATACACCAGTGGCATTGCATGCGTGTTGTTTCTAGAAACCACACATGGATCCACTAGAGTCATTGCATGTGTGTTCTTTCCACAACCCACACATGTATCAACCAATGTCATTGCATGTGTGTTCTTTTCACAAATCACATATGGATCCACCAAAGTTTACTACATGTGTGTTCTTTCCACAAACCACTTATGGATCCACCAGTGTTCATTGCATGTGTGTTCTTTCCACAAACCACATATGGATCCAGTAGAGTCATTGCATGTGTGTACTTTTCACAAACCACATATGGACCCACTAGATTCATTGCATGTGTGTTCCTGTCATGAACCACACATGGATCAGCCAGTGGTTATTGCATGTGTGTTCTTTGCCACAAACCACTTATGGATCCACTAGAGTCATTGCATGTGTGTTCTTTTCACAAACCACATATGGAACCACTAGAGTCATTGCATGTGTGTTCTTTCCTCAAACCACACATGGATTAACCAATGGCTGATCCATGGGTGTTATTGTCACAAACCACATATGGATCAACCAATGTCACTACATGTGTGTTTTTTCCACAAACCAATTATTGATCCACCAGTGTTAATTGCATGTGTGTTCTTTTCCACAAACCACATATGGATCCACTAGAGTCATTGCATGTGTGTTCTTTTCACAAACCACATATGGATCAACTAGTGTCATTGCATGTGTGTTCTTTCCACAAACCACACATGCATCCCGCTGAGTAATTGAATGTCTGTTCTTTTCACAAACCACATATGGACCCACTTGAGTCATTGCATTTGTGTTCTTTCCACAAACCACATATGGATCCACTAGAGTCATTGCATGTGTGTTCTTTTCACAAACCACAAATGGATCAACCAGTGTCATTGCATGTGTGTTCTTTTCACAAACCACATATGGACCCACTAGAGTCATTGCATGTGTGTTCTTTCCACAAACCTCACATGGATTAACCAATGGTTGATCCATGTGTGTTATTTTCACAAACCACATATGGATCAACCAATGTCACTTCATGTGTGTTCTTTCCACAAACCACTTATTGATCCACCAGTGTTCATTGCATGTGTGTTCTTTTCCACAAACCACATATGGATCCACTAGAGTTATTGCATGTGTGTTCTTTTCACAAACCACATATGGACCCACTAGAGTCATTGCATGTGTGTTCTTATACTAAAACCAGCACTAGAGTCATTGCATGTGTATTCTTTTCACAAACCACATATGGATCAACCAGTGTTATTGCATGTGTGTTCTTTCCACAAACAACACATGGATCCCCCTGAGTCATTGCATGTGTGTTCTTTTCACAAACCACATATGGACCCACTTGAGTCATTGAATGTGTGTTCTTTCCACAAACCACATATGGATCCACTAGAGTCATTGCATGTGTGTTCTTTTCACAAACCACATATGGACCCACTAGAGTCATTGCATGTATATTCTTTTCACAATACACACATGGATCAACCAATGGCACTGCATGTGTTCTCGCCACAAACCACACATGTATACACAAGTGGCATTGCATGTGTTTTCTTTCCACAAACCACACATGGATCCATTATAGTCATTGCATGTGTGTTCTTTCCACAAACCACACATGGATCAACCAGTGTCATTGCATGTGTGTTCTTTCCACAAACCACATATGGATCAACCAGTGTCATTGCATGTGTGTTCTTTCCACAAACCACATATGGATCCACTAGAGTCATTGCATATGTGTTCTTGTCACAAACCACATATGCAGCCACTAGAGTCATTGCATGTGTGTTCTTTCCACAAACAACACATGCATCAACCAGTGTCATTGCATGTGTGTTCTTTCCACAAACCACTTATGGATCCACCAATGTTCATTGCATGTGTGTTCTTTCCACAAACCACATATGGATCCAGTAGAGTCATTGCATGTGTGTTCTTTTCACAAACCACATATGGACCCACTAGAGTCATTGCATGTGTGTTCGTGTCATGAACCACACATGGATCAGCCAGTGGTTATTGCATGTGTGTTCTTTGCCACAAACCACTTATGGATCCACTAGAGTCATTGCATGTGTGTTCTTTTCACAAACCACATATGGAACCACTAGAGTCATTGCATGTGTGTTCTTTCCACAAACCACACATGGATTAACCAATGGCTGATCCATGGGTGTTATTGTCACAAACCACATATGGATCAACCAATGTCCCTGCATGTGTGTTCTTTCCACAAACCAATTATTGATCCACTAGTGTTCATTGCATGTGTGTTCTTTCCCACAATCCACATATGGATCCACTAGAGTCATTGCATGTGTGTTCTTTTCACAAACTACATATGGACCCACTAGAGTCATTGCATGTGTGTTATTATACTAAAACCAGCACTAGAGTCATTGCATGTGTGTTCTTTTCACAAACCACATATGGATCAACCAGTGTCATTGCATGTGTGTTCTTCCCACAAACCACACATGGATCACCCTAGGTAATTGAATGTCTGTTCTTTTCACAAACCACATATGGACCCACTTGAGTCATTGAATTTGTGTTCTTTCCACAATCCACATATGGATCCACTAGGGTCATTGCATGTGTGTTCTTTTCACAAACCACATATGGATCAACCAGTGTCATTGCATGTGTGTTCTTTTCACAAACCACATATGGACCCACTAGATTCATTGCATGTGTGTTCTTTCCACAAACCACACATGGATTAACCAATGGTTGATCCATGTGTGTTATTGTCACAAACCACATATGGATCAACCAATGTCACTTCATGTGTGTTCTTTCCACAAACCACTTATTGATCCACCAGTGTTCATTGCATGTGTGTTCTTTTCCACAAACCACATATGGATCCACTAGAGTTATTGCATGTGTGTTCTTTTCACAAACCACATATGGACCCACTAGAGTCATTGCATGTGTGTTCTTATACTAAAACCAGCACTAGAGTCATTGCATGTGTATTCTTTTCACAAACCACATATGGATCAACCAGTGTTATTGCATGTGTGTTCTTTCCACAAACAACACATGGATCCCCCTGAGTCATTGCATGTGTGTTCTTTTCACAAACCACATATGGACCCACTTGAGTCATTGAATGTGTGTTCTTTCCACAAACCACATATGGATCCACTAGAGTCATTGCATGTGTGTTCTTTTCACAAACCACATATGGACCCACTAGAGTCATTGCATGTATATTCTTTTCACAATACACACATGGATCAACCAATGGCACTGCATGTGTTCTCGCCACAAACCACACATGTATACACAAGTGGCATTGCATGTGTTTTCTTTCCACAAACCACACATGGATCCATTATAGTCATTGCATGTGTGTTCTTTCCACAAACCACACATGGATCAACCAGTGTCATTGCATGTGTGTTCTTTCCACAAACCACATATGGATCAACCAGTGTCATTGCATGTGTGTTCTTTCCACAAACCACATATGGATCCACTAGAGTCATTGCATATGTGTTCTTGTCACAAACCACATATGCAGCCACTAGAGTCATTGCATGTGTGTTCTTTCCACAAACCACACATGCATCAACCAGTGTCATTGCATGTGTGTTCTTTCCACAAACCACTTATGGATCCACCAATGTTCATTGCATGTGTGTTCTTTCCACAAACCACATATGGATCCAGTAGAGTCATTGCATGTGTGTTCTTTTCACAAACCACATATGGACCCACTAGAGTCATTGCATGTGTGTTCGTGTCATGAACCACACATGGATCAGCCAGTGGTTATTGCATGTGTGTTCTTTGCCACAAACCACTTATGGATCCACTAGAGTCATTGCATGTGTGTTCTTTTCACAAACCACATATGGAACCACTAGAGTCATTGCATGTGTGTTCTTTCCACAAACCACACATGGATTAACCAATGGCTGATCCATGGGTGTTATTGTCACAAACCACATATGGATCAACCAATGTCCCTGCATGTGTGTTCTTTCCACAAACCAATTATTGATCCACTAGTGTTCATTGCATGTGTGTTCTTTCCCACAAGCCACATATGGATCCACTAGAGTCATTGCATGTGTGTTCTTTTCACAAACTACATATGGACCCACTAGAGTCATTGCATGTGTGTTATTATACTAAAACCAGCACTAGAGTCATTGCATGTGTGTTCTTTTCACAAACCACATATGGATCAACCAGTGTCATTGCATGTGTGTTCTTCCCACAAACCACACATGGATCACCCTAGGTAATTGAATGTCTGTTCTTTTCACAAACCACATATGGACCCACTTGAGTCATTGAATTTGTGTTCTTTCCACAATCCACATATGGATCCACTAGGGTCATTGCATGTGTGTTCTTTTCACAAACCACATATGGATCAACCAGTGTCATTGCATGTGTGTTCTTTTCACAAACCACATATGGACCCACTAGATTCATTGCATGTGTGTTCTTTCCACAAACCACACATGGATTAACCAATGGTTGATCCATGTGTGTTATTGTCACAAACCACATATGGATCAACCAATGTCACTTCATGTGTGTTCTTTCCACAAACCACTTATTGATCCACGAGTGTTCATTGCATGTGTGTTCATTTCCACAAACCACATACGGATCCACTAGAGTTATTGCATGTGTGTTCTTTTCACAAACCACATATAGACCCACTAGAGTCATTGCATGTGTGTTCTGATACTAAAACCAGCACTAGAGTCATTGCATTTGTGTTCTTTTCACAAACCACATACGGATCAACCAGTGTTGTTGCATGTGTGTTCTTTCCACAAACAACACATGGATGCCCCTGAGTCATTGCATGTGCGTTCTTTTCACAAACCACATATGGATCCACTTGAGTCATTGAATTTGTGTTCTTTCCACAAACCACATATGGATCCACTAGTCATTGCATGTGTGTTCTTTTCACAAACCACATATGGACCCACTAGAGTCATTGCATGTATATTCTTTTCACAAACCACACATGGATCAACCAATGGCATTGCATGTGTGTTCTTGCCACAAACCACACATGGATACACAAGTGGCATTGCATGTGTGTTCTTTCCACAAACCACACATGGATCCATTATAGTCATTGCATGTGTATCCTTTCCACAAACCACACATGGATCAACCAGTGTCATTGCATGTGTGTTCTTTCCACAAACCACATATGGATCAACCAGTGTCATTGCATGTGTGTTCTTTCCACAAACCACATATGGATCCACTAGAGTCATTGCATATGTGTTCTTGTCACAAACCACATATGGACCCACTAGAGTCATTGCATGTGTGTTCTTTCCACAAACCACGCATGCATCAACCAGTGTCATTGCATGTGTGTTCTTTCCACAAACCACTTATGGATCCACCAATGTGCATTGCATGTGGGTTCTTTCCACAAACCACGTATGGATCCAGTAGAGTCATTGCATGTGTGTTCTTTTCACAAACCACATATGGACCCACTAGAGTCACTTCATGTGTGTTCCTGTCATGAACCACACATGGATCAGCCAGTGGTTATTGCATGTGTGTTCTTTCCACAAACCACTTATTGATCCACCAGTGTTCATTGCATGTGTGTTCTTTTCCACAAACCACATATGGATCCACTACAGTCATTGCATGTGTGTTCTTTTCACAAACCACATATGGACCCACTTGAGTCATTGCATGTGTGTTCTTTCCACAAACCACATATGGATCCACTAGAGTGATTGCATGTGTGTTCTTTTCACAAACCACATATGGACCCACTAGAGTCATTCCATGTATATTGTTTTCACAAACCACACATGGATCAACCAATGGCATTGCATGTGTGTTCTTTCCACAAACCACAAATGGATACACAAGTGGCATTGCATGCATGTTCTTTCCACAAACCACACATGGATCCACTAGAGTCATTGCATGTGTGTTCTTTCCACAAACCACACGTGGATCAACCAGACTCATTGCATGTGTGTTCTTTCCACAAACCACATATGGATCAACCAGTGTCATTGCATGTGTGTTCTTTCCACAAACCACATATGGATCCACTAGAGTCATTGGATGTGTGTTCTTTTCGCAAACCACATATGGAACCACTAGAGTCATTGCATGTGTGTTACTGTCAAGAACCACATATGGATCCTCCAGTGTTCATTGCATGTGTGTTCCTGTCATGAACCACACATGGATCAGCTAGTGGTTATTGCATGTGTGTTCTTTTTCACAAACCACATATGGACCCAATAGAGTCATTGCATGTGTGTTCTTTCCACAAACCAAACATGGATCAACCAGTGTCATTGCATGTGTGTTCTTTCCACAAACTACATATGGATCAACAAGTGGTCATTACATGTGTCTTCTTTTCCACAAATCACATATGGATCCACTAGAGTCATTGCATGTGTGTTATTTCCACAAACCACACATGGATTAACCAATGTAATTGCATGTGTGTTCTTTTCACAAACCACATATGGATCAACGAATGGCATTGCATGTGTGTTCTTTCCATAAACCACATATGGATCAACCAATTTCATTGCATGTGTGTTGTTTCCACAAACCACTTATGGATCCACCAGTGTTGATTGCATGTGTGTTCTTTCCACAAACCACACATGGATCCACTAGAGTCATTGCATGTGTGTTCTTTTCACAAACCACATATGGACCCACTAGAGTCATTGCGTGTGTGTTCCTGTCAAGAACCACAAATGGATCCACAAGTGTTCATTGCATGTGTGTTCTTGTCATGAACCACACATGGATCAGCCAGTGGTTATTGCATGTGTTTTCTTTTCCACAAACCACTTATGGATCCACTAGAGTTATCGCATGTGTTTTCTTTTCACAAACCACATATGGACCCACTAGAGTCATTGCATGTGTGTTCTTTCCACAAACCACACATGGATTAACCAATGGCCTATCCATGTCTGTTATTGTCGCAAACCACATATGGATCAACGAATGTCACTACATGTGTGTTCTTTCCACAAACCACTTATTGCTCCACCAGTGTTCATTGCATGTGTGTTCTTTTCCACAATCCGCATATGGATCCACTAGAGTCATTGCATGTGTGTTCTTTTCACAAACCACATACGGACCCACTAGAGTCATTGCATGTGTGTTCTTTCCAAAAACCACATATGGATCCACTAGATTCATTGCATGTGTGTTCTTTTCACAAACCACATATGGACCCACTAGAGTCATTGCATGTATATTCTTTTCACAAACCACACATGGATCAACCAATGGCATTGCATGTGTGTTCTTTCAACAAACCACACATGGATACACAAGTGGTATTGCATGTGTGTTCTTTCCACAAACCACACATGGATCCACTAGAGTCATTGCATGTGTGTTCTTTCCACAAACCACACATGGATCAACCAGACTCATTGCATGTGTGTTCTTTCCACAAACCACATATGGATCAACCAGTGTCATTGCATGTGTGTTGTTTCCACAAACCACAGATGGATCCACTAGAGTCATTGCATGTGTGTTCTTTTCACAAACCACATATGGAACCAGTAGAGTCATTGCATGTGTGTTCCTGTCAAGAACCACATATGGATCCACCAGTGTTCATTGCATGTGTGTTCCTGTCATGAACCACACATGGATCAGCCAGTGGTTATTGCATGTGTGTTCTTTTCCACAAATCACTTATGGATCTACTAGAGTCATTGCATGTGTGTTCTTTTCACAAACCACATATGGACCCAATAGAGTCATTGCATGTGTGTTCTTTCGACGAACCACACATGTATTAACCAATGGCTGATAAAATACATGCGAGAATGCTTGGAAAATACATGTGAGATAAAATATATGCGAGATAAAACTAGGAACGAAATGCAAAACTAGTAGTGGTAGACAGCACACTCACCCACCTGCCAGATCCCGTTGAGCATCTCGTAGCAGACATACGCGTCCCTGGCCGCGTACTTGATTGCATAGTAATCCAGGTGCCTCCACTCCCATCGCTCGAGCAGGTGCTTCGGGAACTCGACTTTCATGCCGGCATACTCGCGGTTGATGATGTCGGCAGCGAGTCTAGCCATGCCGGCTTTCCCTGTACTGCCATCCGGGTACCTCCACAAACATTGGAGATCGACGTGATTGACGACATGAACGAGGAGATCCCGCTCTAGCTTCAGAGTGTCGTTCTTGATGTCAACGCTGGCGAAGTAGATCTCCCTCCTATGTAGGAACTCGCGAAGCTCCGGGCATAAAGATTTGGCCCTACATACGTGGTATAGGAGGCAGTGGTTGCGCGTGGAGAGCTACAAAAGCGCCATCCTCTTCCTATCTCCGGTATACTCGAGGTCAAGGCCAAAGATCTTGTACCTGTCCATTGGCTCCTGTAGCCACTGCTCGTACATTGCGATGACCTTGGCGACCTCCGCTGACGCATTTGTGTGGACGACCGACAGCTTGGTGGTTCCATGGGCGGTGACGGTGTACTCGTCGGTGAAGTCGCTCCCGTCGCCGAAGACGCTGTACTCTGCGTCCATGGCAGCAGATAATGCGGTGGCGGTGGCCTAGGGTCGGTAGCGGTGGCTGGGACTGGGTGTGGCGGTGGAGTGATCTATTGCGGTGGTATGGCCCGGCGGAGGCGGTGCCTGCGGCAGCGTCGATGGTTCTTGCGGTGGCTGCGGTGGCGGCAGAGGGCAGCGGAAGGAATGAGTTGGAGATTTTTGCATAGTGATGTGCTGAGGAGATGGAAGGCGATGCTTAAATTGCGTTTACCAATATTCTGGTCATACCCATGTGGAGGCAAGTTTGACCAAGCGAGCACAGTTGGTTTCCAATCCCAGCGATTAAATTCAGCGTCTGTCCCGGTAGGCGATGGGACGGGTGTGCGACGTGGCTTTGGCATGGTAGAGACCGGTCACGTAGACCACCGTCTGCTGCCACGGTAGGTGCGCTAGTGGCGATACCGGACGAACGTGACGATGAAGGAAGTGCACAGCTATTATTCCTAACAAGTTTAAGAAGTGTAAGCATAGACATGGACCTAGCATCCCTGCACCCTGGGGCAGCCGCCCAACCGATTAGGCCTGCCGATTGTGCAAAGCTTGTCCAGAATTTGCCAAAATGAACCTTGTTTGCCCATGCTTCTATAAGTTTCTCTGTAGGCCACTTGTGTAAGCATGCACGATCAAGCACCTTTGCAACACACGTGTCGGTGGAAAAGCATTAGGTTTCAACGCACCACATAGTTTAGGGATTTAGAATAGCTACATTGTGGAGATCTAGCCAAATTTCATGGTAAAGCCAAATTCAGCTTTTTGTAAGATTTAGCTATAGCAACATTGTGTCTCGTTTGTCCTCAGTTTTGCCCTCCCAATATTCCGAAGCCCTCACATGCGCTCGGAGGGGGGTGCCGTCTGGTCAAAGGCTTGGTTGTTACATGCGCCCTGACGCCTAAATTGGAAGTTTTTTTTGTTATTTGGCCTTTTTAGGAGCGCCTTTTCCCCTCTCTCTCTAACAGTTGTGTTTTTTTGCCCAAAAAGGTAGGGAATCTAGAGCAGCTTCTCTCTTCATTCATTGTTCCTTTTGCCTTCATTTTCCCCAATTTGGTAGAAAATCTAGAGCAGCAAAATAAACCAGCACCTTTAATAAATTTAGTAAACAGAGTAGATGTAGATAAAGCAGCTAATATAGGTTATATAGTACGGTACTTAACGAGGTTCGACAATTAGGCTGCTCAGCAGCAGCAGCTGATAGGTTCAACACAGACAAGACAAAAGAAGCTGCTTTACAGCAGCAGCAGCAACAGCTGATCAGTGGCCCCTCGTGGCCTCTGCCAGGAGGGCATCCGCCTCCTCCCTCTAGTGCCTCCTCCACTTCTTGCTGCCCAGCCCCTTGACCTTGGGCGCCTTGGGTCTAATCAGGGGCATGTGACCCTCCTCGATAGCCACCTTCTGCAGGTTGTGGAGGTGAAGACCGAGCGCCTGGTGCTTGGCCATAAAGCCATGGACGTTCACGGACTCGCCGCAGGTCCTCACGTCCTCGGCATGCTTCACGAGGGAGTTGAAGTCCGTGTCGCGGAGCCTCCTAGTGGGGAAGAAGGGGCACCTGTACACATCGCCGGCAAAGAAGTTGTTGTACTGACCGGACTTTAGCCTCCTCAGCACATGACGAGTATTGGTGTCCTTGGAATCGTCATTGCTGCAGAGGTTGCTGCTATCCTCCTTTTGAAAAAAAAAACAATAGAGTGAAATAAGGACATGATTGAGATACTTTGATTATCGGGATTGATTTTTTGCATAAATTAACCGAATGAGATTTCCCAATTATTCCCCAAATCTCAAACCAAATCGAATACTGATCCCAACTACGAACAAGGGGATTCATCGAAAATTGAGATCTAACACAAGAGGATTAGCTACTGTAAAAATACGAACAGCCGAGCCCTAATAACATCCAACAATGGGAACGGGGGAAGAACAAGGGAAGGGCAGAAAACCCTGGTTAGCTCCGACAGTGGGTCGGCGATGCTGGTGTCATAGGGGTTCTCCGGCCTTATGTAGACAACCTCCTCGTAAGGGTCCCAGCCGAGCGAGATCTGTCCGAGACCGGTGGGAGCCTCCTCGCCGGCGGCTACGGCGGATGCGGGGACGGGGACGGGGGTCCATACGAGGAAGGGGGGCTCCTCGCCGGCGGCCTTGGAGGCGCCGATGGCCACCGCGTTGTTCTTCTCCATCGCCAGTGTGGTTGGAGTTTTGTTGGGCGTTTGCAGAAGGTGATGGGACAGTGGAGACGGTTGAGTGAGCGAGTGCGTGATGAGTGGGAGTGGGGAGGCCTCTATTAAAGGAGAAGGGAAGCGATGTTTCGTTGCACTACTGTGCACCGCGTATGCTAATGCACCATGCACGGCCACACGTGTCCGCTACCGCCCCGTGCACCGCCCACGCGTACCATCAGTCACGTTTTTTCCTCGTGTCTAACCCTAGCGATTCATTTGTACTCAGTTTTGCCCTCGAGCGTAACACTGGTGGTTTGGTTCCATTTTTAAATCATTTCCTATTTTCTATTTGAATCCCTTTGTCACTCTTGCCCTTGGTTTTTAAGTTCTACTCAGTTTTGCCCTTGGTTTTTAAGTTCTACTCGGTTTTGCCCTCTGTTCTTAAGTGATACTCGGTTTTCCCCTCTCTTTGTATCCATCTCTCGCACTTGTGCTCATCTTCGCTGCTACGCTCTGATTGGTCGAGACAGTTGTCACACGGATCGTGCCCACCAACCGTTGATCATCTGTGATCTAGCGGATAGGATAACCCTTATATCTGTCGGGGGCATCCCTCTATCCATGCAAAATAACGAGTATGCCACCGGAACTTTAACTCCATAAATTGATGAACTTGAATATATTTTGAAGGGTATGAAAACAGAAATCCCCATAGTTTAAGGGTCTAGATACGGTAAGAGAACTAAATATTATTAGAGGCCGGGCCAGCACAGTGACGGGTTGGTCGGCTAGAAGTTGATGATTCCTAAGTAAGGGGACACTAGGCCGATCTTGACATACTCCGTCAGGAATTTGCCATAAGCAGCGTGCTTAGCCTTGGTCACCGACTTGTGTTTACTAGCCGGGCTTTTACCAATGCCAACCGCATGCGGAATCAAGATGGCAATCCTTGGATTGACTCCTTTCTTACAGAAAGGGCACCTGAGCTCCCCAAGTCGAGTGCATAAAGGGATTATCCCGCTCTTGAGCTTCTTCATGACATGGCGGCTCTTGTTTTCCCTGGTCTCCTTGTCAGAGTCCATCTCACTTGAATCCACCTGTAATGTATGGAATACAAACCGAAATGAGCAAAATAATAAATATATATTCCGTCCACCATTCCGAGGTACTTTCGATGCAATAACATGTCTATACAGGTTCAACAGTTCATTATGACCGTCTCCCCAGCTCACTCCTAAATTAATGTGGTTTGTGTTCTTGGTAACTTATTAATAAATAAATAATGTGGATTCATTCAGAACAGACTAGATCTCTCCATGTACCGGTTCGTACTTTGCATCTAATCATTAGGACTAGATTTTTTTATGACGCCAGGATAGATTAAGATCGAGCAGAAAATATGAAACATGTAGAAATAGATGTACCTCCGGGTACACGAGCGGAGCGTGTTCGTCGAACTCCACGCCCTCATCAGCGAGAAGATGGTCCCCCAAGGGGTTGAGCTGCACGTCCTCCTCACCTTGTGCTGCATGATGCTCCTCTTGATCTACCGCGTGAAGCACCACCCCGGCGGCGATGCCCGGACACTCACCCCCACGCACTAGTTTCATGGAGAAGGTTCGTGCAAGTACGTTCAAGATTGTGGGGTTTTGCTAGATAGGGAAGAGAGAGTAGTGGATGAGTGCGAATGGAGGACCCGATAGGCTGGGTTTTTAATGCGGGGACGTTTAGGCCTCCTCGAGGGCCCCGGTAGGCAGCTCTTCCGGCTGCGGCTGCAGCGTGGAAGGTTCATGTGGTGGGGGCCTGTCGGAAGTGAGAGTGCAGGCGCGCTGCGTAATAAAAATGGTATAGCCCGTGGGCCATGGACAACCAGTTGCCGTGCAGTAGACTTGTAGCCTTTGCAGACTAGATTAAACATGACATGACCACTCGATGACTTTTTCCATGGATGGCATCATGTTCCTTTTTGTAGAAGTCTCGTTGAGGGAGACGTCCGTGCTGTCTCGTGTTGTCCTATGAAGGCCACGATGTGTGCAACGAGCCTTGTTGGATCACATAGGATCAACGGTTGGTGTGCACGATCCGCGTGACAACTGCGACAACCAATCAGGGCGTAGCAGATAGAGTGGGCACAGGTTTGGGCTTCTACGAAAGAGAGAGAGGGGCAAAACTGGGTAGTATCAAAAAACCAAGGGCAAAGCTGAGTAGTATAAAAATGGAAAGTGGGTGTCTTTTACAATGAAATACATTGTGGCATACATCAAATTATGCCAAGATATATCCACTAGAGTTCATTGCATGTGTGTTCTTTCCACAAACCACATATGTATCCACTAGAGTCATTGCATGTGTGTTCCTGTCATGAACCACATTTGGATCCACCAGTGTCATTGCATGTGTGTTCTTTCCACAAACCACATATGGATCAACCAGTGTCATTGCATGTGTGTTCTTTCCATAAACCACATATGGATCAACCAATGTCATTGCATGTGTGTTCCTGTCATGAACCACACATGGATCAACACATGTCATTGCATGTGTGCTCCTGTCATGAACCACACATGGATCAACCAGTGGCATGTGTGTTCTTTCCACAAACCACATATGGATCCACTAGAGTCATTGCATGTGTGTTCTTTCCACAAACCACACATGGATTAACCAATGGCATTGCATGTGTGTTCTTTTCACAAACCACATATGGATCAACCAATGGCATTGCATGTGTGTTCTTTCCACAAACCACTTATGGATCCACCAGTGTTCATTGCATGTGTGTTCTTTTCCACAAACCACATATGGATCCACTACAGTCATTGCATGTGTGTTCTTTTCACAAACCACATATGGACCTACTAGAGTCACTGCATGTGTGTTCTTATACTAAAACTAGCACTAGAGTCATTGCACGTGTGTTCATTTCAAAATACACATATGGATCCACCAGTGTCATTGCTTGTGTGTTCTTTCCACAAACCACATATGGATTAACCAGTGGTCATTGCATGTGTGTTCTTTTCACAAACCACATATGGATCCACCAGTGTCATTGCATGTGTGTTCTTTCCACAAACCTTATATGGATCCACCAGTGGTCATTGCATGTGTGTTCTTTCCACAAACCACACATGGATCCCCTAAGTCATTGCATGTGTTTTCTTTTCACAAACCACATATGGACCCACTTGAGTCATTGAATCAGTGTTCTTTCCACAAACCACATATGGATTAACCAATGTGATTGCATGTGTGTTCTTTTCACAAACCACATATGGACCCATTAGAGTCATTGCATGTGTATTCTTTTCACAAACCACACATGGATCAACCAATGGCATTGCATGTGTGTTGTTTCCACAAACAACACATGGATCCACTAGAGTCATTGCTTGTGTGTTCTTTCCACAAACCACACATGGATCAACCAGTGTCATTGCATGTGTGTTCTTTCCACAAACCACATATGGATCAACCAGTGTCATTGCGCGTGTGTTCTTTCGACAAACCACATATGGATCCACTAGAGTTATTGCATGTGTGTTCTTTTCACAAACCACATATGGACCCACTAGAGTCATTGCATGTGTGTTCCTGTCAAGAACCATACATGGAACCACCAGTGTTCATTGCATGTCTGTTCCTGTCATGAACCACGCATGGATCAGCCAATGGTTATTGCATGTGTGTTCTTTTCCACAAACCACTTATGGATCCACTAGAGTCATTGCATGGGTGTTCTTTTCACAAACCACATATGGACCCACTAGAGTCATTGCATGTGTGTTCTTTCCACAAACCACACATGGATTAACCAATGGCTGATTCAAGTGTGTTATTGTCACAAACCACATATGGATCAACCAATGTCATATCATGTGTGTTCCTGACATGAACCACATATGGTCCCACTAGAGTCATTGCATGTGTGTTCTTTCCACAAACAACATATGGATCCACTAGAGTCATTGCATGTGTGTTCTTTTCACAAACCAAATATGGACCCACTAGAGTCATTGCATGCGTGTTCTTATACTAAAACCAGCACTAGAGTCATTGCATGTGTGTTCTTTCCACAAACCACACATGGATCAACCAGTGTCATTGCATGTGTGTTCTTTCCACAAAGCACATATGGATACAGCAGTGGTCATTGCATGTGTGTTCTTTCCACAAACCACATATGGACCCACTAGAGTCATTGCATGTGTGTTCTTATACTAAACCAGCACTAGAGTCATCGCATGTGTGTTCATTTCACCAACCACATATGGATCCACCAGTGTCATTGCATGTGTGTTCTTTTCACAAACCACATACGGACCCACTAGAGTCATGGCATGTGTGTTCTTTTCACAAACCACACATGGATCAACCAATGGCATTGCATGTGTGTTCTTTCCACAAACCACACCTGGATCCACAAGAGTCATTGCTTGTGTGTTCTTTCCACAAACCACACATGGATCAACTAGTGTCATTGCATATGTGTTCTTTCCACAAACCACATATGGATCAACCGGTGTCATTGCATGTTTGTTCTTTCCACAAACCACATATGGATCCACTAGAGTTATTGCATGTGTGTTCTTTTCACAAACCACATATGGACCCACTAGAGACACTGCATGTGTGTTCCTGTCAAGAACAATATATGGATCCACCAGTGTTCATTGCATGTCTGTTCCTGTCATGAACCACACATGGATTAGCCAGTGGTTATTGCATGTGTGTTCTTTTCCACAAACCACTTATGGATCCACTTGAGTCATTGCATGTGTGTTCTTTTCACAAACCACATATGGACCCGCTAGATTCATTGCATGTGTGTTCTTTCCACAAACCACACATGGATTAACCAATGGCTGATCCATGTGTGTTATTGTCACAGACCACATATGGATCAACCAATGTCATTGCATGTGTGTTCCTGACATGAACCACATATGGTCCCACTAGAGTCATTGCATGTGTGTTCTTTCCACAAACCACATATGGATCCATTAGATTCATAGCATGTGTGTTCTTTTCACAAACCACATATGGACCCACTAGAGTCATTGCATGTGTGTTCTTAAACTAAAACCAGCACTAGAGTTATTGCATGTGTGTTCTTTCGACAAACCAAACATGGATCAACCAGTGTGATTGCATGTGTGTTCTTTCCACAAACCACATATGGATACAGCAGTGGTCATTGCATGTGTGTTCTTTCCACACACCTCATATGGACCCACTAGAGTCACTGCATGTGTGTTCTTATACTAAACCAGCACTAGAGTCATTGCATGTGTGTTCTTTTCACAAACCACATATGGATCCACCAGTGTCATTGCATGTGTGTTCTTTCCACAAACCACTTATGGATCCACCAGTGTTCATTGCATGTGTGTTGTTTCCACAAACCACACATGGATCCCCCTGAGTCATTGCATTGTGTTCTTTTCACAAACCACAGCTGGACCCACTTGAGTCATTGCATGTGTGTTCTTTCCACAAACCACATATGGACCCACTAGAGTCATTGCATGTGTGTTCTTTTCACAAACCACATATGGATCAACCAATGGCATTGCATGTGTGTTATTTTCTCAAATCACATATGGATCCACCAGTGTTCACTGCATGTGTGTTCTTTCAAAAAACCACTTATGGATCCAGAAGTGTTCATTGCATGTGTGTTCTTTTCCACAAACCACTTATGGGTCCACTAGAGTCATTGCATGTGTACTATTTTCACAAACCACATATGGACCCACTAGAGTCATTGCATGTGTGTTCTTATACTAAAACCAGCACTAGAGTCATTGCATGTGTGTTCTTTTCACAAACCACATATGGATCCACCAGTGTCATTTCTTGTGTGTTCTTTCCACAAACCACATATGGATCAACGAGTGGTCATTGCATGTGTGTTCTTTCCACAAACCTCGTATGGATCCACTAGACTCATTGCATGTGTGTTCTTTCTACAAACCACACATGGATCAACCAGTGTCATTGCATGTGTGTTCTTTCCACAAACGACATGTGGATCAACCAGTGGTCATTGCATGTGTGTTCTTTTCCACAAACCACATATGGATCCACTAGAGTCATTGCATGTGTGTTCTTTCCACAAACCACACATGGATTAACCAATGGCATTGCACGTGTGTCCTTTTCACAAACCACATATGGATCAACCAATGGCATTACATGTGTGTTCTTTTCACAAATCACATATGGATCCACCAGTGTTCACTGCATGTGTGTTCTTTCCACAAACCACTTATGGATCCACCAGTGTTCATTGCATGTGTGTTCTTTTCCACAAACCACATATGGATCCACTAGAGTCATTGCATGTGTGTTCTTTTCACAAACCACATATGGACCCACTAGAGTCATTGCATGTGTGTTCTTATACTAAAACTAGCACTAGAGTCATTGCATGTGTGTTCTTTTCACAAACCACATATGGATCCACCAGTATCATTGCATGTGTGTTCTTTCCACAAACCAGATATGCATCAACCAGTGGTCATTGCATGTGTGTTCTTTTCACAAACCACGTATGGATCCACCAGTGTCATTGCATGTGTGTTCTTTCCACAAACCACATATGGATCCACCAGTGGTCATTGCATGTGTGTTCTTTCCACAAACCACACATGGATCCCCTAAGTCATTGCATGTTTGTTCTTTTCACAAACCAGATATGGACCCACTTGAGGCATTGCATTTGTGTTCTTTCCACAAACCACAAATGGATTAACCAATGTCATTGCATGTGTGTTCTTTTCACAAACCACATATGGATCAACCAGTGGTCATTGCATGTGTGTTCTTTTCCACAAACCACATATGAATCCACTAGAGTCATTGCATGTGTGTTCTTTCCACAAACCACACATGGATTAACCAATGGCATTGCATGTGTGTTCTTTCCACAAACCACTCATGGATCAACCAATGGCATTGCATGTGTATTCTTTTCAAGAACCACACATGGATCAACCAATGGCATTGCAGGTGTATTCTTTCCATAAACCACACATGGATAAACCAATGGCATTGCATGTGTGTTCCTTCCACAAACCACACATGGATCCACCAGTGTCATTGCATGTGTGTTCTTTCCACAAACCACATATGGATCAACCAATGTCATTGCATGTGTGTTCCTGTCATGAACCACACATGGATCAACCAATGTCATTGCATGTGTGTTCCTGACAAGAAGCACATATGGATCCACCAGTGTTCATTGCATGTGTGTTCGTGTCATGAACCACACATGGATCAACAAGTGGTTATTGCATGTGTGTTCTTTCCGCAGACCACATATGGATCCACTAGAGTCATGGCACGTGTGTTCTTTTCACAAACCACATATGGACCCATTAGAGTCATTTCATGTGTGTTCTTATACTAAAACCAGCAGTAGAGTCATTGCATGTGTGTTCTTTTCACAAACCACATATGGATCTGTTGGGTCCGCAGCATAGAAAACAAAAATTTTCCTACGATGAGAACTATACGCCAAGATCTATCTACTAGATACAGAGCAACGGGTGGACATACATCCATGGAGAACTTACCCTCAAAGACAACGAGTTTTGTTAACGAGTAGGAACTCGTGGTTGATGTAGTTGTACGCTTGCCGATCTCAAGATTGTGTGGAAGTCCGAGCGCCGCAAATCAGCAGCGCATCCGTCCTCGCACACACGTTCAAGCCACTGGACAACCTCAACCTCCTCGCTCTAGCGAATCAGCGGAAGAAGCAACTCCTTCCAGACGCAAGGCCACCGAGAACATGTATCTCGCTAATCCGAGACCATGGGGGAATATCTAGAGGCGGAGAGAGATCCTTCACGAGGAGGTGTGGTTTGTGAGAGGGGAGAGGGGGCTTTATATAGGAGGGAGGGAGACCCCTCCCCTCCCATAGCCGGTGCATGAGGGGGGGACTCCTCCCCTCCTTCATTCATGTGGTGAACCTCCACTCACATAAACATGGCCTCCACCCAAAATCCCACTCACTTGTATTTAATATCCACCAAATTAAATGCAACTCTCAATTAATAAAACTCTTTTATTTATTTTATTCAGAATTTTGTTAATTACTTTAATTAACAAACATTCACATAAAACCCCTTGCAACATTTCAATATCACATGCAGAACCACTTTCTGCAATTTCACCCAAAACAATTCTGGTTTCTATCGAAACAATTCCTGTTTTTGTCGAAACATTTCCTACGCTTTGCAAACCTTTTGTCTGGAACATATGTGCTCCTAAATCATGTCCGACAACCCTTAAGTGTGTCACCCTATGGTTCGCGAATAATGCAGACATGATGGAGACTCTCAGATCAATAATCAGAAGCGGGACCTGGAGATCCATACTGACTCCTGCATATTCAACGATGATTTCTGTGATCGTGAGGACCTTTAACGTTAGCAATTTAATCCCTTTGTCTCATGATATAATACATGTCCGAGATTCGATCATCGGTATCCAAATACCTAGTTTGATCTCGTTACTGACATGCACTCTTTTCTCGTTCCCGTGATATAACATTATAGTGATCACATCACTTGCTTACAAGCTATCTTAATGTGATATCACCGAGAGGGCCCAAAGTATATCTATTCGTCATAGGGATTGACAAATTCCACTCTTGATCCATGAGCCTCAACATAACACCTTCATAGCACTGAACCCACCTTTATGGTCACCCTGTTATGGTGTGACGTTTGATGTTATCAAGATACTCTTCCGGTGTTAGCAATTAACATGATCTCATGGTCTAAGGAATAAGACTACTTTGTATGATATAGCAATATAAACATAATGACTTGATCGTAATGCTATACTTCATATGAATGTTCATCACATCATTTCACAAATGCTGTGACCTTGTTATTAACAACATCCAATGTCCATGATTAGGAAACCTTGATCATATTGTTAATCAACAAGCTAGTCTATAAGAGAGGCATAACTAGGAACCCTTTTGTTTATTAAACACACATGTATTGATGTTTCCTATCAATACAATTATAGCATGCAAAATAAACATCTATCATATACAAGGAATACATAATAACAACTTTATTATTGCCTCTCAGGGCATATTTCCTTCAGTCTCCCACTTGCACTAGAGACAATAATCTAGTTTATATAGTGATAAATCTAACACCCATGGAGTTCTGGTGTTGATCATGTTTTGCCCTAGGGAGTACTTTAGTCAACGGATCTGTTACATTCAGGTCCGTGTGCACTTTACAAATCTTTATATCTCCATCCTTGACATACTCGCGGATGGAGTGAAACCGGCGCTTAATATGCTTGGAATTCTTGTGTGACCTTGGTTCCTTGGCATTGGCTATGGCTCCATTATTGTCACAATAGATCACCATTGGATCCAACGCACAAGTAACCACACCTAGTTCCGTTATGAACTCCTTGATCCAAACCGCTTCCTGTGTCGCTTCTGAAGCAGCAACATATTCCGCCTCCGTCTTTGATCCAGCCACCACAGGTTGTTTGGAGCTCCTCCAACTAACTGTTGCTCCGTTCAAGAGAAATACGTATCCGGATTGAGACTTAGAGTCATCCGGATCAGTGTCAAAGCTAGCATCGACATAACACTTAGCGACTAGCTCTTCTTCACCTCCGTATACAAGAAACATATCCTTAGTTCTTCTCAAGTACTTAAGGATATTCTTGACCGCTATCCAGTGTTCCGAACCTGGATCAGATTGGTACCTACTAGTCAAACTAATAGCATGTGCCACATCCGGTCTTGTACATAGCATGGCATACATTATAGAGCCTATGGCTGAGGCATAGGGGATCTTATCCATTATCTCTCTTTCTTTCGCGTGGCGGACTTTGAGTCTTACTCAATGTCTTGCCTTGCAACATAGGTAAGTACCCTTCTTACTTAGTCCATATTAAACTTCTGTAATATCTTATCAAGGTATGTACTCTGTGAAAGCCCAATTAGGCGTCGTGATCTATCTCTATAGATTTTAAAGCCTAATATATATGAAGCTTCACCAAGGTCCTTCATCTAAAATTTCTTTGTTTAGATAACTTTTAACACTGTTTAAAAGATCTATATCATTTCCAATCAATAATATGTCATCCACATATAATATCAGAAATGCCACATTGCTCCCACTCACTTTCTTGTAAATACAAGCCTCTCCATAAGTTTGGACAAATCCAAACTCTTTGATCACCTCATCAAAGCGGAGATTCCAACTCCAGGATGCTTCCTTCAGTCCATAGATGGATCGCTGAAGTTTGCACACCTTATCAGCATCCTTAGGATCGACAAAACCCTTAGGTTGTATCATATACAACTCTTCTTCAATATTACCATTGAGGAATGCAGTTTTGACATCCATCTGCCATATTTCATAATCGAAATATGCAGCAATTGCTAACATAATCCTAACCGACTTAAGCATCGCTATGGGAGAGAATGTCTCATCGTAGTCAACTCCTTGAATTTGTCGAAACCCCTTTGCGAAAAGTCGAGCCTTATAGATGGTTACATTACCATCAGCATCGGTTTTTCTTTTGAAAATCCATTTATTCTCAACGGCCTTTCGATCGTGAGGTAAGTACACCAAGGTCCAAACCTGGTTTTCGTACATGGATTCCATCTCGGATTTCATGGCTTCTAGCCATTTGTTGGAATCAGGGCTCATCATCGCTTCTTCATACGTCGCAGGGTCATCTATTTCATCAATCATGAAATTCATAACAGGATTGCCGTACAGTTTAGGAGCTGTACGTGTCCTGCTTGACCTGCGAAGTTCGGTAGTGTCCTCTTTCGGAGTTTCATGATCAATATCATTAGCTCTCTCTTCATTAGGTGAAGTCAACTCCAAAACAACTTCCGGTGCTGTGCTACTAGCCATTTCATGAAGAGAAGGTTCAATAACCTCTTCGAGTTCTACCTTCCGACTACTCACACCTTTCGTGAGAAACTCCTTCTCAAGAAAGGATCCATTCTTGGCAACAAAAATGTTGCCCTCGGATCTGTGATAGAAGGTATACCCAATTGTTTCCTTAGGGTATCCTATGAAGACGCATTTTTCCGCTTTGGGTTCGAGTTTATCCGGTTGAAGTTTCTTCACATAAACATCGCATCCCCAAACTTTAAGAAATGACAGCTTAGGTTTGTTTCCAAACCATAATTCATACGGTGTCTTTTCAACGGATTTAGATGGTGCCCTATTTAAAGTGAATGCAGCAGTTTCCAGTGCATAACCCCAAAATGACAGTGGCAAGTCAGTCAGAGACATCATAGATCGAACCATATCCAATAAAGTACGATTACGACGTTCTAACACACCATTACGTTGTGGTGTTCTGGCAGGCGTGAGTTGTGAAACTATTCCACATTCTTTCATATGTGTGCTAAACTCGTAACTAAGATACTCTCCTCCACGATCGGACCACAGAAATTTGATCTTTCTGTTACGATGATTTTTCACTTCATTCTGAAATTCTTTGAACTTTTCAAAGGTTTCAGACTTATGTTTCATCAAATAGATATACCTATATCTACTCAAATCATCCGTGAAAGTAACAAAATAACGATATCCACCTCGTGCCGACACACTCATTGGTCCACACACATCACTATGTATGATTTCCAATAAATCTGTCGCCCGTTCCATTGAACCGGAAAACGGCGTTCTAGTCATCTTGCCCATAAGGCATGGTTCACATGTATTAAATGATTCAAAATCAAGTGATTCCAAAAGTCCATCAGAATGGAGTTTCTTCATGCGTTTAACGCCAATATGACCTAGACGGCAGTGCCACATATATGCAGATATACCATTATCAAGTTTAATCCTTTTAGCATCAACATTATGAATATGCGTAATACTACTATCGAGATCCAACAGAAAAAAACCATTCACCACATGTGCATGACCATAAAAGATATTATTCATATAAATCGAACAACCATTGTTTTCAGACTTAAACGAATAACCACTTAAAAGGACTTGGTGTAGTGGATTTGGTTCATGTAATCACCAAAAGGACACGAGGGATGTCGTTTTTGAGTGGGAGTTCATTAGTAATTTGGATTACTTGAACTCAATCTATCATAAACTTAGTCTAAATATATTTTACAAATTCTGTTGTAGATGGCACCACCTGCTTTTAATTTCAATGTGTTCATGGAGAAAGAGAAACTTGCTGCGAATGGTAGCAACTTCACCAACTAGGCTATGAATTTGAGGATTCTCCTCACTGCTGCACAAAAGCAATATGTGCTAGATGCGCCGCTAGCCCCCCCACCAGCTCCTGATACCCCTGATGAGGAAAAGAATGTCTATGTGACTCATCAGGAGGACCACAACTTAGTTCATTGCGGCATACTGTATGGGCTAGAGCCAGAACTTCGAAAACGTTTCGAAAATGGAAATGCCTTTGATACCATGGGAGAATTGAAAATGATTTTCGATACCCATGCTGCCGTAGAGAGTTATAATGCTTCTAAAAAGTTCTTTAGCTGCATGATGGAAGAGAACACCTCCGTTAGTGAGCACGTACTCAAAATGTCTGGGTACGCCGATAAGCTTGTGTCCTTGGGAATAATGATTCCCATTGACTTAGGCATACATCGTGTTCTCCAATCTCTGCCACCTAGCTACAAGAGCTTCGTGATGAACTATAATATGCAGGGCATGAAGAAGTCTCTTCGAGCTTCCACAATGCTTAAGACTGTAGAAGTGGAGATTAGGAAAGAACATCAAGTGTTGATGATCAATAAGACCACCGGTTTCAAGAAGGACAAGAACGGCAAGCAGAAGGGAAAGAAGGGCGCCAAATCTGTTGCCGCGCCTGAAAAGAAACCACGAGATGGCCCTAAGTCTGACACCGAGTGCTACTTTTGCAAGGGGACTGGCCATTGGAAGCGGAACTGCCCCAAGTATTTGGCAGACAAGAAGGCCGGCAAGGCAAACAAAGGTATATGTGATATACATGTTATTGATGTGTACTTGACTAGTACTCGCAATAGCACCTGGGTATTTGATACGGGATCGGTTTCTAATATATGTAACTCGGTTCAGGGGCTACGGAACAAGCGACAACTAGCAAGGGATGAGGTCACGATGCGGGTCGGCAATGGATCAAGAGTTGATGTGATCGCCGTCGGAACGCTGCCTCTCCATATGCCGTCGGGATTAGTTATAAACCTGAGTAATTGTTATTTGGTGCCTGCACTGAGCATGAACATTGTATTCAGATCGTGTTTGATGCAAAGTGGTTATTCGTTTCAGTCTGAAAACAATGGTTGTTCAATTTATATGAATAATATCTTTTATGGTCATGCACCTGTGTTGAATGGTTTATTTCTGTTGGATCTCGATAGTAGTATTACGCATATTCATAATGTTGATGCTAAAAGGATTAAACTTGATAATGATATATCTGCATATATGTGGCACTGCCGTCTAGGTCATATTGGCGTTAAACGCATGAAGAAACTCCATTCTGATGGACTTTTGGAATCACTTGATTTTGAATCATTTGATACATGTGAACCATGCCTTATGGGCAAGATGACTAGTATGCCGTTTTCCGGTTCAATGGAACGGGCGACAGATTTATTGGAAATCATACATACTGATGTGTGTGGACCAATGAGTGTGTCGGCACGAGGTGGATATCGTTATTTTGTTACTTTCATGGATTATTTGAGTAGATACGGATATATCTATTTGATGAAACATAAGTCTGAAACCTTTGAAAAGTTCAAAGAATTTCAGAATGAAGTGGAAAATCATCATAACAGAAAGATCAAATTTCTGATCAGACCGTGGAGGAGAGTATCTTATTCTGAGTTTAGCACACATATGAAAGGCGTGGAATAGTTTCACAACTCACGCTCGCCGAACACCACAACATAATGCTGTGTCGAACGTCATAATCGTACTTTATTGGATATGGTTCGATCTATGATGTCTCCGATCGACTTACTGTTATCAATTTGGGGTTATGCACTGGAAACCGTTGCATTCACTTTAAATAGGGCACCATCTAAATCCGTTGAAAAGACACCGTATGAATTATCGTTTGGAAACAAACCTAAGCTGTCATTTCTTAAAGTTTGGGGATGCGATGTTTATGTGAAGAAACTTCACCAGATAAACTCGAACCCAAAGAGGAAAAATGCATCTTCATAGGATACCCTAAGGAAACGATTGGGTATACCTTCTACCACATATCCGAGGGAAAGGTCTTTGTTGCCAAGAATGGATCCTTTCTTGAGAAGGAGTTTCTCACGAAAGGTGTGAGTAGTCGGAAGGTAGAACTCGAAGAGGTTATTGAACCTTCACTTCATGAAATGGCGAGTAGCGCAGCACCGGAAGTTGTTTCGGAGTTGACTTCACCTAATGAAGAGAGAGCTAATGATATTGATCATGAAACTCCGAAAGAGGACACTACCGAACCTCGCAGGTCAAGCAGGACACGTCTGACTCTCGAATGCGGCAATCCTGTTATGAATTTCATGATTGATGAAATAGATGACCACGCGACGTATGAAGAAGCGATGATGAGCCCTGATTCCAACAAATGGCTAGAAGCCATGAAATACGAGATGTAATCCATGTACGAAAACCAGGTTTGGACCTTGGTGGACTTACCTCACTATCGAAAGGCCGTTGAGAATAAATGGATTTTCAAACGAAAAACTGATGCTGATGGTAATGTAACCATCTATAAGGCTCGACTTGTTGCAAAGGGGTTTCGACAAATTCAAGGAGTTGACTACGATGAGACATTCTCTCCCATAGCGATGCTTAAGTCGGTTAGGATTATGTTAGCAATTGCTGCATATTTTGATTATGAAATATGGCAGATGGATGTCAAAACTGCATTCCTCAATGGTAATATTGAAGAAGAGTGTATATGATACCACCTAAGGGTTTTGTCGATCCTAAAGATGCTGATAAGGTGTGCAAACTTCAGCGATCCATCTATGGACTGAAGCAAGCATCCCGGAGTTGGAATCTCCGCTTTGATGAGGTGATCAAAGAGTTTGGATTTGTCCAAACTTATGGAGAGGCTTGTATTTACAAGAAAGTGAGTGGGAGCAATGTGGCATTTCTGATATTATATGTGCATGACATATTTTTGATTGGAAATGATATAGATCTTTTAAACAGTGTTAAAAGTTATCTAAAAAGCAAATTTTTGATGAAGGACCTTGGTGAAGCTTCATATATATTAGGCATTAAAATCTATAGAGATAGATCAAGACGCCTAATTGGGCTATCATGATACATACCTTGATAAGATATTAAAGAAGTTTAATATGGACGAAGTAAGAAGGGGTACTTACCTATGTTGCAAGGCAAGACATTGAGTAAGACTCAAAGTCCGCTCTGACGGAAGAAAGAGATAATGGATAAGATCCCTATGCCTCAGCCTTAGGCTCTATAATGTATGCCATGCTATGTATAAGACGGATGTGGCACATGCTATTAGTTTGACTAGTAGGTACCAATGATCCAGGTTCGAACATTTGGATAGCGGTCAAGAATATCCTTAAGTACTTGAGAAGAACTAAGGATATGTTTCTTGTATCTGAGGTGAAGAAGAGCTAGTTGCTAAGTGTTATGTCGATGCTAGCTTTGACACCGATCCGGATGACTCTAAGTCTCATCCGGATACGTATTTCTCTTGAACGGAGCAGCGATTAGTTGGAGGAGCTCCAAACAACCTGTGGTGGCTGGATCAACGACGGAGGCGGAATATGTTGCTTTGCTTGAAGCGGCACGAGAGCGGTTTGGATGAAGGAGTTCATAAGAACTAGGTGTGGTTCCGATTGCGTTGGACCCAATGGTGATCTATTGTGAAAATAATGGAGCCATAGCCAACGCCAAGGAACCAAGGTCTCACAAGAATTCCAAGCATATTAAGCGCTGGTTTCACTCCATCCGCGAGCATGTCAAGGATGGAGATATAAAGATTTGTAAAGTGCACACGGACCTGAATGTAACAGATCCGTTGACTAAAGTACTCCCTAGGTCAAAACATGATCAACACCAGAACTCCATGGGTGTTAGATTTATCACTATATAAACTAGATTATTGTCTCTAGTGCAAGTGGGAGGCGAAGGAAATATGCCACGAGAGGCAATGATAAAGTTGTTATTATGTATTCCTTGTATATGATAGATGTTTATTTTGCATGCTATAATTGTATTGATAGGAAACATCAATACATGTGTGTTTAATAAACAAAAGGGTTCCTAGTTATGCCTCTCTTATAGACTAGCTTGTTGATTAACAAGATGATCAAGGTTTCCTGATCATGGACATTGGATGTTGTTAATAACAAGGTCACAGTATTTGTGAAATGATGTGATGAACATTCATCCGAAGTATAGCATTACTATCAAGTCATTATGTTTATATTGCTATAACATCATACAAAGTAGTCTTAGTCCTTAGACCATGAGATCATGTTAATTGCTAACACCGGAAGAGTATCTTGATAACATCAAACGTCACACCGTAACAGGGTGACCATAAAGGTGGGTTCAGTGCTATGAAGGTGTTATGTTGAGGCTCAAGGATCAAGAGTGGAATTTATCAATCCCTATGATGGATAGATATACTCTGGGCCCTCTCGGTGATATCACATTAAGATAGCTTGTAAGCAAGTGATGTGATCACTAGAATGTTATATCACAGGAACGAGAAAAGAGTGCATGTCAAGATGAGATCAAACTAGGTATTTGGATACCGATGATCGAATCTCGGACATGTATTATATCATGAGACAAAGGGATTAAATTGCTAACGTTAAAGGTTCTCACGATCACAGAAGTCATCGTTGAATATGCAGGAGTCTGTATGGATCTCCAGGTCCCGCTTCTGATTATTGATCTGAGAGGAGTCTCAATCATGTCTGCATTATTCGCGAACCGTAGGGTGACACACTTAAGGGTTGCCGGACACCATTTAGGAGCACATATGTTCCAGACAAAAGGTTTGCAAAGCGCAGGAAATGTTTGGATAGAAACAGGAATTGTTTCGATAGAAACCGGAATTGTTTCGGGTGAAATTGCAGAAAGTGGTTCTACATGTGATATTGAAATGTTGCAAGGGGTTTTATGTGAATGTTTGTTAATTAAAGTAATTAAAAAAATTCTGAATAAAATAAATAAAAGAGTTTTATTAATTGAGAGTTGCATTTAATTTGGTGGAAATTAAATACATGTGAGTGGGATTTTGGGTGGAGGCCATGTTTATGTGAGTGGAGGTTCACCACATGAATGAAGGAGGGGAGAGTGCCCCCTCCCCTCATGCGCCGGCTATGGGAGGGGAGGGGTCTCCCTCCCTCCTATATAAAGCCCCCCTCTCCCCTCTCACAAACCACACCTCCTCGTGAAGGATCTCTCTCCCCCTCTAGATATTCCCCCATGGTCTCGGATTAGCGAGATACATGTTCCCGGTGGCCTTGCGTCTGGAAGGAGTTGCTGCTTCCGCTGATTCGCAGGAGCGAGGAGGTGGAGGTTGTCCGGTGGCTTGAACGTGTGTCCGAGGGCGGATGCACTGCTAATTTGCGGCGCTCGGACTTCCACACGATCTTGAGATCGGCAAGCGTACGACTACATCAACCACGAGTTCCTACTCGTTAATAAAACTCGTTGTCTTCGAGGGTAAGTTCTCCATGGATGTATGTCCACCCGTTGCTCTGTATCTAGTAGATAGATCTTGGCGTATAGTTCTCATCGTAGGAATTTTTTTGTTTTCTATGCTGCGGACCCAACAATTGCATGTGTGTTCTTTTCCACAAACCACTTATAGATCCACTAGAGTCATTGCATGTGTGTTCTTTTC